>CM045762.1:159524238-160124238 GCA_025200525.1 Camellia lanceoleosa | reverse complement strand
AGTAACAATGTTGTAAAAGATATGTTCAATCATGAATATTTTTTCTTAACATTTTTGATCTCTTGTATTGCTTTTTGAAACCAATATTTCTTCTTGAATGAATACTTGTCCTATTTGCGGAAGCTGTATGGCATCCATAGGAAGATTTCTTTATTCTTGTCTTGTCTTTGCTCTTTACATCATCCGGAGATCTCTGTCGGTTCCCATGTTTGGAACTCTACTTTATTTACTACTATGATTGGCCATCAATGAGCGGCTACACCGATCTTGTTAGGGACCCTCTTGTGCTTTTGTTGCTATTGGATGTACCACTTATAGCGCTACTCGATCGGAACCATAAGCTGATATCTTTGTTTAAATAGTACATGACTTCCAAATCTTGAAAGGACATTCATTCTTAACCTCTTTACACAACTTTTATTCAGGCTTTAGCTCATTATTTGCTATCTATATATATATATGCCCAGGTGTCAGTGCCAGGACCCAGACCCAGGCCAGGCGTCGGGTTAGCTCTTGTTTTTGTCAAAGAAACCAACCGTTGGAATTTATTGCCTCCTTTGCTGAGGTTCCAAGTACTTTGCCAAGCCAAAGTGCTGCTTTGAGATGTTTTAGATTCCCCCTTTTGTTTTTGTTTGCTGTCATTGACTATACATTATGTAGCAACACTTACATTTTTTGACCGATCCTCAAGACTTAGGCGTCACCGTTTGAATTTGACTTTTTGGTGATCGGCATCCACCATGTTTGTATGTTAGATTTGGAGTTCAGAGTCTCGACTGCAGCGCCTTGCCTCAAGAATCTCGAACTTGATTCCCATTAGTGTCTTAGTATACGGTTTTGCTTTTTTCAAACACTTGTGTTTTGAAGTGGAGGTCTGAGGAAGATGTCTTTGTGAGCATCAGCATCAGAAGCCATGGCTGAAAACCCATACCCTGCGGTATTTTGTTATGCGCATCGGCGAAATGTATATGCCCGGTCGGCATTCTTTGATTGACGGTAAATGAGTCCATTTTTGCCAAAATGGCAATTTTGAGCAATGACTACTATTAAATACTGCTTTTGCGAGATATTTTAAAACAGTGGCTTGCATTTTGTTCCCCTCAGCACCGTGTATGGAGGGATAACCCTTCTTGTTAGCTTCCTTGAAGTAAGCTTTACTGGAATTCGGCCTCTCTATAAAGCCGCTTCTCTCTTCAGCTTTAGGATTAGAAAAAATTTTGGTGAGAGAAGTTGTGAAAGAAGCTCTTGGATTAGGTTTAGGGTTTTATATCTATTCTATATCTATATCTCTCATTTTTCTTGTGTTTGTGTGTGTTTAGGCTTACTATTGCATACAAACACATAGTGTCCCCCACCTTTTCTTAGTTCTTGAAGGGCGAGGTTTGTTCTTGAAGCTTTGGAGCTGTTTTGAGCTCAAGGAAGGGGCTGGTCCATCATTTGTGAAGAGGTTCTTCAAGGGTAACAATCTTACCCCTTTTTATCCCATTCTTGCATACTATTTTTGCCTATCTTAGAACTGTTTTTGTGCTTAGTGTATAACATAAAAAAGTTCTTTTTTTGGGCCCTCTAAATAGTTTGTTTAGAGTGCTTTGTGGTTTGGAGGTGTTTGACCCCTCTTAAGCCTTGAGGGGCCCCATTTTGTGCCATTTTGAGTGAGCTCCGGGACTTTGGTATTTGGGCCTCCTCACCATTGAAATCTTGAGGTATTTTAGTGGTAAGGATGGTGCCTTGAAGTCCCAAGAAGGAGGGCACCCCTCTCCTTATTGTCCTTGAAAAGGACCACTTTTGGCCTCTTAAGGAGCACCATGTTTGAGGGTTTGTTGATCATGCCTTGGATGTTTTCATGCTTATATTGTCATAATATAACATGGTTTTAAGTTGGTTTTGGTACACCATGCATGCCAGCATACCTACCTTGTAATGCCATGTTTAGGCCTTAACATGCCTTAGGTTGTGAATTATTGTTCTAGCATGTTTTAGGTCTAGCTTTGTGAAGCTTTTGTGCTTATTTTTCCATGTTTGAGGTCTGTCCTTAGTCATTTTGGTGGCCATGACATGCATTATATATCCTTTGCATTTTGGTTTGTTGGCCTTAAGTGTATGGCGTATAGCATGCATTACTTGCTTTATTTTAATGGTTTGGCACCGTCTATAACATCATTTCAGTCCTTAGCATGCTTGTATGCTTGCCTTGGATGTCTCTTTGATGCCTTATGAGCTTGTGTGGTATGCTCCTTGAAAGTGCATTTGTGTATGTGAATTCAAGCCATTTAGATGCCATCTAGGTGGTCTTTTTTGGGCTTTGTTTTATGTGCCAAAACTCTGTTTTTGGTCATTTAAGTCTTACCATGTGTGGTCATATCAAGTGTAGTTCAATACTTCATTGGCTTGCCTTGAATACTTGGGCCATTTATGCATGTTTAGCCTATCTTGTTTGCTTGGTTTGACACCATGTTCTTGCATGATTTTGAGCTTAATGCATGCCATATGTCCATGTTTGTTCCCTTTTAAGTGTGTAAAAGATGTCATTTGATGCTTAAGTGTTTAGGCCTTAACATGTGCATGTGTGTATATGTGTTCGGTCCCATCTTCTTAAAAGCTTTGGCCACTATTTTGGACCTAACTTAGAGCCATCAATTAGTGTAAGTCCATCCCTTGTATGCCATTCAAGTGCTATTACATTATCTTATGTTTGCATGCTTTGGTTGCATGTATTGCATGCTTGAAATCATTTGCATTTGGCATGCATTCCCTTGGTCAAATTACTAGCATGTTGCATGATTAGATTACATCTTGCATGCTCTAAGTAGTTTGCATAATTGTGGCATGCTTGTTTGCCTTGTTGCTTAGGTTATGTACCTAATGTGCATTGCATGTTTGCATGTTCCCTTTTATACCATGTTGCATGTTAGTTAACATGTTTAGGTTGCATAGAACTTGCATGCCTTGTCCCTTGATTTAGTGGTAGGGATTGGGTCCTTATGTGCGTGCGTGCATTACATTTGAAATCAAAATGCACGACTTGGCTTAGGCCATCATGCATTGAAATCTTGGCGATTGATGGTCCGAGAACCAAGGAGCATGTCCTGAGTCACTAACATGATGAGGACATGATCGATTGCATATATGGCGAATTGCATTGCCATGCAAGGCTACATCCTCTACTAGCGTCAAAAGCAGGTTACTGCGGGAACTTCTTGCCGTCGGCGCACAAAGTGCGGCCGACAATCAATTGGTAACCCGATGGATTCATAACGACCCGATGACCACATCCCACTGCCGGTGGCAATTCTACTCGACCGGTGATGTGCCCCAATGTCGAAACAATTGAGACTTTGGCGGTCTTGAGGCGGAAGCGGCGATCTATGTATGGCGGTCTTCAAGCGGGACCGAGCATGCATTGCATTCGGCTCTCTTCGGCGGTTTACTATTTTCCTAGCTTAGTTAGTTTGTTAACTAATTAGGTAATTTGTAATAATTAATTAGCCCATAGTTAGTTAATTTGTATTATTCTTTTGGTCCCCGGGTGAGAATCATCTGTAATAAGTGTGGGTGCATATGTGTGCATGTCTTCCAACCCCACTTCTTTCTTTCCTTTATTTACCGCTTATGATGGTAGATTAGGGCATGTTTAAATTAGCATACCTTATGCAATGCATGCGTGTGTAGGCGATCCCAGCGCATCCGGGGAAAGAGTCGCGAATCCCCGTTACGGTTCGATGTTGGGTCACTGATTCGAAGGACTCAAATGTCACGGTTCTTAATCTTGAGCGAAGAGTCCAAATCCGGCAAATCATTTTGAAAACAAATTTTTTGAAAGAAGTGCCAAACATGGTGCTTAAGCTGAATCTGAGTCGCCACCTAAATGTTTTTTAAATGGGAAATTTAAAACCACGACTCGGTGCCAAAGGCCGCGTGTCAGTCATCACCAAAGTTGTCTCGGCTCGGGAACTTGGAGTGCGATTGGGAAGGTCACTTTGTGAGCACCCTTCGCCCGGTCAAAGACGGCCTCTATTAACTCATGATATCTTATTTTGAAAACATTGTGAGTTCTTATTCGGTTATTAGCCTAGGTTACTATATGATGCGCCTGACATACAAGTATAAATGACACTTTGAATCGGAACAAACATTTCATATTTGTTTGTTTGTTTGAAAATGGTTTGATGGTGCTACCAGCGGTAGGCTAAGGCGTGGATTTGCCACCCTCGGGTGGGCTTAAACGTGATTTTGCCACTATCTAGTGGGCTTAAAACAAATATTTGATGAATTGTCAATCAAGTAACAATCTCCACCCACGGGCATTCAAAGGCGGGTTATATCACATAAGCATATAGCCTCGTAGTAGCATGCTATTCATGGCAACACTCACACGCATACAAGGATGCTAAAGCATAAGACTCACCAAAGTACTCCAAGTCAAAACAAAAGCTCATTAGAAATCATGCATGATCCTAAGTATCTGAAATGCCTAATGCAACACATGCAAAGGTGCAACTATAGCGAGCTCGGCTATTCTAAACAGCATATGGAATGCTACTGACTATCGGTACTCAACTTGGAATTGAAATACAAATGCGGTTTGTATGATGCAGAAACTGCGTGCAAACAGATGAATGATGCAAACATCTTTGTCATCTTTGTATGCTAATTGAAATATGCCCTATATCTAACCATCATAAGCGGGTAAATAAAAGGGAAGAAAAGGCGTGGGGTTGGAAGACATACATCACACTCACCCGCACTTATTACAATTATGCCCTCGCGCCGAAGGTCAAATAAATAATATAGTCCCAAAGCGAAAGAATATCTGATCCGAAATATACGGTCAAATAATATACAAATCCTAATTAATTAACAAATTAACTAAGAAAAAGCGTAAGCTGGCATGCAAGCGAGGTATATGATTACCTTTCTGGATGATGGAATGATGCATGTTTGGGCTACTTTCTTGAAATCCTTGGGATGCTAATTAGTCTCTGTTTGCGGTGTTTCTCGAAATCGTGCCAAACTCAAAGTTCTTTGATTCTTCATTTTCATAGCAGAGAGCAAGAAAGGGCATAGCAATGTATTTTCACAAATATATGCATGCCTCGATCCTCGTGCCACCAATCCATATTGATGCCCACGATGGTAGAGGCCGAGTGCACTTCAATATAGGATGAATGCATATGAATGCTACAACAAAACCTAACTCCATCATGGATAATCGGAATTATGCGGTGACTTGGGAATTGAGACCGCTCCGTCGCTCGGTCAAAGCGATACCTCGTTTCCCGTGCCCGGGCTAACTCCTATCTCGAACACAATGCAATATGCATGACATGCATGAATGCAACTAACATATGACCTAGCATGCACAATACTATGAAAATGAGATGCCTCGAAATGCGTGCACACGTGCATAAGCGGAAAAATGATCCTAAGGCATGAAATGGCATATGCAATGCAAATTAGGCTTACACTAACAGTGGACCTCGGCCACACTCACATAAGAGGCCATGAGATGAAAAGAGATGCCTCGAAATCGTGCCTGCAGATGCATAAGCGAGAAAATGGCATCGTAGTGCAATGAGGCTACAATGGCATATACAATGCAATATGGACTTATACTACTTGCGAGTGGACCTCGGCCACACTAACATAAGAGCCATGAGATGAAAACAAGATACCTCGAAGTGCGTGCCAGACGCATAAGAAAACGGTCCCTCGGGCACCGAAATGCCTCTCTAATGATTCATGGCAAAGACATGGAATATGATATGCAAACATGCAAAAATCGGTGACAAAATGAGGGGGCAAAACAGCCCGAAATGAGGCGAAATAATACCCGATGTATGAAATGATCCGAAACATGGATTTCAATGCATAAAATGGCCTCTGACTATACCATACATGCATAATTGATACATGACATGAAAAAAGAAGAAGCAAAGCAGCCCCAAAATCACATTTTTACGGTACAAATCATGGCCAAACAGCAATCACAAGTAGGGCTAGCATGGCATACAAAAATGGCTCCGTAAAGGAGGCTATGAAACAAGTGGAAGATACAAAGCCCAAATGGAAAAATATCCTTCTAAAACACTGAAGAGGGCCTATAAATATGAACATTTACAGTAGATGACAAGCCTCAAATCAGTATGAAAACATGCTCAAAATGCAATGCAAGATTAAGGATAACAAGAGGCTATAACATGAGGTACCCCAAAAATTCATCAAACAAGCAAGGACCCTTAATGAGACATGCCAAGAAGGTCAAAATATGGCCATTTTTAGTTCTGATCATGGCCAGCAGAATCTAGATAAGCCTAGAAAAGCATGCAAAAATGAGGGCAAGAGGGGTATAATGGTAAGCACAACATAGAGCCCCCAGTGGTGATCCCTTCTAAAATGTTGTATAGGGGCTCAAAATAAGCCTACTCACAGTTCATGACACACTCCAAAACAATTTACATATAGGCCAAACAAATCATGCAAATTCACGGTAAATAGGAGAGATTATGAAGTAAGTGCAAGATAGGAGGCTCAAAAAGGGTTGAGCCCTCTTCAATGTTGAAGAGGGGCTCGAAATAAACCCACTTACAGTTTACATTATGCTCGAAAACAGATCACACATAGACTAGAAATTTCATGCAAAATGTGACATACCAAGGGGTATTGAAGCAAGTACCAAATGGAGGCTCAAAGCAGGGTTGAGCCCTTGAACAAACTATGAAGAATGGCTCAAAAAGGCCTAGTTTCAGTTAGGGTCGGAGCCCAAAACAGTAAGAAAATAGGCTAGAAAAATGAATGCAAAAAATAAGGCTAAAAGAGAGGAAATGTGAACTTACCCTTGAAGACTATTCTTTCTTGCCTTTAGGACCAAGGGATGTTGCTTCTAAGCCTCTGAAAAACCTCTCCTTGCTGCTGGAATGGAGTGGTGGTGGTGGTGCTTAGTAGCGATGAAGAAAAGTGGTAAAACTTAGGGATTTTGAGAGAAAATGAGAGAGAAATAGAGATGTATGCAAGGCCCTTAGGAAATTTTTGTAACCTAAAACTAGTCTTGAGGGCTGGTTATAAAGGCAAGAGAGAGGAGAAAAGGTGGAGAAATGACACCAAGTTTTCCCCAAAAGCTTTCCCCAGGATAGAGATATTTTGGGGAAAAGCTTGACTATCTGTTGTAAAGTGCACACCAAGTGGCCGACTAGGTATCAAAGTTGCGGTGTGACGGCCACCCCTATGGCTTGACGCCAAGGGCAAAAATGAAAGCTGATTTTTGGCGGCCACCACATATTGATGGCCTCCCATGTGTCCTCAACAAAACCACGTGGTTGGAAATTAGCAAGCGTAAGCAGGAGAGACAACAAGCCATTTTTCAAAGAGGTTTCAAAATGGAAAAAAAAAGAATTATTGGCGACCATAGACTTTTAGGGTCCTCCCATGTGTACAACACAAATATGTGGTTTTGGGCTTGAAGAAAATGCTCTAGGGTGTTCAACATTGGCCAGAGTGAGAAAAAGCAGGCGTCGGAGGCCGGAGGGCATAACTAGTTCTTTGAGACAATTGTTGGCCTCCCACCCTTCAGTGACCTTCACAGTGATAAAAAGAGGTACTGCCAAAAATGAACGAAACCGATGCAAAGCAGATGCTCGGGGGCCAAAACCTTGATTCGGGGTCCGAAAATAGGCGTTAAGCAAAAGTGGCATTGACCAAGTGGGTCTCTCGACAGTGTCCCTCAAAATGGAGTAAATAAGATGCATGCCAAAAATCGGAGAAATGGAGCAGTTAGGCGGTCTCGAGCAAGAGCCTGGCGGCCCAGCGGCTCAGCAAAACCGGGCTCCAAAATGGGAAAAATGGCCTATGGCCACGAAATGTAGCCCACGGCCACTAAGAGATGGTCTCTGGGACCTCTCCTACCCTCGGAAAAAGCAGAGAAAATCGATTACGGTTTTGCAAACCAAGGCAAGGCATAGAAGAGGGTTGGAGGTCGGGAGGCGGGGCTCCGCCCGTGACTCACGAGACCGAGCGAGCACAATATGCAACATCACTAGCTCAATCGGTGACATCTGAGTCTTGGTCGGTCAAAAATGGGGTGTCTCTGATTGCCCCTCTTTGTGAACTTCGGAAGTCTGAAGTGGCCAGGAGTGAATGTCAAAGCCTAGAGACAACCTATTTTGACAAGGAAGACTTAGACAATCATACAAGATGCTGCAGAGATATGTGCCCATGAGCGAGGCAAATGCAAAGCGATATGCGAGCGGATGTAACTTAATGATCATGCAAGTCTGACAAGGCATGTGAAGCAAAGTATTCGCAAATAGATCTGGGTTTTAAGCAAGAATGCAAAGCAACAACTACATTTCATGCGAGTTAGGAATCACGGAGATTATTCAATTCTCGTCGCGTCTCACGGAGAACATCACGATACTGCCGATTCATGCAGTCGCACCGACCTCAAATGGACCGTACATACAATATCGTGCCTGCAAAAGAAAGAAATTCAACAAGAACAATATGCTAACAACATATATTCAATATGATTCTGTGATTACGAAAGTTTGACACCGCGGTGTCAGATGAATGCATACGCAATCTCGAGAAAAGGCGTGCGTGACAATGCATGCTTGAACCGCGAGGTATGGTACACCAAGAAAACATGCATGACAATGCAAAATGCTCGTGAGAATGCAAGTTATGTGTACAACAATGCAAAATGAGCATAAATCGGGTGCGTTTGTTGCGAAACAACGAGCAAGAAAGCAGCGCATTTGGCGACTTCGACCTGACCTCGGTTCACCTCCGGAGGGTTACAACATGCTCAAAAGGGATACACTCTGGTTTTGATGAGTAATATGAGACACATGTCGGAAATTGCGGTGAAGTTCGTGAACAATTTCGGCGCCCGAAAAATACACTTTTCTTGAACTTTTTGGTCAGGAACTCCAATCTTCCTCAAAATTTGCGAGAGAGGGCTAGGGGCATGTGGAGAACACCACCGGCTAGGTGGTTGCCCTAGGGGAGGTCACCGGCCAGGAACCAAAAAGCAAATGGCGGCCCGGAAAAAGGTGGCCGTACCCCACAATCCAAAAGCGAGTTTTGTCCTTTCGCCTCATTTTCTTTATATTCCCTCATCCATTCAATCTGAGGCCACCCCCACAGCTGCGAAAACTTCTCCCCTTGCCTCCCAAACCATTTTTTTCTTCAGATCTGCACTTTATACACGTTTTTCAACCTCCCACGCAAGTTGTTTTCGCAAAAACATTCGATTTTAAGCACTTTGGACCGATTAAATTTTGATTTCGGGGCTTCTTTTCTCATTTTCACCACTTGAGGTAAGTTTGTCTCAATATTTGGAAGATTTTCTCGAGAGTTGACTTTTGTTGACTTTTTCCAATTTTGGCTCATTTTTGCTCATTTTTGCTCCTTTTGATTTTTTTGAAATGGCGGGTAACTTCCCTCATGGTGGAGGTCCTTGGTGCGGGGATGATTTCGATATCATGGTGTTGCCGGTGACCCTTCATCCAAGAGATATGCCCGTCGGTACATTCTTCCTTGGCCGTTTTTCGTCATTTCTTGACCGGTGTTCGGGCACCGGAGATCTACTTCTCGAGGTAGGAGCACCACCTTTCTTATGAGGCACGAGGTATTTTACTTCATTTTACGTATTTTCGTTCATTTCATACCTTTGCCATGCTTGAACACATAGTTTAGCCTATGACATAGTACTTTGCTTGCATCTGAACATATGGTTTAAACGCTTGAACTTCGAACACTAGGCTCATTGATTGATTGTGAGCATACGGTACACATTGGTTAGAAATTAAACCTACGGCTCAAACAACGATTTGTCAAACACGGCCCGAATTTGAAGATGAACACCGGCAGCATTGACTAATAGTAGAACACAGTCCGAATTTGAAGGTGAACACCGGCACCTGACTAAGAGTAGAACACACGATCCCAAACTCGATTTTACGAACACACGGTCAAGTTAATGGTGAACACACGGCCCTGCTTGATTGAGAGTAGAACACTTGCGGTCCCAAACTACGATTTTAGAACACACAGTCCAAGTTAATGGTGAACACCGACCCTGGCGATTGAGAGTAGAACACGCAGTCCCAAACTCGATTTTACGAACACGGTCCAAGTTGATGGTGAACACCTGACCCACCTTGATTGAGAGTAGAACCGCTTGATCCCAAACTACGATTTTACGAGCATACGGTCCAAGTTGATGGTGAACACCACGGCCCTTGATTGAGAGTAGAACCGATCCCAAACTCACGATTTTTACGAACACCGCAGGTCCAAGTTGATGGTGAACACGCCCATTGATTAAGATTTGAACCTGCGACCCAAAACGCGATTTTTTTGAACACACGGCCCAGTTCGCGAACCATGACCTCTTGATTAAGATTTGAACCGCGACCCAAAACGATTTTGAACACCACGGCCAGATTCAGCGAACCACCTTGACCCAGCGATTAAGATTTGAACCGCATGACCCAAAACACTGATTTTACGAACACCGGCCAGACATTTGATTAAAAGCGAACACACCACCGATTAAGATTTGAACACGCAGCCCAAAACAGCGATTTACGAACACACATAGCGGACATTTGATTAAGCGAACCACAGGACCGCGATTAAGATTTGAACACGTAGCCCAAAACAGATTTTACGAACACCTGGCCGGACATTTCGCGTTTGCACCGCCTCATTCATTTCATTGCACGGCTTGTTCATTTCATTTGCACACAGCTCATTCATTTCATTTGCACACGCCTTGTTCATTTCATTTGCACACGGCTTGTTCATTCTCACGACACATCGTTCATTACAGATGCGGTTGGCTCTCACCGTGTGAGGATCTGGCTCACTACTTTGCGAGAAGTGGTATCTGCAAAACTTCAGGAGGTTGTCCGGGATTTGGTTGATTCGGGGTTGGGGCCTTCTGCGTAGGGTTATCACATTGTCTGCCCGGTGGATGACCTTGGTCGGCTTTGGTGGAGAGATGGTGGGACACCACTAATTCCTTCCATTTTTTTAGCCAGGAGTTTGACCATGACTAGACTTTCTTTGTACTTCTGGCCTAGACATAGGAGGTTGGCCCATTCCTTCTGACGAGGATATGGGCGGTGGAAGGCCAACAGGTACATCTGTTGGGGGCCAGCTTTGTGGATGAGCTTTTGGGAGAGTCGGTACTGGTTCTCTTCCCGTTTGAAGGAGGATGGAGCCGGGTCTCTGAGGAGAAGCGGCGATGCGCCCGCGTTTCCTTATGTTCCTCTTTGGCACCACTACTGTTTGCTGATAGAAACCTTTGTTGGGTTGTATCTTTTGAGTGCCCTAGTGGACCCTATCATGGTCCGATCGGTCGATACGGTAGGGTGGCATTAGCTACCCTCTATTACTACATGAGCGGCATCCGTGAGGAGATTCATGGCGGCTATTGGAGAGCACAGGAGAGTAGTTCATCTCTTGATTTCATTTACTGCTCCTCATTACTTGTTCATTGCACCACGACACACTTATATTACGTATTTTGCCCTTAGCACTTTGTATTTACATGCGCATTGCTTTCTCGGCTATGGTCTCGTGTATTTTCGGCGTTAGCCCAGAGATGGAGGTGAGGGCCTGCTATGACCCCATTTCATTGGTATTCGAGGGCGGCACCGACCAAGACCTCGAAGACTCTCTTCTACTGCGGCGATGTTTTGACCTTGGGATAGCAGTATTCTGAACTCTCGATTCTCTTCGTTTCATTTTGATTTGCCTGTATATTCTCGGTTTACGATTGATTTATACCTTTGGTTATCCGCAAATTACGTGCAGCACTGGCGGTCTTAGGCGATGGTCTCGATATCGGTATCACGGAGGATCGGGTAACTTCGATATAGAGTTCTGCTTGAAGGACGGTTGGTGAGCATGGTTCTGGGGAGCGTTTTTGCGTCGGGTATGGGGATACACTTCTCGGGACCTCGCGGCACCTCCGGCTACTATCTTGGATTGGCGATAGACTTTTACCCGGGGAGGTCGTCGGTGCTATGCGAGAACACCGTGCTTTACTACACCTTCTGAGGGGACTACACCACTTATCGTCATACATATCGATACCTCCTTGGCGGCGAAGTGCGTGCTCCGCGCGAGGCCTTGGTATACCATCTTGAGTCGGGCTGTGCTACGGATATCCCCTCCTCAGGGGCTGATACATCTCAAGGTGGGGGTGGGTCGATTCCCCCGATTCCTGCGACTCTTCATCATCCTGGGTGGCCAGATATGCCGACCGAGTTGACGAGTTGGCGATTTGGGACTCCTTACCAGGTCTCGCTGGAGCCTCCTCTTCCTGACCACAGATATGTCAGAGATCCTGATTCACCCTCGGTATGTTTTACAACTTTGATTTATCAGTCAGATACTTGGATATTCATTCTCTCACTGATAGTTTTGCATTTGTATCTGTAGCCTCCAGTTGAGTACACGGATGAGATACTTGGGATGCTGGCCACATTCGAGGGCATGATCCTACGGAGGAAACATGACTAGCCATCATGGGCGTCTAGTCTTGTTCATCTTTCCCGTATTTAGCATATTTACGATGACATCTTGGTTTTGAACGATTCTCTGTATTGATAAGTGTGTAAAACATCGACCACACCCCTAGCATATTGTACTTGCATCTGCTTTTCATATTTGAACTAATGGTTGAACTCTTCACTTTCGGATGCCTCACTGTATATGCAGCATGGTGAACCACAGAACCTTTCGAAGGCGAGTCTTTGGACCATCGAACCCCTTCGAGTTGGGCCATCCGGGCCTTCTCGGGGCGAGGCCATCTAGGCCTTTCGAGGCTCGAGGTGGGGTCGTCTCGTGGGCGTGAACATGTTATAGGCGAACGATGAGGAGGAGGAGGAGGTCGCGGTCGTGGTCGGAGACATCCGAGGAGGGCTCGGTCTTGGTTCAGGAGTGGAGGCGAGGTGAGGATCTGAGGATGGCGACTCAGGCAGGATGGTGATGTGATGTAGAGGTTGTCCATGAAGAAGAGGATGAGGCCTCCTCATTCCGCTCTCGAGGATATTGATGCTATTTCTGCTTTATTTACTTTTGCTAGTAGTTTGTAGCACTTTTGCATATTGTTAGGCGATTTTATTTTACTGTAAAACTTGTACCTTTACTTTGTTGTAAACATGATGGAATGAAAGCGACTTTTGAAAAGGTGTTTGTATTTGAAACTCTTAGCATCGCATCGCATCATTTTGCACAAAATGGAATTGAATGGGAATGTGCCTTGTGTATTTACGGGATTAGGAGTAATGAACCGACGCAACAAATCAAACAACTCGACTCACTAAGAAATAACAGAATCTTAGCAAGTTTACAACTCGATAAGCAAAATACAACAATGTTAATGACTCGATAAACAAGACTTTAACAAAATTACGTAAACAAAAAGGTAATAACTCAAAATACAAAATGCGACAGCTCGACAGAACTTACAACTCGATAAACAAAGCAACAACTCGATAAGAAAAATACAACAAATCGCTCTTCGGACGGACGATCTGGATGATGGAATGCATCCAAAACTGAGAGAAATTGAGGTCTTCGAAATCTCGATCGTAAGTGCCTCAAATTTTTCTTCTGAGGGCAAGACATGACCAATGAGCATGACCACATTTTGCTTTTTGGAGAAAGATGGCGACTTTGCTAGAATAGGTGGCGGTATTTTCCCTGTTGACTCCTAGAATTGTGACACTTGTCCCTGAATAGTGTTTTACCCCCCCTATAAAGCACCAACTTTGGAACTTTTTCATTTCATCACTGCTTTGCACGAAAATGGAGGCATTTCTCGTAGAAAATCTCACATCTTGGATCTCTTCTTTAGATGGCTCGGAAAAGTTGAACTTCTGGGGTTTCGGCTTGAACGCACTATTCATGCTAGGACTCCACTACATCTTCCTTTCCTCCATGCAGCGGTGAGTTTTGGAACCAGTGTGACCGTCTTCGACTTGAGGGCAAGAGGTATGTCCACTTCGAAGATTTTCAAGTCTTGATAGAGTCTGAGCCTCGGAAAGATCTTGCCTCGATCTCGTTTTAGCCCGCCCAAGCTTTAGGGGCGGATGTCGGTCTCATTGCGCATGATGCTTTCGATCTTTGACTGTAACGGGATGTTGGATATCCGAAACTGGTTTACCGATTCTCGATGCGGTGACGCGGCGACCATCATTAGTAAGGTTTCGGCAACATGCCCTCGCTTGTGCATGCTATCTTATTTTCTGTTTGTCTCGGGCTCCGGAGCTAGCATCCGTTGATTGAAGTCGCTCAAGGCTTGAGGAAGGAAAAGAATGTATCGCCATGACATTGGCGAGAGCGTGCTAGGTTTGGATGCCTTCTACATGAGACAACGGGTTTTGGAAGTCTACTACTGCTTTGCCGGTAATGTTTTCCACCCAAGCTCACATATGTATTTTGCTCACGTCACTCGGCCCTCGGGCTCGGTTTTTCTCACAAAACCCTCATCTCACTTTTCTCTCATCGCCATCTCTCTATTCTTTATTCTCTCATTTTTATCCCTCCCGAGATATGGTTGATGGATAAATTGCAGAGTTAATGGACTCTTGCCACCTTTTCGGCCAGCGGCTACTTCTTTCGACAACGCCTAGTTGATGCCCTTGATGAGGATGGTGGTTTGAATGGATGTGCAACTTGTTAGTTGAACGTATTGCTTGGCGCGTCCTTTTGCCACCAACCGGCGATGAGCTATAGCATGTTCGGGATCTTGGGATCCGGTTGTCGGCAGCTCCTTGTGTATTCTATTTCCCATTCCGTGATACTGCGCCAATTTGGTCATGATCGGACTTGCCCTCAGGAGAGTTGAGTGCAGGTCACTTTCGGGTCGGTGCACCTTGCCCGACATCTCTGACTGGAGGACTAGAGCTCTGTCCCCCTGTTTTCGAGTTGCACTTTATCGATGAGTCTTTGGGATTGGCTTAATGAGGCGCAATTGGGCCTAGGTTGGCATCGAAGGCTTCAACTTTCACGGGAGGCGCGAGGGCACTTGACTTAACTATGCCCCATTTGTGCTTTACTAGTACTTTCAAGTTTTCTTTATGAGTGTAATAAAAAAGCAACTTCAATTGTATACAAGAGCGAGAGAACTACGTTTTGAAATCAATGAAATTGAAGGTTGTAGTCTTGAAAAATTCTCGCTTTGATCAAAAATGGTCTTGGTTGTAAAAAGATTAATTTTGAGCAAAGTCAACGCAATAAAATTTTTTCAAAACTATTTTCGATATGGATCGAGCTGGACACGCTGAGATCATCCTTTGAGATGCACAACCGGATCCTAATGGCGGAAAGTTGCCCCTAATGCGGATAGTACCCGCGACACTATGTTACTGCGGAAAGTTGCCCCTAATGCGAATAGGTGCGCAACACTTTATTACCAGCGGAAAGTTGCCCCTAGTCTGAATAACCTTGTCTGGGAATCGCGATAAATCTTGATGAATAGAGATGGCGAGATGATCAAATGGACAAAGTTGATCGGGGAAAGGATTATTGGTGAACTTCGGGGATGAAGGCGCCTCGTATCCCAAAGATGGGAATCAACCCTTCGTAGTTAGGGCTTAGGTTACGGTATTTTTACTCTCCTTTTGCGCTCTAACTTTTGTCAAGGCCGCCCTTTTGCGAGTTTTCAACGTTGCGAGCTCAGTTTTTATAATTTCAAATTTTTTATGCTCTGAATTTTGCCTAGGTCGCCCTTTCGGGTTTTCGGCCTAGCGAGCCTCTCAGGGGTAGTATTTCTTCAACTTGTCCATGTTGATCGGTTGAGAAAACTCTAAGCCATCTAAATCCATGAACCCACAGCTCCACCGGACCAGTTGACTTGATAATGTAGGGACGGTCAATTGGAGTGCGAACTTGCCCCTTAGGTGCGTGGATGGGAGCTTCGGTTGTCTTTGAGTACCGGATCTCCCTCTTTCAAATTCTGGACTTAACCTTCTTGTTAAAAGCCCGAAGCGATTCTCGTTGATAACCTTGGGCGTGATGCAGTGCTTTCGGCCTTCTTTCGCCAGCATGAGTTCCTCGAATACCGCTGCTGCCAATCCGCTTGACTATCGGCACTCAACCAATACTACGTAATGGCGGGACCTCAATCTCAATAAGCGGGGCGGCCTCCATCCCATAAACCAATAGTCTGAGTTGCTCGATAGAAGTTCTGATTGAAGTCCTATAGCCCCCTGAGAGCAAAGCGGCTTATCGGCGGTCCGGTAGAGTTTCCACCATCTTACGTAGTATCCTTGATATTCTTGTTGGCGGCCTCCATTGCTCCGTTGGTTCTTGACGGTGGGTAGATGACTTATGAAAAGCACATTGTATTTCTCCAACAAATCAATCACCTCCTTCTTGAAGTGGGAACCATTATGCGAAGCTTGATTTCATTTGGGACCCGTGGCGGCGGATGATGTTGTTTCGATGAATTTTGCTACATCGAAGCCTTAACACCGCATAAGATTGGGTCTCGACCCACTTTGTGAAAATAATCTATCGCTACCAAGATGAACTCATGCCCATTCGACCCCTTTGGCGTGCTACTCGATTACATCAATTCCCCGAATGACGGCCGTGGCGAAGTCATGTTGTATGCAGTTTTGGCGGCGGAATGTTCATGCGTTGCATGAATTTGACACTTAATGACATCGTAGGGCGAAACTAATAATCCTCCTCCATGGTGGACCCGTCTTAACCTGTTTGAGAATCTTCGGTGCAACATTACCTATTCATGTGTGCACCACATTCTTCCGTGGATGGCTTCCGCCAGGCGCTTTGACTCTTGGCATCAACGCCTGATTTATGCATTCCCCAGATGACCCCGTTTATCGGTTTACCTCGCGAGATGATGAGCTGGACTGCCATTCCTCTGATTGCCCTTTGTCTTACGGCATTTACCCTTGGCGGGTATGTTTCTTTCTCAAGTTCGGATAATACGTAATACCGGGGTGTTAGTCCTAAACTTCATCTATGGCGCATGTCGACTCATAGGCGAGGTGCAAATTTACAGTCAATGATGTTGGGCGCATTCGGACTCCACGGGATGTCTATCATAGATGATAGAGTTGCTAAGAATCGCAAACTGTTATTCTCTTTTAGTAGATGAGTAAAACTTAGCTTCTCAAACCGAGAATCGGCAAATCCAAAGGTTTTGGTGATATATCATCATCCTTTCCTCTTTCACTTTCGATCTCCTTTAGCTTGAGACACAACAAGGTTGAATCCCCAATGGCGTCTAATCGTCTTGCACTAGTTCGAGCTGCTTCTAGACCCGGCGATACCGCCTCGTGATACGCTTCATTGTTTGAGACTTTGAATCGGAGTTTGAAGGCTAGAGGATCTGAGGTAATAGAGTGCTATCGACAACACTCCTATCCCGTACCCATGTTGATTTGATGCTCCGTCAAAGTACATCGTCCAAGGATTTCATCGTCGATATCTGAAATTGATTCATCGGGAACGGTACTCAGCCTTCATCCCCCTCAATAGATTGGTCGACAAGGAACTTCTGCTTTGCTCTTCCTTTCAGCGACTTGCGGCGTCGCGTCGTGAGATCAAATTCGGAGAAACAACGACAACCAACAGACTAGCCTATCGTGGCGCTAGTTTCTCGAAGAGATATTTGATGGGATCAAGTCGTGAAATAACATTACAGTGAGCTAACGGTAGTCTTGCGGCTTCTTGGTAGCCCATACGAGCTAAGCAAGCCTTTTCGGTGTATATCGGTCTCATACTCCAACATCTTTTTGCTCAAATAGTAGATGGCTTTCTCCACCTTATCTTGATTCTTGCGCCAAGTATACAGCCCATTGTAGTTTCGATTCTTGGCGGATACAACATCAACGGTTTCCCAGTTACGGTGGCGATAAAGCGGGTGAGTTACGTAGATATTCTTTAATTTGTTCCGTCCACTTGCATCGGCCGTCCATTGGAGACTTCTTTCCTTTCTTGAGGAGGCCAAAAATTGGTTCTAAGTCAAGGTTAATTTTGAAATAAACAATCTTATAAGTGCACTTTACCCGAGAAAGCCTCGCATCTCCTTTTTAGGTCCTTGGTGGTGGCATTTCTAAGATGGCCTTGATTTTGGAAGGATGCGACCTCGATGCCTCTCGTGTGTCGAAACCCCTAGCATTTTTTTGTAACACACCAAATGTACATTTATGAGGGTTTAGCATGGCAAATTCCACGATCCTTTGGAAAAACTTGTGCCAAAAGTAGAGGGGTAATAGTGGCCCTCTCTTTCCTTGGACTTGAAAATCATGTAGATCCCACATACCTCAACCTCTTTGTGGATCATATCATGTAGATATTGTGAGTCATGACCCATTGATTAGAATTAACTCAGCGTTCTTCAACCACAAGCGGCATTGCGGTAGCTTGATATGTCCCTCCGCGGGGTGGTGAGCATGATCTTTCACTATCTTCTAGTGCCATCACTATCTGGTTGTATCACGAGAAGCCATCCGCGAATAGAGAGCAATGCAGCTGCCCTCTTTGAAGTCTACCAACTCATCGATGTGCGGTGAGAAGAGAAATAAACCCTTGCTTAGGACTAGCTACGACGTTCAAATCACACAGTCTACACACACAGGATCCTGCCATCTTTTTTGACACGGAGCCAATATTGGCCCAACCAAGTCGGATATTGAATACCCGGCGAGGAAACTGCGTCGATTTAGCTTGGTGACCTCTTTTTAATCTTAAGAGCCTAATTGTCCGGCGGATCCTTCACAGTTTACGCCCGGCAATTGGCGGGTTGGGCCTCGAGGTCAAGGGGATCGATCTTTGTACAATCTCGAGGATCGATTCGGGCATGTCTTACATTGAGACCCATGGCTGAAAACATCTTTGAAATCTTTTAATACGGCGACTAAGCGCTTCAGCGTTCCTCCGAAGACAACGTGGACCCGATCTGGACCGTGACGCGGAGTCCTCACCAATTACCAATGTTCACGGTAATGATTTCATCCGGGTAATGGTTTAACAAATCTCTCTTGCTCTTGTTCAATTAAGCGTTGTAAAGCGGAGAACTTTGTCCTCATGTCGTTTTCATCAAAGTTTTGAAATTTGCATTAATACAATAAATCAAGAGGCACGAGAAAGGAGTGCTCGAAACCCACCAGATAGTTCATTCTCATTAGGCACATCCGATCGTCCAGATTCATTGGTTCTATGACAGGACTCAAATGAAAAGGAAAAGAGCGACCTAAACCCAGAGGGGCTTGACAAAAACAGCATCGGGTTAACATCCAGAAGTACCAGACTGAGACTTCGGTCGGTACAGAGTTTGACCGATTAAACTCACGAGGACTTCGATGGAATCAGATTCGGCTCACTAAACCAGATGATTTATTTCGCGGACAAAAATCCCTCCTCGATGCTTTGCCAGAAGTGAGAGAGGTCTTTGATGTCCTATCAAAGATAGTGTTGGTAGGTCCAATGACCGTTCCATCTTCAATCACTGGAAACCACGAAGTTATCTGACACTCTTGAGTGATCGGGAGGATCGAGAGAGGAGACATGCCGGTGCTACCCCATTTCAAATTCGCACTTTCGGGATCTCACTTTTATTCTACACTCAACCTCGGTACATTAGGTGCAATGCGTTTTGCTAAGCCAGTTAACAGCGTCATCCCCGGGTGGTGCTTGGTCGAAGAAAGATCTCGGCTTTGATACGGCGCTTCTTCTCGCGTTTAACCAGCGTTGCTTTTGGATAGCTCGCAGAAACATAAATGGAAAGTCCTCCCCTCCCAGGAACCAAAGCGTCAGATTCGGGGTACTACTGGATGGGCTTTGTGCATTAATTCAAAGAGCTTCACAGCCCTGCCGCTTTCACAGCTCTACTGGCCATTTCTTTCCTTTCTCTCTTGATCTCTTTGGTGGGCGGAATGCTTGATCCAAAATTATGCGGGTTGTGTGGCACCCGACCCGCCTTGGCGACTCGCTCTGCCGCTAAACTCATATAATCCCATCTCGAGAATATGTTTGTAGCATTCGTTCATGAGGTGCAAGCCGGATTGAACCTTGGCACACACACCTTCATTCCACGACCATAAAATTCTGCACTACTAAAAGGCCTCTGCCAAAGGTGAACCTGACAGTAAGAACCCATCCTCCGTCTTGGTACTTTCGATTTCCCAAAAGCGGTGTAAACGGTGCCCGTGGCGGATGGATGGATAAAGGAGTTTCAACAATTACATCCCCTTCGGTGATGGTATTCCAACATGCGGTGTGGGGAATTGGAAGAAGGCTGCACCTTTTACTTGGTGCAACTCAGCTGGCCTTCCCAAGAGTAAGTTGAAAGGTTCGCGAGGGCGTCCCGAAGCTATGAAATTCAATGTTGTGTTGTCTTGGACCCAACACGATCTCAAAGGCGAGCCTTCATGATCCCCATCGGCTTCCCCTCTTTGGTATGTGTCATAGCTTTGATCACTGAGAGTGGTTGAGTACACTGAAGTCAGCGAGTTTTCTTTAAGCCGATTGCCTATATCTTTGTTAGTACAGTGCGGAACATTGATGATGGAACCGGTATCAACAAGCCTGCCACCGGTATCACTTATCTCTACATTCCACGGAGATGTAAGAGGGCTTTGTTATGCCATTTACACCCTCGGTAGCAATTCTTTATGCGAAAGGTTAATCTTGGGGAACCTCCTCCCGGAAAAAACATTAACAACCGGTTTGCTCGGTGTAATTAACCAATGCTCGATGAAGTTTGGCCTTGTCCATAGCGAAGATAGGGGCCGAGCACTGTCTATATATGTACTCTTGGCGCCGCGGTCCCAGATGGAGATAATGCGCTGTATCTTGCTTCTCTTGATCTCGGATGCGACTTCTTCTTCAATTTTGCTTCTCTCTGTTTCTCGGCCTCTTTATCTTTTCGAGATGTTTTCGAGGTTGGTCTAGGTGTGGGGGCTTGAAATCTTTGCCCGCTCTGGTCTTCATGGTCCACCTCATCGAGAGTCTCCAAGTATCATCCCT
Organism: Camellia lanceoleosa; assembly: GCA_025200525.1. Taxonomy (NCBI): domain Eukaryota; kingdom Viridiplantae; phylum Streptophyta; class Magnoliopsida; order Ericales; family Theaceae; genus Camellia; species Camellia lanceoleosa. The sequence continues at coordinate 160,103,220 of CM045762.1, read as the reverse complement.
GGTTGGCCTTTTACCCAATCACTTCATCCAGGTGTGGGCAAAGACCATAGGTCATCGTCTTTCCGCACGGCGCATAGCGTTCAATAGACTACCTATCACAGTTACAGCAAGTTTGTGCTCTCGGTACTTTCATCCCTTATATGCTCACAGCATATCTTGTTTCATTCTTCGATGACACTCTCAATCTCTTCATGGTTCTTGGCTTTCCGGGTTCTCGAGAATCCCATTTCTTCTCTTGCTCCTCTTAGCGTTAGCCTGATTTTGATGTTCGGATTTCTAATATCTTGATCTAGAGACAAAATTCTTTGTCTTAGGCGCTCTCCGACGATCCATTCGGACTCGGCCCTTCCAAGCCATCATTGATACTTGCCTCGCCCTATCCTTGAACCTTTGCTTTCTTGGTTGAAGTTCGACATTGTCGGCAATGATCATCTAATAACCATCGGTGGCTCTCTGCCCAGGCTACCCATATTGAAACCAATTAGTTATTGTGTAGCTACTTCTTGAGTCGATTCAAGAAGCTGAGAGGTTGGCAAAAGTCCTCTTCCGGTGTTTACCCGGACCATCTGCTTACCTTGTTCCGTCATCCCCGGATCATGCGGTTCGGCTTTTTGCACCACGGCGCCACCACTCCGGCTCGGTAGCAGCCTTTGGTAGGATATATCCACTTGGATCCGCCATAGGCTCTTCCGGCTAGATTCGAGCCCCATTTCCATCGAGACTCAATAATTCTTTCTTTCTCCTAAAACACATACTTTCTTCCATCTTTGATGGTCTACCCTCTGGCTGAATGGGTTGTGAAGGTTATTCCAACATGCACAGAAGTCCCGGGTCTTGATCGGAAGGATCCCTCCGGCTTGGGTAAGGTGAGAGAATGTATATAGATACTAGGATCGTGGGACCCGACCCGGTTTGGATGAGATTGACTGCTTTTGGGTGGTGGATCTTGGTTATGTCGGGGGAGTGGGTTGGTTATTGACGTTGGAATGTCTTTCCGGAGGTAGAATAACTATTTTTGTCAACTTGAGGTCTGCGATCTCGTGGCCAGCCTTGATCGGAAACGATGATGTCACGTATCCTTATTACATCTTGCTTTGGCGGTAAAATGCGCCTGATACTTGGTAACTTGGTTAGTGGGAAGGAGATGGATTTGATGATGACCTACCGGCTCTAGGGTTTCGTCTTACCCTTTTATTAGAATTCCCAGGAGAAGCTTGGACAAAGCATGTATAGTTAAGAGTGAAAGGTTCTTTTGAACCCTACTGTGGCCGATATCTCAGAGCTTAGGTGTTGCTCCCGGATGTATGTCTTTAAGAAAAGGGAATGTGGCCGCCAGACTGCTTGGATGGGAGGGTAGTAAGTGACCATACCGACCCTCCGAAGTCCTTGTGTTTTATGGCGCCACTCCAGACTGCGTTGATTACCACGATTGGAATGTCCTTGATTTGCTCCGGTCCTAATCGATCAAACCTTGCTTCATCGCATCCCTCGATCTGTACCCCCCATCTAAATGTAGCAAGGAGCCGAAAAAAGGTGGAAAAGAATGCGATCGCCATTCTTGCATCAACTTGGTTACAGGAGATTGCGCTTACAAGTATCATCCGGTTGATCTTTGTGCTGGCAGAGCCTCAAGGTCATCATTGGCGCCTTTACCTCACCCGAGGATTTACAAAAAGTGCGAGAAAGGTCTCCTTTTTGTTCTGTTCTTCGTTGTTTGAATCCGCGACGGGTTGGCAATCTCGATGCATGTGTGACCTCTGATGCTTTGTACAGCTGAAGGCCACCGGCCATCTCATCGACTTCTTTTCACATCATCTTCTAACTGCGTGCCAAATGGTTGCCACCCACAAAGTTCGGCCAAGCGAGCTTTTTGTGGTCGGGTTAGGCCCATTGGCCTCGGGATGTCTCGAAAATAGCGGAGATGGACCATAGGATCCCTGACCCATCAAAAGCGATCAATCTGTGGCATCTTGAATCTACGGCAATGTTACACGTCGGTGTACCCATCTTGATGTGCAGGATGGCCTTCACCCCTGCGATTTCTTGAAAAGCTTCTCCAACTTACCGGTTTAGAATTTGTATGATCTACCTCGAACTTCGAATGGAGTCGGGTGGTTGGGTGTAAGATTCTTGGGCGATTCTTGGCGAAGCTGAAGTGACGGCCCGTTGAAGGTTAATTGTCCTCTTGGATAATTCTGGACATTGGGTAGGGTGTTACGGGTGTTGGAGGATATTACGAGGATTTGGCGGGGTATTACGACCGATGGGTACTGCATTTCGGGTAGTGGAGCTGGTGGAGGAGGGCGATGTGAAGCGGTATTTGCGATCTGTTCCGACCTAATGTCGGCTCGACTTTCTTTGGGCCTATGCAGCGGCTTGTTGTTTGAAAATTCACTTGGCGGATGGCATCCTCTTGCATCTGTTTCATGCTCTCGTGCATTTGGCGCATCATCGCCTCCATCCACTGATGTATTCTCTTTGTTCCATCTGAATGACGGTAAATGTATCTCTATGGCGGAACCAGAAATCTCAACTTTATTTGTTTCTTGTCAAAGTAGCCCTCTGTCGGTAATCACATTACGACACCTGCGCCTCCTCGGCCTTCGATAAGCGGGGTAGAGAGTGGAACCTTTGGATGTCCGTCACGAGATCCTCGGATCGATTGAGTCGGCGACCTCGTGTCCAAAGTGCTTGGGGAGTATCTCTTGGTTGGAAGCAATGTGCTAAAAGCGCCTAGCAAAAAGATAATAAAAGCGAAAAGAAATAAATAACGGATAAGCAGGCATAACGGCTTAAATTAAATACACACAACACGATCGGGCATACAAACGTGAGTTGATAAATTTGAAAATACACTATCTCAATCACGATCCTTTATTCTGTATCACTTTGTTCCCCAAAAGCGAATCAAATATCCATGACAACGATTCTCGGAATCTTGTGATGCCGAACTGATGCCCCAAACTCATAGCGATACATGCATTCCTTGTGACACACTCTAACAAGCACATAGCAGATAAGTGAGAGCCAAAAAACACCCCTATGTTGGGGTAGGGTTTTGTCCTATTTTGTCGAGCTAGGGTTTTACTACGCACCGGCAAGGTTTCAAACAACCTATAAGCGGGTAAACAACACATCCTAGTTTGGAATGGTCACTATGGATCGAAATATGCACTAGGTCGAATGGTCAAAAAGGTGCCCGACATGGCATATGGAATGCTACACTATCAAGTACTAACTTGGAATTGAAATACAAATGCACGGTGTATGATCGCCAGCCTTGCGTTAAAATAGATGAATGATGCAAACATGTCACATGATGTTAATTGAAATATGCCCTATATCTAACCATCGTAAAGCGGGTAAATAAAAGGGAAAGAAAGACGTGGGGTTGGAAGACATACATCACACTCACCCACACTTATTACAATTATGCCTCAGAGGTCCAAATAAATATCTGATCCCAAAATGAAAGAATAATACATTCAAATATACAGTTCAAATAATATACAAATCCCTAATTAATTAACAAAATTAACTGAAAAAGCAGAATCGGCATGCAAGCCGTGATCGCTTTGATTCTGCTCCGGGATGATGGAATGATGCATGTTTAGGCGCTTTGAAATCCTTTGGGATGCCCCAATTAGTCTCGTTTGTAATGTTTCTAATGCGCATCAAACTCAAAAGTTGCTGATTCTTCATTTTGCCGTAACAGAGAGCAAAGAAAGGGACATAGCAATGTATTTTCACAAATATATGCATGCCTCGATCCTCGTGCACCAATCACGCATATTGATGCAACGATGGCCGAGGAGCCAAATTGCACAACTCAATATAGGATGAATGCATATGAATACTACAACAAAAACCTAACTCCATCATGGATAATCCGGAGTGTCGGTGACTTGGGAATTGAGACCCGCTTCAGGTCGTCGAGTACAAGCGCACTCGTTTCCGTGCGGGCTAACTCCTATCTCGAATATAATGCAATATGCATGACATGCATGAATGCAACTAACATATGACCTAGCATGCACAATACTATGAAAATGAGATGCCGGAAATGCACATCGTGCACGCAAAACCGAGAAAAATGATTCTAAGGCATGAAATGGCATACGCATGCAAATTGGGCTTACACTAACACGAGTGGACCTCTGACCACACTCACATAAGAGGCCATGAGATGAAAAGGAGATGCCTCAAATGCGTGGCACACGGCACGCAAAACCAAGAAAAAATGGCATACGCAGTGCAATGAGGCTACAATGGCATATACAATGCAATATGGACTTATACTAACGCGAGTGGACCTCGGCCACACTAACATAAGAGGCCATGAGATGAAAACAAGATACCTCGAAGTGCGTGGAACGGACCCTCGGGCACCGAAATGCCACTCTAAGAGTCATGGCAAAGACATGGAATATGATATGCAAACATGCAAAAATCAGTGACAAAATGAGGCAAAACCATGCCCCCAAAATGAGGCGAAATAATACCCGATGTATGAAATGATCCCGAAACATGGATTTCAATGCATAAAATGGCCTACAGCTATACCATACATGCATAATTGATACATGACGTGAAAAAGAAGAAGTAAGGAAGCCCCAAAACTCACATTTTTACAGTAAAAATCATGGCCAAACAGCAATCACAAGTAGGGCTAGCATGGCATACAAAAATGGCTCCGCAAAGGAGGCTATGAAACAAGTGGTAGATGCAAAGCCCAAATGGAAAAATACCCTTCTAAAACACTGAAGAGGGCCTAAAAATATGAACATTTACAGTAGATGACAAGCCTCAAATCAGTATGAAAACATGCTCAAAATGCAGTACAAGATTAAGGATAACAAGAGGCTATAACATGAGGTACCCCAAAAATTCATCAAACAAGCAAGGACCCTGAATGAGACATGCCAATAAGGTAAAAATATGGCAATTTTTAGTTCTGATCATGGCTGAAAACAGAAGCTAGATAAGCCTAGAAAAGCATGCAAAAATGAGGGGCAAAGAGGGGTATAATGGTAAGCACAACATGGAGGCCCCAACAGTGGTTATCCTTCTAAAATGTTGTAGAGGACTCAAAATAAGCCTACTCACAGTTCATGACACACTCCAAAACAATTTACATATAGGCCAAACAAATCATGCAAATTTACGGTAAATAGGAGAGATTATGAAGTAAGTGCAAGATAGGAGGCTCAAAAATGGTTGAGCCCTTCTTAAATGTTGAAGAGGGGCTCAAAATAGGCCCACTTACAGTTTAAATTATGCTCGAAAATAGATCACACATAGACTAGAAATTTCATGCAAAAATGTGACATACCAAGGGGTATTGAAGCAAGTACCAAATGGAGGGCTCAAACAGGGTTGAGCCCTTGAACAAACATGAAGAATGGCTCAAAAAAGGCCTAGTTTCAGTTAGGGTCAGAGCCCAAAACAGTAAGAAAATAGGCTAGAAAAATGGTGCAAAAAATGAGCTAAAAGAGGGAAAATGTGAACTTACCCTTGAAGACTATTCTTTGCTTCCTTTAGGACCAAGGGATGTTGCTTCTAAGCCTCTGAAAAGCCTCTCCTTGCTGCTGGAATGGAGTGGTGGTGGTGGTGCTTGGTAGTGATGAAGAAAAGGGGTAGAAACTTAGGGATTTTGAGAGAAAATGGAAGAGAAATAGAGAGAGATGTATGCAAGGCCCTTAGGGAAATTTTTGTAACCCTAAAACTAGTCTTGGGGGCTAGTTATAAAGGCAAGAGGAGAGGAGAAAAGGTGGAGGGAAATGACACCAAGTTTTCCTCCAAAAGCTTTCCCCCGGATAGAGATATTTTTGGGGGAAAACAGCTATACAGCTGTAAAGTGCACACCTTGAGGAAGCTGGCCGACTAGGTATCAAAGTTGCAGGTGGCCGGCCGGCCACCCCCTATGGCTGGCCGGCCAAGGGCAAAAATGAAAAGCTGATTTTCTGGCCGGCCACCACATATTGGTGGCCTCCCATGTGTCCTCAACAAAACCCTGTGGTTGGAAATTGGCAACTGTAAAACAGGAGAGACAACAAGCCATTTTTCAAAAAGGTTTCAAAATGGACAAAAGAATTACTGGCCGGCCATAGAATTTTAGGGTCCTCCCATGTGTGTACAACACAAATATGTGGTTTGGGCTTGAAGAAAATGCTCCTAGGGTGTTCAACATTGGCCCGGAAGTGAGAAAAACGGGCGTCAGAGGGGCATAACTGGTTGCTGAGACAATTGTTGGCCTCCCACCCTTCAGTGACCTTCCTGGTGATAAAACAGAGGTACCTGCCAAAAATGAACAAAAACCGATCCAAAACGAATGCTCGGGGGCCAAAATACGCAGTTCGGGGTCCCGAAAATAGGCCGTTAAGCAAAGTGGTATTCGATCGAAGTGGGTCTCTCAGACCCCAGTGTCCCTCAAAGGAGTAAATAAGATGCATGCAAAACCGAGAAATCGAGACGGTTAGGCGGTCGAACCGAGGCACACGGCGAACGGTTCAAAATCGGGAACCGGAGCTCGAAATGGGCAAAATGGCCTCGGCCACGAAATGTAGCCCACCCACTCGAGAGATGGTCTACGGACCTCTCCCTCCCCTCGTGAAAAAAAAGAGAAAACCGAGTCCGGTTCATAAGCAAAGGCATAGAAGAGGGTTCGGAAGTCTGGAGGCAGGGCTCATGGCCGTGACTCTGAGACTTCTGAACGAGCACAATATGCAACATCACCGAGCGCTCAATCGGTGACGTCTGAGTCTTAAGGTCGGTCAAAAATGGGGTGTCTACAGCGTGCATCCATACATTTGTCTTGCTTGCACCGGGCTAGGCACATCATGCTAACTGCATTTGTACTTCAATTCCAAATTGAATACGTGCATCAATTGATCGCATTTCACATGCCATGTTTAGGTTAGCCGAGCCTACCCTAATTACATCCTGTGTGTGTTGTATTAGTCAATTTGACATGAACTAGGGCCATGCATGATTGCTAACTAGTTTATTGTTTTGGCACGGAGTACGATGTAAGTATGTCCATGCTTTAGCATATCGCATGTGTGTGAATGCTATCATGACAGCATGCTTACCATGTGGCTAGATGCTTATGTGAGATAAACTGTTTGATTGCCCGTGGGTGAAGGTTGGATTGTCTGAGTTGGAAAAACTCGTTGAAATTCGTATTTTAGCCTACTTGCGAGTAGCAAATTCCAAAGTGTTTTTCAAGACAAACAGATATGCAATGCATATTTCCAAATTAGGCAATCTAGTCTATACTTGTTTGCTGTGCGCATAACGTAGTAATTCTAGGCTAAAAACTGGAATAAGAACACATAACGTTTTCAAAAACGAATATCATGGTTAGTAGAGGCCGGTCTTCGGACCGGGCGAGAGGGGGTGCTCATAGCTGACCTTCCCCAATCGTACCCAAGCTCCCGAGCCGAGGCAACTTTGGTGATGACGGGCACGTGGCCTTTGGCACCGAGTCAGGGTTTCCTAAATTTCCCCATTAAAAAATATTTAGGTGGTGACTCTGTATCTGGCAAAGCAGTTCATGTTTGGCACTTCTTTTCAAAAATCTGTTTTCTCAAAACGATTTGCCGTATTTGGACTCTTTGGTTCAGATTTAGAATCGCAAACAAAATCGAGTCCGAACTGTAACCCATGAGTTCCCTCGCAGGCGTGTTACACCTGTACTGTACTGTTCTGATAAGGATTAGGTCCTTGTCCTGGATGTCTATATATGACGTATGTATATACTGTTATGGTTTCAAATGTGAATATGTTATGAAAAGTCTTTTTGCATACAGACTGTCACAGCTCATTGGACATCTTTTATTACTGTTTTGGCTTCCGCCAGCCCCTGTACTCTGTATTACTATTATTACTATTCAAGAGCCTTGGTAATCCCGGACATGGCGATTCTGATGCTAACCCCATAAGGGCGGGTTTGAGTCGTGACAAGGGTCGCGTTTCACACTTCTTGAAATAAAACCGCTCAGGGTCATGTTTTACGTGTCCTGAGGTACTCTAATCAAGCTGGAATCGTGAGAAGAGGAGAAAAACCACTCAGGGTCGCGTTTCACATGTCCTGAGATAAATAACTGCTTAGGGTTGCATTTCACGCATCTTGAGATAAACAACCGCTCAGGGTCACGTTTCATGTGTCCTGAGATAGATGCAAAAAGTATGAGATTGTACAATAGATACACAATGTAATGAATGTGTGTGATAAATGCACGAAGTGAACAAGTGCGACAGATGCAAAAAGTGAACAAGTGCGATAGATGCAAAAAGTGAACAAGATTGAACACCAATATAATGACAATGCATGTTTCATGTAAGATTATCGACAATTGACATATGATGTTAATTGAAAGCATGTTCTACGCAAGAAACAAGAGCATGCTCTATGCATGAATCGAAATCATGTTCTATGCAAAATTAAAGGCATGTTCTATGTAAGCATGTGAATTATGAACGATGCAATTCACATATGCAACATAAGTGTATGTGAAAACGCACGTTCTATGCAACAGAAAGGAATAGATATGTAATTCGACAAAATGGACAAAAGCGACCTTTGATGCCCATCTCTGATTTTACCCATCGGAGGTTTTGCAAAATGATAAAAAGGATACAACCCGCTCACTTTTGAAATTGGGGCACGTTCGCGTGTCAGAGTATAGCCGGCATTGAAACGTCCCAACTAGGACACACTTTTGAGCTCCGCGAAAATCAACCCAGACCCAAAATAGGACCTCCCATACACTATTAGGGCAAAAGGGGAACAAAACCATCACTGAATCACAAGGAGACCTGCCAACCACAAAATGGGCTTGTTGGCCACTAATAGGGCTTGTCGGCCACTAATGCAAAATCGGGGCAGATTTGTTTTTTTAGCCGCGGGCCCTTTTTAAATTAACATCCAAGCTTCATTTGCACACACCCTCAAGACTGAAATCCTTCTCCTTCTTTTTCTAGGTTTTTCCCTCTCTAGATTCGTGCTTTGTACGCATTTTCCACGCCCCACGTAAACTTTATTCGCAAAACTGCTTTAGTCCTCTGCACTTTGAACCGATTAGATTTTGTTTTCGTTGATTTTTTTTTTTTTTTTTTTGCATTTTCACCACTTTGGGCTTGTTTCTCTCGAGTTTCTCTTGGGTTTGGTGAACTTTTCTAAGTTTTGAATTTTTCACCCATTTTCTCTCTTTTAGGGTTGACTTTTTCCAAGTTTTTTCCCTCTTTTTTTTTTCCCCGCCTCCATTTTTCACCGATTTTCACCCACTTTTCAGATGGTCGATGACATTCCTTATGATGATGCCCCTCCTGAGGTTCCACCTACACTGTCACCCATAGAGGTTGAGGAACCGGTGGTCATTGAGGCTGCTGAGGTAACGGAGGACATTGTTGCTGATTTCGAGGCAGAGTTCGTTTCGGGACTGGAGCCTGAGCCACTACCATTGAGGATGAGGCCCTTTGATCTGACCACTTACCACCCCGACACGCATATGATGGCGCCTGGAGGCATGATGTGCTTTGACGATTTCATTGGTGGCATGCCAAAGGATGTTTTGCTGAGGGAGCCGGAGTCCCACCTTTCCCACAACACTATTGAGGTACAAACTTTATTTCTATGTTTTTTTGCCTTTCATTTCACTGTCCTATGCTGCCTTCCATTTGACTCTTTTGCTATTACTGTCTTTCACCTAACTCCCTCTTTCTTTGCCACAGGGGGGCTCTCGCGCCTATAGAGGTTCGGGGTTATGACAGCCAGGGAATGGTATCACAAGCTCCCCTCTCGGGTCCGTGACCTTGTCGATGAGGCGGGTTTTGGCTTATTCTGTACCGAACTCTCGTGCCACTTAGCCAGCCAGGCCATACTTGAAGCATTAGTGGAGAGGTGGTGGGACATCACCAACTTCTTTTATTTTTCTTCCATCGGGGAGATGACGATGAATCCTTACGACTTCTCGATGATCACAGGCTTAGGAGTAGAGGGTGATCCGATCCGCTTTGACACGGATATGGGCGAGTGGGAGGCAGCTTGGATCTATCTGTTTGGAGTGAGCCCATCTCTATACAGGCCAGCGATGGTCAGATACAGTTAGTTCTTTGAGTATTTTTGTGGGAGTCAACCCGAGACACAAGAGGAGGTATAGCAGTACGTTCAGGGCTTCTTGATGTTCCTCTTCGATACCAACTTGTTCGCGAATAGGTGGAACACCGTCGATTTATACTTACTGAGCGCCTTTGTGACCCTACCCTGGGCTCGATTTTCTGACCGGGTGGAGCCGACCTCGCCACACCACCTCTGGCTATATGAGTTCCACTTTTCACATGAAAAGAGAGCGGGTCAGAGGTTACTGAAGAGCCTGGGTGGTATGACCACACCTTTCTACTTTCGCACTTTTTGTTAACACATTGTGCTTTCTGCTTTGTACTTTCTGTTTTATATTTGTTGACATATTTTGCTTTCTGGTTTGCACTTTCTATATCTGTTCATGCATCGTTGATAATGCTGTTGATGTTTTCTTGCAGTTATGGGTTTATGCTTATTTCCCGACTCTTACTCCAGAGCCAGTGGACAAGATCGTTCCGGCCGTGCCCTACTCGCAGCGATATGAAGACAGATGTCACTGCTGACACCATGAGGACATGACTTTCACCTTCTTCCGCCGATACTTTGACACAGTCGTAGCCCATGAGGTAACCTGAAATTTACGGTCATTTTGCTTTATTCCTATTGTTACTGTTTTGATTCACACTCCAACAACTGACAGCAATTAACAATTTGTACGTTCTCTATTTGCAGATCATATGGTAGCCCGACAATGCCAGCTGGAGTGAGGGACCAGTATACTAGAGCTTGGGCGATGTCTCGATACTGAATTTTATTGGAGAGCCCATTCTGCCTAGCCTAGTTCTTGGGTGAGCGTTTCATATGCTAGACTCTGGGCTTACCCGCCTCAGTCGTTCCTATGCCACCCCTAACATCCATGAGGATAGCCGAAAGCCTCTCAGTTGAGGCTATTATTTAGTTTATGATGGGGCTGGATGTCAATTATTTCAGAAGAGAGGGGACTATACGAACTTCATCAGGACTCACCTCATACCACCTCTGACAAGAGTTCGCGAGGGTGATGCAGCAAGCGCTCCTTTGGCCGAAGAGGTTGCTTAGGAGGCCGAGGTGAATATTGGAGAGGTCCTTCCTACCGTGCAGGCTGCTAGTTGGCTTGTGATTCTTACTGTGCTTAATTGTTGATGTCTAGGTGGGACAGCATATCAAATACCGATAGAGCCACCAGAGCCAGGGCACGGGTATGTCAGAGCTCCAAGCACACCTCAGGTATGGACCACACTTTTCAACTTGTCTCCCACATTTTCCATTTCTAGATATTAATGTTCAAATTCACTTGCAGGCACCGCCAGAGGACACGAAAGGCCTTCTCCAGCTGGTTGCTTCTTTAGTTGGCATGGTACAGAGGAGGGAGACACTATTTAGTCTCTACGGTATTCAGGTACCCTATTTTCCGCATACATTTCACTATTGGTTCACACTGCTGTGCACTACACTAACATGTAATATTCACTCTTATACACGATACTGCACACTGATCTACCGATATGCCTTTTGATACTGTTTTACACGGCACTGATACACTGTACTGCCTTTTGCATGATATTCTTACTGTATACTATATTCTGCCGTATATTGTATCTGATACTTTGATATTTGTTTCTCAGATCTCATTTGTATCGAGGGCATCGTGGCGATGGCAAGATTAGCTGCCGGCATCCTCCATTACAAGGAGGAGAGGTAATAGGCCCCAAGATCTGAGACGAGCATCGAGGTCGAGGTAGGAATAGAGGTGTTCAGAGTCAGAGCAGCTCAGAGCCAGTGTTGAGCAGGGATGGTACTGAGACCAGCGACTTCGAAGAGGCGGTGAATCGACACTCTGAGTCTGAGAGTAGGGACGATGAAGCGCACTGGATCGAGAGCGTGGACGCCGAGGCTGGTTTTGAGTCAAGGAGCAGAGATGTTGGTAGCAGTTCCGGCCCGGAGTCTAATTCTGGTAGTGGCACCGATGGAGACAGTGCCCCTGAGTCCCTTCCGAGGAAAAGGATGAAGAGGGCCTCTCGAGCTTGACGCAACTGGCGTTGATTTTTGTACTTTTTTGCTTAGTTTTTTTTTTTTTTTGGTAGCTTAGTACATGGATAGCTTCAGATAGCTTTTACTTTTGCTTTTGAAAAAGACTTGTACTCTTTTTTGTAAACAAAATGATGATCGGGGGAAACCCTATAATTTATAAAAATGAGTTCTTGTTCTTGCCTCATGAGCACCACGTTTGCATATAATGACTATGGATTTGAATTTGAAACCGAGAATGTTTGTATTGGAACGATGTTCTTAATCGAGTAATGAGCCGACCAACAAAACAAAATACAAAATACAACTCGATAACTGGAAAACAAAATTAAAACAACGTAAGCACAGCTATGTACACTTGCTCAAAACAAAAGACTCAAAACAAGACCCCAAAACACAAAGACCAGGACCAAACCAAAATGCCAAACTACCAGGCCACAAATTGTGGTGAACCAGTATATGATTGACATCTGGTCTCCACTTACAGCCCTATTTTCTACAAAAGGTCTTCCTTCGTCATTTCTTTACCAGAACCTCATTTTGGCTACTGCTTTTTTTTTTTTTTTAAATGGAGATCTTCCTTACCAAGAAGCTTACTAATTGGGTGGCCATTTTAGATAGCACGGGAAAGGTAAATTTTTGAGGTTTTGCTATACTTCACTTTGTTTTATGTTCTTCCATACTGCGGCCTGATGTTGGGACCCAATTACATATGTATTTCGCTTTAGAGCCCAGGAAATGTGCCCAACTCTTGAGGAATTTCAAGCACTATTAGAATCTCAACACGACGAGGAAATCATTCCTCAGCCTTGTTTTGGCCATGCCCAAGCTTTGGGACGGATGTGCAGGCTTACTTTGCATGAAGCTCGATCTTTGGCTCATGACGGGGAGTTAGATATACCCAGCTTGATTCACCGATTTTCTGACATCGGTGATAGAGGTGACCTCCTCTGGCGAGGCTTCTGGTAACATGCCCTCTGTTTATATATGCTCGCGCATTTTCTTCTTGCCCCTAGTTGTGATGGAGCCAGGATTAAGGTGATTGAAGTGGCCCAATGCCTGAGAGAGGGTAAGAGTTGCATTCGTTTGGCATTGACCGAGACCCTAATGGGTTTAAATGCTTTTCACCGGCTAGAGACCACTAGGTTTGCGAGAAGCCCACTACTGCTCCAGGTATTGTTTCCCACCATTTCTTATATATGATTCTCACATCACTCGGCACTCGCGCTCTATTTTCTCTCAAAACCCTTTCCTGTACTTTTCTCTCAACGTACATCTCTCTATTCTTTAATCTCTCTTATTTTTCATCTCTTCCCAGGTATGGTTAATGGATAAGCTGAAAGTAGTGGACCCTAGCCCCGAGTATTCATCCCAAGCTTACTTTTTCTGTTAGCGGCTAATGGACTTTCCCAACAAGGGGTGGTGGTGCAATTGGATGTACAACAGATCTACAGTTGACATAGCTTGGTGTTGCCCCTAACTTAATTTAACCGAGATAAGCTATAACATGTCCTAATAGCCGGGCGTTCAGTTGATTGGCCTTACGCACTGCGTGTTCTTCTTCCTCTTTCGGTTTAGACGCCAGTTTGGGCATGATCAGTCCTGTCTAGATGAGGGCGTAGAATACCCGGCCTCATTCCTACTTCATGGTTCACACTTAACTCGGTGCCTCATTGCCTGGAGGATGAGAGAGCTTCTGGCCTTTGCCCCTAGTTTTAGTTATGCCCTTTTGGACGAGTGCTTGTCTTAGCTCGTGGATGAGGCACAAGTCAGGCCCACTTTGGCTACAGAAGCTTCCACAAGCACGAGTAGAGGACGTAGGAGCACCTGACTCATCTATACCCCTAGTTTATTGCTTTGACCTTTCTTTTCAAGTTTTATGATGTAAAAGAAACTTTGATTTGTATCAGAGAGATAGAGAATGTACTTGTGTTGAAATCAATGGAATTAAGGTTGTGGGCACTAAGAATTTTCCTTTTGGTCCCAAAATGGTCTAAGTTGTAAAAGGTAAAATTTTGAACAAAATCGACTTTTGTTAGAACTTTTCAAAATTATTTTTGAAAATGATCACTGCCTAACATGCACGAAACCTGTCCTCAAGATGTACAACAAAAGATCACAACTGCTCATAACTGTATTCACCATATCGACCCTTCTGTCGCGATACTGAAGACCACATAACCGAGCTAACTGATGATGGACAAAAATGACATGAACAAAATGAACGAAAAGAACAGTTGAGTTAGAGATGGTTACGGTCGAACTTCAGGATGAAGTTGCCTATGTATCCCAAGGATGGGAATCGGGCCTTACGTAGTTCGGTTCAAATTCACTCAAGTATTAATTCTCTCCTTTTGCGTTCTAACTTTTGCCAAAGTCACCCTTTAGGGTTTTCAACCTTGCGAGCTCAGTTTTTCTTTATTTTTAATTTTTCATGCTTTAACTTTTGCCTAGGTTGCCCTTCCGGATTTTCGGCCTAGCGAACCTCTCAAGGATAGTATTTCTTTAACTTGTCCGTATTGATTGGCTGTAAAAACTCCAGGCCATCTAGGTCCATGAGAATAATTGCCCCTCCTGACTAGATAGATTTGATGACATAAGGGCTAGTCCAATTAGGTCTGAACTTGCCCCTAGGGTCGTGGATGGGAGCCTGGTTGTCTTTCAGTACCATGCCTCCCTTCTTAAGATTCTTGGACTTAACTTTCTTGTTAAAAGCCCTGGCAATTCTGTGCTGGTAGCCTTGGACATGATATAATGCCTTTAGTCTTCTTTTATCAAACAACATTAACTCTTCAAATCTACTCTGTTGCCAGTTTGCCTTCGCTATCTCACACTCGGCCATAACTCGCAGCGACGACACTTTAATTTTAATTGGCAGAACGACCTTCATCCCATAGATGAAAGCATAAGGGGTTGAACTAGAGGGCCTTCTCTGCCAAACAGAGTGGCAGAACACTCTCTGTGTATTATGGAGAGTTAATTGAAATTTTTAGTGAGTTGGATCATCGTGATTAGGTGATCATGGAGAGCGAAAAAGATGTTCCATCCTATCAAAAATTAGTTCAACGACTAAGGATGCATATTTTTCTTGCTAGATTAGATAGTGAATTCGAACAAATCCGTGGTGAAATTTTGAGGAAGGATCCAATTCTCGCATTAGAGGAATGTTATGCGCTGGTACGCCGTAAATGTGTTCGACGCGAAACGATCAATGTTGAACCTGGAAATTCTGAAGCTTTCTCCATAGTGACTCGAAACCATTCTAATTAGAATTGGCCCGTCCTTCCTAAGATTGCTCTTTGTCGATAAATCTTCCTACAAATGCACTCACTACAATCAAAGTGGTCATACCAAAAATCAATGCTACAAACTTGTAGGGTATCCAGAATGGTGAGATCATAGCTGTGATTCATAGAAGAGAAATTCTAAGAAGACTTCTACTGCTGCGGTTGTTGAAACAAAGACAGAGAATGATATTGCCGAAGCATTCTCGGCATTAGCAGTAGCGACAGGTAATGATGATAAGGTTTTAAATATTTCTGCATCTGTTTCTAATAGTGCATGGATAATTGATTCCGGTGCTACGGATCACATGACATTTGATTCTAAACAAGTCTTTCCTCTTAAACCTTCTGCACAAAATTTTGTTTCCACTGCCAATGGTACCTTAATTCTGATTATTGAAGAAGGATCCTTGTCCCTCATTGACACTTTGAATTTAGATTCTGTTTTGATTGTTCTATCTTTAGATTATAATCTCTTGTTAGTTTCCCAAATAACCACTGCCTTATTTTTTGTTGTCATTTTCTGGCCTGATTTTTGTGTGTTTAAGGACATCCAAACAAGGTAGACGATTGGTTGTGGTGTTAAGCGAGGGAAGCTGTATTACTTAGACTTAGTGTCAAAGAGTTGCTTGGTTCCCATTCTTGTATACGTATACCCAGAATGAAAGAATCTGATCCACACATTTCAAATTCTGAACACATTATGTGAACGATAGTGCAATGGTTCCCATTCTTGCATTCTTTTTAGCTTGCTTGGCTTTCTTGAATGTATGGTGTCAAGTTTGTGCCTATGCTGGTCCCTATTTTGGGACTAAATATGTTGAGAGTGTTGTGAGTGTTTTTTTGTTAATGGTTGAGGATAGCTTCTTGAAATGCAAAGTTTTTGGTTGATTGATGATTGAATATATATATATATATATTTATATATTTTTGACTTGTCTTTGTAAATCTAACATTCTTATCAAAGATTTTAGTAGTTTAAGTAGTGATTAGTGTTTAAGAAAGAAGAGCATCTCCAATCCTTCATCTTTTCTTTCATCAAAAGTACTTAGAAATTATCTTCAATTATTTCATCAAATCAAGATTCATTTTTTCATCCCATTGAGAACTCGTCTAATTCATCATGATTTGATGAAAAGAGAAATTTGAGATACAAGGAATTTTAAAAAGATTTTGATAAAAGAATTGGAGTATGTCATATTAAATTAAACTTACAGAATCAAATTAGATGAAAAATTGGTGAAGGGGTTGGAGATGGTTTTAATTAGTAGGATCATTAAAACACCAACTCAAATGAGATGTGTGTGTGTTAGTAAAAGGAGACATGAAAATGTTTGGACCACAAATTTAGCTAAAGATTTGGAAAGAGTTATTCACATGATCCATGTACAACGTTAATTTAACCAAGCATATAGCTTTTGGCAAAGCACAATGGAAAAAACCCCTACTTGATATGGGCGGACACGTGAAATCTAAGTTAAATTTTTTTCCTTTCTTTTTTAAATTTTTGTTGAAATTCATGATCTAAATAAAATGTTAATTTAACAAAGCACACAATGTCAATTTAACCCTCGACAGAACACAACAAAAAAAGAAAACTCTAATTAATTGGGACACATGGTTTGGTAATATTTTGGTTGATGATGTGTGCAATTGTGGGAATTGAGTGCTTGCTGTGCACCCAACACAACAGGCATTGCTGTGCGGTTTTATGGGCTTATTTCGAGATCTGTTTTAATAATTTGAACCGTTCACATTTTAGATTACATCGAGTATAACATACCTGTAAAAAATTAAGTTAATTGGATATCGGTAACCCTGTGATGCACTCAGATTTGTATCTTTAAAAATAAATGATATTGTGTTTCAATGTATTAAAATGAATACAAATATGAGTGGATGAAAGTGTTAACGATGTTTGATTAATTTAATTTTTACAAGTATATTTTACTTGATGTACTCTAAAATATAAACGGTTCGGATTATCAAACGGATCCCAAAATAAACCCATAGGGCCGCACAATAAACACCAAATCCGCAATTGTAAGGAAGTTCGAGATTTGTACCGTTGTCAAACCTGTTCAAATTCTCCATTCCTTTCTCTTGGGAAGATGATTAAAACTTGACTTTTTAGCTTTGTTTAATTTTTTTATGTGAGAGGTGATGTGACCAAAAATAAATTAAAAGTTGATTTTGCCTTTTTATGATGTTCCCAAATGGCGAAAGTTATTCTAGATAATGCCATTCTAAACCCTAAAACCATAGCATCATAAAACCATAGCATCATGAAACTAATGGCCTTGTTTTTCAATACAAGATCCTAAGATTGCTTGGAGAATAAACCATCCTCGCTGATGAGTCTACTGTTTGCGATAATATTGATGACAAGGTGTGTGTCTCTGGATAATGTTGGATTTTAATGCTCGTTTGTGGAATGAAGAATTTTATATTAATTAATAAAATTGAAACATATTATAAAACATTAGGCACATGCTTCTCCTTAAGTTCATAAGTGGATTGGAGGCTGTTGTTGGCTTATGGTGGGCTCAAATCGGGACCCATCTCGATGATCTAAATCATTTGATATGTAAGACCCGTCGAATACATGATTCTTGCAAAAAATCATATTAATTGAACATCGATAGACACTTGATTAGATCACATTTATGTCAATAGTTTATTTAAAAAATTCATACTTGCTGTTGATATAGATGTGATGTGATCAAGTGATTATCAATATCCGATTAATTTAATTTTTTATAGGAATGATGCACTCAACGAACCTACACATTCAACAATTTGAATTATTGAAATGAACTGGAGTAGTGCCCATTATGGGCCAACAACACCTTCTAATCCAATTGTAGACTCAGACCGGAGAGGAACCAACTCAAAATTTAAAATTATGATCTATAACTATCACATGATTGTAGGTTTCAAAATTTTTATTCATTGTTTTTGAATTAAAAAATGTATTAATGCAAGGAGAATTTTTTTAAAGATTCTTGATATTAAAATCTTATAAGATAAAAGATATGTAATATTTTTATAGTAGCTAAGATCCATCAATATTTTCATAGAGAAAATTCGATTCAAACAAATTTCAATTTTTACAGAGAAATTTTTATGAAAATGTCAAGGGATCTTAACTAAAAAAAAAAATATATCTTGAACCTCTCATACTACACAAAGTTGCAGAGAGATGTTTTACTAATTTTTTATATTTTTTATAACAATTAATAATGAAATAAAATACTCCATTTCATTATGATTTAATTATTCTTATTATTTTTTATTTATGTGAGACTATTTCAAACTATACATACTTGCACGTAAAATTTACTCGTTAGTCAAAGTACATTATTTGAATAAAATAGGTCCAATAAACTGGGCTACGTAACCACCAGGGTTGGTGGCCTGGTGGAAGATGCAGTCCATTCTCCGGCTGAGGAACCAGGGTCGATTCCTGGGAGGGGCATTTGAGATTACTCCCTGTGAGCAATGCCTTTACTCCCCTCGGTCCCTGGCCTCTGCTGCGGCGTGGGGTTGCCTTCCATCAGTGCCCTGGTGGTGGGTCCCTCACTTGGTGGGGGTTAATTCCTAGTAACCTAGGTTACCGGGGCTGGGGCCCAACGGGGCTGTGATGACACCACAGAGCCCTTTTTTCTCCGATCAAAAAAAAAAAAAAAAAAAAAAAAAAAAAAAAAAAAAAAAAAATGGGCTACGTAAAAAGATAAATAAAATTAATCTCTAAAGTAGAATATCAAATCTATTCCTAACCAATTGTCTCCGTACGTACGTTGGGTGTACTTTGTGCGAAAACTAATCAAGTTTCATCACAACCACATCATTTATTTATGATTGACCCACCTAAAATTAGATTTTTATTCCAGTTATATTTTTCAACAAAAGAATATTTCTTTTTTTTTTTCCATATTTTTTTAAAATTATAACTTCAAAATTAATATACTAACAATTGTATTAGTGGTCGTGGTGGCAGCTATAGAGGTGGTGATAGTTGAGATGTGATTGTGGTAGCTAAATGATAAAAGTGGTGATGGTAGTGGTAATGACAACAGCGATAGTAGTACGATATCATTGATAAATTTTAAGTTCAAATAATGATCTCAAAATAAAAAGTATTTTCCAATCAAATAAACTTGTTTTACATTATGAAAAAAAAAAAACAAGAAACATTTTCTTTCATACAATAAATCAGAGTAAAAAACATTTTTTTTCATGCAAAAACAAAGAAAGTATTATGCCAACATAAATGGCATGTTAAATAGTGATAAAAAAGGAAAAAATATACATCAGTTGTATTTTAAAAAATAATTACTAATATATGGAAAAATTTATGTCCTTAATAATTAAAATTTATAAAGTTCATCATTAATGTGAATTTTTTTAATATATATATATATACTAATATAAATATACACTGATATGTTATTCTCCCATAAATTTTTTTGCAAGATTTGTTAAGTTGTACAATATTGTTTTGTTGTTGAACAATGAAGCAGCCCAATTAGAATAGTATACAAAGCTTCAATGACACACAAGCACACGTGTAAATAGAACATTATCTAAATTCTAGTTTTCTTTTGCCTACAAAATAACAGCTGCAAAGTCAAAAAAAACCAACCACAACAACAAAGCTAATCACAAATTTTGATTAATGATCATCTATAAATACCCATTCATACCAACAACATATCATTCACAATTCACAATTCACAATTCACAAAGACAAGACACCAAGATCTAGCAAAGCATAACACAAAAAATGGCGTCCGAGACTGAATGCAAAGGTAAAGATTAGGTTTTGCTTATGTTTGGATTAAATCGCGTTTCCACTTAGTTTGGACATGCCTTTTTTCATAAAAAAAAACGTACTTATTATGTTTAATCTTTTTCTCTACATATTAAAGGAAATTGTGAATTACACTAATAGTCCCTATAGTTTTGGGCTTGTGTTATTTTGATCCCTGACTTTTTAATTGTGACACATTTGACCTTGAATTTTGAATCTTGTTCCAAATAAGGACAATTGTAGATACTATTGGATTTTTCAAGGGCCAAATCGTTAATTTGATAAAATATAAATTAATTTGACAAAAAAATGTCAAAAAATTAGTTTTGAATTTCTAAAAATTATTTATAGCTACTAAAGATAAAATTATATAAAATTGATAAATCTTTTAGACATTTATTTATTTTTTTTATCAAATTAATTTTTACTATATATTTAGATGATAATCATGTAAAATTAATTTTTAAAAATTAATCATGTAATTTTTATTAATTTTACATAATTTTATTTTTGGTGGGTAAAAATAATTTTTAAAAAATTTTAAAATATTTTTTTGATATTTATTTTTTTCAAATTAGTTTATATTTTATCAAATTGACGATTTTGCCATTGAAATTAAGCAATGGTATGTTCAATTGTCCTTATTTGGAACAAAATTCAAAATTCAGGATCAAATGTGTCACAATTAAAAAATTAGGAATTAAAGTGACATAAACTCCAAACTATAAGGACTATTAGTGTAATTTGTCCTATAAGAAAAAAAAGATTAGTTGTAGAGTGGTGATTGATTATGATACTCCTATACACCATTTAAAACTGTATAGAATGCTAATACAAGTAGTTATATGCATGTAGGTAAGAGTTCATGGCCTGAGCTCCTTGGGGCAAAGGGAGAAACAGCGGCAGCAACCATTGAGAGGAGAATCCTCTGGTTAATGCCGTGATCGTGCTAGAAGGAACCATTGTTACCAAGGATTTCTCTGCACTAGGGTTCGTGTTTGGGTTGATGACTGTGGAATTGTTACTAGGGTCCCTGTAATTGGTTAGAGTTTCACGTGATTCAGTGTTGCTTGTTGATTATGATTTACTATGCTATTTTATCTCATAGGGAGCCCCAAGAAAATAAAGATTAATGGAGTTTGTATTATGCATTAATTGTACTACAAAATTAATAAGAGTGGTTTATAATGCAGTCAATTATGGTGTTCTTTCTCTATTTCTCTCTCCCCTCTAAATTTTAGTAGCTTCCCAATGCTTCAAATTTTATTATTTTGACATTTTGGGTTAGGTTTTTATTTTTTGGTATGCCCACTATGTTATGGATAATGTAGTTGGCCCAACTAGTAATCGGTGGAAGAAGAATAGAGAAAATCATATCATGTAATGGTTAGACTAACAATTTCCGTTAGTGCGTGCATGAATTATTGTACTTTCACGTGTACTATAAGCACTATCTCCTGGTAGAAACTTCAAGAATTAAAAGAAGGATAGTCTATAAACAACAAAACTGATCACATAATTGAAGATGGATAATTTTTTTTTTCATATTTTATTTTTAAAATGGACACCACTAACAAACCTGATAAAGTTTTGAACGCTTTAAATTCTTGAATTTCTTCTAGTATATATATATATATATATATTTTTTGATCGGCAAAGAAGATCTTTATTGATGAAAGTATGCAAAAGGATACAAAACATCAATAAAGAGGAGCTTGGAGCTAACTGAAGCTCCAAGCGCCAGTTGGTGAGGAACCAACAAAACAAACAGAAAACGCGCAAACACAGCTAAGAAAAGAAGAGAAAAAAAAAAGCCAACTAAGCTACACCCCATCAAAAAAGAAGAGAAGCAGAACAGCCAGCCTGCAGGTCAGCAAAAATGTACTGAGAATAACCACCATGAGTTGAACAAACTCCACAGCTGTTCAGAACCATAGCGCAATCAGGAAAAGACCCACCAAAAACCCGTAAACTGAGACAAGAACCAATATATACTGGAATTTCTTCTAGTATATATTGGCATACATACCTAGAATGAAAGAATCTAATCCATATATTTTAAATTCTGAACACTTTTCATCGTATTTTTTTTCCTTGGTATTTAAAATTGCTGTTGTTAAGCACAATGGTTCTCATTCTTGTATTCTTTTTAGCTTGCTTGGCTTTCCTAAGTGTATGGTGTCAAGTTTGTGACTATAAACATATGATGGTCCTTGTTTTGGGACTAAACATGTTGACAGTGTTGTGTGTGTTTTTTTTGTTACTGGTAAATTCAGTTTTTTGAGGATATATAGCTTCTTGAAATGTAATGTTTTGGGTTGATTGATGATCGAATTTTTTTTGGACTTGTGTTTGTAAATTAAACATTCTTATCAAAGAGGTTAGTGGAAGTAGTGATGACTAGTGTTTGGGAATTAATAGTCTTTTAAACACCAATTGACATGAGATGTGATAGCAAAAGAAACGACATGAATTTATTTAGGCTATGTTTGGAACGTCGGAATGGTTGGAAATTTGAAAAGAAAAATGAAAAATATTTAGCTTTATTTTAGTCAAATAATTCAAACACAACGATGCCATTTAGTTTAGTTTTTAAATTAATATTTGGATCAAAAAATCAAAAAATATGTTTGATTTATCAATTTTCAAAACTCTTTTCAAAATTATTTTTTCTCTCTCCTCTCTCCTTCTCTTCTTCGTTTTTATTATTAATAAATTAATCAATCACTTTTTCTTTCTCTCCTCTTATTAAAAAAAATTACAAATCATCACAAAATTATTTTCAAAACTCATAACCAAATAAATTTTTAATTTCCAAAACTTTTTCCAACAACTTATCTTTCAAAATACAACTTAAAACTCTTTTCAAAAAATTAAATCAAATGGAGCCAACATTACTTATAGTCCTTGAGCTTCTTTAAAATTTTAATTCACATAATTTAACTAATGTTGTAATTTCTTTTGCACTTGAAATGTATATTTTACTTTGATTATTTTTGTATATATTTTACAATTGAAATGTTACTGAAAAGAAAACCTGTATAATTATATCAAAATTGTAAAATTTACTATATTTTATTTTTTTTTTAAAAATTCCATAAGAGTCCTCCTAGATCTATCATTGGTAGATTTTATGATTTTTCAGTTCCACAGTGGTTACTTTTGGGCATGTAAAATTCATCACAAGTTGTAATGTAATAATTTGATTCATTTTTAGACTCTTGTACATAAATTATTCATAAAAAGTCTTAATTTAATCATATATATTTGGATTGCTTGTATGAAAGTAATGGTCATGTTTTTCAATGATCCTAAGATTGCTTGGAGAATAAATCCTCCTTGGCGACGGGTCTGCGGTTGTGATAACATTGATGACAAGGTGTGCGCTTAATGATGGGATTTTGATCCTCCTCGTTCATGGAATGAAGATTTTTATTTTATTTGATAAAATTGTAACATATTATTAAAATATAAAATTAATGTTCAATAACTATCACATGATTGTAAGGATTAAATTTTTTATTAATTCTTTTTGAATTTAAAAAAAAAAAAGAGTTAATTGGTGAAAAGTCTAAACGTATAAGGACTATATGTTATTTAATCTAACGTTTAATTTTTATTTGTGCTAAATACATGTGTTGAAAGTTGCTAAAAAAGTCATCGGTACCGGAAAAGTCATATGAAAATTAGCTAAAAAGTCACTGGTGAAAGGTGGCTAACTGGTGGTAGTGAAGTAAATAAATAAAGAAATAGATAAATGACACATACAAATAGATGACATTAGGTTATACTTGAACTATTAGACATATATGTAAGCTTTCGGATTAAGAACTTTTTTTGGTTCAAAAAAATTTAATTTTAGCCGATTGGTCCAATAGTTTCAAAAGAAAACCTCTTGCTATTTAAAAAAAAAAATGTATTAATGTAATTTTTTTTTATAACAATTAATAAGAAAATAAAATTCTTCATTAATGGCGGCTTAACTAGTAGCCATTATGAGGAAATTTTTATAGTGTACCTCTTAAAAAGTGTGTACTATATTCACCTTATTACATATTTTTGTAGTGCATGTTACGTATTTTTTGCAGTAAATGTTAGGTATATTTTGGGTAGGGTCACAACAATTTATGGTTCAAAAATAAAATTACATATTTTATAGTAATGTTACAATTTTTTGTATCTAAACATTTTTAATAAAAAAAATTGTGTTTCATTATCACAAAAAATACGTAACATTAACACAAAATACATAGTTTATTATTAAAACACGAATCTTATAAGAAAAATATTTAATATTTACGATTTACCAGCCCTTGCAATGGGATTTATTCATATTTGATATGAGGTTATTATCATGGAAAAATTAGTGAAACATTCTTTTCTAACTTTTAATAGTAAAAGAGGTTCAATATATATTTTTTCTTATTAGTTAAGGTTATTCAATAATATTTTTAGAGAAATTTCAGCTTGTTACAAATTTCTCCGTGATGAACTGAAATTTCTTTTTGAAGAATTGAAATTTTTCTGTGAAAACAAATTTCTCTATGAATTTTTTTTTCTTTGTACTGAAATTTTTCTAGGCCAAAATTTCTCTGTAAAAATATTGAGAGATTCCAATTATTATGAAAATATTACATATTTTTTATATTATAGAATTTTAATATCAAAATTTTGGAATAAAATAGGTCCACTAACTGAGCTACAAAAATTAATAAAGTTATTATTTTGAGGAGTTTTGAAAAATTATTACATAATAGTAAAAAAAAATAATAATTTTAATTACTAACATTCATAAAATTTATTATTTTTTTTATAAATTTTTTTTCTAGCACACTGGGGCACTTTGGGAAGAGGCTAAAAAAAGTCAATTTTTTAGCTTTTAGTTTTTTAGTCAAAAAAAGTCAGCTTTTTTTAGCCAAAGAAGCCAGCTTTTTTGCCAAAAAATCCACCCGAAAAGATAAAAAATCAAAAGTCAATTTTTACCAACTTCACAAAACACCACACTATATTGTGTAATTCTCCCATAAAATTATATAATCACAGTTTCATCACAACCACATCATTTTGTTTTATGCTATGACTGACCACCTAAAATATAATGAGATTTACATTTTATTCCAATTATATTTGATTGTAAGATTAAAGTTAATATATTAATAGTTGTACGATAAATGTTAACAAATGCCACTCGTGCATTGTTTAATGTTGGGATTAATGTGAAAAGGATTTTGAAAATAGAGAAAAAGTTTAAAAAAATGTATTAAATGGAGTGAAAGGTAGGGTTGCAACTCGAGCGAGTTTGGTTGGGTTGAAAAGTTATTCAAACCCAGCTCAAGTTATGCAGAGACTCGCCCAGGCCCAAATTGTAACCCGAAGTTGTCTGTCCAAGACCGACCCAAGTTAAATCTGAATTTCCCGAGTTGCCCGAATTGTAAATAAATTTCAATTATTATTATTATATATATATATATTGTGCAGGTACATTATTAAATTATTAAAATTTGATTCTATCTACTTATATATATATATATATATAATTAATACCATCAAAATAAATAATTTATATAATGTAAGAGAAATATTGCTATAACAGTCTTTACAATATATAAGTGAAAATAAAAAATTAAAAAAAGTAGAATTTTATGTTATTTGTATATATATTATATATTCGATATGATTTAATAATCTAAATTATTTTTGTATCATGTAATAACTAATAATTTATATATATATATTTAATAATTTTATATATCTATATATATATTTGTTGAGATTGATTTGGATTAGCTACATCATAGTGAAAACTAAGCATTTCTATTTTCGTTGCTCAGCAACTGTTCAACATTTGGTTTGTGAGAAGCGCAGGGATGTGTTACTCAAGCGTGAGTTATATGGACCAAACTTCATTAATTTGCTCACCAATTGTTTGATGATTGTTTCAGTCTAAAGGAAGAGGTCTCCCTTGCATTGGACCCACACTGTGAAGGAAGGAGCCTCCTTTGCAATGTGACATTCTTTTACAAATATAATTAAATTACTTCTACAATAGAAGGTAACAAGACAAGGAACAACTTGCGGTAAATATGAAAATAAGGATTTCATCATCTCTTTGTTTATAGAACAAAATACATTGCAAAAGCCTAATGTTCAATAAATCTAATATTGAACAAAATACATGACAAAAATCCAATGTTCAATAGATTTACTCCATGCTAGTAAACTTTGTTGGAACAATCTTCTGTATAAATAAAATAAATTCAAACAAAATAAAATAAACTTACAGTATTTATTTTGTAGAACCGAATAAATAATTCAAAGACCAAGTTGAGTGTGTAACACTCTGTCCTTAAGACAGATTCGTCCCGCTACGGTGCTTACGGTTGAGTGGCGTCTATCTCCCAGGATACAATGATTTTAACCAATTTGTAGTAGTACTCCAAAACAAATTGTTCAGCGAACCAAACCTGTGTTATAACTCTCTAAATATTTATTCTAAAACTAATATGGAGAATAATGCACCAAAGATGATAATTGGACAGCAAAAAAGGAATTATGCAGACTAATTTTCCATGATCCTAGACTGCTGGAATTATGGCTGTATTTATAGGAAAAAGTCTCTGCCCCGAACAAGTTCCAAAAGAAGTGAAAAGGTGCACAAATTAATTTGAACATGTGCACAGTGATATATCTGTTGCTTTGAACACTTTTTCAAAATGTTTGAAAAAAGGTACCGTTGCACTTTTGAACACACTTTATACAAACAGTTTTTCAACCTTTTTGAAATATGTATCCGTTGGAGACAAAGTTCAAAACTGTTGGATATATATTATATTAAATTATTTGAATAGTTGAATTACTAAATGTAGAAGTACAAATTTTAGAAAACCACTTAGGAATTCAAAATTTGAAAAAATCCCACAATAATTTTTGTTGAAAAAATTCAAAAGAATTTTATCTAAAAAATTAATGTTAGACCTAAAAACGACGTCAACTTCTCATTCACTCAAAAATGGTTTTGACGTTCCGTCTTCATCGTGTGACTTGCCACACGGCAAGGAACACTTCACTTCTTCGAACCCACCACCAAACATTTCACCTCTTCGGACCCACCCCAAAAGACGTTTGAGGCCCACTCAAAATTGAGTTAAAAAATATGCCTATATTAACCATTTTTCCAACATTCACTAAATATGCCCAAATAATCAACTTTCTGAATTAGAATCGTTTCCCCTCCATTGCAACTTGAATGTATGATTTGAAGAACTCAACCTACACAAAATAATAAATTTCTTAGAGAAGCATAGTTGTATAAGGTGAGAAAGAGAGAAAATTTTGAAGACAGTGTTATATACCCTTATTACATGGTAAAAAGCCATCATCATTTGAAGTTGTTGGCATAAAATGAATTCCCTGATGAACATAAACTAGTTATTCATACGATTGAAATAAATTTTAATAAATTTGATTGGTGTAAACTATCCAACCAATACCTGTAAAGCATGCAAGTGACTGATTGGCAGTGCTAGTTAATTTCTCATTGCCATATAGTGAATTGGGTAAGGCTACAAAAACCATTTATAAATTAGAAACATTATTATTTTAAATTGAGATGGCTAACGAATTTTATATATTATTAGCATATACTTTTTAGTACCTGTGGATGGTTCCCAATTAAATTGGGAATGTTAGCAGCTACTCTATTATAACAACCACTCCAAAATGGATTGGGAATACCTTGTGTTGGGTTTCCATTAGGATTTGAATAATTGATATACATGCTTGCACCTCCAACCATATAGTTCATGCTCTGTTGTCATAAATGTGATGTATATAGAGGAGCATCACTGTAATCATTTGCTAAGCTTAACTTGTTTGAACAATCCTTAAATTGCATATATTATTGGAAATCATTAAAAAAAGAATGTAAAAAATAGAAGGAATTTAACAATGGATACCACACAATATTTTGATTTAAAAACTTGTTTTTGTTGAAATTGGTACAATTCACCTTGAACTTCTTGCTTTTTTTCCCCCTTTAAATGCCTGCTACAATGATTTTGATATCAAATATAATCTTATTTTTAGATAATCAAACCAAACCAAACCAAACCAAAATTACAAAATATAAATAAATAAACCCAACCACATTTACAAAATATAAATAAATACATAAATTACCTTTTTCTTCCTCACCAATTAATCTATTTTAGACTCCTTACATTTTGATGGCGGACGACCTGTAGCTCACATTGGCAGTGGACTAAGCACCTTAGTACATGGTTTGGACATTCCATTAAACTCTTCATTGCAAGGAGACAAAGATAGGCATTGGCTTTCAATCAACTGATCATCAATTTTTTGCATCTTCTCCTTTATTTCATGTAAACAACTCATCAAATGGTTGCATTTTTCTTCAGATTCTGCGGCAATCTTAGCAATTTCATAGAAATAGCTACATAACTTATCATACTGCTGCACTTGTTCATTAGTTTCCTGATCATTGTATGAACATTTTATGAACATTTGATGAAAAAGTGTCTATGCCTCAAGTCCTTCCTCCACCATGACAGAATGTAACGAGATGGAACTTTTTTCACTTTCTTTTTATTAAGCACAGCAATTGTATGCCTACACAAAATACCACAAAACTCAAACAGATGACACAAGCAATGTACTTCACATTCCTTTTTATTGTAGTATAAGCTAAAATTGACCTCTTTCCTTCCGTCACCAACTTTGATACTATCTTCAACCTCAAAAGTAAAAATGCAACCTTCTTGCTTAACAAAAGATATATTGCAATAAATCAATCCCCTAAACTCATCTTGAAATTCCTTAAACTTTGCCATGGTATATATCTCTTCAAATTATTTTTCAATATTGAATTTAGTAATCAATGGGATTCTAAAATGAAAAGAAGCATGATCTACCCGGTTTCCTTTTTCCACTTTGCTTCGTAATGCATTATCATATTGTTCAACAAACTATTTCAAGGTAGTCTTTGAGTTAACATACCTATTAAAAAATGCATTCATGCTATCATCAAGCGCTACGTAGTAGACATACCCAACAATCATATAAATTGTGTAACCACTCATTGTTTTCCAGACCATATTCTTCAATCATTTCTTTCTAACCCTCTTCAAAATCACTAGGAGTTATTGAATCATAAACAATATTATGCAGAGCATTTTTTATTGATTCATATCTCAAATATCCAAAAATCTTTTTTGGAACCTTTTCCATTATATGTCACAAGCGTAATTGGTGATGAGTCATTGGGAACACTCTTGCAATAGCTCCTATTGTTAGGACTATCAATCTCATAGTGAGATTGGGATTAGAAATTGAGTGAGGGGATTAATGAATTTTTAAATAATTTTTATGCAAAATTTATATTTTTTAGAACCAAAAAGAATAAAATAAATTTTAACATTAAAAAAATACTAAAGATTAAAATATATTAATATTATCTATAGTATTACTAATCCGGTGGTGTACAAACAAACACTCTTTATCTTACATCTCCAACCTAATACCACCACACTAATAATCTCCTTACCCAATCTCACTGTACTTTTAATCTCCTCTATTCTATGGAGCCAAACAAACATGGCATAAGGGTACATGTTAAGAATGTAATTAATGAGTTTAACTACCTCCACTTATAGGGGGCAATGTAAATATGATAATTTTCAAAATAGTGCTGTTATTAGCACTTCATAAATTATTTTGAACTCCCTAATTTTTAATTTTTTAATATTTTTTTATTACAATAACAACCTCAAATAAAATTACCACAAAGGGCATCATTAATTTTGGGACACTCCATCACACAATTAAAGCTACACACCCACTACATCATGAATTAGGATTTATGAGGGCACACACCTCCATCACCACCCATCTATCTTTTCCAAATCCTACCTTCAAAACTTACCCACCCTCAAAACCTTAAAAACCCTTTGGCGGCAATATTCTAGCAATAACGGTGGCAACCATTTGATTACTTAAAATTCTCCGGTAATGACAATGAGTGAAAATTTTTCTAGTAACCACAACTTTATAAGACGAGAGGAGTACAACAAAAAAATCTTAGATGAGATTCATAGTTTCGATGTCATTCTTAGCTCATAAGAGATTGGTCTTGTAAGGGTAAGTTTCTTGAAAAAAATGACAAAAATAATAAAATATGTTCGTCATTTTTTTAGGACTGAACTTTCGAACATATGATCAAAATTCGGGAACATAGGCCCGAACATTGTTTATTTGTTCGGAAACCGGTAACCGAACATTTATTATTTGTTCGAAAATAGGTAATCGAACATTATTCATAGGTTTTGACCTGTTTTACTAAGAAAACTAAATCAATTATTATAATTTTTTTTTGCTAGAGAAGAAATTATTATGAGAAAACTAAGAAATTATGTGTATATATATATATAGAGTGCATACCGATTGTGACAATGGTAGATGAGGCAGTAGAGATAGTAATCACATTGCCACTTCTTCTTCTTCTTCTTCTTCTTTGTGGGCTTTGTTAGGGTTTTTTTTGGAGTGTGGGAAGTGTGCATTCAATAGGTGGAATGTTTTTACAATGATAATTTTGGTATTATTTGGGGGGGGAAATAAATTTTAAGGGTTTCAAAATTTATAAGTGAGGGTCCAAAAAAATGTGGGTCCAAAATAATTCATTGGGTGCTAATAGTTCCACTCTTTTAAAAAACTAGATAGTTTCTATATGGACAAAAATATCCTCACTTTGGGAATACTGAAATTCACTTATTTATTAAAAAAAACAGAGAAATTCAATTATTTAAAAAAAAAAAAATTGTAGTACCCTCTTGAATAAAAAATAAAACAATATTGATATGTCATTATAAATAAAAAAATATTTTTTTTATTTAGAAGCTTATTTAAGTTGAAACAATTCCTTAAAATGGATTAATGAATTTCACTTACAATTATATATCAATCCATTGATGCAATAATATTAAACACCCCCCCCCCCAACAAAAAAAAAAAAAGAAAAAAAAACAAAAAATGAAAATAAAAATTCATTTCAATTGAATTCAAAAAATAATAAACCAAATAAATAAAAATACTTTATCTAGAATTATATCATCACGGTATGTGTTACAAATTAAAAGAAAATTTATAATTATAATAAAATAAAATAATAAAAGGAAATTAATGGATGAAATTGAGAAAAATATAAAATGGATGTTTTGGTCTCTATATAAAAAAATTATTTAATGTTAATAGTTTTAAAAACTTTTACTACTTTCCATACAAATAAGAATAAATTGTACTACCTTTCTTAACCGGGGCAACCCGATAGAACAATTGGTGGGTTCCATCCACCCATTAATGTGTCAAGAACCATTGGGAAAAAAACTTTTTAGACTAATGTCATGGTATTAAAATTTTTATCAAATATTTTATTAGAGGAGTGATGGAGACCCTCTCCAATTATCACCCTCACCATCCCCACACACATGTGGTAGGTGGTGATTGGAAGACAAAAGAAACAAAAAAAAAAAAAGGAAAAGAAAATCCAACCAATAAAAGAGAGAGGGGGTCAAAGGGGTGGAAAAAAAATGGTCTTAAACATTTTTGATTTTATTAAATGTCATCCTATATATATGGGTGGGGTTCACATCTATGTGAGATATTTGATAGAAATTTTGAGGCTTCTAATATTTTTCAAAAACTTTTTATGGTAAAAAAAAATTCCCATTACAAAAAAAAATAAGATAACTAATTTATTAGAAATTTAAATCTAATAAGAACTCATTATTTGCCTGTGAAATTAACATTATCATTATTTGCTTATGAAGTTGACATTATTTATATTGGTTGTGACCCTTAAAAGAATTTTCTCGAAAATAAAATATATAAAGAATCGGTTACATGACCAAATGTGATATCAATGTTTGAATAATTGCTTCATCACACATATAAAAAATGAAGTGACAGACACTAATGACATTGAGACTATCATGCAATGATTCCAAAAATGGCAACTTATCGAATGCAATTGTAAAAATATTTATTAAAATTGATATCTCCCCGAAATTATAAAAGCTTATATATATTTATTTTGTTAAGATAATTGTATGTTATTAGAAATTTATTCTACTTTAAATTGAAAAATTCAAATGTTAATTAGTTTATAATTTTTTTTCTAGTCATAAAATGTGTGGAACTTAAATTTTTGGAGTGACCATTGTTCATGTTAACAAAAGCTATAATTTGGGATATAAGAAAAATCGAAAAAAAACTAACCAAATCGATTGAATCGGACCCAACCGGCTATATTTGGTTTGTTTTTTAACAAGAGTCGGTTTATGCGGTTTTTAAATTTGATATTTTTCGATTTTCAGTTTGGTATCGGTTTAAGCACCTTGTGCACTGATCTAAACCAAAACCAACCGTTTCAACATATATTGTATTTATAATATATATATATATATAATTTAATAGTATAATGATATTAATAAGTATAATAAATTATTAACCTTATTATCTTTATAACCTAAATTTGTAAACTCTTATTATATATAATCTTAACTCTAACTCATTATTCTTGAAACCTTAGTATTTTCAAACTTTTTTTTGTTTTTATTTTTGTTAATTTAGGAATTGAAAAGTATGTATTAAATAGATAGATTATGTTTGAAATAGTAGACAAATTACTTTAATGTTTTTATATATATTGATGATTATATTTAAAAGTGGCTCAAGTTTGTAAAATTATAAACCAATTAAACCGCACCAAATCGAACTGTTTTAATCGGTTCGGTTTGATAGGAAAAATGGTCTGTATCGGTGTTTAAAATAATAAAACCGACATTATTGATTCGGTGTAATTTTTCACTTAAATACTGATCGTACCGAACCGATTACATCCCTAGCCATAAGGCATTTGTTGAGTAATCAATTGGATCTGTCCCGGATCTGACTGGAAGGTGCTGTTGGACCCGTGAGGGCCCACTACGGGTCCCTTTTTGATAATCTAAACCGTTCAATGTGTAGAAATCATTGAGTATTATATGCTTGTAAAAAATCACATTGATTAGATATTGATAGTTATGTGATCAAATAAGTTTCGTATAAAAAACAATGGACAGTGAAAAAAAAACGGTTGACAGAAAACTGATTCGATGAGATAGCTATCCATATCTGATCAACGTGATATTTTACAGGCATATAGTACTCGACGAGTTTTACATATTGAACGGTTCAGATTATCAAAACATGACTTGTAGTGAACTTTCACGAGCCCAACAGGAAGCCACTGCCTAATCAATAATAGGTTTTGTTAGCAAATGCCCTTGGTACTTATTAAGAATGCGTTAAATAAGGTTAATTACTCTCACTATCATAGAAAGTAAACAAAGACATATATTTTCTAATATGACTACAATATCATTATATGTATTTCTCTTCATTTTATTTTATTGTTACTATTTTTGATCCGTTCACCTCCCACCAATGTATTTCCAAATTATTTAATCAAATAAATATTTAATTATCATTTATAATTTTAAATATTTATTTTAATTTTAATTTAATATTTTATTTACATTTCTCTTCAAAATGATTCATTCCTAAATCTACGGTTGTGGTCAAATTTAAGAATAAAAAGTGTATGATTTTCTCCATAAAAGTGAAAGTAACGAACCGTAGTATTTGTGTTATGAAAAATTTGGCAAAAATGTAACAAATCATTTGTAATGAAAAATATTATGAATCATTTTAATGAAAAATGTAAATAAAATATAAATTTAGGTGAAAAAATATTTTAAAATTATAAATAATATTTGAATATTAATTAATTTGAAAATATATAGGTGGGTGGGAGATGAATGGATCAGAAAAAATTAAAAATAAAATAAAAATGAAGAGAAATACATAAAAGGGTACTATAGTCACATTAGAATTTTTTTTTATTTGTTTAATACAATACATTTAATTCATTTATTCACCTCCTATGATAACTAGTGCCAGTGATTAATCCTATTTAATGCATTCTTAACAAAATCTATTAATAATAACGGTGGTATTACATGCACTAATTAGTATAGTAACTAGTGTATCAATACTAGTTATGACATTATTATTGATCTCATTCATTAATCACATTACAAATTTCAAAACCTCTTAAATTATGTCACATCATCAATTGGTACATTAGTTAGTATATCAATTGATACATATAACATTATTCTAATAATAATTTATTTCATTTAATGAGTGTTGAAATTTGTTAAATTTTTAAAAATAATTCTATATATAGTAATTGGTATATCAGTAATACATTAACAGATGATGTTGCATAATTTTAGAAATTTTGAGTTCTTATAATTTGTATAATGTGTGAGTTTATAATTTTAAAGTGATAATGTCATAACAAATATTAATATACTAATTTTTTTTTTTTTTTTTTTTTTGATCGGCAAAGAAAATCTTCATTGATGTAAGCATGCAAAAAGATACAGAACATCAATAAAGAGGAGCTTGGAGCTAAATGAAGCTCCAAGCTCCAGTTGGTGAGAAACCAACACACAAAAACAAGAAGAAAAGCATAACAGCTGGAGGCCCAATCCAAAACCAATCTGAACAACCTAGCAAAACCAATCCAAAACCAATTTGAACAAACTAGCAGAACAAACTGCAGACCAACAGAACAAACTAGCAGACCAGCAGAACAAACGCAGACCAGCTTAGCACCTACTGAACAAAACCAATCTGCAGAGCATTTCACTACTTCAGCCTACTTGACCAATTTGCAACAGATGCACAGAGCAGTAGCAAGTTGCAACAGAAGCACAGACCAAACTAGCATCAGAGCAGCAACAAATTTGCAACAGAGCAGTAGAAATCTCCAAGCAACATCAAACCTGCATGCCAAATCAAATCTCCGCCATTGCAACAGATCAATAGACATCTCCGAAATAGAACAGAAGGCAACACCATACCCAGCTGGACATAACACAGCAGACAGATAAACCTCCAAAACTGATAAACACAGCAAACAGAACACCAATGCAACAGACTGCATCAACCCAGCAAGCATTCAAACAAAATCCAAAGCTCTAAACTCCGCCCCTGATCTGTCTCCAATTGTAAACGAGATCATCAACTGAGTATGGGAATTCCTTAATGGAAGCTTTAAGCCAAATGGCAGATCTGAATTTTATAAGGTCAAGCAATCCTGAAGGAGAGGGTTGTGCATTAGAAAATGCACACTCATTTCTGAGTTTCCAAATAGACCATAGTACAATTAAGGGAGTTGCTCTCCATATTAGTCTGTCTAACTTATTGAATTTCCAACTCATCCACCAATAAAGCAGGCCTTCTATAGAGTTAGGAATACACCAATGTAAGCCTCATTCCTCAATAACTACAGACCAGATTGACCAAGAGAAAGAGCAATGAAGCGAAGACATGGGGAGTGTTTCTCTTGAGTTGCAAAAGTGGCGAGGAGAAGCATTCTTCCAAGAGCACCAATCTTGAGCGAAATTGAACATTTGATTCTAGATTTCGAGCTAGCCAGTGAAAAGGAAACTCAGCGGCAATAATGAATTCCAAACAAATTTGCTAACCTTGAGTTGAGGGCCAAGGAGAGATGAGTGGTGAGAATAGAGAGCGAGACAAAGAAGCTCGACTGTAATCGATTGCACCAAACTAAGCGGTCTTCACAATCCAACCTCGAGATGGAGCAGAAGATAGAGCATTTAATCTCACCTCTTGACCAATTCCCATGAATAAAGCTCTCTTACGTGTGGGAGATTCCAAACAAATGGACTTGACCTCCTTGCGAAATAGTGATTGAGGAACCTTCCTTATCAATTGACAAAGCGTAAAGGAGGGAAAAGAAGATTTCAAACAGATGCCACCACACCAGCTATCAATCCAAAATCTGATTCTACTACCATTCCCAACCTGGAAACCACATTTGTCCTCAAAGAAACTAAAGATAGGCCTATTAAAAGCCCCAATTGTGAGGATGTCCCTCCAGACTCTAGAATGCTTGTATGAGAAACTCAAGGGAGGGAGCCAACAGGAGTTGCTAATATTATATTTGCTGCACACAATAGACCTCCAGAGAGCATTGGTTTGAACTCCAAACTTCCATCACCATTTGAGGAGGAGACAAATATTAACATCTCTGACCCTTCTAATGCCTAGACCCCCTTGATCAATTCTCTTTGTAACCTCCTCCCATTTCACTAAATGCACTTTCCTTTTAAGATCACTACTACCCCATAAGAAAGCAGCCTCTATCCTTTCTATTTCCTTAGCCACTCATTCAGGCATTTTAAACATGGAAAGGAAATAAATAGGTAAGCTAGATAGAGTGGACTTGATTAGAGTTAATCTACCAGCAAAGGACAACAGTTTTCTCTTCCAACCTGACAGTCTAGCCTTTATTTTTTCAATTACAGGCTTCCAAGTAGATTTCCTTCCAGGATTTGCCCCTAGCGGTAGCCCCAGAAATTTTAATGGAAGACTCTGCACTTTGCAATTGAGAAGAGAAGCAAAGGTGTTTAAACAACCTTCATCTACACCAACACCGCACACAACACTCTTGTGGTAGTTAATTTTGAGGCCAGATAATACTTCAAAGCATCTGAGAACCCTTTTAATGGATATCAATTGATCATTATCAGCTTCACAAAAAAGGATTGAATCATCGGCAAATTGCAAATGTGAGATAAGAACATTGTTAGACCCAACAACTACCCCTTTGAGAATGCCAAGATTGAGGGCTCTGACAAGAAGAATGTTAAGACCTTCCGCCACAATGTTGAATAGAAAAGGTGAGAGCGGGTCTCCTTGTCTAAGGCCCCTATGGGGTGAGAATTCCTCAGTAGGTGAGCCATTCACTAGAATGGAGATTCTAGCTGTCGAGACACAAATCTTCATCCAAGTGATCCATTTACCCCCTAAACCAAAACTGGCCATCAAAGAAAATAAGAATTCCCAGTTGACAGAGTCAAAAGCTTTCTCGAAGTCCAATTTGAGAATCAACCCTTGTTTTTTGGCCTTCTTCTAACCATCCACTACCTCATTAGCAATAAACACCCCATCCAGAATATTTCTTCCTCCCAAGAATGCTGTCTATGTTTCACCGATGATTGAGGGGAGCACTGATTTTAGTCTGGATGCTAAGACTTTGGCCAAAATTTTGTATATAGATCCCACAAGACTAATAGGTCTGTAGTCAGTTAGACCAATAGGGTTGTCCACCTTGGGAATAAGGGTGATAAATGAGCTATTGATGCCATATGCAAGCTTGCTGTTAGCATGAAACTCTTTGAAAAATTGCATTATGTCCAGCTTCATAACCTTCCAGAATTTCTGATAACACAATAGGTTGAACTCGTTGGGGCCTGGAGCTTTGTTATTGTTACAATCTTTGATTGCTGCAAGTACCTCAGCTGCACTGAACTCAGCTACCAGATGTTGAGAGACATATTCCGGGTCAATGGTGTTGAACATCCCTGACAAAGAAGGCCTGTTAACCCATGATTCAGAGAATTGGGCCTTAAAATGAAGTAGAATTTGTTGCCTAACTCCAGTAGGATCCTCAATGGACACTCCATTTACTGAAATAGAGTTGATGAGATTTCGATTTTGCCGAGAACTTGCAACCACATGAAAAAAACCTACTGTTTTTGTCCCCATTAATAGCCCAATTCAATCTGGATTTTTGATGCCACATCCATTCTACCATTCTGTATAGCTTCCACAACTCACCTTTAACCTCCCTTCTTCGTGCCTTTTCTGAAGCACTCAGTGCTCTTTCCTCTGCTGTGATATCCATAGCATGTAGTTCATCTTCTGAAGGTTTTATTTTAGAGGTCATATTGCCAAACACCTGAATGTTCCAAGATTTTAAGACTTGCTTCAGATGCTTTAGCTTTTGGGAGAGTATATACCCAGACCAGCCAACAAAAGAGGTATCTGTCCATGATGAAACAAATAACTGAGCAAAGCTAGGATGAAGGGTCCACGCATTTAGGAACCGGAAGGGTTTTGGCCCCCAATCTCTGATATCCTCCATCATTAATAAAGGGCAATGGTCAGAGATTAGTCTAGGTAGACCCCACAATTTCATTGAGAAATTAATCATCCATTCAGGACTTAGTAAAATCCTATCAATTCTGCTCCATTTCTTTGATTCCTGGGCATTGCACCATGTGTATCTCCTCCCATGAAGAGGTAAATCATGAAGCTCACTATTGCCAATGAATTCATTAAGATGTTTCATTCCCCTGTCTCTCCTAGAGCAACCAACTCTTTCATTGATATGTCTAATTTCATTAAAATCACCACCCATGCACCAAGGAAGAGGGAAAATGGATTTAAGCTTTAAGACATTAGCCCAAAAAGAAGATCTAGCACCAACATCATTGGGGGCATGTATATTGAGCAGGACACAGTCAAAAGTGTTACATAAGGAGCCTGAGAGTAAAATGTACCTCCTATTACAGCAGCAGCCAGTGAGTGTGAAAACTGCAGGATCCCAAATACATAGCAGGCCTCTAACTGTTCCTTCAGGATCAACAGACATAAACTCCATATTTTTACTTCCCCATAGCCTTCTAGCATCACCATCTGATATAACTGCCTTTTTGGTTTCTTGGAAAAAAAACAATATCAACATTTCTGTCCTTTAGGAGCCTCTTGATTCTGCCCTGTTTCTCCACCTTCCCCATACCCCTGATATTCCAATATATTAATTGATACGTATGACACCACTGAATTTTAAATAATGAGTTTTGTTAGGAAAATAATAAATGACTAAGTGTTTTTCATTTGCATGGGAAATAGAAAATAGAAGAAAAATAAATTCTGGTGTTTTTGGAGAAGATTCCCCCCCCCCCCCCCCCGCCACCGGGGCCACGTGGACTTAAGTCTGAGGATTCTTCATTAGTATAGAGTGGTAAAAAATAAATAGAAAAAGAAAAAAAATCATATAGTTTATTATTTATTTGTTTTTGTATTTTTAGTGAGAGTCCCCAATTGAAGCCCCACCAACCTTTATGACTGACGGTACTGCTAAAAAGAATTCTAGTTGAAATTTTTTTTTTTATTTGGTTGAATTTTTAAAATTTGTATAAAAATTTGAAATTATCTTGACAAAAATAAATATAAAAATATATACATTTGAATTTTTAAAAATTATTTTGTGTCAAAAAAAGAGAAAATCATATAAAAATAATGAGTGTTTTATTTATTTCACTTTTTTCCATGAAACTAATTTTTAATTTTGTAACAAATATATTTAAAAAATAAATTAAATATATATACATTTAAACATGTCTGAGATACAATTTGATAAAGTTAATGATGAAAAAGTTAAATTATCTGAAAATAGTATAAAATATCAAACTAGAAGGAATCTGACAAAAATAAGGGAGCGGAGGGGGATAAAGCAAAAAAGTAGGGTGAACAAATAAATTTTAAAATATGATCTTATACATTGTTTAATTTTTTTTTTTTTTTAATGAATTCAAAAGTTTTATTAAAATAAAAATTATACAAAAAGGTATTGACTTATATGTTTGAGTTTAATTTTTTAGGGATACAAGTGAGTTTTTTCAAATATAAAATTATACATTTGGGTAATCCACACTATAGAAATTTTAGATTTTCTCTCATTTTGGAATAAATCCCACATTATGAACAAAAACGTAATACTCTAATGACGTAACATTCTTATGTTATGTAACACACTAAAAAACTCATTGATGTACTTTTCCCAAATGTAAAAATGTAACACTAAAAAAAACTTATTAGTTTACTTTTTTCAAACCTAACCCTCCAATGTATCACAAAAAAAAAAAAAAAAAAAAACTCCTTAATGTACTTTTTCCAAATATAACACTTCAATCAATGTAATCCCAAACGTAACACTCTAATGTAACATACTCCAATGTAACATACACAAAAATACTAAAAAATTCAGTCCGTTTTTTTTTTTTTCCAAATGTAACACTTACAGTTTGAAATAATACATTTGCCCAAAACATATTAAGGAATTTTTGTACTCATTTTGGAATGGTTTGAAAAATTTCACATCTTTTTTTTTTTTTTTGGAGTGTTATATTGAAGTGTTATGTTTGGAAAAAGTACACTAAAATTTTTTATTTTATTTTTATTTATTTATTTTTATGTATTACACTAATAAGGTTTTTTAGAGTACTATATTGGAATATTACGTTTGAAAAAAATACGTTAAGAATTTTTTTTGAGCGTATTACACTGGAGTGTTACAGTTTGAAATTGTACATTTGCCCAAAACTTATTAAGAAATTTTTGTACTCATTTTGAAATATTTGAAGAATCCTACATCATTTTGGAATGTTTGAAAAATCTCATATTTTAAGTCATTTTTATACTCATTTTGAAATATTTTTCAAATAAAAAAGATTCTTATATAAAAATTCATCCTAAATTTGATTTTCATAAATTGTGTACACTTTCTAGAACAAAAGAAAAAAAGAGAAGGAAAAATAATAAAAATAAGAGTATAACCGTAAATCTAATTTTTTAATAATATATTAAATCTACTTTTCCAAAATTAATGAGACTAATTGGTTTATAAAAAAATCTTTGAGACTAAATAGATCACCATTTCCTAATATAGGATTTATAGGTAAATTTTCCAAAAAAGTATTTTGGTCTTGTTATATATAAAAAATCTTTAATTAAGATAGCTTTTAATGTTATGCTAGTTTTTAAGGGTAATGTTCGGGATACCAAATTTTTCAACCATATAAATAACCAAATGTTTCATATGGGTGTGGGGTCCGCAATTTTGTGAACTCCATACCTATATGAGATATTTGATCATTTATTTAGTAGAAAATTTAGGATCTATAACATTTGAATAATGTTAGAGACTCCAAAAATTCTACTAAAAGTTTTACCAAATGTCTCATATGGGTGTGGTCCCACACCCAGGTGAGACATTTGGTAAAACTTTTGATAAAATTTTTAGAATGTCTAGCATTGTGGATAACATTTTTTAATTTTTAATAAATATACTTATTTAATACTTTCTTAAAATATAGTCTTAGGCACATATTAAAAACCTTAGTGATAATTGCCTTTGATTAACGCTCATCTATAAATACTCTTTCATATCAACAACATATCATTCACAATTCACAAAGACAATACAAACAAGATCTAGCAAAGCATAATACCTGAAAATGCCCGAGGCCTTATGCCCAGGTAAAGATTAGGTTTTGGTAAGGATATGGTTTAAATCATGTTGACATGCCTTTTTTTTTTGCCCCCTATAAAAATGTACTTATG
Organism: Camellia lanceoleosa; assembly: GCA_025200525.1. NCBI lineage: Eukaryota > Viridiplantae > Streptophyta > Magnoliopsida > Ericales > Theaceae > Camellia > Camellia lanceoleosa. Next base: position 160,061,633 of record CM045762.1, on the reverse strand, counting down.
AAGTTTAATTCTCTACATTGAGTTAATAATTCTTATTCTTTTCCTATTAAAAGAAAACAAAAGATTAGTTGATATATTGTTATACTGTGATAGATAATGATTAGGGCTGCAAATGAATAGAGCCATTTGTAAACAGGCTTAAGCTTGGCTCGGTAAGAGTTCATTCGAACTTGGTTCGTTAATATATATTTTTTTGGTTTTTTTGTTTTTTTTTGTGTTCGGGCTTATTAAATTTTTAATAAACAAGCCCAAATATTCTAAAGCTCGGCTCATTAGCTGACTCGTTTAATATTTATTATTTATATATTAAATAATATAAAAATATGTATCAAAAATAAGATAAATATGTTATTTATATATTTAAAAAATATAAATATAAATAATAATTAACTATAAATAGTATATTTATATAATAGTAGTAGTAGATATTATTATTTTGATAAAATATTGACCTTTTTTTTTTTAATTTTTTTAATTTTTAAGAATGTTTATATATATTGTATATATAATTGTATAATCAAAATTTTAATTGTAACTTTAGTCTCATACACAAGTATGAATTTATAATTTTTTTGGCTCATTAAGACTTATGAACAAGCTCGAGCTTGAGTCAAGCTTAAGTCCACTCAGCTCGAGTTTGGTTTGTTAAATTTTTATTGAGTTTGAACTCAAATTCGAGTTCATTAAAATCTTAATAAACAAACCCAAACATACTAAAGTTCAGCTTGGCTCAACTCCTTTGCGGCCCTAATAATGATACGTTTCTGATAAATTAATTTTACTATGTGCAGAACGCTAATACAAGTTACATTTATGCAGGTAAGGCTGCATGGCCTGAGCTCCTTGGGGCACAGGGCAAAATAGCAGCAGCGACAATCGAGAGGGAGAAGAATTATCAAGTTAAAGCCGTGATTCTGCTGATAGGAACCTTTGTTACCGGTGATTTTGTTTGCACTAGGGTTCGCGTTTGGGTTGATAAGAGTGGAATTGTTGTTAAGGTTCCTGTAGCTGGTTAGAGTACTTTGAAGTGATTCATTGTTGCTTTGCTTGCTGATTATGATTTATCAGGCTATTTTATCTCAAAGGAAGCCCCAAGAAAATAAAGACTAATGGAATTTGTATTCTCCATTTGTTAATAAGTGTGGCTATGATGTGTCTAGTTTTGGAACTAATTTTATTTTTAATTAATTCCAGAAAATTTGAGAGGAAAATGGCTAATTGCACTGGTGAATTTTATTTTTATGTTTTATTTATATCGGTAAACCATGGCAGTTTTAATGGCAAATTCAGTTTTGATGCTCGATTATTATTACTCCATCCGTTTTAAAATATTAGTCTCATATTTTATTTTTTATTGTCTTAAAATATTAATCTCTTTTCAAAAATTAAAGAATAAAATAATATGAATTTACTATTTTACCCTTCTTTCAAATTCATTAATAACACAAAAAATATAATTATGACAATTGATATTTCTAAAAAAAAAAATGTACAATAAAAGGGTAATCTTGAAAATTTAATATTTTTAAAATGTAATAATTGTACAACAAAAAAAATTAAATTTTCTAAAAGAGACTATTATTTTGAGACGGAGGAAGTATTATTATTTTGACTTGGGTCTGGTTTCCCTCCAGTCCTTTATCGATAGTTACGTAATCAAATCATTTTTGTATAAAAAAAACATAGATGGTGAAAAAATAAGCGGTTGATAGAAATCTGATCCGATGAAATAACTATCGATATCCGATCAACGTGATCACTACAGGGAATATAGGATTTAACGGCGTTCATTTAACGGCGCTTTTTCAAACGAGTATATAATATTCGACGAGTTTTACACATTAAACAGTTCGAATTATCAAAATGAGACTCGTAATGAGCCCCTACAGGCTTAAAAATATCCTCTAATCTAATATGAAATTGGAGAGAAGCGAGTCGTTTCACTTTGAGTTTGTAAATCTACCATTCTTCTCAAATAGGTTAGTGCAAGTAGAAATGACTAGCGCTTAGAAATAAAGACAAACCTTTAAACACCAACTGACATGAGATGTGGTAGGGCAAAAAGATATGAATTTATTGAGGTTATATTTGGATCATTGAAATGGTTGAAGATTTTAAAAAGAAAAAGGAAAAAATAACCTTATTTTGTTTAAATGATCCAAGCACAAAGTTAATTTAATTTGGAAGATTTATGTATAGGTCTTAATAGATGGATTAATTGTCTAATAGGTCTTATGATAATTAATAGTATTTTTTTTTATCAAACATTATTAAAAAAAAATCATTAATTGTTAATTTTCAGATATAGTTTGAAAATTTTGTCACAAAAAATGTCATTAATTATAAGTTTTATCGATAATTTAAAAAATCATTACTAATTTTCAACTTTCAATGAGAATTTGAAAAATTTGTCATAGAAAAAGTCACTAATGGTAAGTTTTTACCACAATTTATAAAAATAATAACAAAAAAAAGTCAATGATTGTTAATTTTTAGCGACATATGCAATAAGACTTATTTTCAATAGTTCTCAATGAGAATTAAATCAAAATATTAGAATCTATTGGTAGTTTACCTGTTTAACTAAGCATATGTATAGCTTGTTTTTTTTTTTAAAAAAAAAATTATTTTTTAATTATCAACAAAAAAAAAAAAAAAAACTTTATTGATAAATTCAAACATATAATACATAAGAACAAACAACAATAGAGGGGGTAAGAGCAAAGAGCATAACAATAAACCATCCTAATCCAATTGGGTTGACACCAGGAAGGCTATACAATCATATGCTAGCTCAAGCTAAGAGTTGGCAAGCAACCAACAGGGGTAGAGGGAAAACAAGAACAAAACAACAATACAACACCAAGCACCAGACTACCAGTATCCAAATACCTAAGCATACTCTTATCTGATTGCGATTGTGTACCAAGTCATTTACAGAGTAATGCCACTCCTTGGATGAAGATTTTAGCCAAGTTGCTACTTTGATTTTTATAAGTTTAGAAAGTTCCCAGATATCGGGTTTAGCATCATTGAACACATATTCGCTCCTAAGCTTCCAAATGGACCACAGAGTTGCTAGAGGGATAGCTCTGCAGATTATCTTCTATTGTTTCTTGAAATTACCTCCTTCCCACCATATCAGCAATCATTCAATGGAGCCAGGAGTGACCCACTGAATACCCCACCACTGTAATAATGCAGACCAAACATTCGAAACAAAGGGGCAATGAAGTAACACATGAATCACTGTTTCCTAATCATTCTTACACAAGCCACAAAGAGTGGAGGTGCTTCCATTTAGTATACCAATTCTTTGGAGGAACACAGCGATTTTCACTTTGTATTTCCAAGTGAGCCAACCAAAGAAATGAACTTTAGGTGGTAAAGTTTTATTCCACAACATTTTAATTAATTTGGGGTTAGAACCAACACCATCAGTAACTAATTTGAAAAGAGAGGGTACAGAGAATGCACCTGATGATTTAGCAGCCCACCGCTTGGTTGGGGGATTTGAAGAAGGATTTAGAAAAAGAAAGGGAAAAGGTGTGTGAAATTAAGTGAAATATAAGTATGTTTTATCCACATTTCACATATCTTCTTCATTTTCCTTTCCAAATCCCTCCTTAAATCTCCTAACCAAACAGTATTAGGGTAATCATTGATCTCCAACCTGATTGAGGGACTAGATGCGATGATATTAATAAGTCTCAACAACTCCATCCTTTTTGATTCAAATAATTCTCATCTAGGTAGCAAATTCCGCTCCCCTGAATTTATTTAGGTTATGTTTGGAATGTCGGAATGGTTGGAAATTTGAAAAGAGAAAAGAAAAAAAATTTAACTTTAGGTGGAGACATCAACCATACCCGCCAAAGTTCGACATTTTAAATGTTTGTCCCTCGATAAAGTCTTTGTTAACATATCTGAAATATTATCATCTGTGTGAACCTTTTCGAGTTGCAACAATTTCGAATCTAACACATCATGAATCCAATGGTATCTCACATCAATGTGTTTCGATCTCGAATGAAAGGTAGAATTTCTACTCAAGTGAATAGCACTTTGACTATCACAATAAAGCACATACTTTTCTTGCTTCAAACCCAACTCTTGCAAAAATTTCTTCAACCATAACTCTTCTTTGCAAGCTTCTGTAATAGCAATAAATTCAGCTACGGTAGTTGAGAGAGCAACACATTTTTGTAATTTACATTGCCATGCCACAGCTCCCCCTGCAAAAGTCATCAAATACCCCGAAGTAGATTTCCTAGAATCAACATCACTAGCCATGTCAGAATCTGTGAATCCATCAAGCATCGGCTTCCCATTCCCAAAACACAAACACACCTTCGAAGTCCCTCGAAGATATCTTAGAATCCATTTTACCGCTGCCCAATGTTCTTTACCCGGATTAGAGAGAAAACGACTCACCACACCAACGGCGTGAGCAATATCTGGCCTTGTACAAACCATGGCGTACATCAAAGAACCAACTGCTGAAGCATAAGGAACTTTCAACATCTCTTCTTTGTCTTTCTCACTTGTGGGACATTGATTCGAACTAAGTTTGAAGTGACCTGCAAGTGGACAACCAACCGGCTTTGCTTTATCCATGTTGAATCTCTCAAGAACTTTCTCAATGTAGTTCTCTTGAGACAACCAAATCAGTCCCTCTTTGCGATCACGAACAATTTTCATACCAAGTATTTGCTTTGCCGGTCCCAAATCTTTCATAGCAAAGGACTTGCTCAACTCAAACTTCAACTTGTTAATCATGGTAGAATCTTGACCCACAATTAACATGTCATCAACATAAAGCAAAAGAATAATAAATTTGCCATCCGAAAATTTTTTCACAAACACAATGGTCCGAAGTGGTTTTAGAAAAGCCATTATTCATCATGAAAGAGTCAAATTTTTTGTACCATTGCCGCAGAGCTTGCTTGAGGCCATACAAACTTTTCTTCAATTTGCAAACAAATTTCTCTTTCCCTTTCTCTACAAAACCTTCCGGTTGCTCCATGTAAATTTCTTCTTCAAGATCACCATGAAGAAATGCGGTCTTCACATCAAGTTGCTCAACTTCAAGGTTCATACTTGCAGCCATGCCAAGTACAACCCGAATAGAAGACATCTTCACAACCGGCGAGAAAATCTCGTCAAAGTCAATGCCTTTCTTTTGCCCAAAGCCTTTCACAACAAGACGCGCTTTGTACCTCAGATTCTTTCTATCATTCTTCAATTTGAAAACCCACTTATTTTTCAAAATTTTCCTCCCTTTAGGCAACATCACTAAATCATAAGTGTGATTTTCAAGTAAGGAATTCATCTCCTCTTCCATGGCCTTTTTCCAATCATCTTTCTTTGCATGCTCAATTGCTTCTTGGTAGCTCTCCGGCTCCCCTTGATCAGAAATCAACACAAACTCATTGGGAGGATACTTTCTTGAAGGTTATCGGTCCCTTGTAGATTTCCTCAACTCAAGTTGTGGTGGCAGTTCTTGAGTTGGATGCTCTTCCTCAATTTCTGGCTCAACTTCATTAGGATTAGCATCATCCTCTATATCTTCAATAGGTGGCTGCACATCTCCCCCATTTTCATCATCAACTGAAGATGAAGGAGATGGATCTATATCAATGAGATCACTAGTTTTTGGCTCCGGTTGATCACCTTTGCCAAAGTCTTCAATTGTTTGGTCCTCAAGAAACACAACATCACAACTTCGAATAAATTCCTTGTCGACTGGATCCCACAATCTATACCCAAATTCATCACGCCCATAGCCAAGAAAAATACATTGTCTTGACTTACTATCAAGCTTGGACCTCTCATCCTTTGGAATGTGAACAAAAGCTTGGCAACCAAACACTCTCAAGTGCTCATAAGACACATCTTTGCCAGTCCAAACTCTTTCAGGAACATCACCATTCAAAGGATAGCAAGGAGACAAATTGATCAGATCAAATTTTATACTCATTGCCTCACCCCAAAAGGATCTTGGCAATTTAGCTTGTGAAAGCAAACACCTTGTTCTTTCTACAATGGTGCGATTCATCCTCTAAGAACGCCATTTTGTTGAGAGTCTTCTTAATGTCTTTTGATGCGAATACCTTGGTCATGACAATACTCATCAAATGGCCCAATGTATTCACCACCATTGTCTGTTCGGATGCACTTCAATTTCTGTCCTGTTTCTCTTTCAACCATGGCCTGAAAATGCTTAAATACTTTTAGAACTTGATCTTTAGTTTTTAGTAGATAAGCCCAAACTTTCCTTGAATAATCATCAATAAAAGTAACAAAATAAAGTGCACCACCATGTGTTCTAACTTTTAAAGGACCACAAACATCTGAATGAATTAACTCCAACACATTTTCTTTTCTAGAAGCAACATTTTTATGAAAAGAAACTCTATGTTGTTTACCCGCCAAACAATGAACACAAGTTTTAAGATGTGTACCTTTCAAACTGGATAGAAGCTCTTTCTTGAACAATACTTGCAGCCCCTTTTCACTCATGTGGCCAAGCCGCTTGTGCCACAATTCGGTAAACGTATCATCTTCAAGTACATTGACAACACCTTTACAAATTTTTCCTTGCATCGAATAAAGTGTATGAGTCTTCTTGCACTTAGCCACCACCAAAGAACCCTTTGTGAGCTTCCATATTCCATCACCAAATTTGTTGTTGAAGCCTTCATCATCTAGCTTCCCAGTAGAGATCAAATTGAGGCGAATGTCGGGAACATGCCTCACATCTTTAAGCAACAATTTGTAGCCTAAATTTGTTTCCAAGCAAACATCACCCATGCCGATAATCTTGGACAAACCTTCATTACCCATTCGAACAGAACCATAATCTCCTTCAGTGTAGGTAGTGAAGAAATCAACTCGAGAAGTCACATGAAAAGAAGCACCAGAATCAATCACCCAACTGCTCTCTTGGCCCATAAAATTGATACAATCATCTTCACAAACGACCATGAGATCATCGGTAGTAACTGCCGTTGTGTCTTCTTGCTTCTTATCCACACTTTTGTCACGCCTTTTCTCCTTGTTCTTGAGCTTTCGGCATTCCCGCTTCATGTGCCCTTTCTCATGGCAATAATAACACTCAACGTCTTTCTTTGAAAGAGAACCATCTCTTGACTTGTCACGGCTTTGATCACGACCATGAGGAGTCTTACTCTTCCCCCTTATTTTGCTTCGACCTCTCACAACAAATGCTTCCGAATGAAAGGAACCGGCTGATTTTCTTCTAGTTTCTTCATTCAACAAGCTACTAGTGACTTGGCCCATTGTGACAACTCCATTGGGTGCTGAATTACTAACTGTCACAACTAAAGTCTCCCAACTTTCGGGTAAGGAACTAAGTAGCATCAAAGCCTGCAACTCATCATCAAAAATAATTTTCATAGAAGCAAGTTGGTTAACAATACTCTTTATTTCATTCAGATGTTCCGGAATAGGGCTGCCCTCTTTATATTTTAAATTAACCAACTTATGAAACAGAAAGGCTTTATTTGTGGCTGATTTTCTATCATAAAGACTCTCTAATTTTTTCCATAAATCATGTGCTGAAGTTTCAGTAGCAACATGATGAAATACACTGTCATCAATCCATTGACGGATAACCCCAACGGCTTTTCGATTAATCCTCTTCCACTAATCATCTTTCATACCCTCGGGTTTGCCACTATCACCCTCAATAGGTCCATACAAATCTTTACAAAATAATAGGTCCTCCATTTTAGTTTTCCAAGTTACCCAATTGCTTCCATTGAAGCTAGACATACGCCCCATATTCCCCTCTATTGATTTACACAAATAAATAAACCCCAATAAACCATAAGCTCTGATACCAGTTGTTAGGGAAAATCGATGAATCCCTACAAGTAAATCAATCAATGGGAATAAAAACTAATGCGGAAAAATTAAATCAAAGGCAACACAAGAATTTTTACGTGGTTCCCTCAATGTGAGGTACGTCCACGGGATCGAAATCCGATTCCACTATCAACCAAATAAGTTCCAAACGATTACAAACGAGACACTAATGGTCTCACAAAACCACCCTTAGGTGAATTCTAAATAATCACAAATAAACAAGAAGAAAGACCTCACCAAATAGATGAACCAAAAATCTTCAGAATCAGAGTTGAAGAAGACCCAAAATAACGAACCAAATCAACTCTACCAAAACACCCAAACAAAGATGCACTCAAATCAATTTTGATGCTGCTTCACAAAAGCCACCCGAAGCACTATCTCACCAAAGACAAGTATATGCTACTCCTTAACAAAAACGGCTCACATAAACAATATATATTTATATATTGTTAATTCTAGGGTTTGTTTTATCACAACCCTAACTGTAACCAAATTGGATTGGGCCTCCACAACTATAATATATAAAAATATATTATACTAAACCAAGCTAAATTAAAACTCTTTTTCCAAAACCAATTGGGTCCCACACTCCAATAAGGAGGTATACCCAACAATACAAACACAACGGTACCGTTTAGTTTAATTTTTAAATTAATATTTGGATCAAAAAATCAAAAAACACGTTTGATTTATCAATTTTCAAAACTCTTTTTTAAATTATTTTTTTCTCTCCTCTCTCCTTCTCTTTTTTGTTTTTATTATTAATAAATCAATTAATCACTTTTTCTCTCTGCTCTCATTAAATTTCTTTTTACAGATCATTACAAAATTATTTTCAAAGCTCATAACCAAACAAATTTTTAATTTCTAAAACTTTTTTCAACAACTTATCTTTCTAAATACAACTCAAAACTTAAAACTCTTTTCAAAAACTAAGCCAAACGGAGCCAACTACTTATAGCCCTTGAGCTTCTTTAAGATTTTAATTCACATAATTTAACTAATGTTGTAATTTCTTTTGCACTTGAAATGTATATTTTACTTTGATTATCTTTGTATATATTTTACAATTGAAATGTAACTTTGCTGAAAGGAAAATTTGTATAATTATATCTAAACTGTGGAATTTACTGTATTTTATTTTTAAAAATTCCATAAGAGTCCTCCTAGATCTGTCATTGGTAGATTATATAATTTTTCAGTTCTACAATGGTTACTTTTGGACATGTGAAATTCATAATTTGATTCATTTTTAGACTCTTGTACATAAATTATTCATAAAAAGTCTTAATTTAATCATATATATATATGGATTGCATGTATAAAACTAATGGTCATGTTTTTCAAGGATCCTAAGATTGCTTGGAGAATAAATCATCCTTGGCGATGAGTCTGCGGTTGTGATAACATTGATGACAATGGTACTTAGTGAATGAGTTTGTGTTTAACTTCCATCAAGTAAGAAGCTGTTTGTAGTGTGTCTGGTAGGGCTTTGTAGTTAGAATTGCTACTGCTCTGCTTCAGTTCTGTCTGGTTTACTCTGCTGCCATTGCTTCAGTTCTGCTGGTTTGGTTCTGGGAGTGTGGGTGATTGAAGGTACTGCTGTTTTTGCACCTTCAGTTCTGCTGTTTGTGCTTCAGTTCTTGGTGTTTTGGTTTTGGTTCTGCTATTCTGCAGTAGGGTGTGAGGATGTATGTTGTTTGTTGTCACTCTGCTGGTCTGCTGTTCTGCTGTAAGGTGTGAGGGTGTAGTTTTGCCATTCTGCTGTTTTGCTTCAGCTCTGCTGCTGCTGGTGAATTGGTGGAGGTGGATCTACTGTTAGTCTGCTGGTGCATTATGTAGGGTGCATATTGGTGTAGGGTGTTTAGTGTTGGTGCAGAGTTGTGCTGATGCGTGAGGGTGTATGATGTAGGGTGCATATTGCTGTAGAGTGTGAGGGTATATGTTGTAGGGTGCATATTGCTGCTGGTGCAGAGTGTTTGTGCTGATGTGAGAGTGTTTTTGCTGCTGTTGTGAGTGGTGGAACTGCTGTTACTCTGCTGGTGTATAGTGCTGGTGCATATTGCTGTGCTTAGTGCTGGTGGTTTTTTTTCCTTTTTTTGTTTTCTATCTCTCGGTTGGTTGTTCTCCAACCTTGGGGGTGCTAGCAAATAATAGGATGAGTTTTTGGGTGCCAACGTAGTTGGGATGATTTAACTCATTATGATGCCTTGCACTCCCCTTCCTTTTTTTTTTTGATGTTTGTTGTTTACGTACGTTGTACTATACTCTTACATCAATAAAGTTTCTTTCTTTGCAGATCAAAAAAAAAAAAAAAAAACAACAACAACAACAACATTGATGACAAGGTGTGCGCTTAATGGTGGGATTTTGATCCTCCTCGTTCATGGAATGAAGATTTTTATTGTATTTGATAAAATTGAAACATATTATAAAAATTTTAAATCAATGTTCAATAACTATCACATGATTGTATGGATTAAATTTTTTATTAATTCTTCTTGAATTAGTTAATTGGTGAAAAGTAACTTACAAGGATTAAATGTTATTTAAACTAATTTTTAATTTTTATTTGTGCTAAATACATGTGTTGAAAGTTGCTAGAAAAGTCGTTGATACTGGAAAAGTCATATAAAAATTAGCTAGAAAGTCGCTGATGACCGATGGCTAATTGGTGGCAGTGAGGTGAATAAATAAAGGAATTTTTTGAACTATTAGACATATATGTAAACTTTCAGATTAAGAATTTTTTTTGATTCAAAAAGATTTAAATTTTAGCCGATTGGTCCAATAGTTTCAATAGTTTCAGAAGAAAAACTATTGCTATTTATAAATAAAAAAAAATGTGTTAATGTAAATTTTTTTTATAACAATTAATAATAAAATAAAATTCTTCATTAATGGCGGGCTTAACTAGTAGCCATTATAAGGAATTTTTATGGTACGCCCCCTATGTTCACCTTATTACATATTTTTGAGTGCATGTTATTATTTTTGTAGTAAATGTTAGATATATTTTGGGCAAAGTCACAACAACTTATGGTTCAAAAATGAAATTACATATTTTATAGTAATGTTATAATTTTTTGTATCTAAACATTTTTAATTAAAAAAATGTGTAATATTATCACAAAAATACGTAACATTACACAAAATACATAATTTATTATTGAACCACAAATCTAATAAGAAAAATATTTACCTGCCCTTGCAATGGGATTTATTCATATTTGATATGAGGTTATTTTCAAGGAAAAATTAGTGAAACATTCATATTTTTAACTTGGAAAAATTACCGGTAAATCCTAATTGAGAGAATGTTACTCCATTTAGTCCTGTGTTTTTTCTTATAAACCATTTGGTCCTAAGGAATATTTCCTTTTGATTTGTTTTGGTGAGGCTTTACCTATTTACCCTTTCAACATCAACTACACCATTTATACAATCTGAGTCCATTTTGAAAATGCCTGAACTCCCAAAGACACTCTGTTCACACCCAACCCCATCAACTCCATTTTCACAACATCAAACGTCCCTGGATCCATTTCCATGGAAATCTCAGCATCCAAACATAACCCAAATTTCAAATTCAATGTCTCAAGGACTAACGAAACGAGCCTATTTTTGCCTATATTTGTTCTGATGATGTTCACAAACATTGTATCAGATCTTGATCGTCGCCGCCGATAATGTCAGATCGAACAAACGTTGCAGACGAGTGGTGGCGAAGCGACGGCTCTCACGATCTCACGGCGGTGGTACTGCATCGGTGTGGATCGGCGGAGGATCTAGACAGAGAGAAAGTAGAGAGAGATCGGTGAGCTTGGGACATCCTTGATTTAGATCATCACAGATGGAGGTTTCGTTTGTTCTGAATGTTTGTTCTGATGATGGTTGATGTTTGATGTTTGGAAAATGAGATGTTTGTTCTTTATTTGATAAATGGAAAAGGAGATGTTCTGAATGTTTCATTTTGATGACTTTTTCAATGTTTGTCCTTGATATATTGTATATGATGTTTGATGTTTCTTGATGATGTTCGGGTTAGAGCTTTGGGAAAATGAGATGTTTGATGTTTGTTCTAATGATGTTTGTTCGGAATGAACATCAACGTTTGCAATGAACATCAACATTGCAGTGTATTCGGAATGAACATCAACATTGACGACGCCTGGTATTTCCGAATACATACATACATCACAATGTATACATACATCACAATGTACACGACAATGTACACCCCTGGTATCTCCGGAATGAACATCGCAACGACAACGTTTGGCCCTCATCAGCGACATCAATAACATCATCAACATCATCAACTTCAGCGACATCATCAACATGATCAACGTTAGCAACATCATCAACGTCAGCAACTCCGGGGATGACTGAATCGTCGGCGTAACTTGCAGTGTTTGTGTACGATGGCGATGTTAATAGGGGTAACGAAGCAGATGTTTGTTCACCGACGTTACTGATGTTCTGTGTTTGTGTTTGTTGAACGACGTTACTGATGTTTGCTACTGATGGAAACACATTAAAAGGGCTATAGTAATTTTTTGGGTATTTTGGTCACTACAACATCACTAAAATCTCACATTTACGCTCTATCAACAAAAGGTCATGTGTTAATTAAATGGGTAGATACGTAATTAATGTTCAAACAGGACTTATTAGTCTACCAAATAAAAGGTAGGACCAAATGGTTCAACATATTAACATTTAGGACTTATTGGTGTTTTACCCTTTTAACTTTTGGTAGTAAGAGAGGTTTAATATATATTTTTCTTATTAGTTAAGGTTATTAAATAATATTATTAGAGAAATTTTAGCTCGTTACAAATTTCTCCACGACGAACTAAAATTTCTTTTTGAAGAATTGAAATTTTTTTATGAAGACAAATTTCTCTGTGATTTTTTTTTCTTTGTACTGAAATTTTCTAGGCCAAAATTTCTCTATGAAAATATTGAGAGATCCTAACTATTAAGAAAATATTACACATTTTTTATCTTATAAAATCTTAATATCAAGTATTTTAAACTAAAAATCCCTATTTCAAACTACGCAAACTTGCATGAAAATTTACTCCTTGGTCAAAGTAAATTTTTTGAATAAAATAAGTCCACTAACTGAGCTACAAAAATTGACAAAGTTAGGGGAAATTGTTATTCTGGAGGAGTTTTGAAAAATTATTACATAATAGTAAAAAAAAATTATAATTTTAATTATTAACATTCATAAAATTTATCATTTTTTTATAATTTTTTTTCTGGCACAGTATGGTGTGTAATTCTCCCATAAAATTATATGGCAGGTTGGTGTACTTGTGAGAAAAATAATCAAAGTTTCATCACAACCACATCATTTTGTTTTACGTTATGATTGACCACCTAAAATATGATGAGACTTACATTTTTATTCCAATTATATTTGATTGTAAGATTAAAGTTAATAGATTAATAGTTGTATGACAAATGTTAACAAATGCCCTTCATGCATTGTTTAATGTTGGGATTAATGTGAAAAGTATTTTGAAAATAGTGAAAAAGCTAAAAAATGTATTAAATTGAGTAAAAAGTGCTATAAAACTAATACAAATTATATTGGGTTCTACACTTATTTTGTCTTAATATTTTATTCTTAGGACACTTGTTGACAAGGTCCTAGTTGTATCAGTTGTTATGGTGGAGTGATAGTGGTGGTGGAGATGGTGATAGTTGGGATGTGGTGGTGGTGGTAGATAGATGGTGATGGTGATGTAGAGATTTTAGGAATTACCTCTTGTAATTGTTTCCTATTTATAGATTAGGAAATAGCTTGATTATAGCTTTGATTATAAGAATAGCTCAATTATAAGACTTACTACTTATTGGTGATCCATCTCTATAAATAAAGCCTGGTTTGGGGTGCTCCAAAAAATCCAAAAAGTAAAAAAGTTATCACTATTCACAAATTAAAAATATAAAAAAATTAATATACATAATATTTTAATTAAACCAACTTTACACAGTTTTCGGGACTGAATTGACCCCTTTAGTACTGTGAGAGGGAATTTTTTTTTTTTTTTACATATATAAAATCACTAAGTTAACGGGTCCTGTTTTGATAATCCGAACGGTTCAATGTGTAAAACTCGTTTAGAATTATATGTCTGTAAAAAATCATGTTGATTGGATATTGCTAACTACATGATCAAATCATTTTTGTATAAAAAATAGATGGTGTTATAGATAACAGTTGACAAAAAAAAAAAGAAAAAAGGACACGATCAGATAGTTATCGATATCCAATCAATGTGATTTTTGACAAACATATAGTACTCAACGAGTTCTACACATTGAACGGTTCCGATTATCAAAACAGGACTTGTGGTGGGCTCTTACGGGCCGAACAACACCGTCTAATTCAAGCCCGAAAAGGAGACAATCATTTCCCATCTCCTAACCAACCCACTACCATATCCAACCTGTACACCTACTCCACTAACTACTCCTACACACTTATTTATATAATATTTTAACATACATTTTTTCGTAAAAAGTAAAAAAGTTAACCAAAACATCTATCTTTTTTTCCTCAACTTTTTAGTCCAAAAAGACAAAAGGTGCACTTATTTATGATACCCCAAACAACCCAAATTGTACAATGTATTGAATTAAGATGAATAAAAATATTCTTCTCAAAGTCTGATTTGCAAGTTGGTATCAGAGCCTTGAAAGAATCATCATCATCCTTTTATTGAATCCATATCACCATCAAACCATGGCCAAGTTAGATTCTGAAACATCTGGTACCAAGTCTGCTCCCATTATCATTCAATCCGAAGGCTCATCGTTCAATGTAGGGATTGTATTCAATGAGACCAATTATGATATGTGGTCTCAAATCATGGAGATGCATATTTCTAAGAAGGAGAAACTCTCATTTATTCGTGGCAATTCACGGCCACCAACCGAGATGGATGATGGATATGAGAAGTGGTATGCAGACAATCAAAGTGTCAAGAGATAGCTGTTGATTTTTATATCGCCAGACATTATGAAGCGACACATTTTCCTACCCACCGCTCGCGATATTTGAAAAGCTCTTTCTCAAGCTTTTTATGATGGAGCGGACGGATTACAAGGATTTACCTTGAATTAGAGGGCCTTCTTTGCCAAATAGAGTGATAGAACACTCTCTGTGTATTATGGAGAGTTAATTGAAATTTTTAGTGAGTTGGATCATCGTGATTAGGTGATCATGGAGAGTGAAAAAGATGTTGCATCCTATCAAAAATTAGTTCAACGACTAAGGATGCATATTTTTCTTGCTGGATTAGATGGTGAATTCGAACAAATTCATGGTGAAATTTTGAGGAAGGATCCAATTCCCACATTAGAGAAATGTTATGCACTGGTCCACCGTAGATGTGTTCGATGCGAAACGATGAATGTTGAACTTGGAAATTCTGAAGCTTTCGCCATGGTGACTCGAAACCATTCTAATTAGAATTGGCCCATCCCTTCTAAGATTGCTACTGGTGTCGATAAATCTTCCTACAAATGCACTCACTACAATCAAAGTGGTCATACAAAAAATCAATGCTACAAACTGGTGGGGTATCCAAAATGGTGGGATTATAGTCGTGATTCATAGAAGAGGAATTCTAAGAAGACCTCTACTGCTGCGGTTGTTGAAACAAAGACAGAGAATGATATTACCGAAGCATTCTCGGCATTAGCAGTAGCGACAAGTAATGAGGGCAAGGTTTTAAATATTTCTGCACCTGTTTCTAATAGTGCATTGATAATTGATTCCGGTGCTACGGATAATATGACATTTGATTCTAAACAAGTCTTTCCTCTTAAACCTTCTGCACAAATTTTGTTTCCACTGCCAATGGTACCTTAATTCCGATTATTGAAGAAGGCTCCTTGTCCCTCACCGACACTTTGAATTTAGATTATGTTTTGATTGTTTTATCTTTAGATTATAATCTCTTGTCAGTTTCCCAAATAACCACTACATTATTTTATGTTGTCATTTTCTGGCATGATTTTTGTGTGTTTAAGGACATCCAAACAAGGCAGACAATTGGCTGTGGTGTTAGGTGAGGGAAGCTGTATTACTTAGACTTGGTGTCATAGAGTTCGAACCAGTTGCGTCATGCTTTAATGATAGGCGGTTCTGCGGATGAAAAGAAGAAATCTGAGATATGGTTATGGCATTGACGTCTGGGGCATGCTTTATTTGGTTACCTGAAGAAATTGTTTCCTAATTTATTTGCAAAAATTGATATTTCCAGTTTCAAATGTGATGTTTGTGAACTTGCAAAGAGCCATTGTGCTTCGTTTCCATTAATTTTGAGTAAAAGCCTAGTTCCTTTTATGATCATACATTCTGATGTTTGGGGTCCATCTAAAGTTACTAACTTGGATGGATCACGTTGGTTTATTACTTTTATTGATGATTGTACCAAGATGACTTGGGTATGTTTGATGAAGTCCAAAAGTGAAGTAAACTTGTTATTTCAAAATTTTTATAAAATTGTTCACAGTCAGTATAATGCACAAATTTAGGTTTTCCGCAGTGATAATGGAGGTGAATATTCAAGTCTTGAATTGAAGCGGTATTTGGAAACCCATGGAACTATTCATCAAACTACTTGTTCTGATACACCCCAACATAATGGGGTCACGAAGCAAAAAAATCGGCACTTGTTAGAGGTTGTTCGTGCTTCGTTGATAAAAGCCCATATGTCGATTTCTTATTGGGGACACGTACTTACCTTTGCAGCTTATTTGATCAACTGAGTACTTTCCAGCATCATTGATTTTCGAACACCATCTCAGGCTCTCGCTGAAGCAATTGTTGCTCCCTTCACCCCCAACTTACCTTAGCGCACCAAGTTGACTCCTCGAGCATTCTTGTGTCTTTCTAGGATATCTTTGCTTCTCAAAAGGGGTACCGCTGCTATCACCCTTCCATCAAACGCATGTTTGTTACATTGGATGTCATTTTTCATGAAGATTCTTTATATTATTCCTCTGAGCCTGAACTTTAATGGGAGTACCAAGAAGAAGTTCAAGCTCTAGACTATGACTATAATTTTTTGATCTCTACCAAAGGGGAACTCTTTGAACCTGGTAATCAGGATGTGAATAATGAGGAACTCTCTAAATCGGTTAAAAACAATGTGGGTGAATTAGATTTGCGTAGTTGTAACTTGACTTTCGCGCTCCTTTCGACTATGATAGCCCTACAGTTCAAACTCTTGCGTTTCTGAATCTGATTTCACAAGTGCAATGTGAAATAGATAAACACAAAAGAGTCCAAATTTGGCAAATCTTTTGAAAAATCGATTATGAATCAAAATGCTAAAAATTACAGAATCGCCAACTAAATATTTTTTTGAGAAATTTAGGGAACTCGCAACTCATGCCAAAGGCCACGTGTTCGTCATCACCAAAGTATATTGACTTGGGAACTTAGGTATGAAAGAAGAAGGTCATGAATTGAGCACCCCACTCGCCTGATCAAAGATCGGCCTTTACTAATCATGATGATGTGATTCTTATTTACATTATATGCTTTTGTTCTGATTATTAGGCTAGCATTACTATGTGTTGCACACAACACTACAACAAATTTGGAATTTAAAGACGAAACAAATTTGTCCCAAAATGTATATATTTCGTCGCCCAAACTAATTACGACGAAGATTTTTCGTCACCCGTTTTGTTGCCAAAGCCTCGTCGCTAAAGGGTCTTAGAGACGAAAAAACAATTTCGTCATTGAAAATGATAAATTTGTGACAAATTTTTTTGTCTCCAATACGCTCTGTTGGGAACATACTTGTTAGTAATTAGCGACAAAATATTTTGTCATTAAAGGAAGAAATTAGAGACAAAAGGATTTTGTCATAAATATAAGAAATAGAGACGAATTAATTTTGTCACGTTTAATATAAACGAAGACAAAAAAATTTTGTCAAAGAAGCTACCAATAGAGACAAAAAAATTCATCATTAAAAATGATAAATTTGTGACGAATTTTTTTGTCTCTAATACACTCTGTTGGGAACATACTTGTAAGTAATTAGCGACAAAATATTTTGTCATTAAAGGAAGAAATTAGACACAAAAGTATTTTGTCATAAATATAAGAAATAGAGACGAAATAATTTTATCACGTTTAATATAAACGAAGACAAAAAAAATTTCTCAAAGAAGCTACTAATAGAGACAAACAAATTCATCATTAAAAATGATAAATTTGTGACGAATTTTTTTGTCTCCAATACACTCTGTTGGGAACATACTTGTAAGTAATTAGCAACAAAATATTTTGTCATTAAAGGAAAAATTAGAGACAATTATTTTGTCATAAATATAAGAAATGGAGACAAAATAATTTTGTCACGTTTAATATAAACGAAGACGAAATTTTTTTTTATCAAAGAAGCTACCAATAGAGACAAACAAATTCATCATTAAAAATAATGAAATAATGTCAAAAAAAATTCGTCACACATTGAGAGTAATAGTGACAAAATGTAACAATATTTTTTGTCATAACAAATTGATTTAGCGACGAAATAAAGAATTCATGACAAAATTAATCATCCACCTAAGCCAAATAAGAGACAAAAAAATCTTTTTTAGGGATTAAAAATTTTGTCAATAATTCCATAATATTTTTTTCCATATTATATACCTATTTTTATCAAAATCTAAAATTTAGTTCAACAAATATAACCCTGTTCATGTTAAAACCTGTTGAATATAACAATTCCATCACAACTTAACCTAACCTATTATCAACACATTTACGAATTAACAAAATAAAAATATCCATTCATCATCACAAATAATTTCATCCTAATACAATAAAATAGTGAAATATCCAAAAGTTATAACTTGTTCAATTCTACCAAAAATCCAACAATAACTAGTGCAACTCCACAAAGTATATGTATCCTTATCAAACAAAAATGAACATTTAAGCAAATTACATCATTGTTGCACGTCAAAAATGCCACCCCAATCCAATCTGCAAAAAAATAAATTAAAAGCTTTAGTAATTAATTAATTATACAAAAGATTAAAAACATTAGTAACTCATCAATTTACAATTAGATCAATTATACAATTTACCCCTTTAACAGACTTTTTTTTCGAGATTATGAGAACAAAAAATTAATTTTAAGGCTAATTCACAAATTGTGCATCCCATTAATGTGCCGTAAGTTCATACAACTTATATTGGTCCATTTAATTCTTAAAGTGCAAAGATACGTGCAGTTTTCTACTCTACTTGAGGATTGACCTAGAACCACACCTGTGTTTTGTATACATCCTTTCTCTGTTCGCGATGTTACCCTTTGATTGCTCCTATAAGAAAGAATGACCAATATAATAATGAAATGTATCATTAGTAAGACAAATATGTTGGCTTTTGATTGTTTCTGTAAGGAAGAATGAACCAATATAACAATGAAATGTATCACTAGTAAAACAAATTTAATGCTTGATAATAAAGAATTGCATTGTTCATATCTATCCTTTTCTTATATATCATTTCAACTTAAAAGATGTTTCAAATTTTTCACTAGTTTCATTCAATTATTTGAAAAATAGATTAGAGGACTTGTTGAGATTTCATCATAAGATGGTTTTCTAGGTGAAAAAAAGAAAAATGAGTAATTTACCTGTTCACAAATAGGGGCATATAAGCATGGGCAAGATAGATTGTGAAAGAATCCGCTACATTTCACAAGATATGGAATAATTACTGATACCAAACTCATATCCCTTTCTTTCTTCCACAGCTATATCAAATCTAAAGTTCTGTCTTAATACCCTGTATTAGTTACTCAGCTAGTTGCTTACCATTATCATGAAACTTCAGACCAAACTCAAGAACAAACAAAAAATACAATCATAGAAACTGAAATCTTAGTTCTTTATTCTATGATGTGAAAGATACACTTTAAGGAACCATAAATTAATCTCCTATTATGTGAGCCTTCCAATCCATGTTTAATAGTTTCCCTTTCTCATTTTGCCACTTATTTGGTTTTTATTATGTTTCACTTACATGCCTAGAGGATAAGGGAAAAAGAACACACATGGAATTTCACAGCAAATTGATTGTGTTCTTTCTAGTTTTTTGGAATCTCTCCCTTTTCTAATCAAATTCTTTCTTTGCTCATAATAAAAAAGATGAAAATATTACCAGAAATTCTTTAGTGTTCCACTTTTTATCAATAAGATCTATCCACTTGGTAGGATCAATATCCTTCGGTGGGTGGTTTCTTGCATACTCCTTCCCGGGCTCTCGATGGTATCTCTAACAGCTGAATAACATAATAAAATATGAATATATGTACAAAGATATACATATCTATGTGTGTATGAATTGAAAGTAACAAGACAGAATATATTTCACAATGCATAAATATATAGTACCTCATGCTCAAAGCGAATCATAGGATTAAGTGTCCTTTGCCATCTTGACCTCTGACGGTCGATAATCATCGTCATTTTCCTCAATTGGTATTTGTTTTTCCTTCCTTAATTTCTTATGTTGAACCGCAGCCTTCAAACAAGTTGTTATATTCTTCACTCATAGAGCATTCATTCTCTCACGATTGTTATTAATTGTCTTCATTCTTTGTTTCTCATAGTTCATTACCTTCTTAGTTTCAGTACTTGGTTTGGTCAACTGTTTTTTTGTAGTGTCCATTCTGCCCAACTATAAAGCATAATTGAACATTTTTTTGGTGGATAAGCATAATTGAACATTAGATATAAAGAAAAGATAATTATATATTTCTATACATAAAGCATAAAGCAACAATAATCTCAACAAGTGGATATGTCATATAGGCTCTAAATCATTGAAATATGGCTAGAGTGAGATGGATGATTTTTGTTTTTACCTTTTACATATCATAGAACAAATTAATTATAAAGCCATCAGACACATAATATGACCAATCAACGATAAACCATGTTAAAAAATTATAAACAAAAGGAGATAACTTCAATCATACAAATCACAATTTTTTTTAATGCTATCTAACTACAATCACATTTTTCTCATAACAAAAAAAAGAAAAAAAAAAAGAAAAAGAAAAAAAGAACCATTAAAATAGTAAATAAAAAGATTATTTAGAAGCATTGAACAAACTACAATCACATTTTTCTTTTTGTTAGTGTTTATGTTTATCTAACTTCAATCATATTAAAAAATTAAATTATAAACAATAGGAGATAACTTCAATTACACAAATCACAATTTTTTTTAATGCTATCTAACTACAATCATATTTTTCTCATAATAAAAAAAATAATTGAAAAAAAGAACCACTAAAATAGTAAATAAAAAGATTATTTAGAGCTATTGAACAAACTACAATCACATTTTTCTTTTTGTGAGTGTTTTTGTTTATCTAACTTCAATCATATTAAAAAATCAAATTATAAACAAAATGAGATAACTTCAATTATACAAATCACAATTTTGTTAATGCTATCTAACTACAATCATATTTTTCTCATAATAAAAATAGTTGAAAAAAAATCATTAAAATAGTAAATAAAAAGATTATTTTGAAGCATTGAACAAACTACAATCACATGATTCAAAGTCATGAGATCACACACTGCATTCTTTCTTGTAAAAGGCATCTAAATAATATAGACATGTATATAAAATTTTGTTCACATGCATTGTTGTTGCCATTGGACATCCTCAAGCCCACAGGTTTATATATCATCTTTGTATCCACTAGGTCATTTAATTTCTTTCTTGGCTATACATTGAGTATTTTCTAAGTCAAGCTCAAGCATATATATGAACAACATACTGTTTTCTAATCTCACATGACCTTATATTGGTGTGTTCCCTGCTCTAGACTTAATTGATTCCTTCTCGTGATCAACTAGCCCTAAGAAAACCTACAAATCAAATCAAATCAAATCAAAAGAAAAAAACAAAACCCCTTAAAAATGAAGTGATGGTGTAAATTTATATCTAATGCGATGTGAACTACAACTAGAAGGAATCTAATTCATACATTTATTTTTGAATTACTTCATTATGCATTTTTTACTTGTTAGCGACTCGAGGAAGGCTTGGGCGACCTTCAAGGCAACTCGAGTGGGCTTAGGAAACCTTAGTCCGACCACCTAAAGTTGCACTTGAGATTGAATTAGTACTTGTTATGGCACTTAAGAAACTGTTGAGTCGGTAGTATCCTAGCAAGATGTTGATTTAGTCTCGTAATCAACTTTTAATTGTTCAATTGATGATGACATTACTAATGAGTCTCTCATAACTGATATCCTCAATGCCTCCCAAGTCTAATACTCATGTCTCTTCATCTCGATGCTAAGACTTCTCCTGATAATGTTCTTTATCATTCACCTCACACATCCATTAATTTTGTTCCTTTGCATGATATACTAATTCTCTTGAGAATGTTCTTGCTCTAAGAATCATGGAAACATGACACGGAAATGCTAACTTGATAATTTTGAAAAATTTGTAGGACACGAAACGTTAGACATGCGCAATATATATAATTTTATATATTTACTATACATCATATATATAATATATCATTCAAAGATAATAAAAAATTCTCAACCTAATATAATATATCATTCCGAGAACATAAAACAAGATACAGTTCACCTATTGGACTACCTCTCCACTGTAAGTGCCATCAATGAAACCATTCTTGCCATGCTTTATGTGATTCAGCTCCCACTTTTCCTCAAGCATTTTAATTGATTCCATATAATCCATCGACATTTCATTCCTCTCTACATACAAAAATAGATATTTAAGGAGCATCAACTAGCAAACTTAAATGAAACACTAAACCAAACATGTTATGTGCACAGAGAACATAACAACAAAAAATATACCTAGAGTTCGACCAGTCAAATATACAAGAAATTGTTCTTCACAAACTAGTTATCAAGAATCGAACTTTAGAACAACGAGATTTTAAGAGTGAGAAATAGACACTTCAACTAACCTCCAATGCATCCACAAAGTTTCTTTCAGCCTCAGAGACATGACTTTGTGCTTCTAAAGTTACTCTTTCAATTTCATCCTCAAAAGCGTTCTGTTGCCTCTCATTCTCAGCAATAAGTTTGTCAAGTTGCGTCTCAAGCCTTCTAGACAAACTTTTGTAATCAAATTCCTCCTTAATTTTCAACATATTCTCCACCTTCATAGCCTGTTACAAATTGAAAGTAATAGCCAACATAATCACCCATTACTCATGTTACACTAATTCCGACACCGATAATTATCCACATACATAAATGATGCACGTATATATATATATATATATATCTGGACTATTCTAACTATAGAAAACCAAAACACATGTAGTAAGAATATAGATGCCAAGAAACAGTGAAACACAAATTTATCCTGCACTTTTTGTTAGTAGTAAATACTAAATAGTAAAAATTGAACCCTAGACCCAATCCTTCTCTCTTTGGTATATTTTAAGTTAAATGACAGCTTTGGCAGTTCACTGCTAACTAAGGTTGCAATTATTGAAAATTTCATCTGATCTTACAATGATAAAACCAAACTAAGAAAATAAAACATAGAGAGAAAGTAGGGACAGAAAAAGTTGATAATGGGAAAACTTATGGTGAGAGAGTTCTATAAAGAGAATTTTGTAAACTATTATGAAGTTATATATCCCTTCACTCATTGGAGTTTCTGCTGAGGTATAATTAACAAATTCATTCATTGTTCCGAGATGTAAGTAATATATACAAAATGTCTTTGAATATAAGAGTGAGAACTAGAAGAGAAACACAAAAGCTTGGATGCTAAGGGAAATTTAGAAGTGAGACACTTCCTAATTTTTCAAGCCATTTTTAGAAGTGAGACACTTCCTAATTTTTCTTGATCTATATTAAGTAGAATCACTCTTAACAGTGGATTTGAGCATGCAACAACTAAGTTACATGACATCAAGAATCATCTTGTCACAACTCAAATGTTAGTCATACAAGTCTGGGAATGGGTGACTAGTATAACAATTCTGTATTCCTAGCATATACATTTGCACTGTCAAATAGCCACAATTCAGAGAATTTACATGCTAATTCAAGTAAACACAACGGGATGACATCATATGATTGTCTACAGTAAGTTTATAAGTGAGCGAAAGTTCATATGGTTTCTTACTAAACTTGCTTCAGAAGTGCTACCCTGCATATGAAGTCACATTACTAGGCATTACCAACAAAGTACTGAATCTATTCATAGCTAATACTAGATTTCATAAATAAGATGATGCACACACAGAGGATGAGCAACAAAGAAGTAAATTGGAAGAGACCTACTTTATAAATAACAGGAGCGTACAAGTCATAATTACAATACAAGGAATGGACCTCAAAAAGAACCTCTGAACAAGAACAAAAGGCAATGAGATAATTTTCCTTTTTTTCTCAATTCAATTCCCCAAAGAAAACCTCTCTTTCTCTTTAAAATAACATGAATTATTCTCTTCCATTCCATATATGGTTGTCCATTTTGTCATGTAATGTGCATTGAGTCAATCCTAGGCTGACTTGTTGTCAACCAAGGAACTTGGACTCAAATAGAAATTAAATTGATAATAAAGAGGGGAAAGTGAAGCAACCCATGGACTCCAAACCAATCACATGGGACAAAATCAATGCTATACCAGAACTTAGCACAAATACTTGAAGCCTAGAATGAACTCACCTCCAAATTCTGATCTTGTAGACTGAACAACAACTCCATCCAGAGTCCGAACCGTGCAATGAAACACGACCAAAAAACATAAGGGCCACAATATAGATCCTCAATGAGACCAATAATCGATTTCAATAATAAAGACAGAACAAAAATTCAACCACAAGAAATTTAAATCAAAAAGCAATCACCGAAAACAGTTATCAAAATGAATTCAATCATTCGCAATGAAACAACTTCAATTGTAATAACAATCACTGATCACCATCGGTTTGGTGTCGAATCGCCACCACCGGGCCTAACCACGACTTTCATCAAACCTCCGGGCACAAGCTTCTTCTTCCTACTTATCAATACATCAAAACACACAAATACACACACACATATGTAAGCCTTCAAATCTGAAGCACAAATTGAAATTGAAAGGAAAGAAGACAAAGAAAGACCTTTCATCGTCATCGAGCGATTTTCTTCTAGCCGAGGCACGTATTCTTGTTCGGCATCTTCGTCTACAGCCATTGAAGAACAGTGTAGAATTCGACTGTGCACAGAGTAGATGAAGTGGCGGAGAACCCTAGGTGCCTAATTGAGCAACCCATGGAGATGGAGATGGAGATGTGGAGAGAGAGAGAGAGAGAGAGAGATTTGAACGTGAAAATGAGAGATGAGGGAAAAAGAAATCATAGGCGCCAAAGGGTTTTGAGGAAATTTGGAAAAATTAGGGATTTTGATTATTTCTGAGAATATATATTGATCACACTATGGGATTTTATTTATTTTTTTGTTAAAATAATTTCTTTTTTTTTGTAGTTAATGCAATTTTTTTCTTTTGATTTTTCATTTTTTTTAGTTACCTAGGTTGAAAATTTATTTGTTTCATTTTTTAATGAAAAAAAAATATATATTTTTTTAATTTGGTAGAAGTAAGGGTAATATTTTAATGAAAAATATTTTATGTTAAAATAAAATTAATTTTTTGTGGTCAATGAAAAATATTTTTATGTGGCCCATTTTTTTTGTTTACTAAAAATCATAAACTAATTTTTTGTAGTAGAGGAGAGGAAGCGGCAATAGTGGTGAAGGTGATGGATAAGAGGTGATGGTGGTGGTGGCGGCGATGACGAAGGAGATTAGTGGTGAAGTTGTGATAGTGGTAAAGGAGATGGAGTGGCGGTGGTAGAGGAGAGGTAATGGTAGTAGTAGTGGCAGTAGTGGTGGTGGTGGTAGTGGAGTGGTGGCTATGGTGGTAATAATGTTAGTTATAAAGGTGGAGTAGCAATAGTGGTAGTAGTGGTGGTAGTGGAATGGCATTTTTAGTAGTGGTGAATGTGGTAGAGGAGATGGGTGATGAGAGAGAGTGATAAGTGTGAGACAAATAGAGAAGAGAGAGAGACAAAGATAGAGAGATAGAGACAAAGTGGTCACTAAAAGTGTATTTTCTTGTAGTGGATTGATAAATTAAAATTTAATTATTTAAAATCAAAAAATTAGAAATTTTAGTTTGAGATATTGAAGCACTCACATGACTTGTGGTTAGAAATCCCATTTTACTTATATAATATATATATATATATAGATTTAATAAGAATTTATATTCGTTTTAGATA
Organism: Camellia lanceoleosa; assembly: GCA_025200525.1. NCBI lineage: Eukaryota > Viridiplantae > Streptophyta > Magnoliopsida > Ericales > Theaceae > Camellia > Camellia lanceoleosa. The sequence goes on along the minus strand of CM045762.1, from coordinate 160,035,383 downwards.
TTTTTTTAATATAAAAATTACTTTTAAATTTTTTTTATAAAAATAATTTAACAATCCCATCAATAACCATAATGTATGGGAGAAGTTGAAAAGGGTATAGGAGTAGGTATGAAAGTAGTCAAAAAGGCTTGTGGATGGGGAGAAATCAATAAATGCTGAGTTTTTTTTTTTAAATAAAAAATCTAGAAAAGTAAGATTGAGATATTGAAACTCCTACAAGGCATGTGAGTTAGAAACCCTTTTTTCCTTATATAATAGATAGATAGATAGATAGATAAGAATTTATGTTTGTTTTAGATATTTTTTTAATATACAAATTATTTTTTTAAAGATTTTTTTATAAAAATAATTTAACAATCTCATCATTAGCCATAATGTATGAGAAAAGTTGAAAAATGTATAGGAGTAGATATGGAAGAGGTCAAAAAGTGGGTTGAGAGAAGTCAATAAATGCTGAGTTTTTTTTTTAAATAAAAAATTTAGAAAATTAAGATTGAGATATTGAAGCTCCCACAAAGCTTGTAAGTTAAAAAAACCTCCCTTTTCCTTATATAATATATATATATATATAGATAGATAGATAGATAGATAGATAGATATAGATAGATAGATTGATAGATAGATATATATATATAGATAGATTGATAAATATAGATATGGCACATACCATTTATATAACACAAGGACCAAAATATCGGGACAACTGCTGCAATTTTCCCTCATTTAAATTAAAGGGATTGAAAAAGAAAAAAAATTATAATATTAAAAAATGTTCACTAAAAAAATATTGATTAAAAATTACAAATTAATTATTGAACACTCCATACTAAGCAAGGTAATGTTTTCTATTAATTTTGAAAATTAAAAAATTATTATTAATTTTTCTTTTTTTTCTAAAAAAATAGCTACATTAATTATCTTTTTCTTTCTTTTTTTCTTTTTTTTTTATGGAGAGGGGTTTTGACCTACGATTTTTCTAAAATGAGTGTTCTAGAAGGAAAGGGTAGAGTTGGTTCAGACAATAAGAAAAGGTGCTTATGCAAGAGGCGCCTTGCATAGGGTGCCTTCTTGGATAACAGCTTCAATACCGGCATGCATGAAGGGCTTAAGTGTGAGACATATAAGAGGGGCTTTAGTGCGAAAATATAAGAAATAGTTCTGAGTGTCTTCTTACTTCACGACTTCAATACTTGTGAGAGAGGAGTAGGCTCAAGTCTTGAGAGAGAAATGAGGGTTTGTAGGAAGTGTCTTATTGGGTCACGACTTGAGTGTCCGTGCACATAAAATGAGTGATAAGGGTCGAGCGTGTCTCTTGGGGTCCACGGTTTGGTTCGAAACACAAAACCATAACATATTAATAAAGAGAAGTAATTAATGATAAAATATTTTTGTCTCCTTAAATACAAGAATAGAGAATTTATTATTAGTGACGAAATATTTTTGTCTTCCACAACATAACCTTATGAGACGAAAAATATATTCGTCGCGCAATCAATCAGAATTTATTAGTGATGAAGTATTTTCATCTCCCACAACTTATTCTTCCAAGACAAAAATATATTTGTCGCCAATTTAATAAAAAGATGAAACAACACCGTTTGCATGATGGAGTGTTTATTGGTGACAAAAATGTTCGTCTCCAATGAGCTAAAATAATTCGTGCCAATGCAAATGAAATTGGTGCCTGAATTTTGCAGATGAAATTTATTGGTGATGAAATACAAAAACAACGTTGTGTGGGGATGGAGAATTTATTGGTGATGAAATACAAAAACAACGTTGTGTGGGGATGGAGAATTTATTGGTGATGAAATATTTTCGTCTCCTTCAACTTAACCTTATGTGACGAAAATATATTCGTCGCGTAATCAATCAAAATGCAATATGACACATGGAGAATTTATTAGTGACAAAATATTTTCGTCTCCCAAAACATTTCTCTTCCGAGACAAAAATATATTTGTCGCCTAATTAACAAAAAGATAAAACGAGGATGAAGAGTTTATTGGTGATGAAATATTTTCGTCTCCCACAACTTATCCTTCCCAGACAAAAAATATATTTGTCACTAAATAAATAAGAAAATGAAACGACATCGTCTAATAAGTTTAGAATTTATTGGTGACGACTTCCTTTTGTCGCAAAAAACTTTAAATTTTGCGACAAAAATATTAAATCTCAATGAGCTAAAATAATTGCCAACAAAAAAAAAAAAAATTAGGCGCCTCTTTTTTCTAATGAATTTATTTTTTTGTCTCCTATAATTTTGAGAAGAATTAAAAGAAGCGACAAAAGTAATATTTGGTCATGTTTGGGTTACGTTCTAAAACAAAATAAATTTATCACCAAATTTTAAAAATTAATTATTGAAAACTCCATACTAAACAAGGTAATGTTTTCTATTAATTTTGAAAATTACAAAGTTTTTATTATTTGTTTCTCTGTATTTTTTCTCACAAAAAAAAAATAGCTACATTAATTATCTTTTTTTTTCTTTTTTTTGTGGAGAGAGGTTTTGACCTTCAATTTTTCTGAAATGGGTGTTCTAGACGGAAATGGTAGAGTTGGTTCAGACAATGAGAAAAACTGCTTGCGTGCAAGAGGGGCCTTCACTGTGAGAAAGAATAGTAGGTTTGCATAGGGTGCCTTCTTGGATAATAGCTTCAATGCTGGCATGCACGAAGGGCTTAAGTGTGAGACAGAAGAGAGGGGCTTTAGCGTGAAATAGAAGAAATGGTTTACAGAGTGTCTTCTTCAGTCACGACTTCAATACTTGTGAGAGAGGAGTAGACTCAAGTGCGATAGAGAAATGAGGGTTTGTAGAAAGTGTCTTCTTGGGTCACGACTTCAAGGTCCGTGTCTGTGTACATGAAAATGAGTGATAAGCGTCAGAGTATATCTCTTGGGGTCACAGTTTCAATGCTTCGAAACACAAAACCACGGCATTTTAATAAAGAGAAATGATTAGTGATAAAATATTTTTGTATCCTTAAGTACCAGAACAAAGAATATATTATCGGTGATGAAATATTTTTGTCTTCCACAACTTAACCTTATGAGATGAAAAATATATTCGTCACGCAATCAATTAGAATTTATTAGTGACGAAATATTTTCGTCTTCCACAACTTATTCTTCCGAGACAAAAATATATTTGTCGCCTATTTAATAGAAAGATAAAATGACATTGTCTGCATGATGGAGTGTTTATTGGTGACAAAATATTTTCGTCTTCCATAACTTATCCTTCCCAGACAAAAATATATTTGTCGCCTAATAAATGGAAATATGCAACGACATCGTTTAATAGGTATGGAATTTCTTTGCGACAAATTACGTTCGTCACAAAAAAAAAAAATATTTTGTGACAAAAATGTTCATCTCCAATGAGCTAAAATAATTTGCGCCAATGCAAATGAAATTGGCGCCTCATTTTTGCACACGAAATTTTATTTTCGTCTCCTATACTTTTGAGAAAAATTAAAACAAACGACAAAATTAATATTTCGTCATATTTGGGTTAAATTTTAAGACAAAAAAATTTCGTCACCAAATTTTGTCACAATAGCCTAGATTTCTTGAATTTTTTATTGATTTTAAGCATTTAGTGACGAAATTTGGTTTTCCTCTCTAAAAATAATACATTTGGAGACGAAATTATTTCCTCTCTAAATTTTTTTTACAATGGTGACGACAAATTTCGTCTCCAAAATGGCGCCAAATCTTCCACCAAATTTTCCAAGGGCGGGAAATTGTTTTGTGACGCAAAATAAAATTTAGAGACGAATAAAATTTCGTCACTTATTGTTTTATTTGATTTTAAGCATTTGGTGACGAAATTTAGTTTTCGTCTCTAAAAATAGTACAATTTGAGGTGAAATCTTATTTTCATCACTAAAACATGCATATTTGGAGACAAAATATTTTTTCGTCACACGTTTTTGTCACCATAGACCTTTTTTGTTGTAGTGCAAGTATAGACTAATTTGTAAGAATTAGAACACTTTGATTTCATGTATGTTTTTGAAAATTGTTTCGAATATGTACCACTTGAAAAAGTGATCGCATATGTACATTGCTCAAATTATCCAAATTCAAGCAATTAGCCTTCATCCGCAGGCATTCAAGCACGTATATCAATTAAGCACTTAGCCTCATGCTAAGCATGCTAGACATGGCAACAATCACATGCATGCGGTATGCTAAAGCAATAAGTACTCACCTCGTACTGCAAGGCAAATCGAAAGAAACAAAAGAGTTAGAAAACATGCATGCCCATAACTATGCAAATGATTAGTGCAACACATACAATATGCAACTTAAATAGGCTCGGCTATTAACATGGCATGTGAATCAATTTGATAGCATCTTGCGGTTTAAGCACGTTTCAACGAAGTAATAAGCGACAATGCTTGTTAGAATGATGAACCGAGCTTCGATTCATGCACGAGAAATGGATGCAAACATGGAAAATGCTAAAAGAAACGTGATGTTCTAAACTACCCATAATAAGCAAGTAAATACAAGAGAGAAAAGCGTGGGGTTGGAAGACATACACGCATTATTACATATTTGCCCCCGCTCAGGAGGGTCCGAATGAATGAATTAGCTAAGCTACTTAACTAATTATTACAAACCAATTGAAATAAATTAACTACATTAGCTAATTATTACAAATTGGGAATTGAACTAAGTAAGTAATTTACTATTACAAGTTCATCACTTGAAGTACAACATACTACTATAACAACAAATTTTAAATGGGCCCCGAAATGCTAGGGATGACTCATGCATGAATGCGGGTTTCCACTCAAAAATGTCTCTGTTTGACTGCCAAAATGCTTCTGTTTAGTAGTCAGAGAATTGCACTGTTTTTCACCTTTGCCTCTGCTCTGTTCTGTAGAAAAAAAGGAAATTGCCTGGCTGAAAAACAAAAGTGGCCGGCAGGCCAGAAGAAGTGGTCGGCAGACCAGAAGTGGTGGCCTGCCGCCTACTAATGTTGAGTTTCTCCTGCTGCAACAGACAACAAATAAGGCACAAACAGAGCATCCTCAGGGAATGTTTGTCCCCCTCTCCACCTCCACTCCCACCCCTCTTTATCATCAAACAGCTTATAGGAGTGGTAGGCTCAGTTCGCAAGGCATCAATAGGCGCAAATTCATTGCGTGACAACTTATAAACCAAGGGATACAATTTCAATAAATACACAATGAAAGACTTGCGAACCTCCTCCCTATCATGATTTGATCAAGGAAAGTGATTTGACCTTGGAAACTTGAACCATTTCATCACTAACAAGTATGAAATGACTCAAGTCTCTATGTGTTCAATTAACGTTCGATTGAACACCAAATTAGGTTGTTATCTTGTTACCTCTTCAAGCCCAATTTTATTACTCCATTTTAATTACCTTTCCATTCATTAATTCATTAAGTCCAATAATGATCACTAAGTCCATTAATGGAAAGAAGTGTCAAACAAAGGGTTGTTTTGGGCATGAGAGAGACACCATGCCGTTGGTAATAAACTCCCAAATGGATTAAACCATTAAGCACAAGGTTTCTATCTAAAAATTAAACAAGTAATTGGTTTGAAACTAATTTCAAGGCAAGAAATAAGAGGGATGCAGACGTGATTAAAGATGATTACAAGTGTGGAAAGCTTGAAATAAATGCTATTAACTCAAATAGGTTGGTGTCTAAGGCCTAAATCACCAAACCTATGAGGACTATTACACTACAAGCATGCTAAACAAAGCCCAAATGAAGCTAACAGCCTAAAACAGTCCCAATATACACTAAAACAGTGTTGAAATTCACATGTAAAAGCTTGGAGAAGTTAGCTATAATATGGAGGAATTTAAGCTAGTAAATGAGCACAAGGAGGAGAGGCTAACCCCTCTATTTTTGGGGCTTCAAAACATGATTTTAGCCTCTAAAAAAACTCTGAGATTCAGTGGTAAATAACTCAAAAAAGGTTGGTGACAAGGTGGGAAACACAAGAGCAAAGGCCTAGAAAGCAAGGGTTAAAGAGGGGTGGTCCACTCCTCTACCCTTAATGATCTCAAACCACAAGTTTCAGCTCACCAATATAGGTAAAAAAAAAAAATAGTACAAAAACAACAATAAATGATGGTAAATGAATAAAGGAAAGAAACTTGGAGTTATATCTCTTGAAGAGGAATCACAAGCCACAAATTTCACACCCTCAAGAGCTTAAAATACAAGCTTAAACACCTCAGCCAAGAACTCTCAAGTTCTAGTTTGGAGTGCCTAGAAAAAATTATAGAAGTTGTAGAGAGAGAGAGAGAAATATTTTCCAAAACTTTTGCTCCTCAAATTTGTTTAACGCTCAAAATATGAGAGGGAGTAATCTATATATAGAAAATTAGGTTTGGCTCTCGGAAATATCAGCATACGTACAGTTGGTATCATGTATGCACTTTTGGAGACATCTGGCACAGCTGGCAAAAAGATTTGAAATTTTACAAAAGTGGCTTACTGGAGTCACAAGTGGGTTTGCAGGCATAAGTGGCCGGCAGGCCACTAAAAGGGGGCGGTTGGCCACTAATAGTGGGCGGTTGGAGTCACTAGTGGGTCTGCAAGAACCCAAATAGTCAGGCTTAAAAAACTGCTGTTTTGGTCCAAAAACAAGGAACAAAGGTTGTGGTTCTTTTGAGGCTCAAAGTTAAGGCTTTCTGCTGAGGATTTTGAGCATTTGGACAAGCGTGTGCATTCATCATCCGGTGATCAATCGGTGGCACCCAAGGCTTAAGGGCAGTCAAAAATGGGGTGTCTATAGTTGCCCGTCTTTGATAGAGCTTGAAGTCAAGAAATGACATGAGTGAATGTCAAAGCCTAGAAATGACCCATTTTGACAAGGCTATAAGACTTGGGCAAGCAATCAAGACAAAAATTAAATTGGTTAAGCCTGAAAGCTGCCTACGTATATCCCTTTACAGGGAATCAAACCAGCGTAGTTCTAGGGCAAGATGCAAATGATATGCATGAAAAATATACTTTAAGAGTTGGACTCACACGTTTCGTGAAGTCGACTATTTTGAAAAGTCACAATCATGCAAGATAATGCAATAAACAATAACAGATGCAATAAGCAATAACAAGATAACAACATATGAATAAGCTTTAAGCTTAAATTGAAATGGGTTTCATATGAAAAGAACTAAAAACGTTCACTCTAACCACACCGAAGCCGTGAGAAGAGGAGTTAAAAATTGCTCAAGGTCACGTTTTACGTGTCCTAAGATAACTATACCCATGCTGAAATTGTGAGAAGAGGAGAGAAACCGCTCAAGGTCATGTTTCACGTGTCCTGAGATAAAAATCACTCAGGGTCGTGTTTCATGCGTTCTGAGATACTCTAATCATGCTGAAATCATAAGAAGATGAGAAAAAACGTTCAGGGTTGTGACAACCCTCACCACTGTCTACTGATAATACCACTGATTAGTGCTAATCTATGATTAAGCATGTTAAGTGGCTGATTGACTGAAATTCTGACTGATTGATTGAAGTGTATTAGTTTAAACGCATTTCTATCTGTTTGACTGTTAATTGATCTGTTCATGTTTTATGTTTTAAACTGCAAATTGAAGGCCTTATCGACGGCCGAATCCGGAACTAATTAGTGTTTCATGATTATTAGAATTTATGTGATTTTATGGTAGATTTAATTAAAATTTGATTTGGTATGATTAAATTGGATTTAATAATTTTAAATTGCATTAGTGGGCTTATTAACCAAATTTCCACTTGGTGGACAATTCTAGGACCATTTAGTTGACTCTTATATGCTAGCATTAGTACCTCTTTAGCCATTATTTAAGACCCAAAACCGTAGAAAAGAGTGAGCGAGGAGAAAACTTGGCTTTAATTGAGATTTGACCTGGAGGCTTAGAAGATTTGGAGGATAATTGCAAAAAATTGAGCTTCCCTTCTTGAACTTGAAGACTTAAGGTAGAGCTTTTACCTTCTTGTTTATGAGTTAAGTTGGTTCTTGCATGGTTTAGAAAAATGTTGAAGTCTAGAGCCAAGTTATGGCTTAAAATGTGGAATAGTGAGCTTGTATCATGCATGCATGTTTACATTATTGAATTTTGAGGTTGTTTTTATAGAATCCTCACATACATGTCCATATTTGGGTTATAGTTCATGAATTCATCATGTTTTTGAAGGAATTGACTCATTTGAACAAGTATTTGAAGCTTTGATTTCAATTGAACACTTGCATGTCATATGCTCATTATGTTCTTGAAATTTGTTGAAATTGTGTTTTATTGGAGCTACCTTTGGGTTTTGGTTTTGTAAATTGATTTTTGAAACATGTCATATTATGAGTTTTAAAGTGTTTTCCAGAAAATTAGCCCAAAAGGATCGGATTTGATGCTTTAAAAGTTGAATTTGAGCTTGGAGGTTCAATCTGAAATTCGATTTTGGACCCACCTTTCGGCGTACACTTTAGTACATGCGGCTTGCTCGAGTGGGGAAAGTAATGCTTTCGGCGTGAAATCGTGTATCTGTACTTTGCATGTGTTCTGATCCGCTCGGCGAGGAATGCCTTCGGCGAGACTTGTGTCTCACGCTTCGGCGAAGTCGGCGTCCGTCAAGCGTGAATTTCATACATCCAGTACTTTTGCAGTCCGCTCGAGCGAGGCTCTTTTGTCTGCATGTCCGCTCGAGCGGAGAAAGCCACACTTGAGCGGGAACCCTGTTTCAGCAAAAATTTGAAAAGTGTTTTTAAGTACATCTTTGTATCCTCATTTCATCGTAGGCATTCCTAGACTTTGTTTAAGGCATCTTAATAAGGATATTGATGTAGAACCACACCGAGTCAAGATAGGGACTAAGTCATTGTTTCCCAAGTGTGTAACTTTGTGTGTGTTCATCCTTGAACTGTGTAGGGTTGGCATCCGAGAACGCTCACTAGCCTATCTGTAGCCCAGAACTCTGTGAGTAACAATGTTGTAAAGATATGTTCAATCATGAATATTTTCTGAATGATCCACTGCACTACTTTCTGAAATGATATTTCTTACTAAATGAATGCTTGTCCTATTTGCGAACTGTACTCGTGGTATCCATAGCAATTTCTTTATTCTTGTCTTGTATTACGAAGATCTCTGTCGGTTCCCATGTTTGGAACCACCATTGTTTACTACTATGATGGCTATCAACTGACTGTTCGGTCTGTCAAGACCTACTGTACTGTTTGCTATTGGATGTACCACTTATGACTGCTACGATCGAATAACTGATATACTGTTTAAATGACTGTTTCAAATACTAAAAGAACATTCATTCTTAACCTATTTACACAACTTTTATTCACTGGGTTTTAGCTCACTATTTATATATATATATATATATGTAGGTGTCCAGACACCGGACTAGAACTAGAAGCATCGGGTTAGCTCTTGTTTTGTCAAGCCAACCTTTGTGCCTCACTGCGAGGTTCCAAGTGCTGCCAAGCCAAGGCTACTTTGGGGTGTTTTAGATTCCCCTTTCTTGTTTATGTTTTGTATAAACTGACTGTACCTGTACTGTATTGTTTTGATAGGGATTAGGTCCCTGTCCTGGATGTCTGTATATGATGTATGTATATACTGTTATGGTTTCAAATGTGAATACGTTATGAAAAGTCTTTTTGCATACAGACTGTCACAGCTCATTGGACATCTTTTATTACTGTTTTGGTTTCCGCTTGACTCTTTACTCTGTATTCTTTGTTATTCTTGTTCATGAGCCTTGATAATCCCAAATTCTTGGCGATTCTGATGCTAAACCCATAGGGGCGGGCTTGAGTCGTAACAAGGGTCACGTTTCACACTTCTTGAAATAAAAACCGCTCAGGGTCGCGTTTCACATGTCCTGAGATACTCTAATCATGTTGGAATCGTGAGAGGAGGAGAAAAACCGCTCAGGGTCGCGTTTCACATGTCCTGAGATGAATAACCGCTTAGGGTTGCATTTTACGCATCTTGAGATAAACAACCGCTCAGGGTCGCGTTTCACGTGTCCTGAGATAGATGCAAAAAGTATGAGATTGTACAATAGATACACAATGTAATGAAAGTGTGTGATAAATGCACGAAGTGAACAAGTGAGATAAATGCATGAAGTGAACAAGTGCGACAGATGCAAAAAGTGAACCAAATTGAACACCTTTATAATGACAATGTATGTTTCATGCAAGATTATCGACAACTGACATATGATGTTAATTGAAAGCATGTTCTACGCAAGAAACAGGAGCATGCTCTATGCATGAATCGAAATCATGTTCTATGCAAAATTAAAGGCATGTTCTATGTAAGCATGTGAATTATGAACGATGCAATGCACATATGCAACATAAGTGTATGTAAAAACGCACGTTCTATGCAACAGAAGGGAATAGATATGTAATTCGACAAAATGGACAAAAGAGACCTTTGATGCCCATCTCTGATTTTACCCATCGGAGGTTTTGCAAAATGATAAAAAGGATACAACCCGCTCACTTTTGAAATTGAGCACGCGTTCGTGTCGAGTATACTTGAGCATTAAAACGTCGCAACTAGGACACACTTTCGAGCTCTGCGAAAATCAACCCAGACCCAAAATAGGACCTCCCATACACTATTAGGGCAAAAGGGGAACAAAACCATCACTGAATCACAAGGAGCCCTGCCAACCACAAAATGGGCTTGCTGGCCACTAATAGGGCTTGTCGGCCACTAATGCAAAATCGGGACAGATTTGTTTTTTTAGCTGCGGGCCCTTTTTAAATTAACATCCAAGCTTCATTTGCACACACCTTCAAGACTGAAATCCTTCTCCTTCTCTTTCTAGGTTTTTCCCTCTCTAGATTCGTGCTTTGTATGCATTTTCCACGCCCTACGTAAACTTTATTCGTAAAACTGCTTTAGTCCTCTGCACTTTGAACCGATTAGATTTTCTTTTCGTTGATTTTATTTTATTTTATTTTATTTTATTTTTATTTTTATTTTTATTTTTTTTGCATTTTCACCACTTTGGGCTTGTTTCTCTTTAGTTTCTCTTGGGTTTGGTGAACTTTTCTAAGTTTTGAATTTTTCACCCATTTTCTCTCTTTTAGGGTTGACTTTTTCCAAGTTTTTTCCCTCTTTTTTTTTCCCCGCCTCCATTTTTCACCGATTTTCACCCACTTTTCAAATGGTCGATGACATTCCTTATGATGATGCCTCTCCCGAGGTTCCACCTGCACTGTCACCCATAGAGGTTGAGGAACCGGTGGTCATTGAAATTTCTTGAGGTAACGGAGGACATTCTTCTTGATTTCGGCGAGTTAAGCCGGGGCTGGGCTGAGCCACTACCATTGAGGATGAGGCCCTTTGATCGACCACTTACCACCCGACACATATGATGGGCGCTGGAGGCATGATGTGCTGGCGATTTCATTGGTGGCATGCCAAAGGATGTTTCTTTGAGGCCGGCGAGTCCCACCTTTCCTACAAGGTTATTGAGTTACAAACTTTATTTCTATGTTTTTTTGCCTTTCATTTGACTGTCCTACGCTGCCTTCCATTTGACTCTTTTGCTGAATGCCTGTGGATGAAGGTTGGGTTATCTGAATTGGAGTAATGCATTGACTGTGAGTTTTAAGCCCACTAGATAGTGGCAAAACCATGTTTTCTAAGCCCACCCGAGGGTGGCAAAATCTGCATTTTAGGCCTACTTGCGAGTAGCAAACCATCTTTCAAAAACAAACATGAAATATTTTGTTCCAATTCGGGTGACTCGGTCTATACTTGTATGCTATGTGCATCGCATAGTAAATCTAGGCTAATAACCGGAACAAGAACACACAATGTTTTCAAAACTTGATATCATGGTTAGTAAAGGCCGATCTTTGATCGGGCGAGAGGGGGTGCTCATAGCTGACCTTCCCCAATCGTACCCAAGTTCTCGAGCCGAGGCAACTTTGGTGATGACAGACACGTGGCCTTAGGCAACGAGTCAGTGTTTCCTAAATTTCCCAAAAATAAAATATTTAGGTGGCGACTTGTATCTGGAGAAGCAGTCCATGTTTGGCACTTCTTTCTAAAAAAATCTATTTTTCTCAAAACGATTTGCTGGATTTGGACTCTTTGGTTCAGATTAAGAACCGTGACATTTGAGTCTTGAACTGTAGTAACCCCAAAAAGAACAAAACGGGACTCACCCTCCCGGGGCGTTCGGGGACGTCTACAGCCTCCCGAGCTTGACGCGATTGGCGTTGATTTTTGTACTCTTTTGCTTAGTTTTTTTTTTTTTGGTAGCTTAGTACATGGATAGCTTCAGATAGCTTTTACTTTTGCTTTTGAAAAAGACTTGTACTCTTTTTTGTAAACAAAATAATGATCGGAGGAAACCCTACAATTTATAAAAATGAGTTCTTGTTCTTGCCTCATGAGCACCACGTTTGCATATAATGACTATGGATTTGAATTTGAAATCGAGAATGTTTGTATTGGAACGATGTTCTTAATCGAGTAATGGGCCGACTAACAAAACAAAATACAAAATACAACTCGATAACTGGAAAACAAAATTAAAACAACGTAAGCACAGCTATGTACACTTGCTCAAAACAAAAGACTCAAAACAAGACCCCAAAACACAAAGACCAGGACAAAACCAAAATGCCAAACTACCAGGCCACAAATTGTGGTGAACCAGTATATGATTGACAGCTGGTCTCCACTCACAGCCCTATTTTCTACAAAAGGTCTTCATTCGTCATTTCTTTACCAAAACCTCATTTTGGCTGCTGTTTTTTTTTTTTTTTTTTGAAAATGGAGATCTTCCTTACCAAGAAGCTTACGGATTTATGAGGTTTTGCTATATATCACTTTGTTTTCCGTTCTTCCATACCGTGGCCTGATGTTGGGACCCAATTACATATGTATTTCGCTTTAGAGCCCAGGAAATATGCCCAACTCTTGAGGAATTTCAAGCACTATTAGAATCTCGACACGACGAGGAAATCATTCCTCAGCCTTGTTTTGGCCATGCCCAAGCTTTGGGACGGATGTGCAGGCTTACTTTGCATGAAGCTCGATCTTTGGCTCATGACGGGGAGTTAGATATACCCAGCTTGATTCACCGGTTTTCAGACATCGGCGATGGAGGTGACCTCCTCTGGCGAGGCTTTTGGTAACATGCCCTCTGTTTATATATGCTCGGGCATTTTCTTCTTGCCCCTAGTTGTGATAGAGCCAACATTAAGCTGATTGAAGTAGCCCAATGCCTGAGAGAGGGTAAGAGTTGCATTCGTTTGGCATTGACCGAGACCCTAATGGGTTTAGATGCTTTTGCTCGGCTAGATACCACTAGGTTTGCGGGAAGCCCACTACTACTCCAGGTATTGTTTCCCACCATTTCTTAGATATGATTCTCACATCACTCGGCACTCGCGCTCTATTTTCTCTCAAAACCCTTTCCTGTACTTTTCTCTCAACGTACATCTCTCTATTCTTTAATCTCTCTTATTTTTCATCTCTTACCAGGTATGGTTAATGGATAAGCTGAAAGTAATGGACCCTTGCCCCGAGTATTCAGCCCAAGCTTTGGATAAGCTGAAAGTAATGGACCCTTGCCCCGAGTATTCAGCCCAAGCTTACTTTTTCTGCTAGCGACTAATGGACTTTCCCAACAAGGGGTGGTGGTGCAACTGGATGTACAACAGATCTGCAGTTGACATAGCTTGGTGTTGCCCCTAACTTAATTTAACCGAGATAAGCTATAACATGTCCTAATAGCCCGGCGTTCAGTTGATTGGCCTTATGCACTGCGTGTTCTTCTTCCCCTTCCAGTTTAGATGCCAGTTTGGGCATGATCAGACCTGTCCAGATGAGGGCGTAGAATACCTGGCCTCATTCCCACTTCATGGTTCACACTTAACTTGGTGCCTCATTGCTTGGAGGATGAGAGAGCTTCTGGCCCTTGCCCCTAGTTTTAGTTATGCCCTTTTGGGCGAGTGCTTGTCTTAGCTCGTGGATGAGGCACAAGTCAGGCCCACTTTGGCTACAGAAGCTTCCACAAGCATGAGTAGAGGACGTAGGAGCACCTGACTCATCTATACCCCTAGTTTATTGTTTTGACCTTTCTTTTCAGGTTTTATGATGTAAAAGAAACTTTGATTTGTATCAGAGAGTTGGAGAATGTACTTGTGTTGAAATCAATGGAATTAAAGTTGTGAGCACTAAGAATTTTCTTTTTGGTCCCAAAATGGTCTAAGTTGTAAAAGGTAAAATTTTGAACAAAATCGACTTTTGTTAGAACTTTTCAAAACTATTTTCGAAAATGATAACTGCCTAACATGCACGGAACCTGCCCTCAAGATGTACAACAAAAGATCACAACTGCTCATAACTGTATTCACCATGTCGACCCTTCTGCCGCGATACTGAAGACCACATAACCGAGCTAACTGATGATGGACAAAAATGACCTGAACAAAATGAACGAAAAGAACAGTTGAGTTGGAGATGGTTACGGCCAAACTTTAGGATAAAGTTGCCTATGTATCCCAAGGATGGGAATCGGGACGTCGTAGTTAGGTTCAAATTCACTCGAGTATTAACTCTCTCCTTTTGCGTTCTAACTTTTGCCAAAGTCACCCTTTAGGGTTTTCAACCTTGCGAGCTCAGTTTTTCTTTATTTTTAATTTTTCATGCTTTAACTTTTGCCTAGGTCGCCCTTTCGGATTTTCGGCCTAGTGAACCTCTCAAGGATAGTATTTCTTTAACTTGTTCGTATTGATTGGCTGTAAAAACTCCAGGCCATCTAGGTCCATGAGAATAATCGCCCCTCCTGACTAGATAGATTTGATGACATAAGGGCCAGTCCAATTGGGTCTGAACTTGCTCCTAAGGTCGTGGATGGGAGCCTGGTTGTCTTTCAGTACCATGCCTCCCTTCTTAAGATTCTTGGACTTAACTTTCTTATTAAAAGCCCTGGCAATTCTGTGCTGGTAGCCTTGGACATGATATAATGCCTTTAGTCTTCTCTCATCAAACAACATTAACTCCTCAAATCTACTCTGTTGCTAGTTTGCCTTCGCTATCTCACACTTGGCCATAACTCGCAGCGATGACACTTTAATTTTAATTGGCAGAACGACCTTCATCCCACAGATGAAAGCATAAGGGGTTGAACTAGAGGGCCTTCTCTGCAAAACAGAGTGGCAGAACACTCTCTGTGTATTATGGAGAGTTAATTGAAATTTTTAGTGAGTTGGATCATCGTGATCAAGTGATCATGGAGAGTGAAAAAGATGTTCCATCCTATCAAAAATTAGTTCAACGACTAAGGATGCATATTTTTCTTGCTAGATTAGATGGTGAATTCAAACAAATCCGTGGTGAAATTTTGAGGAAGGATCCAATTCTCGCATTAGAGGAATGTTATGCACTGGTCCGCCGTAGATGTGTTCGACGCGAAACGATCAATGTTGAACTTGGAAATTCTGAAGCTTTCGCCATGGTGACTCGAAACCATTCTAATCAGAATTGGCTCGTCCTTCCTAAGATTGCTACTGGTGTCGATAAATCTTCCTACAAATGCACTCACTACAATCAAAGTGGTCATACCAAAAATCAATGCTACAAACTTGTGGGGTATCCAGAATGGTGAGATCATAGTTGTGATTCATAGAAGAGAAATTCTAAGAAGACCTCTACTGCTGCGGTTGTTGAAACAAAGACAGAGAATGATATTGCCGAAGCATTCTCGGCATTAGCAATAGCGACAGGTAATGATGATAAGGTTTTAAATATTTCTGCATATGTTTCTAATAGTGCATAGATAATTGATTCCGGTGCTACGGATCATATGACATTTGATTCTAAACAAGTCTTTCCTCTTAAACCTTCTGCACAAAATTTTGTTTCCACTGCCAATGGCACCTTAATTCTGATTATTGGAGAAGGATCCTTGTCCCTCATTGACACTTTGAATTTAGATTCTGTTTTGATTGTTCTATCTTTAGATTATAATCACTTGTTAGTTTCCCAAATAACCACTGCCTTATTTTGTGTTGTCATTTTCTGGCCTGATTTTTGTGTGTTTAAGGACATCCAAACAAGGCAGACGATTGGTTGTGGTGTTAGGCGAGGGAAGCTGTATTACTTAGACTTAGTGTCAAAGAGTTGCTTGGTTCCATTCTTGCATACGTATACCTGTAGACGTCCCCGAACGCATCCCGGGGAAAAGGAGTGCGAGTCCCCCCCCGGCCCCGTTCTGGTT
Source organism: Camellia lanceoleosa (assembly GCA_025200525.1). Taxonomy (NCBI): domain Eukaryota; kingdom Viridiplantae; phylum Streptophyta; class Magnoliopsida; order Ericales; family Theaceae; genus Camellia; species Camellia lanceoleosa. Next base: position 160,019,115 of record CM045762.1, on the reverse strand, counting down.
CGATATTGGGTCACTACAGTTCGAAGGACTCAAATGTCACGGTTCTCAATCTTGAACCGAAGAGTCCAAATCCAGCAAATCGTTTTGAAAACAGATTTTTTTGAAAGAAGTGCCAAACATGGACTGCTTCGCCAGATACAGAGTCGTCACCTAAATATTTTATAATGGGAAATTTAGTAAACCCCGACTCGGTGCCAAAGGCCACGTGTCCGTCATCACCAAAGTTGCCTCGGCTCGGGAACTTGGGTACGATTGGGGAAGGTCACTTCGTGAGCACCCCCGCTCGCCCGGTCAAAGACTGGCCTCTACTAACCATGATATCTATTTTTGAAAACATTATGCGTTCTTATTCCGGTTATAAGCCTAGGTTACTATATGATGCGCACAACATACAAGTATAGACTGAATCGCCTGAATTGGAACAAAACATTTCATGTTTGTTTGTTTGAAAAATGGTTTGATGGTGCTACCTGCAGGTAGGCTAAGACATGGATTTGCCACCCTCGGGTGGGCTTAGAAAACATGATTTTGCCACTGTCTAGTGGGCTTTAAAAAAAACAAACATTTGATGAATTGTCCAATCCAAGTAACTCAACCTCCACCCACAGGCATTCAAGGCAGTTATATCACATAAGCATTTAGCCTCATGGTAAGCATGCTATTCATGGCAGCACTCACACGCATGCATGATGCTAAAGCATAAAACTTACCGAGTACTCCAAGCCAAAACAGAAAACCGATTAGAAATCATGCATGATCCTAAGTATACTGAAATGCCTAATGCAACACATGCAAAGATGCAACTATAGCAGGCTCGGCTATTCTAAACATGGCATATGGAATGCTACAACTAACACGTATCCAATTTGGAATTGAAATACAAATGCAGTTTGTATGATGCGCCGAGCCCGGTGCGTGCAAAACAGATGAATGATGCAAACATGCTGTCATACTGTATGCTAATTGAAACATGCCCTATATCTAACCATCATAAGCGGGTAAATAAAATGGAAGAAAGACGTGGGGTTGGAAGACATACATCACACTCACCCACACTTATTACAATTTTGCCCTCGCACAGAGGGTCCGAATAAATATTAATATAGTTCCGAATAAAAGAATAATACAGTCTGAAATATACAGTCCGAATAATATACAAATTCCTAATTAATTATCAAATTAAATAAGAAAGCTGTAAAATTGGCGTGCAAGCCAGGGGCTGCCTTGATTCCGCTCCGGATAATGAAATGATGCATGTTGGGCTGCCTTGCGCGGAAATCCACTGGGATGCCCCAATTAGCCTCTGTTTGCAATGTTTCTCGAAATGCGTGCCAGACTCCGAAAAGTTGCTAATCCTCTATTTTTCTGCAACAGAGAGCAGGAAAGGGGCATAGCAATGTATTTCACAAATATATGCATGCCTCGATCCTCGTGCCACCAATCGCGCATACCGATGCATGATAGCCGAGGAATAGGATTGCACAACTCAATATGGGGTGAATGCAGATGAATGGTACGACAAAAACCTAACTCCATCATGGGTAATCCGGTCTTTGGTGACTTGGGAATTGAGACCCGTTCTATCACTTTCGGTCTGAAGGCGTGCCTCGTTTCCCGTGCCCGGGCGAACTCCTACCCCGAACACGATGCAATATGCATGAATGCAACTAAAATACAATCCCAGCATGCACAATGCTATGAAAATGAGATGCCTCGAAATGCGTGCACGCGCGCACGCGAACCGAGGTGATGATCCTAAGGCATAAAATGGCATACGCAATGCAATTGGATTTACACTAACATGAGTGAGCCTCAGCTACACTCACGTAAGAGGCCGTGAGATGAAAAATGAGATGCCTCGAAATGCGTGCACACGGACACGCAAACCGAGGCAATGGCATACACGATGCAATGAGACTAAAATGGCATACAGACTGCAAAATGGACTTACACTAACATGAGTGAGCCTTAGCCACACTCACATAAGAGGCCGTCGGATAAAAGTGAAGTGCCTCGAAATGCATACCTGCCGTACGCATAAGCCGAGGCGATGTATTAAAACATGAAATGATATAGGGAATGGTATGCAAACATGCCAATGGATTTTCAGCACTCACAAATGATGCAAAACGGTCTTGAAAGGTGGGGAAATAACACCAAATGCACGGAATGGTCCCGAAATGCGATATTAAGCACCCGGAATGGCCTACAGCCATACTAAACATGCATAATTGGTACATGACATGCAAAACAGTAGCAAGGAAGCCCCAAAATAGCATTTTTTACAGTACAAAACATGGCGAAATAGTGAGCATAGATAGGACAACAATGGTATGCAAAAATGGGGGCCAAGAGAGGGGTATTGAAGCAAGTGATGTATGCGATGCTTAAACTGAAAAATTCCCTTCTACAACACTGATGAGGGACCAAAAATATGAACATTTACAGTAAATGGAATCCCCCAAATCAGTATGCAAACTTGCTAAAAAATGTCATGCAAGAATGAAGCCAACAAGGGCTAAAACATGGAGTATGCCTTACATTCATCAAACAGCCTTGGACTCTTAAAAAAACATGACAAGAAGGCAAAAATATGGATATTTTCAGTACTGATGATGGCCGAAAACAGAAGCTAGATAGGCCTAAAAAGCATGCAAAAATGGGGGCCAAAGAGAGATATAAAGACAAGCACAACATGGAGACCCCCAACAAGGTTTATCCCTTCTACAATGTTGTAGAGGGACACAAAATAAGCTTACTCACAGTTCATGACATGCTCCAAAACAAATTTCATATAAGCCAAACAAATCATGCAAGTTTACGGTAAATATGAGAGATTATGAAGTAAGCACATGATAGAGGCCAAACAGGGTTGATCCCTTCTTCAATGTTGAAGAGGGGCTCAAAATAGGCCCACTCACAGTTTACATCATGCTCGAAAGCAGATCACTCATAAGCTAGATGAAGCATGCAAAAACAAGGGTAAAACATGGATTCAAAGCAAGTGGCATATGGAGCATGAAAACAAGGTTGAGCCCTTCTTCAATGTTAAGAGGGGCTCAAAATAAGCACAATATCAGTTCATGAGATGTTCCAAATCAGACTACACATAGGCCAAATATTCAATGCAAAATAATGGCATATAAGAGGATATTGAAACAAGTGCGAGATGGAGGGCTCAAACAGGGTTGAGCCCTTGAACAAACATGAAGAATAGCTCAAAATAAGGCCCATTTCAGTTCTGGTCGGAGCCCAAAATAATGAGAAAATAAGCTTAAGAAATGAAGCAAAAATGAGCTCAAAAGAGGGTGAAGTGTACTTACCCTTGAAGATCAAGACTTTGGTTGCTTCTTGGACCAAATTTGTTGCCTCTTAGCTGCTGGAAAGCCTCTCCTTGCTGCTAGAATGGATTAGTAGTGGTGGTGCTTGGAGATGATGAAGAAATGGTCCTCAAACTTGAAGAAAATAGAGTTGTATGTATATGTATGCTCCAATCAACACTTGTGGCTTCTTCTCTTGAGTTAGGAGGACACTAATGTGTGCAAGAGAGGGAGAGAGGAGTATTCTTTGTAATGGAGGGAAATGAGCTCTATATTTCCCTCCAAAGGGGTCCCCCGGAGAAGATATTTTTGGGGGAAATTCAAAGCAATTTGGAATGCACACATCTCAAGGAAGCAGGCCGGCTAGGCCCCTTTATTGGAGGTGGCCGGCCGGCTACCCCCATGGCCGGCCGGCCAAGGGCAAAAATGAAAAGTGAAAATTTCTGGCCGGCCACCAAAGGTTGGTGTCCTCCCAAGTGTGTACAACAAGGCCCTGTGGTTGGAATCTAGCAACTCTGAAATAGGAGAGACAACAAGCCACTTGAAAGAGGGGTTCAAAAGGGTCAATAAGAGTTACTGGCCGGCCATGTGTTTTTAGGGTCCTCCCATGTGTGTACAACAACAATATGTGGTTTTGGCTCGAAGAAAATGGCCCTAGGGTGTTCAACATTAGCCCGGAAGTGAGAAAAACGGGCGCCAGGAGGCGCCGGAGGAGCATAACTGGTTGCCGGGACAATTGCTGGCCTCCCACCCTCCAGTGACCTTCCTTATGATAAAACAGAGGTACCTGCCAAAAATGAACAAAAACCGATGCAAAACGAATGCTCGGGGGCCAAAACATGCGATTTGGGTCCCAAAGCCGTTAAGCAAGAAAGTGGTGTTTGGGCTGCGAAGTGGGTATCTAAGACCCAGTGTCCCTCGAAGGGAGTAAATGAGATGTATGCGAAACCGGAGGAATCGAGATGATTGGGTGGTCCGAACCGAGGCACACGGCCTAACGGCTCAAAACCGGAGCAAGACTCGAAATGGGCAAAATGGCCTCTGACCCACGAAAAAGTAGCCAACAGCGAGAGATGGTCTCTGGGACCTCTCCCTCCCTCGGGAAGGAAAATAGAAAGCAAAGTGCAGTTATGGCAAGAGACAAGGCCTGAAAACGGTTCGGAAGTCAGGAGGTAGAGGCGCCTGGCGACTCTCGAGACTTGAGCGAGCACAATGTGCAACATCACCGCGCTCAATCTGTGACATTTGAGTCTTAAGGTCGGTCAAAAATGGGGTGTCTCTGATTGCCCCTCTTTGTGAACTTCGGAAGTCAAGAAGTGGCCGGGAGTGAATGTCAAAGCCTAGAGGCGACCCATTTTTGACAAGGCGACTTAGACAATCATACAAGATGAGCAGAGATCGTGCCCAGGCGTGCCATGACGGGGGCAAAATGCAAGCGACATGCCTGAGCCAAATGATCATGCAAATCTGACAAAAGTCGTAATGAGGCAAGTATTCGAATAGATGCAACAGTTTTAAGCAGGCATGCAAAGTAACAACTACATTTTATGCGATTAGGAATGCGGAGAATTATTCAATTCTCGTTGTGTCTCCTACGGAGAAGATCGATACTGCGCGATTAGTCTCGTCGCACCAGCCTCGAATGAACCGTACATACAATATCGTGCCTGCAAAAGAGAGAAATTCAACACGAACAATATGCTAACAACATATATTCAACGTGATTCATGTGGTTCCGAAAGTTTGACACACGCAGTGTCAGCAAATGAATGCATCGCAATGCGAGAAAGGGACGTGCGTGACAACACATGCTCAAGCATAGAGGTATGGTACATCAAGAAATCATGCATGACAATGCAAAATGTTGATGAGAATGCAAGTTATGTGCATAACAATGCAAAATGAGCACGAATCAGGGTGCTCGTTTGTTGCGAAACAACGAGCTGGGAATCGCGCATTTCGGCGAAGGCAACTTGATCGCGGCCTCTGATCCACCTCTCGGAGAGGTTACAACATGTTTGAAAAGGATACACCTTGATTTTGATGAGTGATGATGAGACACATGTCAGAAATTACAGCTGAAGTTCCGGCAGAGCAATTTCGCGCCAGAAAGTGTACTTTTCTTGAACTTTTTCAGGTCCCGGGAACTCCGATCTTTCTCAAAATTTGCAAGGAGCTAGAGGGGAGGGGGGGTGGAGAACACCACCGGCCAGGGGCAAAAAAGCAGATGGCCGGCCAGCTAGAAAAGGTGGCCGGCCGGCCACCTGTCCAAAACTAGGGGCATTTTGGTCTTTTGCCTCATTTCTATATATATCCTTGCCCATTCATTTCGAAATCACTCCCACAGCCGTGAAATCTTCTCCCCTTGCTCCCCAAACCATTTTTTCTTTCAGATCCGCACTTTATCTGGCGCTTTTAGGCCTTCCACATAAGTTGTTTTTAAAATCTTTTAGTTTTAAGCACTTTGAACTGATTAAATTTTGATTTCGGGGCTTCTTTTCTCATTTTCACCACTTAAGGTAAGTTTGTCTCAATATTTAGAAGATTTTCTCAGGAGTTGACTTTTGTTGACTTTTTCATTTCTCAGGAGTTGACTTTTGTTGACTTTTTCATTTCTCAGGAGTTGACTTTTGTTGACTTTTTCAAATTTTGGCTCATTTTGCTCATTTTTGCAGGTCTCTTGAAATGGCGGCGATTACCCTCATGGCGGAGGTCCTCGAGCGCCGGGAATGATTTTGATGTTATGACCTTGCTTGAGAGTCCGCCTTTCATTCGGGAATCATACCGGTACATATGCTTCAGTGAAATTTCGCCGTTTCAACAGCTTCAGCCAAGGGCACCGAGGATTTACTTCTGCGAGCGAGGCACCTCTCTCATGATGCGAGAGGTATTTTACTCTATTTTCTGCATTTTTCGTGCATTCTGTAGCTTTGCCATGCTTGAACACACAGTTTTAGCTTATGACATAGTACTTTGCCTGCATCCTGAACATGTAATTTAAATACTTGAATTGTTGAACACACGGCTCATTGACTGATTGATTGTGAACGCACGGTACACATTAGTTAAGAATTGAACACACGGCTCAAACACTGATTTGTCGAACACACAGCTCGAATTTGAAGGTGAACACACAGCACACACTGACTAAGAGTAGAACACGCAGCCCAAACTCTGATTTTTTGAACACACAGTTCAAGTTGATGGTGAACACACAGCCCACACTGATTGAGAGTAGAGAGTAGAACGCACAGTCCCAAACTCTGATTTTCTGAACACGCAGTCCAAGTTGATGGTGAACACACAGCCCACTGATTGAGAGTAGATAGTAGAACGCACAGTCCCAAACTCCGATTTTCTGAACACGCAGTCCAAGTTGATGGTGAACACATAGCCTGCGATTGAGTAGAGCACCTGACCCTAAACAGATTCTTGAACCGCGACCCAGATTTGAAGTGAACACACATTTGATTGGGAATTTGAACACATGACCCAAAACACGAGTTCTTGAACACGCACCCAGTTTGAAGTGAACACACAGCTTGATTAAGGATTGAACACTGACCCAAAACACGGAGTTCTTGAACACGCACCCAGTTTGAAGTGAACACACGCTTGATTAAGGATTGAACACCTGACCCAAAACACGGAGTTCTTGAACACGCGACCCAGTTTGAAGTGAACACCTGATTGCTTGATTAAGGATTGAACACCTGACCCAAAACACGAGTTCTTGAACACGCAGACCCAGTTGAAGTGAACACCTGACAACGCGAGTTCTTGAACCTTGACCCAGTTGAAGTGAACACACATTTGATTAATTTCATTTGCACCTGACTATTTCACTTCATTTGCACGACTTGCATTTCATTGTGTCTTGAACACATGTATTCATTCGAATCTTGAGGTGGCTCTCGCCGTCTTGAGGATCTGCCCTTGGCTAGTATCTTGAGCTTCAGAGGCTATCCGGATCTGATCGATCTACGAGGTTGAGCATTTTGCGTGGGATTATCACGTTGTCCTGCCAGCAGGACTTTGTTAGCTGCTTTGGTGGAGAGATGGTGGGACACCACCAATTCCTTCCACTTTTTCTGCCACCGGGGATATGACTATGACCCCGCTAGACTTCGCTGTGCGCACCGGCCTGGACATAGGCGGTTGGCCCATACCTTACGACGAGGATATGGGAGAGTGGGAGGCCGCATGGATATATCTGTTGGGGGCTCGCCCACCTGTAGACAGAGCTTCCGGGAGAGTCTGGTACACTTGGTTCTCTTCCCGTTTTCAGAGGCCGGAGATGGAGCCTGAGTCTCCCGAGGAGGTTGAGCAGTACGTGCGTGGCTTCCTTATGTTCCTCTTTGGCACCACTCTGTTTGCCGATAGGGGGAACATTGTTGGGTTATATCTTTTGAGCGCTTTGGTGGACCTATCACAGGTCAGTCGATATGGCGAGTGTGGCAGCTGGCTACCCTCTATTGTTACATGAGTCTGACCTCTCATGGGCGGAGACTTACTCGGCGGCTATTGGAGAGCACAGGAGAATGCGTTCTGTCCTCTTGATTTACATTCTGCTCCTCATTACTTGTTCATTGCACACGGCGCACTTTGCACTCTGTATTACATTTTTAGCACTTTGTATTCACACTCGCCTTTGCTTTTCTCGATTATGGGTGTCGTATACTTTCCCATTAGCCGGAGATGGAGGTGGCGAGTCCTTATGACTCCGTTTTTATTAGTATTCGAGGCGAGCACGGCGAGACCTCGAGAGCTCTTCTACTGCGGCAGATATTTCGATCTTGTCGCGGACGAAAGTATTCGAGAACTCTCGGTTCCTTTCATTTTCATCTTTGATCGCCTGTATATTCTGATTTGATTGATTTATGCTTTGGTTATCCATGATTTACTTGGCGACCTGGGCGATTTTTGGTGATGGTCTCCGACACGGTATCCGGAGGATCGAGTAATTCTCATATAGGTTCTTGCTTTCGAAGGACGGTTGGTAGAGCATGGTTCTGGGGAATGCTTCTGCGTCGGTGTGAAGTGCGATTCTCAGGACCCTCCTGCTGTACCTCCAGCCACTATGCGGACTGCCGATAGACTCTCTGCCCAGGAGGTCATTAGTGCCATGCAGGGCATCGATGCTTTGTTACATCTTATGGAGGGGGACTACGCCACCTATCGTCGTATATATCTGATGCCCCCTTTGACGGGAGTACGTGCTCCATCACGGAGGTCTACTGATGTAGCATTTTCGAGTCGTGCTGGTGCTACGGATATCCCCTCCTCTAGCAGGGCCGGCGCATCTAGGGGTGGAGGTAGCTCGATTCCTCCGATCCCTCCGACTATTCATCATTCTGGGTGGCCAGACATGCCGACCGAGTTGACGAGTTGGCGGTTTGGGACTCCTTACCAGGTCCCGCTAGAGCCTCCTCTTCCTGACCACAGATATGTCAGAGACCTTGATTCGCCCCTGGTATGTTTTATAGCTTTGATTTATCAGTCAGATTACTTGGACATTCATTCCCTCACTGATAGTTTTGCATTTGTATTTGCAGCCTCCAGTTGAGTACACTGACGAGCTGCTCGGGATGCTGGCCACATTCGAGGGCATGATCCTACGGAGGGAGGCACAGATGGCCATCATGGGCGTGCAGGTACCGTCCACCTTCCCTGCGTTTAGCATACTTCTGATGACATATTGGTTTTGAACATTCTGCTGTATTGATAAGCTGTGTAGAGCACATCTGACACACACCCCACTCGCATATTGTACTGGCATCTGCTTTTCATATTTGAACTGATGTATTTGAACTTTTCACTTTCAGATGCCTCCTGTATATGCACCGCATGGTGAGCCACTCGGGCCTTCTCGGGGAGTTGGAGGTCTTTGGGCCATCTGGGCCTTTTTAGAGTGGGGCCATCCGGGCCTTCTCGGGAGCTGGGCCATCTAGGCCTTTCAAGGAGCTCGAGGCGGGTCGTCTCGCGGGCGTGGGGCACCCATTATTGAGGAGGAGGAGGAGGAGGAGGAGGTCCTGACCGTGACTCGAGACATCCGGCTGGAGAGGAGGCTTCGGTCTTGGTTAGGAGTGGAGCGAGGTGAGGATCCGGATGATGATAGCTCGACCGGATGGTGATGATGGTGCGAGAGGTTGTCCCGCAGAAGAGGATGAGAGGGCCTCCTCATTCCCGTTCCCGAGGAGATTGATGCCATTTCCTGCTTTATTTTACTTTTTGCTAGTAGTTTGTAGCACTTTGCACATTGTTAGGCAGTTTTATTTCTTGTAAAACTTGTATCTTTATTTTGTTGTAAAACATGATGGAATGAAACAGCTTTGAAAAAGTGTTTGTGTTTGAAATTCTTGGCATCGCATCGCATTATTTTGCATAAAAAAATGGAATTGAATGAAAATGTGCCTTGTGTATTTACCGGGTCAGGTAATGAACCGACGCAACAAATCAAAAACTCGACTCACTAAGAAATTACAGAATCTTAGCAAGTTTACAACTCGATAAGCAAAGTACAACAATGTTAATGACTCAACAAACAAGACTTAACAAAATTGTGTAAACAAAAGGTAACCTACTCAAAACACAAAATGCGACAGCTCGACAAAACTTACAACTCGATAAACAAAGCAACAACTCGATAAGCAAAAATACAACTAAGCGTACTTCGAACGGACGATCTGGATGATGGAACGTATCCGAAACTGAGAGAAATGGAGGCCTTCGACGTTCCCGATGCCTAGAAATGCCTCAAACTTCCTTAGGAGGCCAAAAGCAGGACGGCGTGGCCGAACATATTTTGCATGTGGAGACTAGAGGGTGGCCGGCCTACTAGAATAGATGGTCGGCCGACCACCTCTCCCGCAATCCCCAGAATTTTGACACGTGTCCTTTGAATAGTGTTTTACCCCCCTATAAAAGCCCTAGCCTTGAAACTTAATTATTTCATCACCGTTTCTCACAAAAATGGAGGCATTTCTCGCAGAAAATCTCATATCTTGGATCTCTTCTCTAGACGGCTTGAAAAAGTTGAACTTCCGGGGTTTCGGCGTAAATGCACTATTCACGCTGGGCCGGACTCCGCTACATCTTCCTTTCCTCTGTGCTGCGGCAAGGTTTTGGAATCCGGTGACGCATGTCTTTAGCTTCGGCGAGCAAGAGGTATGTCCCACTTTTGAAGATTTTAAAGTTTTGATAGAATCTGAGCGAGGTGAGGAAATCTTGCCCCAACTCAATTTTGGCTATGCCCAGACCTTAGGGCGGATGTGTGGACTCAACGCACATGATGCTCGATCCCTGATTGGTGACGGAATGTTGGATATCCCGAGCCTGATTTACCGATTCTCCGGTGCTGGTGACCATAGCGACCATCATTGGCAAGGCTTCCGACAACATGCTCTCTGTTTGTGCCTATTATCTCATTTTCTGTTTGCCTCAAGCTTCGGAGGGTCCGGCGCCCATCTGATTGAGATCGCTCAAGGCTTGAAAGAGGGAAAAAGTTGCATTGCCATGACTCTGGCCGAGACACTGATGGGCTTGGATGCTTTTCACTACCGGGAGACAACCAGGTTCGCAGGGAGCCCACTACTGCTGCAGGTAATGTTTCCCACCCAAGCTCACATATGTATTCGCTCACATCACTCGGCCCTCGGGCTCGATTTTTCTCACAAAACCCTTATCTTACTTTTCTCTCATCGCACATCTCTCTATTCTTTATTCTCTCATTTTTCATCCCTCCCCAGATATGGTTGATGGATAAATTGCAAGTTGTGGACTCTTGCCCTGCTTACTCAGCCCATGGTTACTTGTTACGACAACGCCTAATCGACGCCCTTGATGAGGGATGGTGGTTTGAATGGATGTGCAATTTGTCGGCAGATCGCATTGCGTGGCGTTGTCCTTGGCTCAATCTCCCGGCAATGAGCTCTGACATGTCGGCGGTCGGGATTATTGATCGGTTTGACTCCTTTGTGTATTCTATTTCCCATTCCGTATTCTGCGCGGTTAAGCCATGATCGGACTTGCCCACGAGAGGGAGTATCGGCTACATTTAGGTTCGAGGTGCCTGGTGGCTCGACAAGCATGACATGGAGAATCAGAGAACTCTTGGCTCCTGCTCCCACTTTTAGTTGCACTTTGTCTGATGAATGCTGGGATTGGCTCAATGAAGAAGCACAAGTTGGGCCTAGGTTGGCATCAGAGGCTTCAACCAGCTCTGGGAGGGGGCGCAGGGACACCTAACTTGACTATGCCCCAGATTTATTGCTTTATTAGTACTTTCAAGTTTTCGTTATGAGTGTAATAAAAAAGCAACTTCAATTGTATGTAAGAGCAAGAGAACTCTGTCTTGAAATGAAATTGAAGGTTGTGGTACTAAAAATTCTCCGTTTTTGGTCCAAAAATGGTCTTAGTTGTGAAAAGATTAATTTGAACAAAGTCAACTTTTATTAACACTTTTCAAAACTATTTTCGATATGGATCGAGGCTGGACACGCTGAGATCATCCTTTGAGATGCACAACCGGATCCTATGGCTGGAAAGTTGCCCTAGTTTGAAAAGTGCCTCGGCGATTCATAGCGGAAAGTTGCCCCTAAGCAGATGGTGCCGCAACACTTCATTGCAGCGGAAAGTTGCCCCGATCTGAATAACAACTTGTCTTAGGAAATTACGATAAATGCTAATGAATAGAGATGACTGAGATGATCAGATGGACAAAGTTGATCGAGGAAAAGATTGGGGCTGAACTTCAGGATGAAGCTGCCTACGTATCCCATAGATGGGACTCAAGCCTTACGTAGTTCAGGCTTAGGTTTGCTCGGGTATTTTTACTCTCCTTTTGCGCTCTAACTTTTGCCAAGGCCGCCCTTTGTGGGTTTTCAACCTTGCGAGCTCAGTTTTTATAATTTCAAATTTTCTATGCTCTGAATTTTGCCTAGGTCGCCCTTTCGGGTTTTCGGCCTAGCGAGCCTCTCAGGGATAATATTTCTTCAACTTGTCCATGTTGATCGGTTGAGAAAACTCTAAGCCATCTAAATCCATCAGAACCACAGCTTCACGGCAGTTGACTTGATAATGTAGGGACGGTCAATTGGGTGCGAACTTGCCTTGGGTGCGTGGATGGGAGCTCGGTTGTCTTTGAGTACCAAATCTCCTTCTTTCAAATGCAGACTTAACCTTCTTGTTAAAAGCCGGGCGATTACGTGTTGATAACCTTGGATGTGATGCAGTGCTTTGACCTTCTTTCATCGAAAAGCATGAGTTCCTCAAATCTGTTTCTTTGCAATCTGCTTGACTATCGGCACTCGGCCAATACTCGTAATAGCGGGACCTCAATCTCAATAGGCAAAAGCGGCCTCCATCCATAAACTAATGAGTGCAGAGTCGCCCGGTAGAAGTTCGATCGAAGTCTGTAGCCCCACAGGCGAAAACTTATCTGGCGATCCGATAGGTTTCCACCATCTTCGTAGTATCGCTTGATGTTCTTGTTGGCGGCCTCAAGCTGCTCCGTTGGTTTCTGACGATAAGTAGGCGACTTATGAAAAGCTACATTGTATTTCTCCAACAAGTCGATCACCTCCTTTTGAAGTGGGAACCATTATGCAACGATTTCATTTGGGACCCGTGGCGAGATAATGTTGTTTTGATAAATTTTGCTACGTCTTGAAGCCTTCAACCTTTGCATAAGATTGGGCCTCAACCCACTTTGTGAAATAATCTATCGCTACCAAAATGAACTCATGCCCATTCGACCCCTTTGGCGTAACAGCTTCGATTACATCAATTCCCCGAATGACGGCCATGGCGAAGTCATGTTGTCTGACTTTGTGGCGGGATGTTCATCTGATTTGCATGAATTTGACACTTGTGACATCGCCGGACGAAGCAATACAATCCTCCTCCATGGTGGACCGATAATAGCCTTGTCTAAGGATCTTCCGTGCCAACATTACCCCATTCATGTCGCACCACATTCACCCCGTGGATGGCTTCCATCGAGCAGCTTTGACTCTTGGCATCAACGCACGGTTTATGCATTCCCGGATGACCCGTTTATATGATTTGCCCCATGATGATGAACTGAGCGCCATTCTTGATTGCCCTATTGTCTTTGGCATTTACCCCCGGTGGGTATGCTTCTTTCTCCAAGAAGTTCCAAATGTCGTAATACCAGGGGTGCTCGTCTTGAACTTCATCTATGGCTGCAATCGACTCATAGGCAGGTGCAAATTTCTGGTCAATGAATTTGGGCGCATTCGGACTCCACAGGATGTCTATCATAGAAGATAGAGTTGCTAGAGAATCTGCGAACTGTTGTTCTCTCTTAGTAGATGAGTAAAACTTAGCTTCTCAAAGCAGGAATCGGCAAATCCAAGGTTTGATGATACATCATCGACTTTTCCTCTTTCACTTTCCGGTCTTCTTTAGCTTGAGACACAACAAGGTTGAATCCCCAATGGCGTCGATCGTCTTGTCCCTAGTTCGGGGCAGCTTCTAGACCAATGATACCGCCTTGTGATACCTTCATTGTTCGAGACTTTGAGCCGGAGTTTGAAGGCGAGAGGATCTGAGAATCATCGGGTGCTATCGGCAACACTCTATCCCATACCCATGTTGATTTGGCCTCGTCAAAGTACATAAATCAAGTTTCTTCATCGATATGCAAAATTGATTCATCCGGGAATAGGTACTCGACCGCTTCATCCCCCTCAACCGGGTGGTCGGCAAGGGACTCTGCCACTGCTCTTCCTTTCACTGACTTGCATGTCACGTACATGAGATCAAATTCGGAGAGCAACAGCAACCAACGAGCTAGCCTACCCGTAAGTGCTGGTTTCTCGAAGAGATATTTGATGGGATCAAGTCATGAAACCAACATTACTGAGTGAGCTAACGGGTAGTGCATGACTTCTGGTAGCCCATACCAGAGCCAAGCAAGCCTTTTCCAGCGGTGTATATCGGGTCTCATACTCCAACATCTTTTTGCTCAAATAATAGATGGCTTTCTCCACCTTATCTTCTGATTCTTGTGCGAGCATGCAGCCTATTGTAGTTTCAGTCACTAATAGATACAAAATCAACGGTTTCCCTGGTTCTGGTGGCGATAAAACGGGTGGGTTCTGTAGATATTCTTTGATCTGTTCAAATGTAGCTTGACATCGGCCGTCCCATTGGAACTTCTTTCCTTTCTTGAGAAGGCCAAAAAGTGGTTCACAAGTCAAGGTTAATTTTGAAATAAACCGTCTTATGAATTGCACTTTACCCAGAAAGCCTCGTACCTCCTTTTCAGTCCTTGGTGGTGGCATTTCTAAGATGGCCTTGATTTTGGAAGGGTTGACCTCGATGCCTTTATTGTGTCGAAACCCTGACATTTTCCATTGTAACACCAAGCGTACATTTACGAGGGTTTAGCATGGCGAATTCTCTGATCCTTTGGAAAAACTTGTGCAAGGCGGTGTAGTGGCCCTCTCTTTCTTTGGACTTGACAATCATGTCATCCACATACACCTCAACCTCTTTGTGGATCATATCATGTAGTATTGTGGTCGCGGCCCGTTGATAAGTAGCTCCAGCGTTCTTCAACTAGCGGCATTACCGTAGCGATATGTTCCCCAGGGGTGGTGAATCGATCTTTTCTCATCTTCTGGCGCCATCACTATCTGGTTGTATCCCGAGAAGCCATCCATGAATGAGAGCAATGCATGCCCTGCTGTGAAATCTACCAACTCATCGATGTGCGGTAAGGGAAAGTCGTCGCCGGACTAGCTCTGTTCAAATCACGAAGTCTACACACACGGATCCTACCATCTTTCTTGACACCGGAACAATGTTGGCCAACCAAGTCGGATATTGAGATACCGAGGAAGCTGCGTCGATTTGCTAGTGACCTCTTCCTTAATTTTAAGAGCCCAATCCGGCGGATCCTCTGAGTTTACATTTGATGGGCCTCGGGGTCAAGGGGATCCGATCTTTGTACAATCTCGGGATCGATTCGGGCATGTCTTCGTAGGACCACGCGAAAACATCTTTGAAATCTTTTAATAAGCGACTAAGCCCTCGCGTTCCTCGAAGACAACGTGGACCCGTCTGGACCCGCGGGTCCTCCTCGATACCAATGTCCACGGAAATGATTTCATCCATTAATGGTTTAACAAATCTCTCTTGCTCTTGCTCAATTAAACGTTGTAAAACCGGAGGAACTTCGTCCTCGTCGTTTTGATCAAAATTTTGAATGTCTGAATTAATGCAATAAATTAGGGGCATAGAAAAGTACTCGGAAACCACAGATAGTTCATTCTCATTAAGTTCATCCAAATCGTCTGATTCATTGGTTACAGACTCAAATGAAAAGGAAAAAAGATGACACAGGCAGGCTGTGGCATCGGGTTAACATCCCGAGTACGGACTTCGGACTCGGTCGGTGGAACACGATTCGACTCACGGGACTCGGTGGAATCGATTAGGCTCACTACGACCCGGTCTTCTTGGACAAAAATCCCTCCTCGTCTTGCCAAGTGAGAGAGGCGCGATTGATGCATCCAAGATAGGCTGGTCGGCTCGCGGCCGTTTATCCCCAATCATGGAAACCACAAAGTTATCCCCAAGCACTCTTGGTCGTCGGAGGATCGAGAGAGACATGCGATGCTACCCCATTTCCAATTACGTGCCCTCGGGATCCTTTGCCTTATTGCTTCAACCTCGGTTGTTGGAGTGCATGCGCTCTGTGCAGCGTCATCCCGGATAGTTGCTTGGTCGAAGAAGATTTGAAACACAGTGCAGCGCTTCCTCTCGCGTTTAACCATGGCTCACGGGAAGCCGCAAAGCGGAAAGTCCTCCCCTCCGGACGAAGCGTCCGTTCGAGTACTGGATGGACACATGCATTAAGTCAAAAAGGCTTCCCGGCTGCTTCGCTCACGCTCTGCCGCCATTTCCTTTCCTTTCCTCACCAGTCCTCTTTGGTGGGCGAATAACTTGACCAAAAGGTATGCGGGTTGTGTGGCACCGACCAACAGCGACTCCTTTCTGCCGCTTCTTCCTAATCCCATCCGGGAATATGTTGTAGCTTGTTCATGAGGTAGACGGATTGGGCAGCGGCGTACACACCTTCATTCCTGACCATAATATTGCACTACAGGCCTCCAAAGTGAACCCTGATAAGAACACATCCTCCGTGCCGTGCTCGATTTCCAAAACTGGCGTAGACACTTCCGGCGGTGGATGGATGGATGAATTTCTGAAAACAATTGCAACCCCCTTCCCATGAGGGTATTTCAACATCTGGTGCAGAGTGGAAGAGACTGCTTTCACTTGGTGTAACCACGGCCGCCCCAAGAGCAAGTTGAAGGTTGCGGGAACGTCCAAGACATGAAATTCAATGTTGTGTTGTCCTGGACCAACCTGGGTCTGAACCTTGACAGTCCCCATCACTTCCCTACTGGTATTATCATAAGCTCTGATCACCTGAGTGGTTGGTATGAAGTCTGCGGGTTTCAACCCGATTGCATATGCCATTACAGGTGGCGGAACATTGATAGCAGACCCGGTATCAACAAGTACCACTGGTATCCACTTATCTCTACATTCCAGGGAGATGTAGAGAGGTTTGTTATGATTCATGCCCTTAGGCGGTAGTTCCTTAATGCGAAAAAGTTAATCTTAGGGAACCTCATCCGGAAAAACCATTAACATTTGCTCTGGCGTAGTTTCGATGGAAGTTTGGCCTTGTCCATAGCGAGATAGAATGACCTATCTATGTACCCTTGATGCCATAAGCAGTCCCCAGATGGAGATGTTTGCTTGTATCTTCTTTAACTGTCTCAGTACAGCTTCTTCTTCAATTTGCTTCTCTCTCTGTTTCTCTGCCTCTTTATCTTTCCCAGATGCTTCGGGCTGGTCGAAGTGCAGGGGCTTGAAATACCGCCCACTCCTGGTCATATGATCTACCTCATCGAGGTACCAAGTATCATCTGGTTGAGTATCTGCCCAATCTTCGTCTGTGTGGGCAAGACATAAGTCATCGTCTTCCCACCACATCCCGCTAGCATTCAACAAACACCTATCTGGTTCTGGCAAGTTTGTACTCTCGGTACTTTCATCCCATATGCTCACAGCATGTCCTGCTCTTGTGCTCGCAGCACTTTCAACATCTTCATGGTTCTTGGCTTTCCGGATTCTCTCTGAATTCCACTTCTTTTCTTGCTCCTCCTGTGTTAATAGGGCTTGTTGTTCGATTTTCACAATATCTTGATCCTGAGCGAAATTCTTTGTACCGGCGCTCTCCGGCAATTCATTCTGACTCTCGGCCCTTCCGGCCATCATTGATACCCCCGCCCCTGCCGGGCCTTGCTCTGGCTGAATTTCCACAGCATCTGGCTAGTCATCTAACCACCCGGTAATTTCTGCCGACTCCCCATATTCAAACCAATTGATTGTTGCATCCCCTGCTTCTTGGTCGTTGAAGAACTGGAGGTTAGCAAAATCTTCTTCCACCGTTGTCAGATCATCTGCCCCTTGTTCTAATCCGTCCCCTCGAATCATGCACAATTGACTTTTTACGGCGACCTCACTCATTTCGGTAGCTCCGATAAGATATATCCGCTTGGATCATAAGCTCTTCCAGCACAATTCCCGGGCTGTCCCATCCCAGACTCACCAATTCTGTTCTCTTCTGAAACCTGCCCCGTTCCATCTTCGGAGGTCACCACCTCTGGCTCAGATTGGGTTGTGAAGGTGTCCAACATGCACAAGTCAGTGCAATCAGGAAGGATCACCTCCGGCTTAGGTAGGTGAGAGGGAGTAATATAGATACTAGGATCGTAGGAAACGACCCCAGTTTGGATGAGGTTGACTCTTTTGGGTGGTGGATCTTGGTTATGTGCGGGGAGTGGGTTAGTTGTGACGTTGGGTCTTTCGGGAGGCACGATGATATTCTTGTCAACGAGGTCTTGAATCTCGTGTGGCCTTGATCGAACATTGATCATATCATGGCCGTCTTTAGCGATGGTACACCTGATGCCATTTGGGGTGTGGGAGGGGGGGAGTGGATTCGGTAGTGGCCTCGGTTGTAGGGGCGTCAGATGCTTCTTCCTGATTAACACCCCCAGAGCCTTGGACAGGGGCATATATAGTGGAGTGAAGGTTCTTTGGCCTCTGGATTGATATCTCCGGGCTTGATTCTTTGCTCCGGAGTCTTGGAAAAGGTGTGGCAGCTGCGGGCCTTGGTTGAGAAGAAGTGGTGGTGACCATACCGACCTCCGAAGTGCTTGTGTTGGCAGCGCCACTCGGGCCTGCGTTGTTATTGCGGTTGAATGTCCTTCGGGGCTGTTCTCGGTCCTGGTCGATTAATCCTTGCTTCATCGCATCCTCGATCTGTACCTCCATCTCGTGTAAATCTGAGAATGTAGGGAAAGGGAGTGCGATCATTTTTTGCATTAACTTGGGTTGGAGACTGCGTACAATCATCCGAATTTGATCTTTATCTGTTGGCCTTAAGGTCATCATCGATGCCTTTGCTCTCCACCGAGTTACAAAATCAGAGAAAGTCTCTTTTTGTTCCTGCCTCGTTGTTTCGAGATCACGTGTTGTAATCTCGATCTGCGTATTATACGAATATTGTGCAACGAAGGCCTCAGCCAACTCATCCCAATTTCTCTTCACATCGTCTTCTAATTTTGCGTACCAGATGGCCGCCACCCCGGACAAAGTTCTGCCAAATAAAGAAAGCTTTTGTGGTCGGGTTAGGCCCATTGGCCTCAAGATGTCTGAAAATAGCCAGAGATGGACCATAGGATCCCCTGATCCGTCAAAACGATCAATCTGTGGCATCTTGAATCTGTTCGGCAGTGTTACGGCCACGTCAGTGTAGCCATCTTCAATATCTGGGATGGCCTTCACCTCCTGTGATTTCTTGAAAAGCTTTTCCAGCTTGCTCAGCTTCAGAGCTGTATGATCTACCTCGAACTCAAATGGAGAGTCCGGGTGGTTGGGTGTAAGGTTCTTGGGCGATTCTTGGCGAAGTGGGGCGGGCGGCCCGTTGGAAGACCTATGTCCTTTTGAGTGTTCTAGGCGTTGGGCGCGGTATTACGGGTGTTGGGAGGATATTACGAGGATTTGGCGGTATTACGACGGTGGATACTGCTTTCGAGGCGGTGGAGCCGCTGGTGAAAGAGGAGCCTGATATGAAGCAGACGCTGCGTTCTGCTGTTGCGACCTAATGTCGGCTCGACTTTCTTTGGGCCATGGCGTAACTTGTTGTTTGGAAAATTCCGCTTGGCGGATGGCATCATCTTGCATCTGTCTCATGCTCTCATGCATCTAGCGTATCATCGCCTCCATCCCTGATGTATTCTGCTGTTCCATCTGAATGGCCGGTAAATGTACCTTTACGGCAGACACAGAAATCTTAACCTGGTTGTTTATTGTCGAAGCAGCCCTTTGTCCCGGTAATCCCTGTTCCGACACACTGCGCCTTCTCGGCCTTCTTCTGATAACTGGGGGTAGAGAGTGGAACACTGGATGTCCGTCAACGAGATCCTCGGATCGGTTGAGTCGGCGACCTCGTGTCCAAAGTGCTTGGGGGGTATCTATTGGTTCGGAAGCAATCGTGCTAAAAGCGCCTAGCAAAAGATAATAAAAGCGAAAAAATAAATAACGGAAAAAGCGGGCGGCATAACGGCTTAAATTAAATACACACGGCACCGATCGGGCATACAACACGTGGTTTGACAAATTTGAAAGTGCACATCCTCAATCGCGATTCTTGTTCTGTATCCTTTGTTCCCCAAAAGCGAATCGGATATCCATGAACAAGCGATTCTCGAGATAATGGCCGTGCCCGAACTGATGCCCAAACTCAATGATACATGCATTCCTATAGAGGCACTCTAACAAGCACATAGCGAGATAAGTGAGAGTAAAACACCCTATGTTGGGGTAGGGTTTCCCTGTCCTATTTTGTCGGGAACTAGGGTTTCACTACGCTTGGCTGACTTCAAACAACCTATAAATGGGTAAGCAACTTTGTCCTAGTTTGGAATGGTCACTATGGATCCGAATATGCACTAGGTCGAATGGTCAAAAGGGTGCCTCGGTAAAACCGGTTTGTGTTCCCATGCTATCGAGCCCAGGCCGATCGGCCTTTACGGACATGACTTGACAAGACAAGCCTCCGAAATCGTTCGAATGGCATATGGCAAACACGGTGTCCTAGGCGCACCAATGCAAATGCAATGCAAAGAGACACATAAATCTGATCAAAACCGGATATCACGAGTTCGAGTCAAGTTCTCTAAATCTGAAAATCGCCAGAAATCAGACGTCCCCGAACGCATCCCGGGGAAAGGGAGTGCGAGTCCTCCCCCCCCCCCCCCCCGCGGTTCTGGTTCGATATTGGGTCACTACAGTTTGAAGGACTCAAATGTCACGGTTTTCAATCTTGAACCGAAGAGTCCAAATCCGGCAAATCGTTTTGAAAACAGATTTTTTTGAAAAAAGTGCCAAACATGGTACGCCAGAATCTGAGTCGTCACCTAAATATTTTATAATGGGAAATTTAGGAAACCCCGACTCGGTGCCAAAGGCCACGTGTCCGTCATCACCAAAGTTGCCTCAGCTCGGGAACTTGGGTACGATTGGGGAAGGTCACTTCGTGAGCACCCCCGCTCACCCGGTCAAAAACCGGCCTCTACTAACCATGATATCTGTTTTTGAAAACATTGTGCGTTCTTATTCCGGTTATAAGCCTAGGTTACTATATGATGTGCACAGCATACAAGTATAGACTGAATCGCCTGAATTGGAACAAAACATTTCATGTTTGTTTGTTTGAAAAATAGTTTGATGGTGCTACCCGCAGGTAGGCTAAGACATGGATTTGCCACCCTCGGGTGGGCTTAGAAAACATTATTTTGCCACTGTCTAGTGGGCTTTAAAAAAAACAAACATTTGATGAATTGTCCAATCCAAGTAACTCAACCTCCACTCACAAGCATTCAAGGCAGTTATATCACATAAGCATTTAGCCTCATAGTAAGCATGCTATTCATGGCAGCACTCACACGCATGCAATGATGCTAAAGCATAAAACTTACCGAGTACTCCAAGCCAAAATAGAAAACCGATTAGAAATCATGCATGATCCTAAGTATACTGAAATGCCTAATGTAACACATGCAAAGATGCAACTATAGCAGGCTCGGCTATTCTAAACATGGCATATGGAATGCTACAACTAACACATATTCAATTTGGAATTGAAATACAAATGCAGTTTGTATGATGCGCCGAGCCCGGTGCGTGCAAAACAGATGAATGATGCAAACATGCTGTCATACTGTATGCTAATTGAAACATGCCCTATATCTAACCATCATAAGCGGGTAAATAAAAGGAAAGAAAGACGTGGGGTTGGAAGACATACATCACACTCAACCACACTTATTACAATTTTTCCCTCGCACAGAGGGTCCGAATAAATAATAATACAGTTCCGAATAAAAGAATAATACAGTCCGAAATATACAGTCCGAATAATATACAAATTCCTAATTAATTATCAAATTAAATAAGAAAGCTGTAAAATTGGCGTGCAAGCCAGGGGCTGCCTTGATTCCGCTCCGGATAATGAAATGATGCATGTTGGGCTGCCTTGCGCGAAAATCCACTAGGATGCCCCAATTAGCCTCTGTTTGCAATGTTTTTCGAAATGCGTGCCAGACTCCGAAAAGTTGCTAATCCTCCATTTTGCTGCAACAGAGAGCAGGAAAGGGGCATAGCAATGTATTTCACAAATATATGCATGCCTCGATCCTCGTGCCACCAATCGCGCATACCGATGCATGATAGCCGAGGAATCGGATTGCACAACTCAATATGGGGTGAATGCAGATGAATGCTATGACAAAAACCTAACTCCATCATGGGTAATCCGGAGTGTCGGTGACTTGGGAATTGAGACCCGTTCTGTCACTCGGAGTACGGAACGTGCCTCGTTTCCCGTGCCCGGGCTAACTCCTACCCCGAACACGATGCAATATGCATGATATGCATGAATGCAACTAAAATACAATCCTAGCATGCACAATGCTATGAAAATGAGATGCCTCGAAATGCGTGCACGCGGGCACGCAAACTGAGGCGATGATCCTAAGGCATGAAATGCCATACCCAAAGCAATAGGACTTACACTACCATGAGTGAGCCTCAGCCACACTCACGTAAGAGGCCGTGAGACGAAAAGCGAGATGCCTCGAAATGCGTGCACACGGACACGCAAACCGAGGCAATGGCATACACGATGCAATGAGACTAAAATGGCATCTGATCGCAAAATGGACTTACACTAACATGAGTGAGCCTCGGCCACACTCACATAAGAGCCGTCGGATAAAAGTGAAGTGAAATGAAATGCTGCAGACACGCAAATCGAGGCGATGTATTAAAACATGAAATGATATAGGGAATGGTATGCAAACATGCCAATGGATTTTCAGCACTCACAAATGATGCAAAACAGTCCCGAAAGGTGGGGAAATAACACCAAATGCACGGAATGGTCCCGAAATGTGATATTAAGCACCCGGAATGGCCTACAGCCATACTAAACATGCATAATTGGTACATGACATGCAAAACAGTAGCAAGGCAGCCCCAAAATAGCATTTTTTACAGTACAAAACATGGCGAAATAGTGAGCATAGATAGGACAACAATGGTATGCAAAAATGGGGGCCAAGAGAGGGGTATTGAAGCAAGTGATGTATGCGATGCTTAAACTGAAAAATTCCCTTCTACAACACTGATGAGGGACCAAAAATATGAACATTTACAGTAAATGGAATCCCCCAAATCAGTATGCAAACTTGCTAAAAAATGTCATGCAAGAATGAAGCCAACAAGGGCTAAAACATGGAGTATGCCTTACATTCATCAAACAGCCTTGGACTCTTAAAAAAACATGACAAGAAGGCAAAAATATGGATATTTTCAGTACTGATGATGGCCGAAAACAGAAGCTAGATAGGCCTAAAAAGCATGCAAAAATGGGGGCCAAAGAGAGATATAAAGACAAGCACAACATGGAGACCCCCAACAAGGTTGATCCCTTCTAAAATGTTGTAGAGGGACACAAAATAAGCTTACTCACAGTTCATGACATGCTTCAAAACAAATTTCATATAAGCCAAACAAATCATGCAAGTTTACAGTAAATATGAGAGATTATGAAGTAAGCGCATGATAGAGAGGCCAAACATGGTTGAGCCATTCTTCAATGTTGAAGAGGGGCTCAAAATAGGCCCACTCACAGTTTACATCATGCTCGAAAGCAGATCACTCATAAGCTAGATGAAGCATGCAAAAACAAGGGTAAAACATGGATTCAAAGCAAGTGGCATATGGAGCATGAAAACAAGGTTGAGCCCTTCTTAAATGTTGAAGAGGGGCTCAAAATAAGCACAATATCAGTTCATGAGATGTTCCAAATCAGACTACACATAGGCCAAATATTCAATGCAAAATAATGGCATATAAGAGGATATTGAAACAAGTGCGAGATGGAGGGCTCAAACAGGGTTGAGCCCTTGAACAAACATGAAGAATAGCTCAAAATAAGGCCCATTTCAGTTCTGGTCGGAGCCCAAAATAATGAGCAAATAAGCTTAAGAAATGAAGCAAAAATGAGCTCAAAAGAGGGTGAAGTGTACTTACCCTTGAAGATCAAGACTTTGGTTGCTTCTTGGACCAAATTTGTTGCCTCTTAGCTGCTGGAAAGCCTCTCCTTGCTGCTAGAATGGATTAGTAGTGGTGGTGCTTGGAGATGATGAAGAAATGGTCCTCAAACTTGAAGAAAATAGAGTTGTATGTATATGTATGCTCCAATCAACACTTGTGGCTTCTTCTCTTGAGTTAGGAGGACACTAATGTGTGCAAGAGAGGGAGAGAGGAGTCTTCTTTGTAATGGAGGGAAATGAGCTCTATATTTCCCTCAAAAGGGGTCCCCCGGAGAAGATATTTTTGGGGGAAATTCAAAGCACAGCTGGAATGCACACATCTCAAGGAAGCAGGCCGGCTAGGCCCCTTTATTGGAGGTGGCGGGCTAACCCCATGGCCGGCGGCCAAGGGTAAAAATGGCAAGTGAAAATTTCTGGCCGGCCACCAAAGGTTGGTGTCCTCCCAAGTGTGTACAACAAGGCCCTGTGGTTGGAATCTAGTAACTCTGAAACAGGAGAGACAACAAGCCACTTGAAAGAGGGGTTCAAAAGGGTCAATAAGAGTTACTGGCCGGCCATGTGTTTTTAGGGTCCTCCCATGTGTGTACAACACAAATATGTGGTTTTGGCTCGAAGAAAATGGCCCTAGGGTGTTCAACATTAGCCCGTAAGTGAGAAAAACGGGCGCCGGGAGGCGCCAGAGGAGCATAACTGGTTGCCGGGACAATTGCTGGCCTCCCACCCTCCAGTGACCTTCCTTATGATAAAACAGAGGTACTTGCCAAAAATGAACAAAAACCGATGCAAAACGAATGCTCGGGGGCCAAAACATGCAGTTTGGGGTCCCAAAAACCGGCCGTTAAGCACCGACAGTGGTGTTTGGCTGTGAAGTGGGTATCTAAGACCCCAGTGTCCCTCGAAAGGGAGTAAATGAGATGCATGCCAGAAACCGGAGGAATCGGAGATGATTGGGTGGTCCCGAACCGAGACACACGGCTTGACGGCTCCGAAAACTGGGAACCGGGCTCCGAAATGTGCAAAATGGCCTACGGCCGCGAAAAGTATCCCACGACCACTGAGAGATGATCTACGAGACCTCTCCCTCCCCCTCAGGAAGGAAAACAGAGAAAATCGAGTCTGGTTCGCAAACCGATGCAAGGCACAGAAGACGGTTCGGAAGTCCGGAGGCAGGGCACACGGCCGCGACTCTGAGACTTCTGAACGAGCACACTGTGCAACATCATTGAGCGCTCAATCGGTGACGTCTGAGTCTTAAGGTCGGTAAAAAATGGGGTGTCTACAATACCCAGAATGAAAGAATCTGATCCACACATTTCAAATTCTGAACACATTATGTGAACGATAGTGCAATGGTTCCCATTCTTGTATTCTTTTTAGCTTGCTTGGCTATCTTGAATGTATGGTGTCAAGTTTGTGCCTAAGCATATGCTGGTCCCTATTTTGGGACTAAATATGTTGAGAGTGTTGTGAGTGTTTTTTTCTTAATGGTTGAGGATAGCTTCTTGAAACGCAAAGTTTTTGGTTGATTGATGATTGAATTTTTTTTTTTTTTTTTTTGACTTGTCTTTGTAAATCTAACATTCTTATCAAAGATTTTAGTAGTTTAAGTAGTGATTAGTGTTTAAGAAGGAAGAGCATCTCCAATCCTTCATCTTTTCTTTCATCAAAAGTACTTAGAAATTATCTTCAATTATTTCATCAAATATTCATCAAATCAAGATTCATTTTTTCATCCAATTGAGAACTCATCTAATTCATCATGATTTGATGAAAAGAGAAATTTGAGATACAAGGGGAATTTTTAAAAAGATTTTGATGAAAGAATTGGAGTATGTCATATTAAATTAAACTTACAGAATCAAATTAGATGAAAAAATTGGTGAAGGGGTTGGAGATGGTTTTAATTAATAGGATCATTAAAACACCAACTCAAATGAGATGTGTGTGTGTTAGTAAAAGGAGACATGAAAATGTTTGGACCACAAATTTAGCTAAAGATTTGAAAAGAGTTATTCACATGATCCATGTACAACGTTAATTTAACCAAGCATATAGCTTTTGGCAAAGCACAATGGAAAATCCCCTACTTGATATGGGGGGACACGTGAAATCTAAGTTAAATTTTTTTCCTTTCTTTTTTAAATTTTTGTTGAAATTCATGATCTAAATAAAATGTTAATTTAACAAAGCACACAATGTCAATTTAACCCTTGACAGAACACAACCAAAAAAAGAAAACTCTAATTAATTGGGACACATGGTCTGGTAATATTTTGGTTGATGATGTGTGCAATTGTGGGAATTGGGTGCTTGCTGTGCACCCAACACAACAGGCATTGTTGTGCGGTCTTATGAGCTTATTTCGAGATCTGTTTTGATAATTTGAACCGTTCACATTTTAGATTACATCGAGTATAACATACCTGTAAAAAATTAAGTTAATTAGATATCGTTAATTAGATATCGTTAATTAGATATCAACTCACATTTGTATCTTCAAAAATAAATGACATTGTGCTTTAATGTATTAAAATGAATACAAATTTGAGTGGATGAAAGGGTTAACGATATCTGATTAATTTAATTTTTTACAAGTATATTTTACTTGATGTATTCTAAAATGTAAACGGTTCGAATTATCAAAACGGATCCCGAAATAAACCCATAGGGCCGCACAATAGGCACCCCAAATCCGCAATTGTGAGGAAGTTCGAGATTTGTACCGTTGTCAAACTGCTCAAATTCTTTATGCCATTCCTTTCTCTTGGGAAGATGATTAAAACTTGATTTTTTGGCTTTTTTTATGTGAGAAGTGATGTGACCAAAAATGAGTTAAAAGTTGACTTTTGTCTTTTTTATGATGTTCCCAAATGGCCCGAAAGTTATTCTAGATAATGCCATTCTAAACCCTAAAACCATAGCATCATAAAACCATAGCATCATGAAACTAATGGCCATGTTTTTCAATACAAGATCCTAAGATTGCTTGGAGAATAAACCATCCTTGCTGATGTGTCTGCTGTTTGTGATAATATTGATGACAAGGTGTGTGTCTCTGGATAATGTTGGATTTTAATGCTCATTTATGGAATGAAGAATTTTATATTAATTAATAAAATTGAAACATATTATAAAACATTAGGCACATGCTTCTCGTTAAGTTCATAAGTGGATTGGAGGCTGTTGTTGGCTTTTGGTGGGCTCAAATCGGGACCCATCTCGATGATCTAATTCATTTGATATTTAAGACCCGTCGAATATATGATTTTTGTAAAAAATTATATTAATTGAATATTGATAGACACTTGATCATATTACATTTATGTCAATAGTTTATTTAAAAAATTCATACTTGCTGTTGATATAGATGTGATGTGATCAAGTGATTATCAATATCCGATTAATTTAATTTTTTATAGGAATGATACACTCAACGAACCTACACATTCAACAATTTGAATTATTGAAATGGACTGGAGTAGTGCCCATTATGGGCCAACAACACCTTCTAATCCAATTGTAGACTCAGATCGGAGAGGAACCAACTTAAAATTTAAAATTATGATATATAACTGTCACATGATTGTAGGTTTTAAAATTTTTATTCATTGTTTTTGAATTAAAAAATGTATTAATGCAAGGAGAATTTTTTTAAAGATTCTTGATATTAAAATCTTATAAGATAAAAGATATGTAATATTTTTATAGTAACTAAGATCCCTCAATATTTTCATAGAGAAAATTCGACTCAAAAAAATTTTAATTTTTACAAAGAAATTTTTATGAAAATGTCAAGGGATCTTAACTAATAAAAAAAAATATATCTTGAACCTCTCATACTACACAAAGTTGAAGAGAGATGTTTTACTAATTTTTTCTATATTTTATAACAATTAATAATGAAATAAAATACTCCATTTCATTATGATTTAATTATTATTATTATTTTTTATTTATGTGAGACTATTTCAAACTATACATACTTGCACGTAAAATTTACTCGTTAGTCAAAGTAAATTATTTGAATAAAATAGGTCCAACGTAAAAAGATAAATAAAATTAATCTCTAAAGTAGAATATCAAATCTATTCCTAACCAATTGTCTCCGTACGTACGTTGGGTGTACTTGTGAGAAAACTAATCAAGTTTCATCACAACCACATCATTTATTTATGATTGACCCGCCTAAAATTAAATTTTTATTCCAGTTATATTTTTCAACAAAAGAATACTTCTTAATTTTTTTTCCATATATTTTTTTAAAATTATAACTTCAAAATTAATATACTAACAATTGTATTAGTGGCCGTGGTGGCAGCTATAGAGGTGGTGATAGTTGAGATGTGATTGTGGTAGTTAAATGATAAAAGTGGTGATGGTAGTGGTAATGATAATAGCAATAGTAGTATGATAGCATTGATAAATTTTAAGTTCAAATAATGTTCTCAAAATAAAAAGTATTTTCCAATCAAATAAACTTGTTTTACATTATGAAAAAAAAAAACCCAGAAACATTTTCTTTCATACAATAAATCAGAGTAAAAAACATTTTTTTTTTCATGCAAAAACAAAGAAAGTATTATGCCAACATAAACGGCATGTTAAATAGTGATAAAAAGGGAAAAATTATACATTAGTTGTATTTTAAAAAATAATTACTAATATATGGAAAAATTTATGTCCTTAATAATTAAAATTTTTAAAGTTCATCATTAATGTGAATTTTTTAAAATATATATATACTAATATAAATATACACTGATATGTTATTCTCCCATAAATTTTTTTGCAAGATTTGTTAAGTTGTACAATATTGTTTTGTTGTTGAACAATGAAGCAGCCCAATTAGAATAGTATACAAAGCTTCAATGACACACAAGCACACGTGTAAATAGAACGTTATCTTCTTTTGCCTACAAAATAACAGCTGCAAAGTCAAAAAAAACCAACCACAACAACAAAGCTGATCACAAATTTTGATTAATGATCATCTATAAATACCCATTCATACCAACAACATATCATTCACAATTCACAATTCACAAAGACAAGACACCAAGATCTAGCAAAACATAACACAAAAAATGGCGTCCGAGACTGAATGCAAAGGTAAAGATTAGGTTTTGCTTATGTTTGGATTAAATCGCATTTCCACTTTGTTTGGACATGCCTTTTTTCATAAAAAAAACGTACTTATTATGTTTAATCTTTTTCTCTACATATTAAAGGAAATGGTGAATTACATTAATAGTCCCTATAGTTTGGGGCTTGTGTTATTTTGGTCCATAACTTTTTAATTGTGACACATTTGACCATGAATTTTGAATCTTGTTCAAAATAAGGACAATTGTAGATACTATTGGATTTTTCAAGGGCCAAATCATCAATTTGATAAAATATAAATTAATTTGACAAAAAAAATGTCAAAAAATTATTTTTGAATTTCTAAAAATTTTTTCCAACTACTAAAGATAAAATTATATAAAATTGATAAATCTTTTAGATATTTATTTATTTTTTCTATCAAATTAATTTTTACTATGTATTTAGATGATGATCATGTAAAATTAATTTTTAAAAATTAATCATGTAATTTTTATTAATTTTACATAATTTTATTTTTGGTGGGTAAAAATAATTTTTAAAAAATTTTAAAATATTTTTTTGATATTTATTTTTTTCAAATTAGTTTATATTTTATCAAATTGACGATTTCGCCATTGAAATTAAGCAATGGTATGTTCAATTGTCCTTATTTGGAACAAAATTCAAAATTCAAGATCAAATGTGTCACAATTAAAAAGTTAGGAATTAAAGTGACATAAACCCCAAACTATAAGGACTATTAGTGTAATTTGCCCTAAAAAGAAAAAAAGATTAGTTGTAGAGTGGTGATTGATTATGATACTCCTATACACCATTTAAAACTGTATAGAAGGCTAATACAAGTAGTTATATGCATGTAGGTAAGAGTTCATGGCCTGAGCTCCTTGGGGCAAGGAGAAACAGCGGCAGCAACCATTGAGAGGAGAATCCTCTGGTTAATGCCGTGATCGTGCTAGAAGGAACCATTGTTACCAAGGATTTTCTCTGCACTAGGGTTCGTGTTTGGGTTGATGACTGTGGAATTGTTACTAGGGTCCCTGTAATTGGTTAGAGTTTCACGTGATTCATTGTTGCTTGTTGATTATGATTTACTATGCTATTTTATCTCATAGGGAGCCCCAAGAAAATAAAGATTAATGGAGTTTGTATTCTCCATGTATTAATTGTACTACAAAATTAATAAGAGTGGTTTATAATGCAGTCAATTATGGTGTTCTTTCTCTATTTCTCTCTCCCCCTCTAAATTTTAGTAGCTTCACAATGCTACAAATTTTATTATTTTGACATTTTGGGTTAGGTTTTTATTTTTTGGTATGCCCACTATGTTATGGATAATGTAGTTGGCCAACTAGTAATCGGTGGAAGAAGAATAGAGAAAATTATATCATGTAACGGTTAGACTAACAATTTCTGTTAGTGCGTGCATGAATTATTGTACTTCCACGTGTACTATAAGCACTATTTCCTGGTAGAAACTTCAAGAATTAAAAGAAGGATAGTCTATAAACAACAAAACTGATCACATAATTGAAGATGGATAATTTTTTTTTCATATTTTATTTTAAAAATGGACACCACTAACAAACCTGATAAAGTTTTGAACGCTTTAAATTCTTGAATTTCTTCTAGTATATATTGGCATACATACCTAGAATGAAAGAATCTTATCCATATATTTTAAATTCTGAACACTTCTCATCGTATTTTTTTTTCCTTGATATTTAAAATTGCTGTTGTTAAGCACAATGGTTCTCATTCTTGTATTCTTTTTAGCTTGCTTGGCTTTCCTAAGTGTATGGTGTCAAGTTTGTGACTATAAACATATGATGGTCCTTGTTTTGGGACTAAACATGTTGACAGTGTTGTGTGTGTTTTTTTTTGTTACTGGTAAATTCATTTTTTTGAGGATATATAGCTTCTTGAAATGTAATGTTTTGGGTTGATTGATGATTGAATTTTTTTTTGACTTGTGTTTGTAAATTAAACATTCTTATCAAAGAGGTTAGTGGAAGTAGTGATGACTAGTGTTTGGGAATTAATAGTCTTTTAAATACCAACTGACATGAGATGTGATAGCAAAAAAACGGCATGAATTTATTTAGGTTATGTTTGGAATGTCGGAATGGTTGGAAATTTGAAAAGAAAAATGAAAAATATTTAGCTTTATTTTAGTCAAATAATTCAAACACAACGGTGCCATTTAGTTTAGTTTTTAAATTAATATTTGGATCAAAAAATCAAAAAATATGTTTAATTTATCAATTTTCAAAACTCTTTTCAAAATTATTTTTTCTCTCTCCTCTTTCATTCTCTTCTTCGTTTTTATTATTAATAAATTAATCAATCACTTTTTCTTTCTCTTCTTATTAAAAAAAATTACAAATCATCACAAAATTATTTTCAAAACTCATAACCAAATAAAATTTTTAATTTCCAACAACTTATCCTTCAAAATACAACTTAAAACTCTTTTCAAAAAATTAAATCAAATGGAGCCAACATTACTTATAGTCCTTGAGCTTCTTTAAAATTTTAATTCACATAATTTAACTAATGTTGTAATTTCTTTTGCACTTGAAATGTATATTTTACTTTGATTATTTTTGTATATATTTTACAATCGAAATGTTACTGAAAGGAAAACCTGTATAATTATATCAAAATTATAAAATTTACTATATTTTATTTTTTTAAAAAAATTCCATAAGAGTCCTCCTAGATCTATCATTGGTAGATTTTATGATTTTTTAGTTCCACAGTGGTTACTTTTGGACATGTAAAATTCATCACAAGTTGTAACGTAATAATTTGATTCATTTTTAGACTCTTGTACATAAATTATTCATAAAAAGTCTTAATTTAGGCCTCGTTTGGCAAGAGGCTAAAATAGTCAATTAGCCAAAAAGTTACCTTTTTAGCCAAAAAGCCAACAACCCATACCAAAAAGTCAAAGATTCCCTTTTCTCTCTACTTTTTGCACGTCGTTTCGTAATTAGCCAAAAAGTTGGCCCAAACATACAGGTTTTTCTTACTAACCTTTTTAGCCAATTAGCCAAAAAGTTACTAAATTAGCCTGTTCATATATATTTGGATTGCTTGCATGAAAGTAATGGTCATGTTTTTCAATGATCCTAAGATTGCTTGGAGAATAAATCCTCCTTGTCGACTGGTCTGCGGTTGTGATAACATTGATGACAAGGTGTGCGCTTAATGATAGGATTTTGATCCTCCGCGTTCATGGAATGAAGATTTTTATTTTATTTGATAAAATTGTAACATATTATTAAAATATAAAATTAATGTTCAATAACTATCACATGATTGTAAGGATTAAATTTTTTATTAATTCTTTTTGAATTTAAAAAAAAGAGTTAATCGGTAAAAAGTCTAAACGTGTAAGGACTATATGTTATTTAAGCTAACGTTTAATTTTTATTTGTGCTAAATACATGTGTTGAAAGTTGCTAAAAAAGTCATCGGTGCCGGAAAAGTCATGAAAATTAGTTAAAAAGTCACTGGTGAAAGGTGGCTAACTGGTGATAATGTGGTGAATAAATAAAGAAATAGATAAATGACACATACAAATAGATGACATTAGGTTATACTTGAACTATTAGACATATATGTAAGCTTTCGGATTAAGAACTTTTTTTGGTTCAAATAAATTTAATTTTAGCCGATTGGTCCAATAGTTTCAAGAGAAAACCTCTTGCTATTTAAAAAAAAAAAAAAATGTATTAATGTAATTTTTTTTTATAACAATTAATAATAAAATAAAATTCTTCATTAATGGCGGCTTAACTAGTAGCCATTATGAGGAAATTTTTATAGTGTACCTCTTAAAAAGTGTGTACTATATTTACCTTATTACATATTTTTGTAGTGCATGTTACGTATTTTTTGCAGTAAATGTTAGGTATATTTTGGGTAGAGTCACAACAATTTATGGTTCAAAAATAAAATTACATATTTTATAGTAATGTTACAATTTTTTGTATCTAAACATTTTTAATATAAAAAATTGTGTAACATTATCACAAAAATACGTAACATTAACACAAAATACATAGTTTATTATTGAACTACGAATCTTATAAGAAAAATATTTAATATTTACGATTTACCTTCCCTTGCAATGGGATTTATTCATATTTGATATGAGGTTATTATCAAGAAAAAATTAGTGAAACATTCTTTTCTAACTTTTAATAGTAAGAGAGGTTCAATATATATTTTTTTCTTATTAGTTAAGGTTATTCAATAATATTTTTAGAGAAATTTCAGCTTGTTACAAATTTCTCCATGATGAACTGAAATTTCTTTTTGAAGAACTGAAATTTTTCTGTGAAGACAAATTTCTCTATGAATTTTTTTTTCTTTGTACTGAAATTTTTCTAGGCCAAAATTTCTCTGTAAAAATATTGAGAGATTCCAACTATTATAAAAATATTACATATTTTTTATATTAGAAAGTTTTAATATCAAAAATTTTAAACTGAAAATCCCTATTTCAAACTACGCAAACTTGCATGAAAATTTACTCCTTCAGTCAAAGCAAAATTTTGGAATAAAATAGGTCCACTAACTGAGCTACAAAAATTAATAAAGTTATTATTCTGGAGGAGTTTTGAAAAATTATTACATAATAGTAAAAAAAATTTTAATTTTAATTATTAACATTCATAAAATTTATTATTTTTTTTTATAAATTTTTTTTCTAGCACACTGAGGCACTTTGGAAAGAGACTAAAAAAAGTCAATTTTTTAACTTTTTAGTTTTTTTAGCCAAAAAAAGTCAACTTTTTTGGCCAAAAAAGCCATAAAAAAAATAAAAAATAAAAAAGCCAATTTTTTACCAACTTCTCAAAACACCAAACTATAATGTGTAATTCTCCCATAAAATTATATAATCACAGTTTCATCACAACCACATCATTTTGTTTTATGTTATGACTGATCACCTAAATTATAATGAGACTTACATTTTTATTCCAATTATATTTGATTGTAAGATTAAAGTTAATATATTAATAGTTGTGTGATAAATGTTAACAAATGCCCCTCATGCATTGTTTAATGTTGGGATTAATGTGAAAAGGATTTTGAAAATAGCGAAAAAGTTAAAAAATGTATTCAATTGAGTGAAAGATAGGGTTGCAACTCGGGCGAGTTTGATTGAATTGGAAGGTTGTCCAAACCCAGCTCAAGTTATGTAGAGATCCGTCCAGACCCAAATTGTAACATAAAGTTGCCTGTCCAAGTCCGACCCAAGTTAAATCCGAATTTCTTGAGTTGCCCGAATTGTAAATAAATTTCAATTATTATATATATATATATATATATTTTGTGCAGCTACATTATTAAATTATTAAAATTTGATTCTATCTACTTTTTTTTTTAAAATATATATACAGAAAATCATTAATATCATCAAAATAAATAATTTATATAATGTAAAAGAAATATCGCTATAGCAGTCTTTACAATATATAAGTGAAAATAAAAAATAAAAAAAAGTAAAATTTTATGTTATTTGTATATATATTATATATTCAATATAATTTAATAATTTAAATTACTTTTGTATCATATAATGACTAATAATTTATATATATATTTAATATTTTTATATATCTATATATGTATAATTTATGTTTCGGATTGTTCGAATTATTTGACGTCTTTGTCCAAATCCGTTCAAATTTAATTCTAACTTCTAAATTTTTGTTCAAATCCATATCAAACTTAAAAATATTTTATTTAAATCCTAAAAAAATTTAGACTAAATTCAAATTACTCGAATTTAACCCATCAAAATTACACTCATGAAAAGTTCTAGAACTAAGGAAAATGCTACGCAAACGCACATATTATACGAACTCAATTTATGCACTGACATGACAGATACATGTCATTGTCCTGTGGGTCCCCAGAGATGATAAAGCATTCTCTTACTTAGAGCAGGTCCAGCTGTGGTGGACAATACACAACTCCTTATCTCTCATTCTCACCCTCTCTCTCTCTCTCTCTCTCTCTCTCTCACAAGACCAGGAAGTCGCAGTCCTTCTTCTTCGGCAATCTTGGCCCTCTTCGTTCCACTCGTCGGCGACGCCGCGCCTTGTCCCAAGATATTTTTGAACGCCCTTCTCGGTCTCTCTCTTCCTCAAACGATCTTGGCTCGCGATGTCGCCCTTCTCAGTCTCACCCTCACAAAACCCTAACACAAATCTCTAAATTTGCTTCTTAATTTCACACTCCAGCCCTCTAAATCTCTATTGTTAAAAAAAAAAAACAAACCGATTTGCAGAGTGTACAGATTTGCAGTGTGTTTTTGTACACTGGTTCGCTGATTTATCAACATTACCCCATCCCTCCCTTGATGTTGGAGATGGTAAATAGCCAAATCTTCAACCCGCAGCTACCACCGGAGTTTGAATCGACTTTGAGGTGAGATTCGTGTTTGATGAGACTAGCAATATTGGGCTTTCTTTTTGTTTCTCTTTACCAGTCAACCAGAAATTGTGTATTTTTTGTTCCTTAAAAGTTGTTTACGTTTGGGTAAAGGAAGTATCTCTTTGTTTCTTGTATTTTTATTTATTTTAGAAAATCTATTCAAATTTGTTGTTGATACTGAGAACGAATTAAATTTATTCTCATTATGTAATATTTGTTAGATTTTTGTTTTTTTGGTGGTTGTTAATTCTAAGTAATTTGTTGAGATTGATTTGGATTAGTTACATCATATTGAAAACTAAGCATTTCTATTTTCGTTGTTCACCAACTGTTCAACATTTGGTTTGTGAGAAGCGCAGGGATGTGTTACTCAAGCATGAGTTATATGGACCAAACTTCATTAATTTGCTCACCATTTGTTTGATGATTGTTTCAGTCTAAAGAAAGAGGCCTCCCTTGCATTGGAACCACACTGTGAAGGGAGGAGCCTCCTTTGCAATGTAACATTCTTTTACAAATATAATTAAATTATTTCTACAATAGAAAGGAACAAGACGAGGAACAAACTTGCGGTAAATATGAAGATTTCATCATTTCTTTGTTTATAGAACAAAATACATGACAAAAGCCTAATGTTCAATAAATCTAATATTGAACAAAATACATGATAAAAATCCAATGTTCAATAGATCTACTCTATGTTAGTAAACTTTGTTGGAACAATTTTCTGTATAAATAAAATAAATTAAACTTATAGTATTTATTTTGTAGAACCGAATAAATAATTCAAAGACTAAGTTGAGTATGTGACACTCTGTCCTTAAGACAGATTCGTCCCCCTACGGTACTTACGGTTGAGTGGCGTCTATCTCCCAGGATACAATGATCTTAACCAATTTGTAGTAGCACTTCAAAACAAATTGTTCGGCGAACCAAACCTGTGTTCTAACTCTCTGAATATTTATTCTAAAACTAATATGGAGAATAATGCACCAAATATGATAATTGGACAACAAAAAAGGAATTATGCAGATTAATTTTCCATGATCCTAGACTGCTGGAATTATGGCTGTATTTATAGGCAAAAGTCTCTGCCCTGAACAGGTTCCAAAAGAAGTGAAAAGGTGCACAAATTAATTTGAACATGTGCACAGTGATATATCCGTTGCTTTGAACACTTTTTCAAAATGTTTGAAAAAAGGTACCGTTGCACTTTTGAACACACTTTATACAATCAGTTTTTCAACCTTTTTGAAATATGTATCCGTTGGAGACAAAGTTCAAAACTGTTGGATATATATTATATTAAACTATTTGAACAGTTTAATTACTAAAGGTAGAAGTACAAATTTTAGAAAACTACTTAGGAACTCAAAATTTGAAAAAATCCCGCAATAATTTTTATTGAAAAAATTCAAAAGAATTTTATCTAAAAAATTAATGTTAGACCTGAAAACGACGTCAACTTTCCATTCACTCAAAAATGGTTTTGACGTTCCGTCTTCATCGTGTGACTTGCCACGCGACAAGGAACACTTAACTTCTTCGGACCCAGCACCAAATACTTCACCTCTTCGGACTCACCCCAAAAGACGTTTGAGGCCCACTCAAAATTGGGCTAAAAAATATGCCTATATTAAACCATTTTTTCAACATTCACTAAATATGCCCAAATAATCAACTTTCTGAATCAGAATCGTTCCCCCCTCCATTGCAACTTGAATGTATGATTTGAAGAACTCAACCTACAGAAGCATGGCTGTATAAGGTGAGAAAGAGA
The DNA here is from genome assembly GCA_025200525.1 of Camellia lanceoleosa. NCBI lineage: Eukaryota > Viridiplantae > Streptophyta > Magnoliopsida > Ericales > Theaceae > Camellia > Camellia lanceoleosa. The sequence continues at coordinate 159,981,724 of CM045762.1, read as the reverse complement.
GAAAATTTTGAAGACAGTGTTACATACCTTTATTACATGGTAAAAAACCATCATCATTTGAAGTTGTTGGCATAAAATGAATTCCCTGATGAACATAAACTAGTTAGTCATACGATTGAAATAAATTTTAATAAATTTGATTGGTGTAAACTATCCAACCAATACCTGCAAAGCATGCAAGTGACTGATTGGCAGTGCTAGTTAATTTCTCATCACCATATAGGCCTCGTTTGGGAAGTGGCTATTTTAGTAGGCTATTTGGCTTTTTGACTATTTTAGTAGGCTATTTTAGTTTTGTGTTTGGGAAGTTGGGTTAAATTTTTGGGTTGATTGTTGTATTGAAAAATGTGTTTGAAATGATGTTTAAATTGAAATGACAAATTTACCCTTCACTTTATTTTTTCAAAAATTGATGTATAGGGGTAATAATGTAATTTACCAAACTTGCAGCCTACCTTTGTTGGTGGCGATGTGAAATTGGCTCAAATTAGGTCAAAAGTCATATTTTTTATTTATTTTTTTATTTTTTTTCTAAAAGCTTGCAACAGTGGGCTTTTTGGCTAAAACTTCATTTTAGGCTATAATAGCTTCTTTAGCCACTTCCCAAACAGCGCCATAGTGAATTGGGTAAGGCTACAAAAACCATTCATAAATTCGAAACATTATTATTTTAAATCGAGATAGCTAACGAATTTTATATATTATTAGCATATACTTTTTAGTACCTGTGGATGGTTCCCAATTAAATTGGGAATGTTAGCAGCTACTCTATTATAACAACCACTCCAAAATGGATTGGGAATACCTTGTTTTGGGTTTCCATTAGGATTTTAATAATTGATATACATGCTTGCACCTCCAACCATATGGTTCATGCTCTCTTGTCATAAATGTGATGTATATAGAGGAGCATCACTGTAATCATTTGCTAAGCTTAACTTGTTTGAACAATCCTGCCAAATTGCATATATTATTGAATATCATTAAAAAAAAGAATATAAAAAAATAGAAGGAATTTAACAATAAATACCACACAATATTTTGATTTAAAAACTTGTTTTTGTTGAAATTGGTACAATTCACCTTAAACTTCTTGCTTGTTTTCCCCTTTTAGATGCCTGCTACAATGATTTTGATATCAAATATAATCTTATTTTTAGAGAATCAAACCAAACCAAACCAAACCAAAATTACAAAATATAAATAAATAAACCCAACCACATTTACAAAATATAAATAAATACATAAATTAAAATTTTCTTCCTCACCAATTGATCTTACTACAAGAAAAAGCACCTTTGGCGACTAAATTTTTAGTCGCCAAAAGTTCATTTTTAGTCGCCAAAAGTCGACTTTGTAGTTTTCCCGACGAAATTTTTTAGTCGCCGGTTTTGTTGTGAACACATGGTCGCCGGAGGTATTGGTGACTAAAAAAGTTTTAGTCGGCAAAAAATAGGTCTTTAGCGACCAAAGGTTTGGTCGTCAATAGTCAATTACACTTTTTAAAATTATACATTTACCGACTAATCTTTTAGTCGCCAATAGTCAATGAATCGCCGACCAAACCTTTTAGTCGCCAAAAGAAATATTTTTAGCGACCAATAATTTTAGTCACCAAAGCTCATTCCGGGAAAATAAAATAAAATAAAATAAAAAAACTTCTCTTCCGCTGAGATTTGAACCACCAACCGCCCACATTCTAAACCTTAAGCAACAGACTCTCTCCACTATGCCTCTACAACACCACATGATTATATATACAACATATATTATTTATATAGTATATTGACTCGTATTAATATAAAACTATATATATTTATATAAACATAATTATTTTTATTCAATATAATTTATGTAAAAGATAAATTATTTACTAAAAAAAAGGAGACTACTTTTGGCGACTAAATCTTTTTTTTAGTCGCCAATTCTATACTTTTGGCTACTAATTATTTTTTTAGTCGCTAAAAGAATTAATTCCTGCCTAAAACCTCCACTTTTGGCGACTAAATTGAATTTTAGTCGCCATAAACCTCCACTCCTGGCTACTAAACTGAATTTTAGTCGCCAATTGTAGTCTTTTAGCTACTAAATTTTTTTTAGTAACCAAAAAGCTTCACTTTTGGCTACAAAATTTAATTTTGTTGGTAAAACACGTATAATCGGCGACCAAACTATTTTTTAGTCGCCAAAACCTATATTTTTTGCTACTAAATTTTTTTTGGTCGCCAAAAACCTTCATTTTGGCTACTAAAATTTTTTTAGTCGCTAAAACCCATATAATCGGCCACTAAACTGATTTTTAGTCGCCAATAACTATACATTTGGCTACTAAACTGTTTTAGTCGCAGACTTTTGGCTACTAATTCCATTTTAGTCGCCAATTCTGCTACTTTCAGCGACGAAAATTCTATTTTTAATCGCCAATTCTGCTTTTTCTTGTAGTGTCTATTTTAGACTCCTTGCATTTTGATGGCGGACGACCTTTAGCTCGCACTGGCAGTGGACTAAGCACCTTAGTACATGGTTTGGACATTCCGTTAAACTCTTCATTGCAAGGAGACAAAGATGGACATTGGCTTTTAATCAACTGATCATCAGTTTTTTGCATATTCTCCTTTATTTCACTTAAACAACTCATCAAATGGTTGCATTTTTCTTCAGATTCTGCGGCAATCTCAGCAATTTCATAGAAATAGCTACATAACTTATCATACTGCTGCACTTGTTCATTAGTTTCTTGATCATTGTATGAACATTTGATGAAAGAGTGTCTATGCCTCAAGTCCTTCCTCCACCGTGACAGAATGTAACGAGATGGAACTTTTTTCACTTTCTTTTTATTAAGCACAGCAATTGCATGCCTACACAAAATACCACGAAACTCAAACAAATGACACAAGCAATGTACTTCACATTCCTTTTCATTGTAGTATAAGCTAAAATTGACCTCCTTCCTTGAGTCACCAACTTTGACACTATCTTCAACCTCAAAAGTAAAAATGCAACCTTCTTGCTTAACAAAAGATATATTGCAATAAATCAATCCCCTCAACTCATCTTGAAATTCCTTAAACTTTGCCATGGTATATATCTCTTGAAATTGTTTTTCAATATCGAATTTAGTAATCAATGGGATTCTAAAATGAAAAGAAGCATGATCAACCTGGTTTTCTTTTTCCACTTTGCTTCGTAATGCATTATCATATTGTTCAACAAACTGTTTCAAGGTAGTCTTTGAGTTAACATACCCATCAAAAAATACATTCATGCTCTCACTGCACTGCGTAGTAGACATACCCAACGATGCCTATCATCATATAAATTGTGTAACCACTCATTGTTTTCCAGACCATATTCTTCAATCATTTCTTTCCAACCCTCTTGAAAAACACTAGGAGTTATTGAATCATAAACAACATTATGTAGAGCATTTTTTATTGATTCATATCTCAAATATCCACAAAACTTTTTTGGAACCTTTTCCATTATATGCCACAAGCGTAATCGGTGATGAGTCATTGGAGACAATTTTGCAATAGCTCCTTGCATAGCCTTGCATTGATCTGTAATTATCGCTTTTGGTGCTTTCCCAAACATACATGCCAACCACGATTGAAATAACCAAACATAAGTGTCTGTATATTTTCATTCGACAAGAGACCACATCCGAACAAAATTGATTGCCCAAGATGATTCACCCCAACAAACGGAGTGAAGGGCATATTATATTTGTTAGTTAGGTATGTCGAATCAAATGAAACAACATCTCCAAAAGACTCGTATGCTACTCTACCTCTTGCATCAGCCCAAAACACATTCTTTAAACGACCATCATCATCTAAATCCATTACATAAAAGAAACTTGAATTTTTGTTTTGCATTTTAGTGAAATAAGTGAGAATTGCTTCGGCATCACCAGTTCCAAGTCTTAAACACCTCATTTTTTCAATGTTGTTTTGACAATCTTTCCAGTGAATGATAGATGCTCATGACCTCCAACTTCAACAACTAAAGAATTAAATTTTTACTCACATTTATTCCAGCTTGATCATTTAATTCTAGCCTCCTTTTCACATGCGTACCCATCATCTTATTACTTCGAAAGAAACGTGTCTTCCCGGGACTTAATGAATGATTATGTTCAAGCATAGATTTAAACAAGCTAAATGTTCCATCAGAACATGACACTCCATTTTATCTTCACAACTTGTTTTTTTTAGAGGTGCAACTCGGGCGGGTTCGGTCGGGTTGGGGGGGTTGTCCAAGCCCAGCCCAAGTTATGCTGAGACCCGTCCAAGCCCGAATTATAACTTGAGATTGTTTGCCCAAGCCCGACCCAAGTTAAACCCGAATTGCCCGAGTTGTCCAAATTGCCCAAATTGTAAATGAATTTCAGTATTTTTTTTTGCAGCTACATTATTAAATTATTAAAATTTGACTATATTTACATTTTTTATTTATTTATCGAAAATCATTAATACCATCAAAACAAAATAATTTATATAATGTAAGAGAGATGCCACTATAATAGTCTTTACAATTTATGAGTGAAAATAAAAAGAAAAAAAGTACGATTTTATGTTATTTGTATATATAATATATATTCAATATGATTTAATAATATAAATTACTTTAATATCATGTAATGGCTAATAATTTACATGTATATTTAATATTTTTATATATCTATATATGTATAATTCGGGCTTCGGGTTGCTTGGGTTGTTTGACGTCTTTGCCCAATGTACCGAATTTAAAAATATTTTGTCCAAACCCTGAAAAAATTTTGGCTGGGCTCGGGTTGCTCGGGTTGAACCTGCCCAAATTGCACCCCCAGTTTTTTTTTTGGTTGGGTTTGGCTTAAAAGAGTTCAATAAGGTACATCCTGTTTTTCCCGTACGAGCACATGCAAGTGTAAAATATTTTATACTCCCATTGTCTCCCTGCCTTGAGTTTCTTATCATAACTTCAAAACCTTCTTGTCGAGCATAAGATGCATAGTATTGATGAGCTTCATCTTTTGAGCCGAACGTCATTTTGACCTTTGGTGCTTCAATCTTCTTACTGACATCTAATATATCTTCAAAGTTACACTCATATATTTCGTCAGTTTCACCATTTTCCTTACCACAAGACATTTCTCTAAGTCTATAGATTTCTATACCGATAATGGAAAATTCCTTGCTTTGATTTTGTTCTTTAGCTTGGAAGTAATGGGGATACGAGAACTTTTGAGAAAGCAAAAAAGGAATACAAAAGGTTTGGACATTATCTATCAAAAGTGGAATATGGATGGTTTCTACAAAAAAACGCGCAAGTTTTTTTTTTTTTTTTTTTTTTGCTGTTATCTTATTTGACTATTTAATAGCTGATTTAGAAAGCCACCTTGGTATGCCACACCAATGAGTAAACCAAGTTTGTCAAATGTGTTGTTTGTATAGCACCATTCTACAACTAATATAAAGTATATTGGGTTTTACACTTATTTTGTCTTAGTCTTATGCCCCTAGGGCACTTGTTATTGTTGGAAAAATTGGTTTTATATGTGCTTATTTTGGGCCATTTTTTAGCCCAAAATTGAGTGGCCCCAAATGTATTTTGGGGTGGGTCCAAAGGTGACGTGTTCCTTGCCGCATGGCAAGTCACACGGTGAAGACAGTTTGTCAAAACCATTTATGAGTGAATGGAAAGTTGATGTCATTTTCGGGTTTGTGGAATGGACAATTAAATAAGTAAATGTGGTTTTCTTTGAAATGAGTTGTCCCACATTGAAACTTTAAGAGAGTTTTTGTGTGTATATAAGCTCCTGATTACAACATTTGGGTTGGGCCCTAACGGGCACCCCAAGTTTGTAAAAGGGAGGAGTCATGGACAAAATGAACCTTAGTCCAAACCACCACACGCGCAAGCCGTCCGTCCGTCCGGCCAGTCGTGCTAGGCACGGTTATGGGTCAAGTTGGTTCTAATATTAATTTTTTGGACAAAATTTATTTGAATTTTTCCTAAATTTTTGCGGAAAAAAATTAATTTAAATTTTGCACTAATATAATTTGAATTTAAATTCAAATTTTTCTATCCATATGTTATCTTTACTGTTCGAATTCCCTAAAAGATTTAAACTGCTGGCAGTTTCTGGACAGTTTTCAATTTGCCCAGCAGTTAATCTGTTGAAACAGTTTGTAGATCTGTTTGAATTCAAACAGCATCTGTTCAAATTCAAAACTATACATGTTCACTTCTTTTGTAATTGTTCGGGTCAGATTAATTTGCCTATATATACCAGCCTTTTCAGCAGTCTTGGACATTGGAAAAAACAATTTGAAAAATTCCTTTTTGCTGTCCTATTTTGCTATTTAGTTGCATTATTCTTCATATAATTTTTAGGGAATAAATAAAGAGAGTATAGAGGGAGATAGACGCCACTTTACTGTTAGCACCGTTGCGAGGCGAATCTGTCTTCAGGACAGAGTGTCACACACTCGACTTGATCTTTTTATTTTTCATTCGGTTCGATAAAATAAATTCTGTAAGTTATTTATTTTATTTATTTGATTTTGTTTCAATTTATTTATTGTACACAGAAGATTGTTCCAATAATCTTAAGACAGATTCGAATTATTCTGTTTACAGAATTTTTCATTTATTTCCTTTCTTCTTTCTTCTTTATACAAAAATTATTTTCTGTGATTTTACAAAATAATATTTTGGTTGGAAAACAAATAGTATTAATATTCTCTTTAACAACTAGTAGTAATATACTGGTGTAATTAACAATTTAGAATATTTATTTGTGAAGTTTGTCAAAAATTAATTTTAGTTTTCTTAAATAATTTCTGAGTGTTCATTAATTAAAAAAAATTCATTTTTTTTAATTATTGAAGTGTTACAGAAATTTAATTTTTTGTGTGGAATTAATTCGGTTAAATAAAATTTTATTTTATTTTCAAATTAATTGAAAAATAAAAGTTACATTTTTGTTTCTTTTATTTTTACAAAATTTAATTCTGTGAATTTGGATTAATTTTTTGTATAATATAAATTCTAATTATAATTTCGTTTTATAATTTAGAATTCATGGCTACTGAAACAAATACTCAAACAAGTACTAGTGTGGTGGCTGTAATTGCGCCAACCCCCTCTCCTGTTGTGACAGTACCGGTAAATCACAGTGAGAAGCCAGAGAAGTTCTCAGGAACTGATTTAAAAGATGGCAATAGAAAATGTTATTCTATCTTACAACTCTGAACTTGGCTCGTTTTCTCCGTGAGGATGCTCCTATTTTGAAAGAGGATGAAACCTACCAGCAAATGGTTGCTGCGGTCGATGCTTGGAAACATGTTGATTTCTTTTGCCGGAATTACATCTTGAACGGACTTGACAACACATTATACAACGTCTACACTCCTATCAAGACAACAAAGGAACTTTGGGAGTCTTTCTAGAAAAAGTACAAAACGGAAAATGCCGGCTTAAAGAAATTTGTGGTTGGCAAATTCCTGGACTTTGTAATTGTTGATTCTAAGACTATGATCAGCCAAGTTCAAGATCTCCAAATCATTCTGCATGACGTTCACGCAGAAGGCATGTCTCTCAGTGAATCCTTCCGAGTTGCAGCCTTAATTGAGAAATTACCACAAGGCTGGAAGGAATTCAAAAACTACCTCAAACACAAGCGCAAAGAAATGTCTGTAGAAGAATTAATTGTGCGTTTGAGGATTGAGGAGGACAACTGCAATTTTGAAAAGTGGGCTGGTAAGCATCCTATGGAGTTTAAGGCAAATGTGGTGGAACATGCTCCAAAAGTAAAGAAACGGAAGTTTTCTGGAGAAAGTTGATCACAAGGCTCTAAAGGAGGGGAAATTAAAAAGTACATGTTTATGGCAAGTGTTATATCTGTGACAAAGAGGGACATCGGGCCAAAGATTGCTGTAGCAAAGGCAAAAGTAAAAGAAGAACAGGCAAGAAGCTTGCTCAAGAAAACTTCCGTTGGTGTAGATGACATCAATCTTTCTACAGTTGTTTCCGAGGCAAACCTTGTTGGAAATCCTAAAGAATAGTGGGTGGACACTGGTGCTACTCGCCATATCTGTGCCGACAAAAGAATGTTCACATCTTATTCTACAATGGACAATGGTGAACAACTTTTTATGAGTAACTCCTCAACCCCCAAAGTTGAAGGACAAGGGAAGATTGTTCTCAAGATGACATCTGGAAAGGAACTCACTCTCAACAATGTGTTGCATGTACCGGACATTTGCAAGAATCTTGTTTCCGGATCTTTGTTAAGTAAGAATGAGTTTAGGCTAGTGTTTGAGAGTGATAAATTTGTACTTACTAAGAATGGGGTGTATGTAGGAAATGTTACATGTCTGATGGCTTTTTCAAGATGAATGTAATGACCGTGGTACAATCAGTTATTAATAAAAATACATCTTCTTCTTGCTTGCTTGCTTGAGTCTTTAAATTTATGGCATAGTAGACTTGGACATGTTAATTATGGATCTTTGCGTAGATCAATTAATATAGAATGTTTACCTAAATTTGACATTCATTCAAATCATAAATGTGAAATTTGCGTTGAGGCAAAATTATCCAAAACTCATTTTCATTCAATAGAAAGAAGTACAGAACCACTTGAATTAATTTATAGTGACATTTGTGATTTTAAATCAATTCAAACTAAAGGTGGGAAAAAACATTTTATCACTTTTTTAGATGACTATACTAGATATAGTTATGTTTATTTAATTCGAACCAAGGATGAAGTTTTGGAAACTTTCATTTAATATAAGAATGAAGTTGAAAATCAACTTGGTAAGAAAATCAAAAAACTAAGAAGTGATAGAGGTGGTGAATATGAATCACCTTTTGGTGAGTTTTGTAAAGAATATGGAATAATTCATCAAACCACCGCTCCTTAATCACCTCAGCAAAATGGAATTGCTGAAAGGAAAAAATAGGACTTTAAAAGAAATGATGAATGTTATGTCAATCAGTTCTGGATTACCTTAGCACTTGTAGGGGGAAGCAATACTTTCTGCTAATTATGTACTTAATAAGGTACCCTGCAAGAAAGTGGATCAAACACCTTATGAATTGTGGCATGGTAGAGTACCATCCTACAAATACTTAAAAGTATGGGGGTGTTTGACTAAAGTGGCTATTCCTAGTCCTAAAAAGACTAAGATAGGTCCTAAAACAGTTGATTGCATTTTCATTAGTTATACCAAGAATAATAGTGCATATTGATTTGTGATTTATAAATCAGAACATACCGAAATACATGTAAACACAATTGTTGAGTCTCGGAATGCATCATTTTTTGAACATATATTTCCAAATAAGACTGGACAAGAGACTAGTACTAATAAAAGATCTTTTGATGCTATTACTAGTAATGATCAAGAACAAGATCAAGAGCAAGAGATAGATCAAAATGAGGAAGAGGAACTTAGGCGTAGTAAATGTGCTAGAACCTCAAAATTTTTTGGTCTAGATTTTCTGACATATTTGTTAGAAAATGAGCCTTTAACTTTTAAAGACGCCATGTCTAGTCTTGAAGCTCCTTTATGGAAAGAAGTTGTCAATAGTGAAGTTGAATCCATCTTGTAAAATCGCACTTGGGAATTAGTGGACTTACCACTAGGTTGTAAACCTCTTGGATATAAGTGGATTTTCAAAAGAAAAATGAAAACGGATGGATCAATTGACAAATACAAAGCAAGACTTGTGGTTAAAGGTTTTAGACAAAAAGAAGGTCTTGATTACTTTGACACTATAGACAACCCATTTTTGACCGTCTATAAGACTTGGACGTGACTAATGGTTTACATGGTAAAGAAAGATGTGCAGGGGAAAAGTGCAATTTCTTCGACAAAGAGAGAGTCAAACCTCAACTTCATACCCTTTGGACCAAAACAATCTTGATCAAAAGATTTTAGATCTTAAAACCTCTCTTTCGAAACATTTTGAAAATAAAGTTTTTACGATGTTTCGAGGCTCGTATTTTGTCAAATGTTGCACTTTTCGGTAAACCGAGCAAGGACAAAGTGGAAATGAATTAAAGAGAGATGAAATATTTGAAAAATCTTTCAAAACACCTCACTTAGGGGTTCGGAGTCGAAGAAAAGAAGAGAAGAGGGAAGAGATCCATTCGGGGGAGAAAATGGGCATGAACTGTTAAGAGAGAGTCGAGTAGCACTCGCCGAATCGGGCCTATTCATTTGGATACTTGGAATCAAGCTATGAGGAAACAACCGTTGGAAAGCTTACTCCCGGGGCTTCATTTTTCACTCAAGAATCTCCTAAATCCAATTCCGGATAGGGGAGATATCGTTGATTGAAGTAGGGTATCACTCCGGTTGGGACCGAATCTGCGCGGCTTCACGGAAACGGGAATAACTTTTTCCACAGGAGGAATTTTGATGCAAGGTTTGCGCCATTGGAAAAATAACTTCCGGGGCTTAAATTTGGACACTTGAACGGCCACATTTGGACTTCCCAAACACCCACCGGCCACTTTTCTTTCCGACAGCCCATGTTTTTTGTCCTTAAAGTAGCTGGCCGGCCAGAAAAGCCAGGAAAAGTAGCTGGCCGGCCAGAAAACCTAGAAAACGTAGCTAGCCAGCCACCTAAGCCCAAGAAAACTGGCTGGCCATGTTCCTCACACCTGGTTCCTTCCAAAAATGCCCTCATTTCCCTCCTAGATTGTGTATCCGGGTTTGCCAACTTTTGGGGGGAAACTTGGCTTGTTTCCCCCCCCCCTTTTCCCCCCCTCTTTTTTCACCTCTTTTTGCTTATAAAAACCAGCATCTCAGGTCTGGTTTGGGGTTGAAAAAAATTGGTCTTGAAGCCTTGCATACATATCTCCATTCATCTCCCATTTCCAAGCTCCAAACATCCAAGATCCTACACCCTTTCTTCACCATCACCTAGCACCACACCACCACCTCCATTCCAGCCATTTGGAGCAGCTTTCCAGAGCTTGAGAGGCAACATTTCTTGGTCCAAGAAGCAACCAAAGATTGGTCTTCAAGGGTGAGTGCCATTTCCCTCTTTTCTAGCTCATTTTTGTATCATTTCTTAGGCCTTTTGGCTTGCTGTTTTGAGCTCCGGCCATAACTGAAAATGTCATTTTTTTGAGCTCATTTTTATATTTAATTAAGGGTCTTACCCTGTTTGGGACCCCCATTTTACACTTGCTTCAATATCCCTTTGTATGCCATTATTTTGCAAAGTATTTTTGGCCTATGTGTAATCTGTTTTGGAGCATGATATAAACTGTAACTGAGATTATTTTTAGCCCTTCTTCAACATTGAAGAAGGGCTTACCACTGTTTGGGACCTCCATGTATCACTTGTCATTGTACCCCTCTTTGGTCCCCATTTTTGCATGATTTATTAGCTTATTGAACTTCTGTTTTTGGACCTTAGTCCGAACTGAAAATGGCCCTATTTTGACCCCCTCTTCATTTTTCATTAAGGGTCTATGGCTGTTTGAGACACCCTTTGTATACTTCATGTTATAGCCCTTTTGGTGGCCTCATTTTGCATGATATTTTGAGCCTATTTGTACACTGTTTTGAGCTCGGACATCAACTGTAAAAAGCCTTATTTTGTGCCCCTCTTAAACATTGTTGAAGGGCCCTCACTTGTTTGAGACCTCCATGCACCACTTGCTTCTTTGCCCCTTTGTTGGCCTATTTCTTGCATAGCATTTTGAGCATACTTGTATCTGTTTTTGGAGTTTTTCATAAACTGTAATACATCATATTTTTGGCCCCTCTTCAATATTGTATAAGGCCCATTTTCTGTTTGGGGCCATAATTTGTGACTTGCTTCATTACCTCCCTTGCAGAGCCATTTTTTTGCATGATAATTTAGTCCCACTTGTGCTCACTATTTGGCCATGCTTTAAACTGTAAACATGCTTTTTTTTGGGCTTCCTTGCTTCTGTCTTTACACTTCATGTTCAAATTATGCATGCTTTGTATAGCTACAAGTCATTTCATGTGCTTAATCTTGCATTTCGGGATTGATTTCGTGCATCGGGTGCATTTTTGCCATGCTTTAGGGCTGTTTTGCATCTCATTTTGCTAATGAAATTTGCATGTTTCCATATCATATCCCATGTCTTGCCATGTCTTGTTAGAGTGGCATTTCCGTGCCTTAGGGTCGGTCCTCGGTTTGCATGCACGTGTGCACGTATCCCGAGTTGTCTCATTTTCATCATTATAGCCTCCTATGTGAGTGTGGCCGAGGTCCACTTGTGTTGGTGTAAGCCCATATTACATTGTGTATGCCATTTCATTCCATAGCATTGCGTATGCTAGGCCGTATATTAGCGCATTGTGTATGCCATATTTCCTCGTGCATCGTGTATGCCATTTTATAGCATTTTGCATGTTAGGTTGTATCTTAGTTGCATTCATGCACGTCATGCATATTGCATTGTGTTCGGGATAAGAGTTAGCCCGAGCACGCTGCGTAGACTCTCGAGTGACGGAACGTGTCTCAATTCCCAAGTCACCGACACTCCGGATTATCCATGATGGAGTTAGGTTTTGTTGTATTTTCATATGCATTCATTTCATATTGAGTTGTGCAATTCGACTCCTCGGCCATCATGCATCGATACGCGTGATTGGTGGCACGAGGATCGAGACATGCATACATTTGTGAAAATACATTGCCATGCCCCTTTCCTGCTCTCTGTTGCAGCAAAATGAAGAATCAGCAACTTTTCGGAGCTTGGCACGCATTTCAAGAACAGGTGCAAACAGAGGCTAATTGGGGCATTGTCATGGATTTCCGTACAAAGGCAACCCGAACATGCATCATTCATCACCCGGAGCGGAATCATGGCAGTCCCTGACTTGCATGCCAATTTTACAGCTTTCTTAGTTAATTTGTTAATTAATTAGGAATTTGTACATTATTTGGGCTGTATTATTTGGACTGTACTATTCTTTTATTCGGGACTGTATATTTATTCGGACCCTCTATGCGAGGGCAAAATTGTAATAAGTGTGGGTGAGTGTCATGTATGTCTTCCAATCCCACGTCTTTCTTCCCTTTTATTTACCTGCTTATGATGGTTAGATTAGGGCATATTTCAATTAGCATACAGTATGATAGCATGTTTGCATTCATTCATCTGTTTTACATGCACCGGGCTCGGCGCATCATACTAACTGCATTTGTATTTCAATTCCAAGTTGAATACATGTTAGCTGTAACATTCCATATGCCATGTTTAGAATAGCCGAGCCTGCTATAGTTTGCATTTTTGCATGTGTTGCATTAGGCATTTCTATATACTTAGGTCCATGCATGATTTCTAATGTAGTTTCTGTTTTGGCTTGGAGTACTCGGTGAGCTTTTATGCTTTAGCATCCTTGCATGCGTGTGAGTGACTGCCATGAATAGCATGCTTACCATGAGGCTAACTGCTTATGTGATATTCCTGTTTGGATGCTTGTGGGTGGAGGTTGGGTTACTTGGATTGAAACAATTCATCAAATGCCTGTTTTAAGCCCACTAGATAGTGGCAAAATCATGTTTTCTTAAGCCCACCCGAGGGTGGCAAATCCACGTCTCAGCCTACTTGCGAGTAGCACCATCAAACCATTTTCAAACAAACAAGCATGAAATGTTTTGTTCCAATTCAGGCGATCCAGTCTATACTTGTATGTTGTGCGCATCACATAGTAAATCTAGGCTAATAACCGGAATAAGAATGCACAATGTTTTCAAAATCAGATATCATGGTTAGTAGAGGCCGGTCTTTGACCAGGCAAGCGGGGGTGCTCACGAAGTGACCTTCCCTAATCGTACCCAAGTTCCAGAGCCAAGGCAACTTTGGTGATGATGGACACGTGGCCTTTGGCACCGAGTCAGGGTTTCCTAAATTTTCCATTAAAAAACATTTAGGTGGCGACTCTGTATCTGGCAAAGCAGTCCATGTTTGGCACTTCTTTCAAAAAAAAATTTGTTTTCTCAAAACGATTTGCCGGATTTGGACTCTTTGGTTCAAGATTAAGAATCGTGACATTTGAGTCCTTGAACTGTAGTGACCCTAATATGAACGGAACGGGACTTAACCCTCCCGGGGCGTTCGGGGACGTCTACAGTTTCTGGCGACTCTGCTGGGGATTTAGAGAATGTGACTCGAACTCGTGATATCTTGTTTTGACTACACTTGTGTGTTTCTTTGCATTGCATTTGCATTGGTGCGCCTAGGACACCGTGTTTGCCATCTACTATTCCTAAATGGTTTTCCGGAGGCTTGTCTTGTCAAGGCATGACCATAAGGCTGACCGGTTGTGGGCTCTGTCAGTATGGGAACACAAACTCCGGTTTTACCGGGGCACCCTTTTTGACCATTCGACCTAGTGCATATTCGGATCCATAGTGACCATTCCAAGGTAGGACAGGTTGCTTACCCGTTTATAGGTTGTTTGAAACCGCTGCGTGCGTAGTGAAACCCTAGCTCCTGACAAAATAGGACAGGGAAACCCTACCCCAACATAGGGGTGTTTGGCTCTCACTTATCTGTTATGTGCTTTTAGAGTGCGTCTCTGAGAATGCATGTATCAGTTTGCAGGTTTGGGCATCGGGCCTGCGGGCACCAGTATCGGTATTTTAGGAATCAGTTATCTGCGGGTATCAGATTCAGTTTTGAGGCAGAATTTGGGGCAGAATTCAGTAGAGGGCACATCATCTGCTAGGCCAGATCTGTTTTGGTAAACATCAGCCGAGATCTTTGCATGTTTTCTCTTTTGCTAGGTAGTCTTGGAACCATAGCTTCGGAAGGCCCCGATATCCCCCGGGTACCTTGGACTAGTGCTGATAGACTTTGTTAGGTTAGAAATTCAATTCAAGGGCAACTAGTGTTCTTTCGCTAAGGCAAGGCAAAGGAGGGCCAGACAGGGTTCATTTGTTCATCTGATCCGACTACCAACACATCATCATCGTAATTCGTGATGGCACAGGTTCGGAAGAATTTGTGGCCATGATAGCGGCCTTCATCGAGGAACTGCAATGCAGATAAGACTAGCTGAAACGCAATGCCCATCCGGGCATCTACTCAGATCCAAATTTCAGACCCCAGTCGAACTTTGACCCACTTCTGCCAGCTGAAGATTTGTAGGGTCCAGATCCCCAAGAAAGGTTGACTCAAGCTCAAGTTTCCACACCCCTGGTGCAGCCTACTGAGAGGCTTCGTCCCTCTGATGTCAATGAATTCAGTTCGACTGCAGTGAAAATTGCAAACCTTGAGAAGCAATTCAAAAGGGCACAGGGCCTTAGCCCTATTCATGACATCGAGGATGGGTCCATCGAGGTTGCCATAAGACTCCCAGTCGAGAGTACCAATGCTGGCGGTAGCACTGTTTCCAAACCTACTAAAGTCAACACAGTTGCCATAGCCGACCCTTTTGCCAAGGCCAGCCTACAAATAGCTAGCCCAGCTCGAGCTCAGGGTAGATTTTTCACCCCCCTCCATATGAGCCTAACCAGCGCATTCAAAGTCCTGAGGGAAAGAGGGCATCTCAAACCCCTTAATCCTCAACCTTTGCCAAATCCACTCCCTACCAAACATAACCCAAGCAAATACTATGTATATCATCAACAGCGCGGCCACGGCACCGATGGTTGCTACCGCTTTCGTCATGAGATCCAGAATCTCATTGACAACCGGACAATAGTTCCACCTCAAAACCCTAAGGACCAAGTACCTCATCCACATCTCAACCTCAGCCATACATTGCCACCCACCTACAACCCCAGCATATACCCCCCGATCCATATACCCAAGCCCGAGATGTTTATCCCAGAAAGTATGGCCTTAAGCACGATAGATGCACTTGAACCCCAGTCATCTCAAACCCGAGAACCCATTGCTTCTGAGTTGATGGGAATGATAAAAGATCTTCAAAGAATCGTGACCGATCTGGCCTCCGGGACATTGGCTCCATCATCGACCACACCACATACTGGGAATTTCCTATCAAAAGGCTCTCTAGTCTTGGGACGGGCTGCATTTGAGGAAGGCCAATCCCTTGGCAAAGTGGAAGCGAGTGGAAAGAACAAAGTAGGGGCGGGCATGGATCCCCATGAACATCTTCTATTCGCTGTTGAGGCTTTGAAAGCTGAGGGACTGAACAAAGAGCAAGTCCTCGCAGTTGTTGCAAAAGCTGTGGATGACACTTTTGCTATTCAAGTTAGGGGCAGTTTGAATTAAGTGGCAAGCCGGGAAAAGGGCCGTTGTACCAGAAATGATCCTGTTAGCTCTAACCCTCCGCTCGGAAGAGATCAGCAAACCAGGCCAACACCGCTAATCCTTCATTGCGCCCAAAGAAAATTCACAAGCCTTGAAGTACCAACCCCGAGGTCGGAGGGTCTTCCATGCTCTATATGCCTTTGTCCAAAGCTTTTCAAATCCTACGACAAGGCCATCTCAAACCCCTTGAGCCTCGACCTCCGAACCCTCTTCCGGCTACACATGATGCTACCCAAGATCTTTGCGTACCATCAAGAACCGCCATACTCTCGACGATCGCCTCGTCTTCGCCATGAAGTTCAGGATCTGTTTGACAACGGGGTTGTCCTCCCGCCAAGCCCTGCAAAGTCTATCGACACTGGATCGGTGAACTTGGGGAAATAATGTGATTATGTGATCGGGGGATGAACCACCTACGGGCGACGCTCGATTAACTCCAGATATGGTGGATAGCATGCACTGTTTTGAGCACATTTGCGAATGTTGTTAATTTGTACTTTCTGACTTGGGTATTGGGTCAGTCTCGTTGTGTTGTACAGAGTCAGTCTTTTCTTATTGAGTCAGTTGGGTCTGTCTTGTTGTACCGAGTCAGTCCCGTTTTGTTAGAGTCAGGTGATTCCGGGGGTGTTACCTCGGACATCACTGTTTTTTTTTCTGTTTGTCTTTTTGCTTTCTTTTGAGTCTATTTCTGCCAGGGAGCCAGTTATGCCAATAGATTTTGAATGAAACAGCAGTGATTTTTACGCTCTCGCATTTGCTTCTGCCGTGTGCTAGTTGTGCCGGGATTTGAATGAAATGGTAGTGCATTCCACCTGCTCTCTTATGCCTTGAAGTCATTGTAATGACCTGAGTTTTTCAAAACTTTTTGAACACCGCGGTGAAAACGAAAAGGAAGGAATTCCTCGAGATTTGTAAAACCTTGATCAAATTGAGAGAAAGAGAGGCGTGCTAAGCCCTTAATGAATGAAATCATGCTTGTTAGTGTGAGTACTGAGAAGGACCCTAGCTTTGATCCAGATTGGTCCTACACTGTCTTCAGCGCGAGCGATTTGTCGCTTTCTTAAAAACTTTCAAAAAATGTTTTGCGCGGTCCTGCGAAGACATGTGTGGAATCGTTCTTGAGATTGTGCAGCTTAGGATCGCTCTCGGCCTCGAGACTCAACCCCTTTGCTTCCAAACCTTGAACTTGAATTCAGAATGTTCAACGGTCAACTACAATGTGAGGCCTGTGTGGCCAGATTTGAAGCAGCCCTCGAACAAGAGGCACCAAAGTCAGATCAAGAAGGTCAGACCTCATCAGAAGAAGTTTGCAAAGCTAGATCAGAAACACCCCTCGAACTAGGGGCAAAAAATGTCCAATGTGCTCGAAGAGTCGAAGATGAGTCCTCTTGCAAATCAACAGCCACTCTCCTGGATACGGATGGCTTCAAAACCTTACAACCATTTGGCATGGACCAAGCTACACTTTTACCCTTTGAGAGGCTCGCTGGGCTGAAGACCCGGAAGGGCGACCTAGGCAAAAGTTAAAGCAAGAAAAATATATATGAAAAGCAAAAAGGAAAAAAAGAGAAGAAAAGAGAATAATGAAAAAAAAAGAAATAAAGAAAAAAAAGAAAAATGAAAAAAAAAGAAGAGAAAAGAAAAGAAAAGAAAAGATGAAAAAAGAAGAAAAGAAAGAAATGAAAAAGAAAAGAAAAACAAAGCTCACAAGGTTGAAAACCTGCAACAGGCGCCTTGGCAAAAGTTAGAGCATAAAAAGGAGAGGTTAAATACCAGAGTGTACCTTAACCCCAAACTACGTAAGGCTTGATTCCCATCTTTGGGATACGTAGGCAACTTCATTCTGAAGTCCAGCCGTAAAACAATTCAAAATTCAATTGTGTCCATGCGATGGTTCTGGTCATCTTTGTCTTCCCTATATCTGAGGATTTGGTTGTGTTCGTCGCTCTGAGGACTGACTACAATGTGCTGCAGTACCATTCAAACAAGGGGCAACTTTCCGTTGCCATTCAATGCGCCGCAGTGCCATTCAGACAAGGGGCAACTTTCCGTTGCCATGTAGCTCTCTCCAAGCACGGGGCAGTTTTCTTTTGGATCCGAGGTTGCGCATCTCAGGAGTAGGTTTCATGCTCGTTGAGCAAATGGCCGTTTGCAAAATAGTTTTTGAGAATTTTTACTGAGGTTGACCGATTCTCTCGAAAATTATTCCATCTTTTCCAAAACTGGACCTTTTTCTTGGACCCAAAAAAGGAAAATTGTCAGTGCTCACAACCTAACTTGCATGATTTTCAAAATCAGAAAGTTGAATAAGCATGTTAATCTAACTTTCATGTTGGTCAAAATTGTTTTAAAATCAAACCAAAAAATGGTCAAAATGATGAACTAGGGGCACAGTTGAGTCAGGTTCTCTGTCTTTCCCCTTTGTCAAAATACTTGCCGGAAAGGGCACTCTACTTGCCAAGCAGGGCACTCTACCTGTCGGAAAAGGGCACCACTGAAGCTAACCACAAAAGGGTCGAAAAAGCTCTCACACTTCCGAGCAACGAGGTGTCGAGCCAAGTCTGGCACCTGTTGGAATGGGGCAAGATATTCCACTCCATCATCTGGACAGATCTTATCACGTCCAAACTCCCCAGCAAAGCATCATCAACCGATGTTAGCTGCAGCTTTGCTACACACCCAAATGTAGCGCAACCCCTCTGTGGGAGGAATTCACTAGCTGTGAGCGGAAGAAAAAGAATCGAGCAGAATGCTAGGGGCAAGAGCCCACAACTTTCTGTTTATCCATCAACCACCCAGGGAAGGGATTGGAAAATGAGAGATTGAAGAACAGAGAGATGTGTGATGAGAGAAAAAGTGAAAAAAAGGGCTTTTTCAGAAAAACAGAGCTTGAGGGCCGAGTGATGTGAGAACCACAAATGAGAAATGGTGGGAAACATTACCCGGTGAAACAGGCTCCCTGTGTACGTCTGAGTGTCGTGTCTTTTTGTTTTATCTCGATTTTTGTTTTGAGTCGTTTCGAGTGTTACTCGATGTGTCTAGGTCATGTGCCTTTTATTTCCTTGTTGAGTCGTTTTGCTGTCTTCAGTCGTAGGCTCAATACCTGATCGAAAACTCATCTCTTAATTTCAAAAATAAAATCGTTTTGTGCTCCGAGTGCCGTGCTGTTCTCCACATTTGTGCAAAACAGAATTTGTTCTTTCATAAAACCGCGGGGTTCAACCCAGGTCACATGAGAACAGTAAAACCAGGACCTATCTGAAGCTATGAAAGTTCCAGGCTGCAAAGCAAAAGAAAAGAGGGAAAATGTTGGGCATCTGAGATTGTTTCAACTTTTACAAGTTCCGTCATTGCATCCTGTATGTTCAAAATAAACTATATGCCCAAATGAGCTGTGTGCCCGAAGAATGCGCTGTCTGCCCGAGACTTGCTGTGTGCCCAAAATGAGCTGCATGCCCGAAGTGCACTGTGTGCCCGAAAAGAGCTGTGTGCCCAGATTGAACAGAATTTTGTGTTGCGAGTTGCGCGCCTAACGAACAGAGTGTTGTGTTGTGAGCTGTGTGCCAAATGAATGGAATGCTATGTCGTAAGCTGTGTACCAAGTCTTGCATTGTTATGCACATCTATCTAGCATTGTTATGCTCATTCGTTGCATTGTTATGCACATCTGTCTAGCATTGTTATGCTCATTACTTGCATTGTTATGCACACTTCACCTATATTGTCATGCACCTTTTC
Organism: Camellia lanceoleosa; assembly: GCA_025200525.1. NCBI lineage: Eukaryota > Viridiplantae > Streptophyta > Magnoliopsida > Ericales > Theaceae > Camellia > Camellia lanceoleosa. The sequence continues at coordinate 159,961,704 of CM045762.1, read as the reverse complement.
ACTTGCAATTATCGTCTTTTCTCCTCTCGCATGCGGCGCATTAGGAAATCTTCGGTTTTGAACATTTGGACGAGTTCCAGTCTTTGTTCACCTTTCTTCTCTTGCGTGTGATACGCTGAGAAATTTACCTTTCCTCTCTCGCATGTGATATGCTACCCGGTTAAAACCTTCCCTCTCTCCGTATGAAATACGTTGAGATACGCCTGTTGGTTACACCTTTGTTCTCCTGGTTAAAACCTTCCGTCTCTCCGTATGAAATATGTTGAGATACGCCTATTGGTTACACATTTGTTTACCCGGTTAAAACCTTCCCTCTCTCCGTATGAAATACGTTGAGATACGCTTGTTGGTTACACCATTGTTTCCCCGGTTAAAACCTTCCCTCTCTTTGTATGAAATACGTTGAGATACGCTTGTTGGTTACACCTTTGTTTACCCGGTTAAAACCTTCCCTCTCTCCGTATGAAATACGTTGAGATACGCTTGTTGGTTACACCATTGTTTTCCCAGTTAAAACCTTCCCTCTCTCTGTATGAAATACGTTGAGATACGCCTGTTGGTTACACCTTTGTTTACCCGGTTAAAACCTTCCCTCTCTCTGTATGAAATACGTTGAGATACGCCTATTGGTTACACCATTGTTTCCCCGGTTAAAACCTTCCCTCTCTCCGTATGACATACGTCGAGATACGCTTGTTGGTTACACCATTGTTTCCCCAGTTAAAACCTTCCCTCTCTCCGTATGAAATACGTTGAGATACGCCTGTTGGTTACACCTTTGTTTCCCCGGTTAAAACCTTCCCTCTCTCCGTATAAAATACGTTGAGATATGCCTGTTGGTTACACCATTGTTATCCTCCATTGTTAAAACCTTTTCCAGTTACGTTGTAGACGCGCTGGGCGGGTTGTTTTTGCTCACCTCCTCTCATGATTTCAGCGTGATTGGAGCCTCCCCTTCCTCACATGATTTCAACGTGTTTGGACTTTATCTTAGGATTGCATGGAACGCGCTCCTGGTTGATTTTCCTTGTTCTTCCTCCACTCACGAGTCCAGCGTGGTTAGCGTATGTCGCCTTTTTGCATCTATTGTACTCTCGGTTGCGTCGCATCTATTATCTATTGTATCACATCTATCACATCCATTGCATCATATCTGTTTTATTGTCCGGTCTAAGGAGACCTTAAATCTTGCATTATCATTCGCGTTGTTTTGCGTATCGTACTTGCATTTTACTTGCATTTCGTCGCACCGTCTTGTGCACTTTCCGGTCTAGGAGACCTTAAATCCTCTAAAGGTGCAATTCCTTTGGTGTTTGTCGTGCCCGAACGACTTCCGGTGGTCTGGTATAGCCACCTGCCTGTGTTTGCGGTGAGTTCCTAGGAGACCAATTGAGACGGTGGAAACTAGAGTTCGAATGGCTCATGCCTAAAACACAAAGGTTCGGGATTTCCGAGACTAAAGTCTGGTTTAAATACCTAGGGGTATATCCTCGGCTTGAAATCTGTATGGCAACCCCATAGATTGAGATAGCATGTGTATGCGCCTCAATTCTGGATACTGAATCAACCTAGTCTATCACCCTGTTGGAGAATAGGGAAAGCTGAGACCATAGTCAGGGAGAAAAGTAGTACCTGTGGTTCAACCAAGAAGAAGCGGAAGATTCTCACATCAGCATAAGGTAGGACATTGCCGAGGTAAGTCATTGCCAATTGCCCCTGTAAGGTACCTCCATTTTCCTAGCTATCACAGTGCATTTTAGCCACTACATTACAGTGCATTGCATGAATCCTCAATTTTCAAACCGGCTTCGCGTAGCGTGTAAGTCCAATCTTCAAACCGGCTTCGCGTAGCGTATAAGTGTAGACGCGCCCTTGGGCTTCACTCTACAGTTCAAAGGACTCAATTTTGTGTCACGGTTCTAAATCTGAACCAAAGAGTCCAAATCTGGCAAATCGTTTGAGAAAACAGATTTTTGAAAAGTAGTGCCAAACATGGACTGCTTTGACATGAGTCGCCACCTAAATATTTTAAAATGGGAAATTTAGGAAACCCTGACTCGGTGCCGAAGGCCACATGTTCGTTATCACCAAAGTGGTTTTGTCTCGTGAGCTTGGGTACGATCGGGGTAGGTCAGCTATGAGCACCCCTTTGCCTGGTTCAAGACCGCCTCTACTAACCGTGATATCCATTTTTGAAAACGTTATGCGTTCTTATTAGGTTATTAGCCTAGAATTACTATGTTATCGTATGACAAACAAGTATAGACTAGATCGCCTAATTTGGAAATAAGCATTGCATATCCGTTTGTTCTGAAAACAGTTTTGAAATTGCTACTCGCAAGTAGGCTAAAATACGGATTTCAACGAGTTGTTCCAACTCAGGCAATCCAACCTCCACCCACAGGCATTCAAACAGTTTATCATGTAAGCATTTAGCCGCATGGTAAGCATCTCTATGACAAAGATTCACACGCATGTGGTATGCTAAAGCGTAAATACTTACATCGTACTCGTACAAATCAAGAAACTAGTTAGCAAACATGCGTGACCTAGTTTATGTTAAGTGGCTAATGCGTCGCATACAGGGATGTAATCTAGACAGGCTCGGCTACCCTAAGCATGGCACATGAAATGCAATAACTACCACGTATTCAATTTGGAATTGAAAGTACGATGCAGTTTGTATGATGTACCGAGCCCGATGTATGTCAACAAATGCATGGATGCACGCATGCATTGCATAAGGTATGTTAAAATAAACGTGCCCTAATCTACCATCATAAGCAGGTAAATAAAAGGGATAGAAAGAAATGGGGATTGGAAGACATGCACCCACTCACACACACTTATTACAAATGCGCCCTCACTCGGAGGGGACCAAAAGAATAATACGGTCCAAAGAATAAATGAATAAATTCTTACAAAATTCTAATTACTAAAATTAAATCAAGTAAATAACAGAAATGGGGCATCAGCCCCTGCCTCGGGATGCGCGAATGATGCATGCTCGTTGCGACTTGCCCGGAAAAGCCTACACCGTGTCACTGCCACCTCTGTTCTTGCTATCCTGCCTTTCTGAAAACTGCCAAAGTCCCAGAACATGCTCCCTGAACAGTGAAGATCATCCTCGGCTGGGTGAAATGTCCACTGGCCGTGTGAAATATCCATGGGCTAGAGATGAAGCTATCGGCTACCCATAAAGTGCCGTCAAGACTCTATCTTGCCGGGCACAAAATTCTGCAGAAGACAGGTTTGACAAAGAATAAAGACGAAGGTATGGCATAGAATTTCTAGGCAAATGTATGCATGGACACACTCCCTATCATGTAATGGACTCAAGCGTGGCCTCGACCCGCCATCAATCACGCATTTCAATACATGATGGCCCGAAAGCCAAGTTCGCAAATTTGATATCAAATGGAATGCAAGCACAAAACAAATCAAAGGGCCCCAACCCCTATCATGATTGGTCAAGAGGCAAGGGATGCATGCTCAATGAAATGCAACCTAGGCATGGCGGCTAAGCATGCAACATGAACATGCAAATGAGCAATGTATGCTAGGCTCGCAACCTAAACACGTAAACTAACCTGGCATGCAACAACATACAACGATGGACTTAAACTAACATGGATAACTCACAAGCATGCCAAAATCAGCGGCCATAATCATGGAAATGAAGGCACAAAATGCACACACACATGCATGTAATCATGGTCCAACACCTTAAGCATAAACAAGGCAACTCTTAAGCACACTTAAAGAGGCTAAGTATGGACATATAGCATGCAACATAAGCTCTGAAATCATGTTATAGGAGGTTCCAAACCAACTAAATAAATCAACAAAGCATGCAACAATGCTCACACATTCATATACTTAAAGCATACAAGCCACAAAATGCAAAGAGGCTATATAATACATGCTAGGATCGACCCAAACAACTTAAGACAGACCTAAAGCATGGAGAAATAAGCACAAAAGCTTCACAAATCTAAGCCTAAAACATGCTCGAACAAAGGCTAACAACCTAAGGCATATTAAGGCAATCACAAGGCATCACATGGTAGGTATGCTAAGCATGCACCAAACTGAAAAATACCCTTCTACAATACTGATGAGGGACCAAAAATATGACTACCCACAGTAGATGAAAAGCCCCAAATCAATATACAAACATGCTCAAAATGCAATGCAAGATTAAGGCCCACAAAGGGGTATAACATGAAGTACCAAAAGGGTGCACCAAAAAGCCAAAGACCCTTCATGAGACATGTAGATGGGGGTAAAATAAGACACTTTTCAGGCCTGTCGAAGGCCCAAAACCAGAAGCATGGTAGGCTAACAAAGCATGCAAGATTACGGTAAATAGAAGAGATTATGAAACAAGTGCAAGATAGGGGTCCCAAACAAGGTTGAGCCCTTCTTCAATGTTGAAGAAGGGCTTAAAATGAGCCTACTTACAGTTTATTACATGCTCAAAAACAGATTATACACAAGCCAAACATACTATGCGAGATTATGGCATAAAGAGGGCTAATGAAGGAAGTGCTAGCTACTGTCCTCAAACAGCAAGAGGTCCTCAATCAAACATGAAGAAGACCTCAAAATATGGTGATTTATAGTTTGGGTCGGAGCCCAAAAGTTCTTGCAAGCAAGGCTTAGATGTGAAGCAAGAAAATGCTAGAAAAGGGAAGAAGATGGCTTACCCTTGAAGACCAGCGAACCAGCACCTCTTGGACCAAGTTTGGGTGCTCCTAAGCTCTGAAGAACAGCCCCAAGTCACTGCAATGGAGTAAGGATGCTTTGTGCTATGAGTTGATGAAGAAATGGCCCAAGAACAAAGGTGTTTGATGGTTGAATGGGAGAGATATAGTGAGAGATGGAGGGATATATGTATGTATATATCAGATATATCTATATATCTCTTGTTTTTTGTTCCAAACATCCAACCCTTTGCAATGGGAGAGAAGGGCTCTTTATATAGGCCAAGACCAAGTCTAAGACTTAGTGGCTAAGCAAAGGAAAAGGGTCAAGGGGTGCAAGGCTTATTTGAGAAGCTTGGACAGCTGGTAGGCTTCTTGAGAAAGCCAAGACAAGGGGTCAAGGCTTCCTCAAGAAGCCTTGAGCAAATGGTGCACCAAAAAGGGCCAAAAGGTGGTAAAAGGGGTAAGTGATAGCTGCGGGTCTCAGATGGCCGAGAGTCCTCAACAAAGTTGAAGAGGGGCTCAAAATAAGACACTTTGTAGTTTATGACCAAGTCCAATACAGCCCACAAGTATGCCTAAAATACCGTGCAAAAATAGGCCCAAAAAGAGGTAAAGAAGCAAGTGACAGATGGAGATGTCAAACAATAAAAGGTCCTTAATAAAACATGAAAAGGACCTCAAAATATGACTATCTCAAGTTCGGGTCGGAGCCCAAAAATGTAGAATGAAGGTTCGGGAGCCAAAACACGCAGTTCGAGGCCCCGAAAATGGGCTGTTAGGCACCGGAAGTGGTGTTCGACCACGAAGTTGGTCTCTCGGACCCCAGTGTCCCTCGAAAGGGAGTAAATAGGATGCATGCCAAAAACCGGGGCAAACGGAGATGGTTAGACGGTCCCGAACCGAGGCATACGGCTTGACGGCTCCGAAAACCGGGAACCGGGCTCCGAAATGGGAAAAATGGCCTGCGACCACAAAACGTAGCCTACGGCCACTGAGAGATGGTCTACGAGACCTCTCCCTCCCTTTGGGAAGAGAAAACAGAGAAAACAGAGCCTGGTTCGCAAACCGAGGCAAAGCACACAAGAGTCCGGAAGTCCGGAGGCAAGGCTCGTAGCCGGGACTCCGTAACCTCAGAACGAGCACAATATGCAACATCACCAAGCGCTCAATTGATGACGTCTGAGTCTTAAGGTCGGTCAAAAATGGGGTGTCTACAGTTGCCCCTCTTTGACAGAACTCGAAAGTCATAAGAATGACGGGAGTGAATGTCAAAGCCCAGAGACGTCCCATTTTTGACAAGGCCGAAGACTTAGACAAAGCAAACAAAATATAGATAAATAAATGGTTGTGCCCGCAGGCTGCCTACGTATCCCTTTGCAAGGAATCAAACCAGCGTAGTTCAGGGGCAGGATGCAAATGATATGCAGGAAAATTTTGATAATTGGACTTATACGCTACGCGAAGCCGGTTTGTAATTGGACTTATACGCTGCGCGAAGCCGGTTTGTATATAAAACAATGCAATGTACTAACAAGTACAGGTAAGGTGCGCAAGGTAGCGCGAATGAAATGCTATGCTAGTAAAGATGCAAAGGGTGAACACACTCCAACCACGCTGGACTCGTGAGTGGAGGAAGAACAAAGAAAATTAATCAGGAGCGCGTTCCACGCAGCCTAAAGTAAATTCCAAACACGCTGAAATCGTGTAAGGAAGGGGACACTCAAACCACGCCGACATCATGAGAGGAGGTCCAACAAACCGCCCAGTGCGTCTACAACGCAACTTGGGATAAATTCCAAACACGCTGAAATCGCGTAAGGAACGAGACACTCAAACCACGCTGAAATCGTGAAAGAAGGTCCAACAACCGCCCGGTCGTCAACGCAACTCGGGATAAATTCCAAACACGCCGAAATCGAAGGCGAACAGACACTCAAACCACGCCGAAATCGTGAGAGGAGGTCCAACAACCACCAAAGGCGCTTACAACGCAACTCGGGATAAATTCCAAACACGCCAAATCGCGTAAGGAACAGATACTCAAACCACGCCAAATCGTGAGAGGAGGTCCAACAAACCGCCCAAGGAGTCTACAACGCAACTCGATAAATTCCAAACACGCCGAAATCGCAGAAGGAACAGACACTCAAACCACGCCGAAATCGTGAGAGGAGGTCCAACAAACCGCCAGGCGTCTACAACGCAACTCGGGATAAATTCCAAACACATCGAATCGCAGAAGGAACAGGACACTCAAACCACGCTGAAATCGTGAGAGGAGGTCTAACAAACCGCCCAGTGCGTCTACAACGCAACTCGGGATAAATTCCAAACACGCTGAAATCGCGTAAGGAACAGGACACTCAAACCACGTTGAAATCGTGAGAGAAGGTCCAACAAACTATCAGGCGCGTGCCCGGCGCAACCTGAGAAAGTCCTGGAGGGCAACAATCCCAAACGCTGCTTAGCGTAAAAGGATAAACAATAGAAGAGAACTCAAGATGCAAATAAATGCAAGTAAGGTGTGCATGACAATACCAGTGGAAGAGTGCATAACAATACGGGTGGAAGGGTGCATAACTTTGAAGCAGGCTTGATCTTGCGCTTGAGGTAGAGGCACACTCATACTTCGGAGCATTGGCAAGGCCCTGAAGAGGTACATCCGGAGTACAATCACGAAATTTGCTGAAGGTGAAACACACTCAGGTGCTTCGATTTTCCCTCTTTTCTTTTGCTTTGCAATCCGGAACCTACATAGCTTCAGATAGGTCCTTGTTTTTACAATTCGCATTTGACCCGGGTTGAACCTTGCGGTGTTTGAAAGAACAAAATTTTGTTTTGCACAAATGTGGAGAATGGCACAACACTCTGAGCACAAGATGATTTCTTTGAAATTGACGGTGAGAATAAGTTCTCGACTGGGTATTGAGCCTACGACTGAACACAGCAAAAAAGACTCAACAAAACAAAAGCAAAGGTAAACAACCTAAACACATCTATTGACACTTGAAACGACTCAAAACAAGAATCGAAACAGACAAAACAAAACACAAGACTCAAATGTGCACAGGGAGCCTGTTTCACCGGGTATTATTTCCCACCCTTTCTCATTTGTGATTCTCACATCACTCGGCCCTCAAGCTCTGTTTTTCTGAAAAAGCCCTTTTCTTCACTTTTTCTCTCAACGCACATCTCTCTATTCTTCAATCTCTCAATTTTTTTATTTATTTATTTATTTTTATCCCTTCCCAGAGTGGTTGGTAGATAGACAAGAAGTTGCGGGCTCTTGCCCCTAGCATTCTGCTAGATTCTTTTTCTTCTGCACACAGCAGTGAACTTTCCCACAGAGGGGTTGCGCCACAACTGGGTGTGTAGCAAACTTGTAGTTGACATCGATTGATGATGCTCTGCCAGGGAGTTTGGACGTGGTTAGATCTGTCCAGATGAGGAAGTGGAACATCTTGATCCATTCCAGTTTGTGCTTCGCACTTGGCTTAATACCTCGTTGTTCGGAGGGTGAGAGAGCTTTCAGCCCCTTTGCAGACAGGAAGCCTGACTCAACTGTGCCCTTTTCGGCAAGTATGTTGAAAATGGGGGAAAGACAGGAAGCCTGACTCAACTGTGCCCCTAGTTCATCATTTCGACCATTTTTTGTTTTAAAACAATTTTGACCAACATGAAAGTTAGATTAACATGCTTATTCGATTTTTGATTTGAAAATCATGCAAGTTAGGTTATGAGCACTGAAAATTTTCCTTTTTTGGGTCCAAGAAATGGTCCAGTTTTAGAAAAGATGGAATAATTTTCGAGAGAATAGTCAACCTCAGTAAAAATTCTCAAAAACTATTTTGCAAACGGCCAATGCTTAACAAGCACAAAACCTACCCTTGAGATGCGCAACCTCGAATCCATAACAATGGAAAATTGCCCCTTGTCTGAAGGACACTGCATGGCAACGGAAAGTTGCCCCTTGTTTGAAATGACACCGCAGTGCATTGAATGGCAACGAAAAGTTGCCCCTTGTCTAAATGGCACTGCAGCGTATTGAAATCAATTCTTCAGAGCGACGATCACAACCGAACTCTCGGATACAGAGAAGGCAAAGATGATCAAAACCATTTCATGGACACAACTGAATTTGAAGTGTTTTAGGGCTGGACTTCAGAATGAAGTTGCCTACGTATCCCAAAGATGGGAATCAAGCCTTACGTAGTTCGGGGTTAAGGTACACTCGGGTATTTAACCTCTCCTTTTTATGCTCTAACTTTTGCCAAGGCGCCTGTTGCAGGTTTTCGACCTTGCGAGCTTTGTTCTTCTTTCTTTTCTTTCTTTTTCATTTTTTCTCTTTTTTTCTTTTAGGCTCTAACTTTTGCCAAGGCGCCCGATGCGGGTTTTCGACCTTGCGAGCTTCTTTTTCTTTTCTTTTCTTTTTCTTCTTCCCTTGTTCTTTTGTCTGTATATATTTTTTTTCTTTCCTTTTGAATGTATTTTTTGCTTGCTCTAACTTTTGCCTGGGTCGCCCTTCCGGGTTTTCGGCCCAGCGAGCCTCTCAAAGGATAAAAGTGTAGCAAGTCCATGCCAAATGGTTTTGAGATTGAAGCCCTCTGTATCCAGGAGAGTGGCTATTGTATTGATTTGCAGAAAGATCCACCTTTGGCTCTTCGAGCACATCTGATATTTTTTGCCCCTAGTTCGAGGGGTGCTTCTGTTCTAACTTTGCAAGCTTCTTCTGATGAGGTCTAACCTTCTTGATCTGACTTTGGTGCCTCTTGTTCGAGGGTTGCTTCAAATCTGGCCACACAGGCCTTACATTGTGGTCAACCATTGAACATTCTGAATGCCAGTTCAAGGTTTGAAAGCAAAGGGGTCGAGTCTCGAGGTGAGAGTGATCCTAAGTCGCACAATCTCAAGAGCGATTCCACACATGTCTTCGCAGATCAGGCAAAACATTTTGAAAGTTTTTAAGAAAACGACAAATCGTCATGTCAAGACAAGATGTAGGACCAATCTGGATCAAAGCTAGGGTCCTTCTCAGTACTCACACTAACAGGCATGATTTCATTCATTAAGGGCTTAGCACGCCTCTCTTTCTCTCAATTGATCAAATTTTTGCAAATCCCAAGGAATTCCTTCCTCTTCGTTTTCACCATAGTGTTTGAAAAAGTTTTGAAAAATTTAGGCCAATGCAATGACTTCAAGGCACGGAAAAGACAGAGTTCTTAGTCAAATACTTCCATCTCATTTAGAATTTCTGGCACAACTGGCACAAGGCAGAAGCAAACGCGAGAGCGTGAAAATCACTGCTGTTTCATTCAAATCTGTTGGCATAACTGACTCCCTGGCAGAAACAGACTCAAAACAAAATGAAAAGACAGATGCAAAACAAGCAAGTGATGTCCGAGGTAACTCCCCCGAAATCACCCGACTCTGACAAAACAGGACTGACTCGATACAACAAGACAGACTAAATAAAAAGATCGATTTAAATAAGGAGACAGACTCAAAGCAACACAACAAAAACTGACCCAATACCCAAGTCAGAATGTACAAAAACCAGCATTCACAAATGCTCAAAACGGTGCGTGCCATACGCCACATCTGGAGTAAACTGAGCGCCGCTCGCAGGTGGTCCATCCCCTGATCACATCACATTATCCCCCCACAGGTTCACTGATCAAGTACCGATAGACTTTACAGAGCTTGGTGCGGGGATGACCCCATTGTCAATCAGATCTTGTATTTCGTGGCGAAGACGGAAACACTTATCAGTGACATGGCCGACCTGCTGATGAAAAGCACAATACTTGGCCGGATCATGGGAGGGAGGAAGTTTATCTGGCAGCGGTCGTGGCTCCAGGGGTTTCAGGTACCCCTTTTTAATCAGGACCCTCAAGGCCGCTGATAGAGACATGTCTGATGGTCTGAACACCCTCGGCCTCGAGGTGGGTATTTTGAGGTTTGTGGCTTTTTCTTTGGATGCACCAATAAAGGGATTGACAGTCTTGTTGGGTTTGCTGGTCCCTTCCGAGTACGGGGCTAGAGTTGAAAGGAACATTCCTGGTATAAAGGCCCTTCTCCCGGCTCACCCCTTGATTCAAACTGCCCTCACTCTGAACGGCAAAAGTGCCATCCACGATCGTTGCAATGACTGCTAGTACTTGCCTGCTGGTTTTGAGCCGGCTTTTTTTCCAAGCCTCAAGCTTCTCGTTTGTGTTGTCGCCTTTCTTTCTTTCCTCATGACACTGAAGATGTTCATGGGGACTAATGCTTGCCCCTGGCTTGTTCTTATCACTGGCCTCCACTTTGCTAAGGGATTGGCCTTCTTCCAATGCAGCCTGTCCCAAGGTTGGGGAGCCTTTAGACATGAACTCCCTGGTACGTGACGTGGTTGATGATGGGGCTAAAACCCCAAAGGTTAGATCTGCCACAGTTCTCTGAAGATCTTCGATCATCCTCATCAGCTCAGAAGTAGTGGGTTCATGGGTTTGAGATGATTGGGGTTCAGACGCACCCATCATGCATAAGTCCATGCTTGCCGGGATAAACACCTCAGGCTTGGGTAGATGGGCCGGGGTGATGTACATGCTGGGGTCGTAAGGGACGGCCAATATATGGATGAGGTTGAGATGTAGGGGTGACGAGTCAGTACTAACCTGAGGTCCTTTTGGTGGAGCTAGGGTCTTTTCGTCAATAAGATCTTGAATCTTATGACGGAGGCGGATGCAACGGTTCGTATCATGACCGTCTTTGCGATGATAGGTCGATTTAGCTGGGTCATATCTTGGTGAAAGAGGGTTTGGAAGGGGTTGCGGTTCTAGGAGTTCTAGATGCCCTTCTTCTCATGACTTTTCAAAGCTTGAGAGAGACTCATGTAAAGAGGATGGAATTTTCGCTTGGGGCCAGTTGAAGTGGTTGGTTTTGGCCATTGAGGAAGTGGTGATAGTGCCTACTTGAGCATTTCGCAAATTGCTACCATCGAGAGTAGCATTGGGCTGAGCAACATTTCTCTTCAAAGGCTCATTATCTTCTGCAAAGATCCCTTGTCGGATGGCATCCTCGATTTGAACCCCCATCTCATGTAGATCTGAAAAAGTACGGAAGGGGAGAACAATAATTTTTTGCATCAATCTGGGTTGGAGGTTGCGCACAACCATCCTTATCTGGTCTTTGTCGGAAGGCCTTGCAGCCATCATCGAGGCCTTTGCTCTCCATCTCGCCACAAATTCTGAAAAACCCTCTTTTGGCTCTTGGCAGGTGACTTCAAGATCACGGGTTGTGACCTCAATCTGTGTGTTGTAGGAGTACTGATCACTAAAAGCCTCAGCCATCTCTTCCCAATTCTGTTTCACAGAGTTCTCCAATTTCGTATACCAGATTGTGGCTATTCCAGACAGGGTCCGGCCGAATAGTGACAATTTCTGGGCTGTGGTCAAACCCATTGGTCTCAGGATATCAGAAAACAGGTGGAGGTGCACCCTTGGGTCTCCAGAGCTGTCAAAACGATCGATATGTGGCATCTTGAACCGATCCGGTAATGTCACCACTGAGTCGGTATAACCATCCTCTATATCAGGAATAGAGTGGGCCCCCTGAGACTTTTTGAACAATTTCTCAAGCTTGCTCACTTTCAATGCTGTGGGGTCCGTCTTGAACTCAAAGAGAGGGTCTAGTAGGTTGATGGGTGTCTTGGATAGTTGGGGTAGAACCGGGGGCGGAGCCGGCCCCGTTGGAATGTCCATATCTGCCTGGACATCTGGCGTTTCCCTGGGTGTCTGAACCCCTGGTAGTGGAGGAACTTGTTGTGAAGCAGACGCTCCGGTTTGCTGCTCTAGCCTGGCAATTGTCTCTGCCTGTTGGGCTATGACCACAGCCTGTTGCTTGGCGGATTCTGCTCGACGGACAGCGTCTTGCTGCATGGCTTCCATACTATCCTGGAGTTGGCGCACCATCTCTTCCAGACTTGACATATTGTCCTGATCTAACTGAGCAATTGGTATATCTGTATCTGCAGTAGGCTCGGAGATCTCAACCCGACTGCTCAAAGATCACTGATCTGGTAGTCAAGATAATCGATGGTCCGTGCCCGATTAGCCTTCTTCGCCTGATTACCCTTGAACTGAAGTCTCGACCGACAAAGTCTATCAAAGACAAATCAATGTACCCGGATAGTGGAGCCTTCTGAAGCTATGATTCCGGGACTACCTAGCAAAAGAGAAAACAGACAGCATCTCAGCTCAACTTCACTGGAACGGATATGAGCAAAGTCAACGAAGATTCTATTATCGATCATCGTTCCCAAATTATTGCCCCAAATCTGAATCGATACGCAGATATAATCGATTCTCAAAATATTGATCTTGGTGCCCAGTAGGATACCCAGATGGCATAACCGGTATATGCATTTCGTAGAGATACACTCTAAAAGCACATAGCAAGTAAATGAGAGCCAATACACCCCTATGTTGGGGTAGGGTTTCGCCCTATTTTTGTCAGGAGCTAAGGCTTCACTACGCACACAGCGGTTTCAAACAACCTATGATCGGGTGAGCAACCTGTCCTAGCTTGGAATGGTCACTACGGATTTCGATATGCACTAGGTCGAATGGTCAAAAAGGGTGCCCCAGAAAACTGGGTTTGTGTTCTATCTTGGCAGACCATAACCGGTCACCTTATGGACATGCCTTGACAAGACAAGCCTCCCAAGAAACCGCCAGAATAGCAGATGGCCAGCACAGTGTTCCTAGGCGCACCAATGCACATGCAATGCAAAGAAACACATAAGTGTAGTCAAAACGGGATATCACGAGTTCGAGTCAAGCTCTCTAAAATCCCTAGCAGAGTCGCCAGAAACTGTAGACGCGCCCTTGGGCTTCACTCTACAGTTCAAAGGACTCAATTTTGTGTCACGGTTCTAAATCTGAACCAAAGAGTCCAAATCTAGCAAATCGTTTGAGAAAATAGATTTTTGAAAAGTAGTGCCAAACATGGACTGCTTTGCCAGATTACAGAGTCGCCAACTAAATATTTTAAAATGGGAAATTTAGGAAACCCTGACTCGGTGCCGAAGGCCACATGTCCGTCATCACCAAAGTGGTCTTGGCACGGGAGCTTGGGTACGATCGGGGAAGGTCAGCTATGAGCACCCCCTTTCGCCCGGTTCGAAGACCGGCCTCTACTAACCGTGATATCCATTTTTGAAAACGTTATGCGTTCTTATTCCGGTTATTAGCCTAGAATTACTATGTTATGCGCGCAGCAAACAAGTATAGACTAGATTGCCTAATTTGGAAATAAACATTGCATATCCGTTTGTTTTGAAAACAGTTTGAAATTGCTACTCACAAGTAGGCTAAAATACGGATTTCAACGAGTTGTTCCAACTCAAGCAATCCAACCTCCACCCACAGGCATTCAAACAGTTTATCTCACATAAGCATTTAGCCGCATGGTAAGCATACTGTTATGACAACATTCACACGCATGTGGTATGCTAAAGCGTAAATACTTACATCGTACTCCGTGCCAAAACAAGAAACTAGTTAGCAAACATGCGTGACCTAGTTTATGTTAAGTGGCTAATGCATCGCATACAAGGATGTAATTTAGACAGGCCCGGCTACCCTAAGCATGGCACATGAAATGCAACAACTATCACGTATTCAATTTGGAATTGAAAGTACGATGCAGTTTGTATGATGTACCGAGCCCGATGTATGTCAACAAATGCATGGATGCACGCATGCATTGCATAAGGTATGTTAAAATAAACGTGTCCTAATCTACCATCATAAGCAGGTAAATAAAAGGGATAGAAAGAAATGGGGATTGGAAGACATGCACCCACTCACACACACTTATTACAAATGCGCCCTCACTCGGAGGGGACCAAAAGAATAATACAGTCCAAAGAATAAATGAATAAATTATTACAAAATTCTAATTACTAAAATTAAATCAAGTAAATAACAGAAATGGGGCATCAGCCCCTGCCTCGGGATGCGCGAATGATGCATGCTCGTTGCGACTTGCCCGGAAAAGCCTACACCGTGTCACTGCCACCTCTGTTCTTGCTATCCTGCCTTTCTGAAAACTGCCAAAGTCCCAGAACATGCTCCCTGAACACTGAAGATCATCATCGGCTGGGTGAAATGTCCACCGGCCGTGTAAAATATCCATCGGCTAGAGATGAAGCTATCGGCTACCCATAAAGTGCCGGTCAGCACTCTATACTGCCGGTCGGCACAAAATTCCTGCAGAAGACAGTTTGACAGCAACAGCAGGCAGACAGTGCATGGCATAGAATTTCTAGGCAAATGTATGCATGGACACACTCCCTATCATGTAATGGACTCAAGGGAGCGTGGCCCTCGACCCCCGGGCCATCAATCACGCATTTCAATGCATGATGGCCCGAAAGCCAAGTTCGCAAATTTGATATCAAATGGAATGCAAGCACAAAACAAATCAAAGGGCCCCAACCCCTATCATGATTGGTCAAGAGGCAAGGGATGCATGCTCAATGAAATGCAACCTAGGCATGGCGGCTAAGCATGCAACATGAACATGCAAATGAGCAATGTATGCTAGGCTCGCAACCTAAACACGTAAACTAACCTGGCATGCAACAACATGCAACGATGGACTTAAACTAACATGGATAACTCACAAGCATGCCAAAATCAGCGGCCATAATCATGGAAATGAAGGCACAAAATGCACACACACATGCATGTAATCATGGTCCAACACCTTAAGCATAAACAAGGCAACTCTTAAGCACACTTAAAGAGGCTAAGTATGGACATATAGCATGCAACATAAGCTCTGAAATCATGTTATAGGAGGTTCCAAACCAACTAAATAAATCAACAAAGCATGCAACAATGCTCACACATTCATATACTTAAAGCATACAAGCCACAAAATGCAAAGAGGCTATATAATACATGCTAGGATCGACCCAAACAACTTAAGACAGACCTAAAGCATGGAGAAATAAGCACAAAAGCTTCACAAATCTAAGCCTAAAACATGCTCGAACAAAGGCTAACAACCTAAGGCATATTAAGGCAATCACAAGGCATCACATGGTAGGTATGCTAAGCATGCACCAAACTGAAAAATACCCTTCTACAATACTGATGAGGGACCAAAAATATGACTACCCACAGTAGATGAAAAGCCCCAAATCAATATACAAACATGCTCAAAATGCAATGCAAGATTAAGGCCCACAAAGGGGTATAACATGAAGTACCAAAAGGGTGCACCAAAAAGCCAAAGACCCTTCATGAGACATGTAGATGGGGGTAAAATAAGACACTTTTCAGGCCTGTCGAAGGCCCAAAACCAGAAGCATGGTAGGCTAACAAAGCATGCAAGATTACGGTAAATAGAAGAGATTATGAAACAAGTGCAAGATAGGGGTCCCAAACAAGGTTGAGCCCTTCTTCAATGTTGAAGAAGGGCTCAAAATGAGCCTACTTACAGTTTATTACATGCTCAAAAACAGATTATACACAAGCCAAACATACTATGCGAGATTATGGCATAAAGAGGGCTAATGAAGGAAGTGCTAGCTACTGTCCTCAAACAGCAAGAGGTCCTCAATCAAACATGAAGAGAACCTCAAAATATGGTGATTTACAGTTTGGGTTGGAGCCCAAAAGTTCTTGCAAGCAAGGCTTAGATGTGAAGCAAGAAAATGCTAGAAAAGGGAAGAAGATGGCTTACCCTTGAAGACCAGCGAACCAGCACCTCTTGGACCAAGTTTGGGTGCTCCTAAGCTCTGAAGAATAGCCCCAAGTCACTGCAATGGAGTAAGGATGCTTTGTGCTATGAGTTGATGAAGAAATGGCCCAAGAACAAAGGTGTTTGATGGTTGAATGGGAGAGATATAGTGAGAGATGGAGGGATATATGTATGTATATATCAGATATATCTATATATCTCTGGTTTTTTGTTCCAAACATCCAACCCTTTGCAATGGGAGAGAAGGGCTCTTTATATAGGCCAAGACCAAGTCTAAGACTTAGTGGCTAAGCAAAGGAAAAGGGTCAAGGGGTGCAAGGCTTATTTGAGAAGCTTGGACAGCTGGTAGGCTTCTTGAAAAAGCCAAGACAAGGGGTCAAGGCTTCCTCAAGAAGCCTTGAGCAAAGGGTGCACCAAAAAGGGCCAAAAGGTGGTTAAAGGGGTAAGTGATAGCTGCGGGTCTCAGATGGCCGAGAGCCCTTCAACAAAGTTGAAGAGGGGCTCAAAATAAGACACTTTGTAGTTACGACCAAGTCCAATACAGCCCACAAGTACGCCTAAAATACCGTGCAAAAATAGGCCCAAAAAGAGGTAAAGAAGCAAGTGACAGATGGAGATGTCAAACAATAAAAGGTCCTTAATAAAACATGAAAAGGACCTCAAAATATGACTATCTCAAGTTCAGGTCGGAGCCCAAAAATGTAGAATGAAGGTTCGGGAGCCAAAACACGCAGTTCGAGGCCCCGAAAATGGGCTGTTAGGCACCGGAAGTGGTGTTCGACCACGAAGTTGGTCTCTTGGACCCCAGTGTCCCTCAAAAGGTAGTAAATAGGATGCATGCCAAAAACCGGGGCAAACGGAGATGGTTAGACGGTCCCGAACCGAGGCATACGGCTGACGGGCCCAAAAATCGAATGGCCTCATGACCCTTTGAGAGATGGTCTACGAGACCTCTCCCTCCCTTTGGGAAGAGAAAACAGAGAAAACGGAGCCTGGTTCGCAAACCGAGGCAAAGCACAAAAAGTCCGAAAGTCTGGAGGCAAGGCTCGTAGCCGGGACTCCGTAACCTCAGAACGAGCACAATATGCAACATCACCAAGCGCTCAATTGATGACGTCTGAGTCTTAAGGTCGGTCAAAAATGGGGTGTCTACAATAAGTCCAATCTTCAAACCGGCTTCGCGTAGCGTATAAGTCCAATCATCAAACCAGCTTCGCGTAGCGTATAAGTCCAATCTTCAAACCGGCTTCGCGTAGCGTATAAGTCCAATCATCAAACCGGCTTCGCGTAGCGTATAAGTCCAATTTTCAAACCGGTTTCGCGTAGTGTATAAGTCCAATTATCAAACCAGCTTCGCGTAGCGTGTAAGTCCAATTATCAAAATCTTCCTGCATATCATTTTGCATCCTGCCCTTGAACTACGCTGGTTTGATTCCTTGCAAAGGGATACGTAGGCAGCCTGCGGGTACAACCATTTATTTATCAATATTTTTGTTTGTTTGTCCAAGTCTTCGACCTTATCAAAAATGGGTCGTCTCTGGGCTTTGATATTCACTCCCGTCACTTCTTGACTTCCGAGTTCTGTCAAAGAGGGGCAACTGTAGACACCCCATTTTTGACCGTCCATAAGACTTGGACGCGACTGATGGTTTACATGGTGAAGAAAGATGTGCAGGGAAAAAGTGCAATTTCTTCGACAAAGAAAGAGTCAAACCTCAACTTCATACCCTTTTGGGACCAAAACAATCTTGATCAAAAGATTTTAGATCTTAAAACCCTCTCTTTTGAAACATTTTGAAAATAAAGTTTTTACGATGTTCCGAGGCTCGTATTTTGTCAAATGTTGCGCTTTTCGGTAAACCGAGCAAGGACAAAGTGGAAATGAATGAAAGAGAGATGAAATCTTCGAAAAATCTTTTAAAACACCTCACTTAGGGGTTCGGAGTCGAAGAAAAGAAGAGAAGAGGAAAGAAATCCAGTCGGGGGAGAAAATGGGCATGAACCGTTAAGAGAGAGTCGAGTAGCCCTCGCCGAATCAGGCCTATTCATTTGGATACTTGGAATCAAGCTATAAGGCCACCACCGTTGGAAAGCTTACTCCTGGGGCTTCATTTTGCACTCAAGAATCTCCTAAATCCAATTCCGAATAGGGGAGATATGGTTGATTGAAGTAGGGTATCACTCCGGTTGGGACCGAATCTGCGCGGCTTCACGGAAACGGGCATAACTTTTTCCACAGGATGAATTTTGATGCAAGGTTTTCTT
This sequence comes from Camellia lanceoleosa, assembly GCA_025200525.1. Taxonomy (NCBI): domain Eukaryota; kingdom Viridiplantae; phylum Streptophyta; class Magnoliopsida; order Ericales; family Theaceae; genus Camellia; species Camellia lanceoleosa. The sequence goes on along the minus strand of CM045762.1, from coordinate 159,942,979 downwards.
CATTGGAAAGCTAACTTCCGGGGATTTAATTCGGACACTTGAGCGGCCACATTTGGACTTCCCAAACACCCATCGGCCACTTTTCTTTCCAGCAGCCCATGTTTTTTGTCCTGAAAGTAGCTGGCCGGCCAGAAAAGCCAGGAAAAGTAGCTGGCCAGCCAGAAAACCCAGAAAAAGTAGCCGGGTGGCCACCTAAGCCCAAGAAAACAAGCTGGCCATGTTCCTCACACCTGGTTCCTTTCAAAAATGCCCTCCTTTCCCTCCTAGATTGTGTATCCGGGTTTGCCAACTTTTGGGGGGAAACTTGGCTTGTTTTCCCCCCGTTTTTCCCCCCTCTTTTTTCACCTCTTTTTTCCTATAAAAACCAGCATCTCAGGTCTGTTTTGGGGTTGAAAAAAATTGGTCTTGAAGCCTTGCATACATACCTCCATTCATCTCCCATTTCCAAGCTCCAAACATCCAAGTTCCTACACCCTTTCTTCACCATCACCTAGCACCACACCACCACCTCCATTCCAGCCATTTGGAGCAGCTTTCCAGAGCTTGAGAGGCAACATTTCTTGGTCCAAGAAGCAACCAAAGATTGGTCTTCAAGGGTGAGTGCCATTTCCCTCTTTTCTAGCTCATTTTTGTACCATTTCTTAGGCCTTTTGGCTTGCTGTTCTGAGCTCCGTCCATAACTGAAAATGTCATTTTTTTAGCTCATTTTTCTATTTCATTAAGGGTCTTACCCTGTTTGGGACCCCCATTTTGCACTTGCTTCAATATCCCTTTGTATGCCATTATTTTGCATAGTATTTTTGGCCTATGTGTAATCTGTTTTGGAGCATAATATAAACTGTAACTGAGCTTATTTTGAGCCATTCTTCAACATTGAAGAAGGGCTCACCACTGTTTGGGACCTCCATGTATCACTTGTCATTGTACCCCTCTTTGGTCCCCATTTTTGCATGATTTATTAGCTTATTGAGCTTCTATTTTTGGACCTTGGTCCAAACTTAAAATGGCCCTATTTTGACCCCCTCTTCATTTTTCATTAAGGGTCTATGGCTGATTGAGACACCCTTTGTATACTTCATGTTATAGCCCTTTTGGTGGCCTCATTTTGCATGATATTTTGAGCCTATTTGTACACTGTTTTGAGCTCGGACATTAACTGTAAAAAGCCTTATTTTGTTCTCCTCTTCAACATTGTTGAAGGGCCCTCACTTGTTTGAGACCTCCATGCACCACTTGCTTCTTTGCCCCTTTGTTGGCCTATTTCTTGCATAGCATTTTGAGCATACTTGTATCTGTTTTTGGAGTTTTTCATAAACTGTAATACATCATATTTTTGGCCCCTCTTCAATATTTTAGAAGGCCCCTTTTCTTTTTGGGGCCATAATTTGTGACTTGCTTCATTACATCCCTTGCGGAGCCATTTTTTTGCATGCTAATTTAGTCCCACTTGTGCTCACTGTTTGGCCATGCTTTAAACTGTAAACATGCTTGTTTTGGGGCTGCCTTACTTCTTTCTTTACACTTCATGTTCAAATTATGCATGCTTTGTATAGCTACAAGTCATTTCATGTGCTTAATCTTACATTTCGGGATTGATTTCGTGCATCGGCTGCATTTTTGCCATGCTTCGGGGCTGTTTCACATCTCATTTTGCTACTGAAATTTGCATGTTTGCATATCATATCCCATGTCTTGCCATGTCTTGTTAGAGTGGCATTTTCGTGCCTTAGGGTCGGTCCTCGGTTTGCGTGCACGTGTGCACGTATCCCGAGTTGTCTCATTTTCATCATTATGGCCTCCTATGTGAGTGTGGCCGAGGTCCACTTGTGTTGGTGTAAGCCCATATTGCATTGTGTATGTCATTTCATTCCATAGCATTGCGTATGCTAGGCCGTATATTAGCGCATTGTGTATGCCATATTTCCTCGTGCATCGTGTATGCCATTTCATAGCATTTTGCATATTAGGTTGTATCTTAATTGCATTCATGTATGTCATGCATATTGCATTGTGTTCGGGATAAGAGTTAGGCCGAGCACGGGAAACGAGGTACGTTTCGTACTCCGAGTGACGGAACGTGTCTCAATTCCCCAGTCACCGACACTCCGGATTATCCATGATGGAGTTAGGTTTTGTTGTATTTTCATATGCATTCATTTCATATTGAGTTGTGCAATTCGACTCCTCGGCCATCATGCATCGATATGCGTGATTGGTGGCACGAGGATCGAGACATGCATACATTTGTGAAAATACATTGCCATGCCCCTTTCCTGCTCTCTGTTGCAGCAAAATGAAGAATCAGCAACTTTTCGGAGCTTGGCACGCATTTCAAGAACAGGTGCAAACAGAGGCTAATTGGGGCATCGTCATGGATTTCCGCACAAAGGCAACCCGAACATGCATCATTCATCACCCGGAGCGGAATCAAGGCAGTCCCTGGCTTGCATGCCAGTTTTACAGCTTTCTTAGTTAATTTGTTAATTAATTAGGAATTTGTACATTATTTAGACTGTATTATTTGGACTGTACTATTCTTTTATTCGGGACTGTATATTTATTCGGACCCTCTGTGCGAGGGCAAAATTGTAATAAGTGTGGGTGAGTGTGATGTATGTCTTCCAATCTCACGTCTTTCTTCCCTTTTATTTACCTGCTTATGATGGTTAGATTATGGCATATTTCAATTAGCATACAGTATGATAGCATGTTTGCATTCATTCATCTGTCTTGCATGCACCGGGCTCGGCGCATCATACTAACTGCATTTGTATTTCAATTCCAAGTTGAATACATGTTAGCTGCAGCATTCCATATGCCATGTTTAGAATAGCCGAGCCTGCTATAGTTTGCATTTTTGCATGTGTTGCATTAGGCATTTCTGTATACTTAGGATCATGCATGATTTCTAATATAGTTTTTGTTTTGGCTTGGAGTACTCGATGAGTTTTTATGCTTTAGCATCCTTGCATGCGTGTGAGTGACTGCCATGAATAGCACGCTTACCATGAGGCTAACTGCTTATGTGATATAACTGCTTGAATGCCTGTGGGTGAAGGTTGGGTTGTTTGGATTGGAACAATTCATCAAATGTTTGTTTTAAGCCCACTAGACAGTGGCAAAATCATGTTTTCTAAGCCCACCCGTGGGTGGTAAAATCCGCATTTTAAGCCTACTTGCGAGTTGCAAACCATTTTCACAAACAAACATGAAGTGTTTTGTTCCAATTCAGACGACTCAGTCTATACTTGTATGCTGTGCGCATCACATAGTAACCTAGGCTAATAACCGGAATAAGAACACACAATGTTTTCAAAAATAGATATCATGGTTAGTAGAGGTCGGTCTTTGGCCGGCGAAGTGGTGCTCACGAAGTGACCTTCCCCAATCGTACCCAAGTTCCCGAGCCGAGGCAACTTTGGTGATGACGGACACGTGGCCTTTGGCACCGAGTCAGGGTTTCCTAAATTTCCCATTAAAAAACATTTAGGTGATGACTTTGTATCTGGCAAAGCAGTCCATGTTTGGCACTTCTTTTCAAAAAAATCTGTTTTCAAAATCGATTTGCCGGATTTGGACTCTTTGGTTCAAGATTAAGAACCATGACATTTGAGTCCTTGAACTATAGTGACCCCAATATGAACGGAACGGGACTTAACCCTCCCAGGGCATTCAGGGACGTCTACAGACACATATTCACCGGTTACTAGAATAACATCCATTAGAATGCTAATTGCTATTACGTCTTTGTACAATCTAGAAATTCATCAAATGGATGTGAAAACCGCTTTCTTAAATGGTGAGTTAGATGAAGAAATTTACATGGAACAACCAGAAGGTTTTTCTGTTCCATGAAAAGAAAAGAAAATGTGTAAATTGGTTAGATCATTATATGGTTTAAAACAAGCGGCAAAGCAATGGCATGAGAAATTTGACAAAGCAGTGATGTCAAATGGATTTAAAATTAATAAGTGTGACAAATGTGTTTATATTAAAAATACAGACAAAGGTTATGTTATTGTATGTCTTTATATAGATGATATGCTCATTATAGGTAGTAATAATGAAATGATTAAAACTACCAAGAAAATGTTGAATAAACATTTTGACATGAAGAACATGGGCATTGCTGATGTAATTCTTGGTATGAAAATTACTAAAACATCAGAAGGATATGCTTTGTGACAATCTCATTACATTGAGAAAATACTTGACAAATTCAGTAAAGATGATGATCATCTTGCTAGAACACTTGTAGATGTTAATTTGTTTCTATCTAAGAATGTATAAGAAAGTGTTTTTCAATTAGAGTATGCCCAAATTATTGGAAGCTTAATGTACTTGATGAACTGCACTCGCCCGAATATAGCTTATACAGTAAGTAAATTAAGTAGATATACGAATAATCCAGGAGTAGAACACTGGAAAACAATTATAAGGGTTCTAAGATACCTCAAATTTACTCGTAACATTGGGCTGAATTATACTAGATATCTAGCAGTACTTGAAGGATACTGTGATGCAAATTAGATATCGGATACTAGAGACTCGAAGTCCACCAGTGGGTATGTCTTTACTCTTGGTAGGGTAGCTGTATCTTCGAAATCTTCCAAACAGACTTGCATTGCGAGGTCTACTATGGAATCAGAATTCATAACCTTAGATAAAGTTGGAGAAGAAGCAGAATGGCTTCGCCACTTCCTTGAAGATATTCCAACGTGGCCAAAACCGGTGCCTGCTATATGCATACATTGTGATAGTTAATCAGCAATTGGTAGAGCATAGAGTCATATGTATAACGGTAAGTCATGACACTGTAGACACCCCATTTTTGACCGACCTTAAGACTCAGACGTCACCGATTGAGCGCTTGGTGATGTTTCATATTGTGCTCGTTCAGAAGCCTCAGAGTCGCGGCCGTGCGCCCTGCCTCCGGACTTCCGAACTCTCTTCTGTGCCTTGTCTCGGTTTGCGAACCAGACTCGGTTTTCTCTGTTTTCTTTCCTGAGGGAAGGGAGTGGTCCTGTAGGCTATCTCTCGGTGGCCGTGGGCTACATTTTGCGGCCGTAGGCCATTTTGCTCATTTCGGAGCCCGGTTCCCGATTTTGAAGCCGTCGGTGCCTCGGCTCGGGACCGCCCAACCATCTCCGATTTCTCCGGTTTTTGGCATGCATCTCATTTACTCCATACCGAGGGACACTGGGGTCTCAGATACCCACTTCGTGGCCGAACGCCACTTTCGGTGCTTACAGCCCATTTTCGGGACCCCGAACTGCGTGGTTTGGGCCCCGAGCATTCATTTTGCATCGGTTTTTGTTCATTTTCGGCGAGTACCTCTGTTTTATCATACCGAGGGACACTGGGGTCTCAAATACCCACTTCATGGCCGAACGCCACTTTCGGTGCTTATAGCCCATTTTCGGGACCCCGAACTGCGTGATTTGGGCCCCGAGCTTTCATTTTGCATTAGTTTTTGTTCAATTTTGGCAGGTACCTCTGTTTTAGCACCAGAAAGATCACTGGAGGGTGGGAGGCCAGCAATTGTCTCAGAAAACCAGTTTCGCTCCTCCGGCGTCCGTTTTGCTCACTTCCGGGCTAATGTTGAACACCCTAGGGATATTTTCTTCGAGCCGAGACTACATATTTGTGATGAGGGGACCTGGGAGGACACCAAAAAGTGGTGGTCGGCCAGTAATTGTGATTTTCATTTTTGAGCCTCTCTTTCAAATGCAATGTTGTGTCTCTTGTTTCAAAGTTGCCAAATTCCAACCATGGGGCCTTGTTCTACACACCTGGGAGGACACCAAAAAATGGTGGCTGGCCAGTAATTTTTCACTTCATTTTTTGCCATGGTCGGCCGGCCATGGGGAGTGGCCGTGGGGTGGCTGCGGCCATCTTCAAAAAACACTGGCCTACTGCTTTTACGCTTTTGAGCACTTTACAACCTCATTTGTTTTTCAAAATATCTCAGCCCTCCGGGGGATATTTTGGGAGGGAAAGCTTGGGTGCATTTCCCTCCCCTTTTGGTCCATTTAAGGGGCTGAGGAGCTCCTTTGTTAGGGTTACAAAAATTCTCCTCAAGAACACTTAGCCATTTGCCTCCATTTTCTTCTCCAAAACCTTGAAAAATCTTCAAGTCCCTAGCTCATTCCTTCATCAACCCCAAGCCTCAGCATCACCACCTCCATTCCAGCAGCAAAGGAGGATTTTTCAGAGGCTAAGAAGCAACAAATTCAAGCCAAGAAGCATCAAAAGACTTGTCTTCAAGGGTAAGTCTTCATTTCCCTTTTTCTAGCACATTTTTTGCATCAATTCTTTACCCTACTTGATCACTGTTTTGGGCACTGACCCCTACTGATTTTAGGCTTATTTTGAGCCCCTCTACAACATTGTAGAAGGGCTCAACCTTGTTTGGCACCTCTATGATGCTCTTCCTTCAAAATCATCTTTTATGCCAATATTTTGCATGCTTTGTTTAGCTTATGAATGATCCATTTCCGAGCATGAAATAAACTGTGAGTGGGCCTATTTTGATCCCCTCTTCAACATTGAAGAAGGGCTCAACCATGTTTGGTGGTTCTATCATGCACTTGTTTTGTAATTCTTCCAATTTACCGTAAAATTGCATGGTTTCTTTAGCCTATTTGAAGTCTGATTTTGAGCATGTCATTAACTGAGATTGAGCTTATTTTAGGTCCCTCTACAACATTTTAGAAGGGATAAATCTTGTTTGGGGCCTCCATGCATGGCCTCTCTTTATACCTCTCTTTGGCCCCATTTTGCATGCCTCTTTAAGCTTATTTGGCTTCTGATTTCGGCCTTCATCAGGCCTGAAAAGAGCCTTATTTTGGCCTTCTTGTCATGTTTTGTTGAGGGTCTTAGGTGGTTTGGTGATGTCTTTTGGTACTTCATGTTATACCCTCTTTGGTTCTTTATTTTTGCATGCCTTGCTAGCTCATCATGCTTCTGTTTTTGAGCCTTCATCAGGCTTGGAAAGAGTCTTAAAATGACCCATTATTCATGTTTTGTTAAGGGTCCAAGGCTGTTTGGTGCATCCTTTTGATACCTCATGTTATAGCCTTTGTTGGCTTCATCTTGCATGCTATATTGAGCATATCTACATACTGAATTCGGGAGTGTCATCTCTTGTAAATGTGCATATTTTTGGCCCCTCTTTAATTTTTTAGAACTGTATTTTTCAGTTTGAGCATTTTATATACCACTTGTTTCATTATTCCCCTCTTTTCCCCTATTTTTGCATGCTATTTTTGCCATACTTGTGATCATTTTTTGGCCTTTCTTTGTACTGGAAAAATTCTATTTTGGGGACTGCCTAGCATCTGTCTTTACATGTCATGTCCATATTGTGCATGTTTGGCATAGCTGTAGGCCATTTCGGGTGCTTAGCATAGCATTTCAGGCATCGGGTGTAATTTTGTTATAATTCGGGGGCTGTTTTTGCATCATTTTAGCTGCTGAAATTTACATTTTCCATATGCCATATGCCACATCTCATTTGCATATCATTTCATACCTTTATGCCATTGCCTCGGTTTGCGTGCCCGTGTGCGCGCATTTCGAGGCACTTCATTTTCATCTCACGGCCTCTTATGTGAGTGTAGCTGAGGCTCCCTCACGTTAGTGTAAGTCCAATCTGCATTTGGAGTATCATTTCATGCCTTAGGGCCACTGCCTCGGTTTGCGTGCCCGTGTGCACACATTTCGAGGCACTCCTTTTTATCCGACGGCCTCTTATGTAAGTGCGGCTGAGGTCCTCTCATGTTAGTGTAAGCCCAATTTGCATTTTCCATGTCATTTGCATTGCGTATGCCTTTGCCTCGGTTTGCGTGCCTGTGTGCACGTATTTCGAGGCACTTCATTTTTTTATCCGACGGCCTCTTATGTAAGTGCGGCTGAGGCTCTCTCATGTTAGTGTAAGTCCAATTTGCATTCTGTATGTTATTTCATGTCTATATGTCACCGCCTCGGTTCGCGTGCCCGTGGGCACGCATTTCGAGGCATCTCACTTTAGTCTCATCGTATATCATTTTTCATGTCATTTCATGCTTTTATGTCATCACCTCGATTTGCATGCCCGCGTGCACTCATTTTGAGACATCTCATTTTCATGACATTGTGTATGTTAGGATTGCATATTAGCTGCATTTCATGCATATTGCATCGTGTTCGGGATAGGCAGTAGCCCGGGCACGGAAAACGAGGCACGTTTCGTACTCCGAGTGACGGAACGGGTCTCAATTCCCAAGTCACCGACACTCCGGATTATCCATGATGGAGTTAGGTTTTGTTATAGCATTCATATGCATTCATCCTATATTGAGTTGTGCAATTCGGCTCCTCGGCCATCATGCATCGAGATGCGCGATTGGTGGCACGAGGATCGAGGCATACATATATTTGTGAAATACATTGCTATGCCCTTTTCCTGCTCTCTGTTGCAGCAAAATCAAGAATCAGCAAGTCTTCGGAGTCTGGCACGCATTTCGAGAAATATTGCAAACAGAGGCTAATTGGGGCATCCTAGTGGATTTCCGCGCCAAGGCAGCCCAACATGCATCATTCATCAAAATCGAGGCAGTCCCTGGCTTGCATGCCAATTTACAGTTTTTCTTAGTTAATCTGTTAATTAATTAGGAATTTGTATATTATTTGGACTGTATTATTCTTTCATTTGGGACTGTATTATTTATTCGGACCCTCTGCGCAAGGGCAAAATTGTAATAAGTGTGGGTGAGTGTGATGTATGTCTTCTAACCCCACGTCTTTCTTCCCTTTTATTTATCCGCTTACGATGGTTAGATATAGGGCATATTTCAATTAGCATACAGTATGACAGCATGTTTGCATCATTCATCTGTTTTGCACGCACCGGGCTCGGCGCATCATACAAACTGCATCGTACTTTCAATTCCAAATTGAATACGTGTTATTTGTAGCATTCCATATGCCATGTTTAGGATAGCCGAGCCTGCCTAGATTACATTTTTGCATGTGTTGCATTAGGCATTGCTATATACTGAGGACCATGCATGATTTCTAACATAGCTTCTATTTTGGCTTGGAGTACTCGGTGAGTTTTATGCTTTAGCATCCTTGCATGCGTGTGAGTGCTTCCATGAATAGCATGCTTACCATGAGGCTAAATACTTATGTGATATAACTGCCTTGAATGCCTGTGGGTGGAGGTTGAGTTACTTGGATTGGACAATTCATCAAATGCTTGTTTTTAAGCCCACTAGATAGTGGCAAAATCATGTTTTCTAAGCCCACCCGAGGGTGGCAAATCCACGTCTTAGCCTACTTGCGAGTAGCACCATCAAACCATTTTCAAATAAACAAACATGAAATGTTTTGTTCCAATTCAGGCGATTCAGTCTATACTTGTATGCTGTGTGCATCACGTAGTAACCTAGGCTAATAACCGGAATAAGAACATACAATGTTTTCAAAAATAGATATCATGGTTAGTAGAGGCCGGTCTTTGACGGCGAGGAATACTCACGGTGACCTTCCCAATCGTACCCAAGTTCCCGAGCCGAGGCAACTTTGGTGATGATGGACACGTGGCCTTTGGCACCGAGTCAGGGTTTCCTAAATTTCTCATTTTAAAATATTTAGGTGGCGACTCAGATTCCGCAAAGCGATCTATGTTTGGCACTTCTTTCAAAAAATCTGTTTCAAAACGATTTGCGGATTTGGACTCTTTGGTTCAGATTAAGAACCGTGACATTCGAGTCCTTCGAATCAGAGTGACCCAATATTGAACCGTAACCGGGGACTCGCACTCTTCCCCGGATGCTCGGACGCTTCTGAACACATTCGTCGTCGACATAACACCGTGAGACAACTATTCTCAAATGGAATTATTTCCATTGAATATGTGAAGTCTAAAGACAATAGAGCAGATCCACTAACCAAAGGGTTAGCAAGAGAGCTAGTTGAGAATTCATCGAGGGGAATGAGACTTAAGCCTATTAAATAAGAGTTACCACAACGACAATCCAACCTAGTTGACTGAAGATCCCAAGATCTAGGTTCAAAGGGACAACCAAGTTGTGTATGACTCAGAAGGATCACTAGGGAGTCAAACTCCTACCCATTTCTATGATGAAATAGTAACGTCTGCAGCATTTTAGGTTAAGTAATACTTTTAATGATTTTTATATCTAGGTAAACCTAGTTGTAGACACCCCATTTTTTGATCGTCCTCAAGACTTGGACGTCACTGATTGAACACTCAGTGATCACCATTGTTTGTGTTCGTCTTGAGTTCCCGGAAGCCTTGGCAGCGCGCCTCGTCTCAGGACCTCTCGACTCGACTATTTTGTGTCTGGTTTTGCACCAAACACTTGTGTTTTGCCTTTGAGAGGTAAGGTAGGGCTTGTAGACTATCCCCACCCATCACCGGCCATGGCTTGAGGCCACCGGCTGTGTTTTGTGGCCACCGGCCAAATATTTGGCTGGCCGACACTATAGATGGCCGGCCGGCTATCTTTTTTTGGTCAATTGCACTTTTGGCCGGCCGACTACTGTGCATCTGCTTTTGCAGATATTTTCTCACAGCTGGCATGCATTTGGCTCCCCTCCATACACGTGTATGGAGGGATCTCTCTCTTTGGAAGCTTGTCTTGTAAGCTTACAAGACTAAAAGCTCTATAAGGGGAGCTTCTTCTCTCTTGGTTAAAGGTTAGACATTTTAGACAGCCATTTTTAGGGTTTGAGTTCTAGGGTTAGGGTTTGGTTCATATCCTATCTCTATATCTCTGTCTAGTGTGTGTTTTGTCTCATTTTTGCTCACAAACACCCACCATCACACCATCTCTTGGAGCTGAGGCCCTTGAGGGTTGTTTTTAGAGTTTTGGAGTTGGTTTCAACCTAAAGAAGCTGCTGGAGCTCCATTGTTGAAGAGGGTTTTCAAGGGTAAGAAGCTTGTCCCTTTATTCCCCATTTTTGCAAAGCTTTTCTACCTATCTTGCAGCTATTTTTTTGGCTTTGCATATAACACATAAAAGTTCTGTTTTTAAGGCCTCTAAATAGTTTGTTAAGAATGTTTTAAGCTTTGGGGTTGTTTGACCCCTCTTAAGCCTTGTTTGGCCCTTGTTTTGTGCTATTTTGTGTGAGCTCCGGGACCATAGTGTTTGGGCCTCCTCACCACTGAAATCTTGAGGGATTTCAGAGGTAAGGATGGTGCTTTGAGGTCTTAGGAAGGAGAGGGCCACCCCCTCTCCTTGTTGTCTTTGAAAATGACCATTTTTTGCCTCTTGAGGGAGCATCTAGTTTAAGTGTGTGTTGGTCATGCCTTAACTGATTTTCAAGCTTATAATGTCATAATATAGCATTGTTGTATGTTGGTTTTGGTACACCATGCTTGCTTAGCATACATACCTTGTAATGCCATTTTGTTGCCTTAACATGTATTAGGTTTTAACCCTTATTCAAGCATGTATTAGGCCTAGCTTTATGAAGCTTTTGTACTTGTTTTGCCATGTTTAAGCTCTGTCCTTGGCTATTTTGGTCGACCAAGGCTCCCATTGTATAGTTCTTTTGCATTTTGGCTTGTTAGCCTTAAGTTTTGGACCGTTGTTGCATGTTTAGCCTATCTTGTTTGCTTGGTTTGGCACCATCTTAACATGATTTCAGAGCTTATATTGCATGTCATTAGTCCATGCTTAGCCTCTTCTAAGTGTGCTTGAAAGTTGCCTTTGTTTTCTTAAGTGTTGGCTCATTAACATATGCATTCTTGCATGTGTGTTTGGTCCTATTTCTTGAGCTTTTGGCCACTGTTTTAGGCCTAGTTAGGGCTACTTAAATAATGTTTAAGTCCATCTCTTTGCTTGTTGCATATGCTCCTTGTATGTTGTACCATATTGGTGAGTTGTTACATGTTTGAACTTGCATGATTGAATGAAGTCACATGCTTGCTTGCATGCTTAATCACCTACATTGTACCTTGCATGCTTGTTGGTTGCATTGTCTCATGCCTTGCATGTTTTGTATGCTTCTTTGCATTTCCATGTTGCATGCTAGCCAACATGCTTAGGATTGCATTGCATAAGCATGCATGCTAGACCTCTTGAAATGAGTATGATAGAGGTTGGGCCTTCTTGTGTGTTTATTTGGTTTGCATTTCATTTGAAATTGAAGTTGCATACTTGATTCTTTGGGCCATCATGCATGGAAATGCGTGATTGGTGGTCCGAGAATCGAGGCTCATGTCCCTTTGAGTCATAAACATGATAAGGGATATGATTGGTGCATACATTGCTTGAAATGCATTGCCATGCCAAGTATTGCCCTCTGCTGCTGTCAAACCAGATTCTGCAGGAACTTTTGTCTGACCGGCCACATTTAGTGCCGACCGGCCACCATTGTTGGCCGATGGATCAAGTTTGTGGCCGGTGACCATTCTACATGGCCAGTGGTGTTCTCCTTCAGCCGGTGGTGTTCCCTGGAATCCATAGAGCAAACCCTGAGACTTTGGCAGTCATCAGAGGAGCAGAGCAGGGAAAACAGAGGCATCTTGAGCATGACAATGGATTTCCGGGCAAAACCGAGTGTGCATGCATCGAGCCCTCTCCCCGAGGCTGCTGTTTATTGCTTTCTTAGATTAATTAATTTGGTTAATTAATTTAGTTGGTCTGTAATAATTAATTAGCTAGGATAGTTAATTCATTATTCGAATTGTATTATTCTTTTGGTCCCTCCGAGCGAGGGAAAATTTGTAATAAGTGTGGGTGAGTGTGTGTATGTCTTCTAACCCCCACTTCTTTCTCCCTTTTACTTACCTGCTTTGATGGTTAGTATTAGGGCATGTTTACTTTAGCATATCCTATGCTATGTATGATGCATCATTCATCAATATTTTATGCACCGGGCTTGGCGCATCATGCTAATCGCATTATATTTCAAAACAAATTTGAATACATGCTACTTGTACATTTCACATGTCATCCTTAGATTAGCCGAGCATATTCTAGTGACATTTTGTATGCGATGCATTAGGCACTTAACATGGACTTGGATCATGCATTGATTGCTAACATGTTCTTGTTTTGGCACGGAATACGATGTAAGTATTTTATGCTTTAGCATACCGCATGCGTGTGAATGCTACCATGACAGCATGCTTACCAGGAGGCTAGTTGTTTATGTGATATAACTGCTTGAATGCCTATGGGTGAAGGTTGGATTGTTTGAGTTGGAACAACTCCTTGAAATTCATATTTTAGCCTACTTGCAAGTAGCAAATTCCAAAACGCTTTCCAAATAAACGGATATGCAATGCTTGTTTCCAAATTAGGCGATCTAGTCTATACTTTTGTGTTGTGCGCATCACTTAGTAATTCTAGGCTAATTAACGCGGATAAGAACACATAACGTTTTCAAAAACGGATATCATGGTTAGTAGAGGCCGATCTTCGGATCGGGCGAGAGGGGGTGCTCATAGCTGACCTTCCCCAATCGTACCCAAGTTCCCGAGCCGAGGCAACTTTGGTGATGACGGACACGTGGCCTTTGGCACCGAGTTAGGGTTTCCTAAATTCCCCAAAATAAAATATTTAGGTGGCGACTCTGTATCTGGCAAAGCAGTCCATGTTTGGCACTTCTTTCAACAAAATCTGTTTTCTCAAAACGATTTGCCGGATTTGGACTCTTTGGTTCAGATTAAGAACCGTGACACAAATTGAGTCTGAACTATAGCATGAGGCCCACGGGCGCGTCTACACTAGTGGATTATGGCAGGATACTTTTTATAAGAATCACCTATGTGAGTGTGAACTGGGTCGGTTCCATGAGATTTATGAAGGGCTACAATTCTCTAGAACACTCATGAAAGACCAGGTTGTTCAGGGCCAAAATGAACACAATAGTGAGAACTAAACTATGTCTGGTGATATACTGTATGAGTTCTATTCTCTTAGTTTACACAAACAGCTGAACAGTTCAAGACATCATGTTCACTGGTTAGTTAGTAAATCCGATAGTGTCTCACAAGAGAAGGTTTAAAGCCAAAAGCTACCTATCTTTTACAGAATATTTCCATTTTCTGTACTCTCTGTAATTAGATCATGTTGTTGCATTTTCTCTCTGTCAAATTCCATTCACATCGAGGATTGTTGGAAAAATTGGTTTTATATATGCTTATTTTGGGCCATTTTTGAGCCCAAAATTGAGTGGGCTCCAAACGTCTTTTGGGGTGGGTCCGAAGAGGTGATGTGTTCCTTACCACATGGCAAGTCACACAGTAAAGACGGTTCGTCAAAACCATTTATGATTGAATGGGAAGTTGATGTCATTTTTGGGTTCGTGGAATGGACAATTAAAGAAATAAATGTGGGTTTTTTTGAAATGGGTTGTCCCACGTTGAAACTTTAAGAGAGCTTTTGTGTGCATATAAGCTCTAGATTACAACACTTGGGTTGGGCCCCAAGGGGCACCCCAAGTTTGTAGAAGGGAGGAGTTATGGACAAAATGAACCTTAGCCCAAACCACCAAACACGCGCGCCCATCACCGCCGCCATCCGTTCGGCCGAGCTCAGCTGTGCCGGGTGCGGGTGTGGGTTGTGGGTCGAGTTGGTTCTAATATTAATTTTTTGGACAAAATTTGTTTGAATTTTTTCTAAATTCTTACGGGAAAAAATTAATTTAAATTTTGCACTAATATAATTTGAATTTAAATTCAAATTTTTCTGTCCATATGTTACCTCTACTGTCCGAATTTCCTAATAGATTTAAACTGCCAGCAGTTTTTGGATAGTTTTCAAACTGCCCAACAGTTAATCTGTTGAAATAGTTGGCAGATCTGTTTGAATTCAAATAACATTTGTTCAAATTCAAAACTATACTTGTTCACTTCTTTTGTACCTGTTCGGGTCAGATTAATTTGCCTATATATACCAACCTTTTCAACAGTCTTGGACATTGGAAAAAACAATCTAAAAAATTCATTTTTGCTGTCCTATTTTGCTGTTTAGTTGCATTATTTTTTATATAATTTTTAGAGAAAAAATAAAGAGAGTATAAAACACAAGGTTCTAGTTCGCCGGAGAAATTTGTGAAGATTATTGTATTTTGGGAGATAGACGCCACTTTACCGTTAGTACTATTGTTGGGTGAATCTGTCTTAAGCACAGAGTGTCATGTACTCAATTTGATCTTTTTATTTTTCATTTGGTTCGATAAAATAAATACTGGAAGTTATTTATTTTATTTATTTGATTTTGTTTCAATTTATTTATTGTACACAAAAGATTGTTAACAAGATCCTAGTTGCATCAGTTGTCATGGTGGAGTGATAGTGGTGGTGGAGATGGTGATAGTTGGGATGTGCCGGTGGTAGACAGATGGTGATGGTGATAGTGACAACAATGATGTTAATGTGGTTGCATTGGTAAGCTTTAAGTTAAGAAAATGTTTTTTTACCTTTTAAAAACAAAAATATTTTCTACTCCAATAAATTTATTTTTCATTGATTATGAAATAAATGTAAAATATATATATATATTTTTTCAACAAAAACAAAGAAAGTAAAGTATTATGCCAACATAAGACATTGAGGTGTTCTCCAATAGTCTAGTAGCTACACCTTAGGTAAGTGGCATGTTAAGGGTTCGAGTTGATGGAGTAACGGCGACCTTTCAGTTATAATTTGACTATACTAATGTACGAACACTATCTCAGGAAAAAAAAAACGAAAGAAAAAAGAAGTACTATGCCAACATGAATGACTTATTAAATAGTGATAGCAAATTGTAAGGTTTGTTAAGTTTCACAATATTATTTTGTTGTTAAATAATGAAGCGGCCCAATTAGAATAGTCTACAAAACATGAATGACACACAAATACACGTGTAAATATTGCCTTCATTATATTTAAGAAAAATGTTAAGAGGTCCTAAAATTTTTATTAAAAGTTTTTCTAAATGTATGTGGATCTTGCAACATGAGTGTGAGTTTCACATTGGTAAAACATTTGACAGATTTTTTGTATCCCTATCGTTACTCCTTATCTAAAGGCTAATATTGACAAGTGCCTGGTACACTTGATAAGGTATATTTATTATTCTATTAATTTGTGTTGAATTTTCTAATTTTAACTTCTTAATGCATATTTAATAATGTTGTATTAAATTGTCATGAGTTCAATAGCATTCTATTTTTAACTTATTAATTAAATTAAATATATTTAATAACTTTCTATTTTAGTTTATTATTTAAAGATATTGTTAATATGTACCCTAAGGCCATGTTTGTTTGGCTCTTTGGTGAGGGGGTTGGATTAATAATCCGTGGGACCTACCTATAGAGTGTTTGATTGGGGTCATGAGTGGGGGAATTAACTATCTCCTTGGACTAGTAATCCCCCCTATTGTTAGGACTATCAATCTCATAGTGGGGGTGGGATTAGAAATTGAGTGAGGGGATTAGTGAATTTTTAAATAGTTTTTATGCAAAATTTATATTGTTTAGAACCAAAAAGAATAAAATAAATTATAACATTAAAAAAATACTAAAGATTAAAATATATTAATATTATCTATAGTATTACTAATCCGGTGGTGTACAAACAAACACTCTTTATCTTATATCTCCAACCTAATACCACCACACTACTAATCTCCTTATCCAATCTCACCGTACTCTTAATCTCCTCCATCCTATGGAGCCAAACAAATATGGCCTAAGGGTACATGTTAAGAATGTAATTAATGAGTTTAACTACCTCTACTTATAGGGGGCAATGTAAAGATGATAATTTTCAAAAGAGTGCCGTTATTATCATTTCATAAATTATTTTGGACTCCCTAATTTTTAATTTTTTAAATATTTTTTTTATTATAATAATAATCTGAAATAAAATTACTACAAATGACATCATTAATTTTGGGACACCCCATCACACAATTAAAGCTACACATCCACTACATCATGAATTAGGATTTATGAGAGCACCCACCTCCATCACCACTCATCTATCTTTTCCAAATCCTAACTTCAAAACTTACCCATCCTCTAAACCTTGAAAACCTTTTAGCGGTAATATTCTAGCGATAACGGTGGCAACCATTTGATTACTTAAAATTCTCCGGTAATGACAATGAGTGAAAATTTTTCTGGTAACCACAACTTTATAAGACGAGAGGAGTACAACAATAAAAGCTTAGATGAAGTTCATAGCTTCGATGTTGTTCTTAGCTCAGAAGAGATTGGTTTTGTAAGGGTAAGTTTCTTGAAAAAAATGGCAAAAATGATAAAATTTGTTCGTCATTTTTTTAGGACTGAACTCCCGAACATATGATCAAAATTCGGGAACATAGGCCCGAACATTGTTTATTTGTTTGGAAACCGGTAACCGAACATTTATTATTTGTTCGGAAACAGGTAACCGAACATTATTCATAAGTTTGGACTTGTTTTACTAAGAAAACTAAATCAATTATTATAATTTGTTTTGCAAGAGAAGAAATTATTATGAGAAAACTAAGAAATTATGTGTAAATATATATATATATATATAGAGTGCATACCGATTGTGACAAGGGTAGATGAGGCAGTAGAGATAGTAATCACATTGCCTCTTCTTCTTCTTCTTCTTCTTCTTCTTCTTCTTCTTCGTGGGCTTTGTTAGGGTTTTTTTGGGGTGTTGGGAGTGTGCATTTAATAGGTGGAATGTTTTTACAATGACAATTTTGGTATTATTTGGGAGGGAATAAAATTTAAGGGTTTCAAAATTTATAAGTGAGGATCCAAAAAAATGTGGTTCCAAAATAATTCATGGGGTGCTAATAGTTCCACTTTTTTTAAAAAAAAAAAACTAGATAGTTTCTATATGGACAAAAATTCCCTCACTTTGGGAATACCGAAATTCACTTATTTATTAAAAAAAACAAAGAAATTCAATTATTTATAAAAAAAAAAATAAAATAAAATTGTAGTACCCTCTTGAATAAAAATAAAACAATATTAATATGTCATTATAAATAAAAAAATAATTTTTCTTTATTTAGAAGCTCATTTAAGTTGAAACAATTCCTTAAAATGGATTGATGAATTTCACTTACAATTAGATATCAATCCATTAATGCAATAATGTTAAACACCCCCCCCCCCCCAAAAAAAATCATGTTATTAGATTACAACAAAAAATGAAAATAAAAATTCATTTCAATTGAATTCAAAAAATAGTAAACCAAATAAATAAAAATCCTTTATCTTATAATTATAATAAAATAAAATAATAGAAGGAAATTAATGGATGAAATTGAGAAAAATATAAAATGGATGTTTTGGTCTCTATATAAAAAACTTATTTAATTTAATAGTTTTAAAAACTTTTACTACTTTCCATACAAATAAGAATAAATTGTACTACCTTTCTTAACCAGGGCAACCCGATAGAACAATTGATGGGTCCCATCCACCCATTAATGTGTCAAGAACCATTGGAAAAAAAACTTTTTAGAGTAATGACAGGGTATTAAAATTTTTATAAAATATTTTATTGTCACCCTATATAAGGGTGAGATTCACATCTATATGAGATATTTGATAAAAATTTTGAAGTCTCTAATATTTTTCAAAAACTTTTTATGGTAAAAAAAAATTCCCATTAAAAAAAAAAATAAGATAACTCATTTATTAGAAATTTAAATCTAATAAGAACTCATTATTTGCCTGTGAAATTAACATTATCATTATTTTCTTATGAAATTAACATTATTTATATTGGTTGTGACCGTTAAAAGAATTTTCTCAAAAATGAAGTATATAAAGAATCGGTTACATGACCAAATGTGATATCAATGTTTGAATAATTGCTTCATCACACATAAAAAATGAAGTGATAGACACTAATGACATTGAGATTATCATGCAATGATTCCCAAAAATGGCAACTTATCGAATGCAATTGTAAAAATATATATTAAAATTGATATCTCCCTGAAATTATAAAAGCTTATAGATATTTATTTTGTTAAGACAATTGTATTTTATTTGAAATTTGTTCTACTTTAAATTGAAAAATTCAAATGTTAATTAGTTTATAATTTTTTTTTGGTCATAACATGTGTGGAACTTAAATTTTTGAAGTGACCCATCTGTCAAAATTTCTGGAGTTACCGTTGTTCATGTTAACAAAAGCTATAATTAGGGATATAAGAAAAATCGAAAAAATTGACCAAATCGATTGAATTGGACCCAACCGGCTATATTTGGTTTGTTTTTTAACAAAAGTCGGTCTGTGTGGTTTTTAAATTTGATTTTTTTTTATTTTCAATTTGGTATCGGTTTAAGCACCTTGTGCACTGTTCTAAACCAAAACCAACCGTTTCAACATATATTGCATTTATAATATATATAATTTAATAGTATAATAATATTAATAAGTATAATAAATTATTAACCTTATTATCTTTATAACCTAAATTTGTAAACTCTTATTATATATAATCTTAACTCTAACTCATTATTCTTGAAACCTTAGTATTTTCAAATTTTTTTTGTTTTTATTTTTGTTAATTTAGGAATTGAAAAGTATGTATTAAATAGATAGATTATGTTTGAAATAGTAGAAAAAATACTTTAATGTTTTTATATATATTGATGATTATATTTAAAAGTGGCTCAAGTTTGCAAAATCATAAACCAATTAAACCACACCAAATCGAACCGTTTTAATCGGTTCGGTTCGGTGCGGTTTGGTGGGAGAAACGGTCTGTATCGGTGTTTAAAATAATAAAACCGAAATTATTGATTTGGTGTAATTTTTTACTTAAATACTGATCGTACCGAACCGATTACGTCCCTAGCCGTAAGGCATTTGTTGAGTGATCAATAGGATCTGTCCCAGATCTGACTAGAATGTGCTGTTGGACCCGTGAGGGCCCACTACGGGTCCCGTTTCGATAATCTAAACCGTTCAATGTGTAGAAATCATTAAGTATTATATGTTTATAAAAAATCACATTGATTAGATATTAATAGTTACGTGATTAAATAAGTTTCATATAAAAAAATGGACAGTAAAAAAAAAACGGTTGATAGAAAACTGATTCGATGAGATAGCTATCGATATCTGATCAACGTGATATTTTATAGGCATATAGTACTCGACGAGTTTTACATATTGAACGATTCAAATTATCAAAACATGACTTGTAGTGGACTTCCACGGACCCAACAGCACCCTCCAATTCGATCTGGAACTGGAGAGAAGCCACGGCCTAATCAATTATAGGTTTTGTTAGCAAATGCCCTTGGTACTTATTAAGAATGCATTAAATAAGGTTAATTACTCTCACTATCATAGAAAGTAAACAAAGACATATATTTTATAATATGACTACAATATCATTATTTGTATTTCTGTTCATTTTATTTTATTGTTACTATTTTTGATCCGTTCACCTCCCACCAATGTATTTTCAAATTATTTAATCAAATAAATATTTAATTATCATTTATAATTTTAAATATTAATTTTAATTTTAATTTAATATTTTATTTACATTTCTCTTCAAAATGATTCATCCCTAAATCTACGGTTGTGGTCAAATTTAAGAATAAAAAGTGTATGATTTTCACCATAAAAGTGAAAGTAACGAACCATAGTATTTGTGTTATGAAAAATTTGGCAAAAATGTAACAAATCATTTGTAATGAAAAATATTATGAATCATTTTAATGAAAAATGTAAATAAAATATAAATTTTTAGGTGAAAAAATATTTTAAAATTATAAATAATATTTGAATATTAATTAATTTGAAAATATATAGGTGGGTGGGAGATAAATGGATCAGAAAAAATTAAAAATAAAATAAAAATGAAGAGAAATACATAAAAGGGTATTGTAGTCACATTAGAATTTTTTTTATTTGTTTAATACAATACATTTAATTCCTTTATTCACCTCCAATGATAACTAGTGCCAGTAATTAACCCTATTTTTTGCATTCTTAATATTACATGCACTAATTAGTATATTAATTAGTGTACCAATATTAGTTATAACATTATTATTGATCTCACTCATTAATCACATTACAAATTCCAAAACCTTTTAAATTATGTTACATCATCAATTGGTACACTAGTTAGTATATCAATTGATACATATAATATTATTCTAATAATAATTTATTTCATTTAATGAGTGTTGAAATTTGCTAAATTTTTAAAAATAATTCTATATATAGTAATTGGTATATCAGTTAGTACATTAACAGATGATGTTGCATAATTTTAAAAATTTTGAGTTCTTATAATTTGTATAATGTGTGAGTTTATAATTTTAAAGTGATAATGTCATAACAAATATTGATACACTAATTAATATATTAATTGATACGTATGACACCACTAAATTTTAAGAAAAAAGGCTGCGACCCCCACGGACTGCGACCCCCACGACCCCCTTTGATTTTTCATTGGTCAAAACTGTTTTTTTTTTTTTTTTCTTTTTCCCCCACTCACCAACCCCCACGTGTCTGTTGCGGGGGGGGGGGGGGTGGGTGGGTGGGTGTGGAGGGGGTGAGTGGGGGAGGGGGTCTGTATCATCAGTCAAATTTTAAATAATGAGTTTTGTTAGGAAAATAATAAATGACTAAGTTTTTTTCATTTGCATGGGAAATAGATAATAGAAGAAAAATAAATTCTGGTGTTTTTGGAAAAGCCCCCCCCCCCCCCCGGGGCCACGTGGACTTGAGTCTAAGGATTCTTTTTCAGTATAGAGTGGTAACAAATAAATAAAAAAGAAAAAAAATCATATCTATACTATATATTAAGTAAAATGAAATTTTTAATCCCAAACCTTATGGGAGCTTCAATTTCAATCTAAATTTCTTGATTTTTTAAATTTTTTTTTAAAATCTTAGTATTTATTAACTTCTCTCAACCCCTAAGTCTTACCCTCATAATAACACTTTAATGCATTAAGAACAAGTATAAAAAAAATTCTTTGAAATTCAACACATATGAATTCCTTGAAAAGTCCCAACACATATGATTATTATCCCTCATAATAACACTTTAATGCATTAAGAACAAATATAAAAATAATTTCTTGAAAAGTTCAACACATATGATTATTATCAAAATATTAAACTTTAATATAATATAATAAAAAAAAGACATTTAATTCCTTGAAAAGTCCAACACATATGATTATTATCAAAATATTAAAATTTAATATAATATAAAAAAAGAAAAAAAAGAAGACATTTATTAAAAAAAAAAAAGGCATTTAAAAATCGAATTCACATATATAAATAATCTATCTATCTATACTATATATTAAGTAAAAGGAGATTTTTAACTTCAAATCTTGTGGTAGCTCCAATCTCCCAATTTAAATTTCCTGATTTTTTGATTTTTAAAAAAAAAATCTTAACATTTATTAACTTTTCCTAACCCCCAAATCTTATCCTCATAATAGCACTTTAATGCATTAAAAACAAGCATAAAAAAAAATTTCTTTGAAATCCAACACATATGAATTCCTTGAAAAGTCCCGATACATATGATTATTATTCCTCATAATAACACTTTAATATATTAAGAACAAGCATAAAAAAAAAATTCTTGAAAAGTCCAACACATATGATTATTATCAAAATATAATATAATTGTACGGGAAACAAATAAACCTTCTCGTATAATCGTGTTGATCAAGTCTGCACTACTCCGTACATCGTCGCTTTATCACCTGAAAACACAAACGTGAGCTAGCCGGCGGGTGTGTGCCGGAAACCTCTCCGACGCCTCAGTCAGCAAACTAGACAGATAGACAAAAGCTCTGTGTATTCGGAAATCAAAGTTGTATTACCTCTCCATAAGTGATATTTGTGAGCTTTTATAAATTCCGTGTGGCACAATCCTAGTAGGACTTTTACTCCTCCATGCAGAATCCTTCTAGGATTCCTATTCCTGAAGGATAATGCTTATCCTTTAACACCCCCCTCACTGCTTAAACCAAGTGAGATGGTTTTACTATGACCGGATTCCAATTTGACCGAAGTAAGCATGGTCACGTTGAGCCACAGAATAGACCGAACTATCTTTAGTTCGGTTTTTTCTTTAATGCCCTTACCTCAATTCCTCCTGCACGAATCGTGGTACACCCAAAACCGAACTAACTTTTAGCAAGGTTTAGACTGAGCTAGTCACACTGTGCCATGACCGGTATAAGTTCAAAGCATCTTAAAACCGGTCTAACTACAAAGTATCATTCGACCGGTCTAACATCAAGCTTCCTTCGGACCGAACTAACTTCTGGGCTTCGGAACCGAACTAACTTCAAAGGCCCCTTCAAGATCGGAGTAACTTTACGGCTATATTACTCAGCACTTCACATAACGTCCCATAATGGCCCATTATCCAGCTCGGCCCATTTTTCATATAAATTACTCTCTCAATAATAAAAAAAAAACATTTAACTTCTTGAAAAGTCTAACACATATAATTATTATCAAAATATTAAACTTTAATGTAATATAAAAAAAGAAAAAAAAGAAGGCATTTAAAAAAAAAAAAGACATTTAAAAATCGCAATCTATACTATATATTAAGGAAATGGGGCTTTTAAACCCACAAGCCATGTGAGAGCTTCAATACCCCAATCCTAATTTCTTAATTTTTTGATTTTTTAAAAAAAACAAAACCCCAACACTTAATGAATTCTCCCAAGTCTTTTTGACTTCTCCAATAATTGATTTTTTTTAAAAAACAAAACCCCAACACTTAATGAATTCTCTCAAATCTTTTTGACTTCTCCAATAATTCCAATAATAATTGAATTCTTCAAGCTTGAGCATTGATTTTTTTTTAAAAACAAAACCCCAACACTTAATGAATTCTCCAAGTCTTTTTGAATTCTTTTTGAAACCCCAACACTTAATTCCAGTAATAATTGAACTAGTCTATCACCCGTGCTATGCACGGGATAATTATACATATTTCTATTTATTTTAATCACCTGTGTTATGCACGGGATAATTATAGATATTTATATTTGTTTTCATTTTTTTTAATATATAAATTAAATATATGGGGTTTGACCGAAGAGTTTGAAAGAATTTAATAAGTGTTTATTTATTTATTTAAGAGGCATTTACACAATAATTACATGGGTCTCTTGGGATGCAAAAAGTAAGAAAATTAGGATTTCATTTATTGCGTTATTCATTTAATAAGTGTAATTATTATAAATTAAGTGTTTATTGTAATCAATAGTGTAATTATTACAATCTTTGAACCAATCACCAATCACCAATCACCAAGTCAATTTTTTTTTAAAAAAATATTAAAAAATCAAGAAATTAGGATGGGCAGATTAGAGCTTCCACAAGCCTTGGGTTTTAAAAGACCCTTTTGCTTAATATATAGATTCTTCAAGCTTGAGCTTTTAAAGATCAGTCTCCAATAATAATTGAATTAATTATCACGTGCATAGCACGGGTGATAGGCTAGTAGTTTATTATTTATTTGTTTTTTTATTTTTAGTGAGAGTCCCCAATTGAAGCTATAGAGCCCCACCAACCTTTATGACTGACGGTATTGCTAAAAAGAATTCTAGTTGTTATTTTTTTTTTATTTGGTTGAATTTTTAAAATTTGTAAAAAAATTTGAAATTATCTTGACAAAAATAAATATAAAAATATATACATTTGAATTTTTAAAAATTATTTTGTGTCAAAAAAAGAGAAAATCATATAAAAATAATGAGTGTTTTATTTATTTCACTTTTTTCCATGAAACTAATTTTTAATTTTGTAACAAATATATTTAAAAAATAAATTAAATATATATACATTTAAACATGTCTGAGATACAATTTGATAAAGTTAATGATGAAAAAGTTAAATTATCTGAAAATAGTATAAAATATCAAACTAGAAGGAATGTGACAAAAATAAGGGAGGGGAGGGGGATAAAGCAAAAAAGTAGGGCGAACAAATAAATTTTAGGGTTAATTACTTAAAAGTCCTAATGACAGCATGTGTGGTAGCTTAAGTCCTGCGTAAAAGTTTTTGAACGTACAAGTCCAATTTTGAATTGTAATTGGCGTTCCTACCCCCCCCCCCCCCAACAACAACAACAACCAAACACACACACACACACACACTCTGTCTCTCTCCTCCCTACAAACCTAATCTCTGGTCTCTTCCGTACGACTCCTTCCTCCGTCTACAGCATCGTCGGCCAGCCGACCTCAACCACGTCGACCTCACCGCCTGCCACCGCCGTAGTATCACTGTCATCGACACCGGCGACGCCTTCACCGCCGATGCCGCTAACCACTTCATGAGTTTATTAACCAGTAGAATAGCATGTAACCAAAAAGCATTGTTCCACCATGGACCACATATAGAAGCAAATGCAAAAACTGAAAAAACAGAAGTCTTCATTGCTTCATGATTTCAAGATGTGTAAATTGAGAAATTTCTCAATTTTTTTATAGTTTTTAAATTGAGAATATTATCAGTTTAAAATTGAAAAAATGATAATATTTAGTTTTAACACAGAAAAATTGAAAATTTTCTCAATTTTACTAAATATTTTTGTAAACTGAAATCATTCTCAATTTTAAATTGAGAACATTCTCAGTTTTGGAATTGAGAATGTTTCAGTTCTTACCTACAAACATTCTCAGCCTGGGGGCTGCTTTGTTCTTTGGAAGCCATTGAAATATGCAACTGAAACAGAGCCCCCTTCAAGCCCTTCTCAATTTTTTCAAGGTTAAAATTGAGAATATCATCAATCTACTCTCTCTCTCTCTCTCTCTCTCTCTTTCTCTCTCTCTTACCCTCACTTTCATCCTCCTTTTTCTACACTTTCCAAATCTGAAAATGTCCAGATCTGGTTCTAGATAGACATGAATGGGTTACAACGGTGAGAGGCGGCGATGGCGACAACGAGCTACGATGACGAGAAACGATGGGCAACGATGACTATGTCTTCCTTGCTCTGAAAATCATCGACCTAAGATCCGACGATTGATAGGCGAATGGGTCTAATTCTGGGTTTGGATTGGGATCGAGCTGAGAATTTGCTCTGTGAAGAAAATATTGTTGTTTGGAGACCAAGGAAGGGAGATGAAGAGGCTAAGAGAGGAGAGTTGACTAGTAAAAGTGAGGTTGCTGCCATGAGTGCTTTGCTTGTATGGATCTGCTAATAGTGATTCATATATGAAGTGAAAGAGTTAAAAGAGTTATAGATAGAGAGAGGGGAGATGAACGAAATGGTAAGAGAGAGAGAGAGTCAGAGAGAGTGTGAGAACAAAATGTCTGGGGTTTTCAATTTGTAAGAGTAAATCGTCATATAAAATTAACATAGGACTTGTAGGTTTAAAGTTTTGTGAATAGAACCTAAGCTACCATTAATTGTCAAAACAGGACTTGTGGGTAAATGTCCCTAAATTTTAAAATATGATCTTATAAATTGTTTATTTATTTTATTTTTTTTATGAATTCAAAAGTTCCATTAAAATAAAAATTATACAAAAAGGTATTGACTTATATGTTTGAGTTTAATTTTTTAGGGATACAAGTGAGTTTTTTCAAATGTAAAATTATATATTTGGGTAATCCACACTATAGAAATTTTAGATTTTCTCTCATTTTGGAATAAATCTCACATTATGAACAAAAACGTAATACTCTAATGACGTAACACTCTTATGTACAGGGGCGGAGGAAGCTTGGGCTCAGGGGGTCACGTGCCCCCCCTGACTTTTGAAAATTTTTTTTTTTTTTTTTAAGTGTGGTCTGTCTTTCACTTTCACACACACATTCAAACCCACTAACTCACTGACACACACACACCACACGCTAGACGAACCCATGTTTGTATTTTTATTTATTTATTTATTTTTTTGGGAATCTCAATCCCAATCAAATATTGATACACAACTTTTTTTTAGGTGAGTGCACACAATTCCAATTACAACAAGGTTAAAACTCTAAAACCTTATAAGTGTATGAAATTCTTTATTTTTTTTATTTATTCACAGTACTTGTGAAGTATCTTCATATTTTCTTTATCTTCTTTGTCTCCCTTTGTTGTTTTGTAATTTACCGACTCGTGATTCGCCAAATTAGGATCACACAACACAGATTTGGGACCACACTACAACCTTGGTATCTTCTCTTCATTGTTTACAGGTAACTTTATTATTATTTTTATAACTTTTAAATAAAAATTATGAGTATTAATTTATAATTATTTGTTAAGTTTTGATTTGTAAAATTTTTTTATTTGTTATTATTTATGTTAAAATAAGATATTTTGATATGCTAAAATTATGAATTTTAATTGGTGGTGATTTATATTAAAATTAGGGATTTGATTTGTGCTAAAATTAAAAATATTAATTTGCAATGATTAATATTTAAATTAGGGATTTTGATTTGTTATAATTTGTGCTAAAATTAAAGATTTTGATTTGTGGGGGATTTGAGATTTTGATTATGAATTTTTATTTTGATTTTTAGTTTTTTTAAACAATCATGGAGAAATATTTCAAAAGAAAATCAAAGTAGGAATCATCTCTTTCTCAAGAAAAAGATGGAAATTATTCTTCCGCAAAACAAAGTCGCATAGAAATCAACTTAGTAGACTTTCCTGCAAATCCAGGACTACGGCCTCGGATTATGGACTATAATGTTATTGATTGGGAAAAAAAAAATTTGAGATTGTAATTAATGGGTGTCCCCCTATATTAAATTCCTGGCTCCGCCACTGCTTATGTAACACACTAAAAAACTCATTGATGTACTTTTCCCAAATGTAAAAATGTAACACTAAAAAAAACTTATTAGTGTACTTTTTTCAAGCGTAACACTCCAATGTATCACAAAAAAAAAAAAAAAAAACTCCTTAGTATACTTTTTCCAAACATAATACTTCAATCAATGTAATCCCAAACGTAACACTCTAATGTAACGTACTCCAATGTAACATACACAAAAATACTAAAAATTCAGTCCATTTTTTTCCAAACGCAACACTTACAGTTTGAAATTATACATTTGCCCAAAACATATTAAGGAATTTTTGTACTCATTTTGGAATGGTTTGAAAAATTTCACATCTTTTTTTTTTTTGAGTGTTATATTGAAGTGTTACATTTGGAAAAAGTATACTAAATTTTTTTTTTATGTGTTACACTAATGAGTTTTTTTAGAGTACTATATTGGAATATTACGTTTGAAAAAAGTACGCTAAGAATTTTTTTTGAGAGTATTACATTGGAGTGCTACAGTTTGAAATTGTACATTTGCCCAAAACTTATTAAGAAATTTTTGTACTCCTTTTGAAATGTTTGAAGAATCCTACATCACTTTGAAATGTTTGAAAAATCTCGTATTTTAAGTCATTTTTATACTCATTTTGAAATGTTTTTCAAATAAAAAAGATTCTTATATAAAAATTTATCACAAATTTGATTTTCATAAATTGTGTACACCTTCTAGAACAAAAGAAAAAAAGAGAAGGAAACATAACAAAGATAAGAGTATAACCGTAAATCTAATTTTTAAATAATATATTAAATCTACCTTTCCAAAATCAATGAGACTAATTGGTTTATAAAAAAATCTTTGAGACTAAATAGATCACCATTTCTTAATATAGGATTTATAGGGAAATTTTTCAAAAAAGTATTTTGGTCTTCTTATATATAAAAAAATCTTTAATTAAGATAGCTTTTAGGTTAAGTTTGGGATATATGAAAAAAGCCAAAAAGCTAAAAAGTTACTCAAAAAGTTAAAAAGTTATTACTATTCATCAAAAGTCAACAATTATGGCTGCACAATTCCCAATTCTAATTTTCCTCTACAAACTAATTTTTACAATTTTTTATTACACATTTTTTCATAAAAAGTCAAAAAATTAACCCAAACATTCATATTTTCAACCTCAACTTTTTAGTTTAAAAAGACAAAAAGTATACTTATTTAGGACACCCCAAATGTTTTGCTAGTTTTTAAGGGTAATGTTAGGGATATCAAATTTTTCTACCATATAAATAACCAAATGTTTCATATGGGTGTAGGGTCCGCAATTTTGTAAACCACACACCTATGTGAGATATTTGGTCATTTATTTAGTAAAAAATTTAGGACCTATAACATTCAAATAATGTTAGAGACTTCAAAAATTCTACTAAAAGTTTTACCAAATGTCTCACATGGGTGTGTGAGATATTTGATAGAACTTTTGATAAAATTTTTAAGATCTCTAGCATTTTGGATAACATTTTTTTAATTTTTAATAAATATACTTATTTAATACTTTCTTAAAATATACTCTTAGGCACATATTAAAAACCTTAGTGATAATTGCCTTTGATTAACGCTCATCTATAAATACTCTTTCATATCAACAACATATCATTCACAATTCACAAAGACAATACAAACAAGATCTAGCAAAGCATAATACGTGAAAATGCCCGAGGCCCTATGCCCAGGTAAAGATTAGGTTTTGCTAAGGATTTGGTTTAAATCATGTTGACATGCCTTCCCCCCCCCCCCCCCCCCCCCCCCCCCCCCTCTATAAAAATGTACTTATGAAGTTTAATTATCTACATTGAGTTAATAAGAAAAAGCCTAATTCTTATTCTTTTCCTATTAAAAGAAAACAAAAGATTAGTTGATATATTGTTATACTGTGATAGATAATGATTAGGGTTGCAAATGAATAGAGCCCTTTGTAAGCAGGCTTAAGCTCAGCTCGGTAAGAGCTCATTCGAACTTGGTTCGTTAATATATATATATATATATTTTTTTTGTGTTCAAGCTCATTAAATTTTTAATAAACAAGCCCAAACATTCTAAAGCTCGGCTCATTAGCTGGCTCGTTTAATATTTATTATTTATATATTAAATAATACAAAAATATGTATCAAAAATAAGATAAATATGTTATTTATATATTTAAAAAATATAAATATAAATAATAGTTAACTATAAATAGTACATTTATATAATAGTAGTAGTAGATATTATTATTTTGATAAAATATTGACCTTTTTTTTTTAATTTTTAAAATTTTTAATAATGTTTATATATATTGTATATATAATTGTATAATCAAAATTTTAATTGTAACTTTAGTCTCATACACAAGTATGAATTTATAATTTTTTTGGCTCGTTAAGGCTCGTGAACAGGCTTGAATTATCAAAATGAGACTCGTAATGAGCCCCTACAGGATTAAAAATATCCTCTAATCTAATTTGAAATTGGAGGGAAGCGAGTCGTTTCACTTTGTGTTTGTAAATCTACCATTCTTCTCAAATAGGTTAGTGCAAGTAGAAATGACTAGTGTTTAGGAAAAAAGACAAACCTTTAAACACCAAGTGACATGTGATGTGGTAGGGCAAAAAGATATGAATTTATTGAGGTTATATTTGGATCATTGAAATTGTTGAAGATTTTAAAAAGAAAAAGGAAAAAATAGCCTTATTTTGTTTAAATGATCCAAGCACAAAGTTAATTTAATTTGGAGGATTTATGTATAGGTCTTAATAGATGGATTAATTGTCTAATAGGTCTTATGATAATTAATAGTGTTTTTTTTATCAAACATTATTAAAAAAAGTCATTAATTGTTAATTTTCAGATATAGTTTAAAAATTTTGTCACAAAAAATGTCATTAATTATAAGTTTTAGCGATAATTTAAAAAATCATTACTAATTTTCAACTTTCGATGACAATTTGCAAAATTTGTCATAGAAAAAGTCACTAATTGTAAGTTTTTACCACAATTTATAAAAATAATAACAAAAAAAAGTTAATGATTGTCAATTTTTAGCGACATATGCAATAAGACTTATTTTCAATAGTTCTTGATGAGAATTAAATCAAAATATTAGAATCTATTGGTAGTTTACCCGTTTAACTAAGCATATGTATAACTTGTTTTTTTTTTTAATTATTATTTTTTAATTATCAGCAAAGAAAAAAAAAAACTTTATTGATAAATTCAAACATATAATACATAAGAACAAACAACAATAGAGGGGGTAAGAGCAAAGAGCATAACAATAAACCATTCTAATCCAATTAGGTTGACACCAGGAAGGCTATACAATCATATGCTAGCTCAAGCTAAGAGTTGGCGAGCAACCAACAAGGGTAGAGGGAAAACAAGAACAAAACAACAATACAACACCAAGCACCAGACTACCAATATCCAAATACCTAAGCATACTCTTATCTGATTGCGATTGTGTACCAAGTCATTTACAGAGTAATGCCACTCCTTGGATGAGGATTTTAGCCAAGTTGTTACTCTAATTTTTATAAGTTCAGAAAGTTCCCAGATATCGGGTTTAGCATCATTGAACACATATTCGCTCCTAAGCTTCCAAATGGACCACAGAGTTGCTAGAGGGATAGCTCTGCAGATTATCTTCTATTGTTTCTTGAAATTACCTCCTTCCCACCATATTAGCAATCTCTCAATGGAGCCAGGAGTGACCCACTGAATACCCCACCACTGTAATAATGCAGACCAAACATTCGAAACAAAGGGGCAATGAAGTAACACATGAAGCACTGTTTCCTAATCATTCTTACACAAGCCACAAAGAGTGGAGGTGTTTCCATTTAGTATACCAATTCTTTGGAGGAACATAGCGGTTTTCACTTTGTATTTCCAAGTGAGCCAACCAAAGAAATGAACTTTAGGTGGTAAAGTTTTATTCCACAGCATTTTAATTAATTTGGGGTTAGAATCAACACCATCAGTAACTGATTTGAAAAGAGAGGATACAGAGAATGCACCTGATGATTTGGCAGCCCACCGCTTGGTTGGGGGATTTGGGAAAAGATTTAGAAAAGGAAAGGGAAAAGGCGTGTGAAATTAAGTGAAATATAGGTATGTTTTATCCACATTTCACCTATCTTTTTCATTTCCCTTTCCAAATCCTTCCTCAAATCTCCCAACCAAACAGTATTAGGGTAATCATTGATCTCCAACCTGATTGAGGGACCAGATGCAATGATATTAGTAAGTCTCAACAACTCCATCCTTTCCGATTCAAATAATTCTCATCTAGGTAGCAAATTCTGCTCCCCTAAATTTATTTAGGTTATGTTTGGAATGTCGGAATGGTTGGAAATTTGAAAAGAGGAAAGAAAAAAAATTTAACTTTATTTTAGTCAATTAATACAAACACAATGGTACCGTTTAGTTTAGTTTTTAAATTAATATTTGGATCAAAAAATCAAAAAACATGTTTGATTTATCAATTTTCAAAACTCTTTTTAAAATTATTTTTTTCTCTCCTCTCTCCTTCTCTTTTTTGTTTTTATTATTAATAAATCAATTAATCACTTTTTCTCTCTGCTCTCATTAAATTTTTTTTTTTATTGATCATTACAAAATTATTTTCAAAACTCATAACCAAACAAATTTTTAATTTCCAAAACTTTTTTCAACAACATATCTTTCTAAATACAACTCAAAACTTTCTTTTCAAAAACTAAACCAAACGGAGCCAACTACTTATAGCCCTTGAGCTTCTTTAAGATTTTAATTCACATAATTTAACTAATGTTGTAATTTCTTTTGCACTTGAAATGTATATTTTACTTTGATTATCTTTGTATATATTTTACAATTGAAATGTAACTTTGCTGAAAGGAAAATCTGTATAATTATATCAAAACTATGGAATTTACTATATTTTATTTTTAAAAATTCCATAAGAGTCCTCCTAGATCTATCATTGGTAGATTATATAATTTTTCAGTTCTACAATGGTTACTTTTGGGCATGTGAAATTCATAACGTAATAATTTGATTCATTTTTAGACTCTTGTACATAAATTATTCATAAAAAGTCTTAATTTAATCATATATATATGGATTGCATGTATAAAACTAATGGTCATGTTTTTCAAGGATCCTAAGATTGCTTGGAGAATAAATCATCCTTGGCGATGAGTTTGCGGTTGTGATAACATTGATGACAAGGGTACTCAGTGAATGAGTTTGTGTTCAACTTCCATCAAGTAAGAAGCTGTTTGTAGTGTGTCCGATAGGGCTTTGTAGTTAGAATTACTCTTCCGCTTCAGCTTCATTCTGGTTTACTCACGCCATTGCTTCAGTTCTGCTGGTTTGGTTCTGGGTGTGTTGGTGATTAAAGGTACTGCTGTTTTTGCACCTTCAGCTCTGCTGTTTGTGCTTCAGTTCTGTTAGGGAAAATCGATGATTCCCCACAAGTAAATCAATCAATGGGAATAAAAACTAATGAGGAAAATTAAATCAGAAGCAGCACAAGAATTTTTACGTGGTTCCCTCAATGTGAGGTACGTCCACGGGATCGAAATCTGATTCCACTATCAACCAAATAAGTTCCAAACGATTACAAACGAGACACTAATGGTCTCACAAAACCACCCTTAGGTGAATTCTAAATAATCACAAATAAACAAGAGGAAAGACCTCACCAAATAGATGAACCAAAATCTTTAGAATCAGAGTTGTAGAAAACCCAAAATAACGAACCCAACACTAACCGAAGATGTCCCAAACCAAGCTTCAAAAAATCGAAATTGAATGAATATATGAATCTTCGGCACTGTTACCAAAGCTATATAGCAGCCGCCCACTTTTTGGTGAAAAACCCAATATATATCTCTCTAATATTGAACAATATATATTGTGAATCTAGGGTTTTGTAATCAAACCCTAATTGTATCCAAATTGAATTGGGCCTTCACAAATATAATATATAAAAATATATTATACCTAAACCAAGTCAAATTAAAATTCTTTTAGTAAACCATTGGGTCCCACACTCCAATAAGGAGGTATACCCAACAATTCTCCCCCTACCAACTTAGGTGGAGACATCAACCATACCCGCTAAAGTTCGACACTTTAAATGTTTGTCCCTCGACAAAGTCTTAGTCAATATATCTGAAATATTATCATCTGTGTGAACTTTTTCGAGTTGTAACAATTTCGAATCTAACACATCACGAATCCAATGGTATCTCACATCAATGTGTTTCGATCTCGAATGAAAAGTAGAATTTTTACTCAAGTGAATAGCACTTTGACTATCACAATAAAGCACATACTTTTCTTGCTTCAAACCCAACTCTTGCAAAAATTTCTTTAACCATAACTCTTCTTTGCAAGCTTCTGTAATGGCAATAAATTCAGCTTCGGTAGTTGAGAGAGCAACACATTTTTGTAATTTAAATTGCCATGCCACAGCTCCCCCTACAAAAGTCATCAAATACCCCGAAGTAGATTTCTTAGAATCAACATCACCAGCCATGTCAGAATCTGTGAACCCATCAAGCATCGGCTTACCATCCCCAAAACACAAACACACCTTCGAAGTCCCTCGAAGATATCTTAGAATCTATTTTACCGCTGCCCAATGTTCTTTACCCGGATTAGAGAGAAACCGACTCACCACACCAACGACGTGAGCAATATCCGGCCTTGTACAAACCATGGCGTACATCAAAGAACCAACTGCTGAAGCATAAGGAACTTTCAACATCTCTTCTTTGTATTTCTCACTTGTAGGACATTGATTCGAACTAAGCTTGAAGTGACCTGCAAGTGGACAACCAACCGGCTTTGCTTTATTCATGTTGAACCTCTCAAGAACTTTCTCAATGTAGCTTTCTTGAGACAACCAAATCAGCCCCTCTTTGCGATCACGAACAATTTTCATACCAAGTATTTGCTTTGCCGGTCCCAAATCTTTCATAGCAAAGGACTTGCTCAACTCCAACTTCAACTTTTTAATCATGGTAGAATCTTGACCCACAATTAACATGTCATCAACATAAAGCAAAAGAATAATAAATTTGCCATCTGGGAAATTTTTCACAAACACACAATGGTCCGAAGTAGTTTTAGAAAAACCATTATTCATCATGAAAGGGTCAAATTTTTTGTACCATTGCCGCGGAGCTTGCTTGAGACCATACAAACTTTTCTTCAATTTGCAAACAAATTTCTCTTTCCCTTTCTCTACAGAACCTTCCGGTTGCTCCATGTAAATTTCTTCTTCAAGATCACCATGAAGAAATGCGGTCTTCACATCAAGTTGCTCAACTTTAAGGTTCATACTTGCAGTCATGCCAAGTACAACCCGAATAGAAGACATCTTCACAACCGGCGAGAAAAACTCGTCAAAGTCAATGCCTTTCTTTTGCCCAAAATCTTTCACAACAAGACGTGCCTTGTACCTCAGATTCTTGCCATCATTCTTCAATTTGAAAACCCACTTATTTTTCACAATTTTCCTTCCTTTAGGCAACTTCACTAAATCATAAGTATGGTTTTCAAGCAAGGAATTCATCTCCTTGTCCATGGCCTTTTTCCAATCACCTTTCTTTGCATGCTCAATTGCTTCTTGGTAGCTCTCGGGCTCCCCTTGATCGGAAATCAACACAAATTCATTGGGAGGATACTTTCCTGAAGGTTGTCGGTCCCTTGTAGATTTCCTCAACTCAAGTTGTGGTGGCGGTTCTTAAGTTGGATGCTCTTCCTCAATTTCTGGCTCAACTTCATTAGGATTAGCATCATCCTCCACATCTTCAATAGGTGGCTGCACATCTCTCCCATTTTCATCATCAACTGGGGATGAAGGAGATGGATCCATGTCAATGAGATCACTAGTTTTTGGCTCCGGTTGATCACCTTTACCAAAGTCTTCAATTGTTTGGTCTTCAAGAAACACAACATCATGGCTTCGAATGACTTTCTTGTCGACCGGATCCCACAATCTATACCCGAACTCATTACGCCTATAGCCAAGAAAAATACATTGTCTTGACTTACTATCAAGCTTGGATCTCTCATCCTTTGGAATGTAAACAAAAGCTCGGCAACCAAACACTCTCAAGTGCTCATAAGACACATCTTTGCCAGTCCAAACTCTTTCAAGAACATCACCATTCAAAGGATAGCAAGGAGACAAATTGATCACGTCAACCGCTATACTCATTGCCTCACCCCAAAAGGATCTTGGCAATTTAGCTTGTGAAAGCAAACACCTTGTTCTTTCTACAATAGTGCGATTCATCATCTCGGCAACGCCATTTTGTTGATGAGTCTTCTTAACTGTCTTTTGGTGCCGAATACCTTGGCTGCGACAATACTCATCAAATGGCCCAGTGTATTCACCACCATTGTCTGATCGGATGCACTTCAATTTTGCCTGCTTTCTTTCAACCATGGCCTGAAAATGCTTAAATACTTCTAGAACTTGATCTTTAGTTTTTAGTAGAAAAGCCCAAACTTTCCTTGAATAATCATCAATGAAAGTAACAAAATAAAGTGCACCACCATGTGTTCTAACTTTTAAAGGACCACAAACATCTGAATGAATCAACTCCAAAACCTTTTCTTTTCTAGAAGCAACATTTTTATGAAAAGAAACTCTATGTTGTTTACCCGCCAAACAATGAACACAAGTTTTAAGATGTGTACCTTTCAAACCAGGTAGAAGCTCTTTTTTGAACAAAACTTGTAGCCCCTTTTCACTCATGTGGCCAAGCCGCTTGTGCCACAATTCGGTAGAAGTATCATCTTCAAGTGCATTGATAACACTTTTACAAATTTTTTCTTGCATCGAATAAAGTGTATGAGTCTTCTTACACTTAGCCACCACCAAAGAACCCTTTGTGTGCTTCCATATTCCATCACCAAATTTGTTGTTGAAGCCTTCATCATCTAGCTTCCCAGTAGAGATCAAATTGAGGCGAATGTCGGGAACATACCTCACATCTTTAAGCAACAACTTGCAGCCCAAATTTGTTTCCAAGCAAACATCACCCATACCAATAATCTTAGACAAACCTTCATTACCCATTCGAACAGAACCATAATCTCCTTCGGTATAGGTAGTGAAAAAATAAACTCGAGAAGTCACATGAAAAGAGGCACCAGAATCAATCCCCAATTGCTCTCTTAGCCCACAAAATTGATGCAATCATCTTCACAAACGACCATGAGATCATCGGTAGTAACTGCCGTTGTGTCTTCTTGCTTCTTATCCACACTTTTGTCACGCCTTTTCTCCTTATTCTTGAGTTTTCAACATTCCCGCTTCATGTACCCTTTCTTATAGCAATAATAGCACTCAATGTCTTTCTTTGAAAAAGAACCATCTTTTGATTTGTCACGGCTTTGATCATGACCATGAGGAGTCTTACTCCTCCCCCGTGTTTTGCTTCAACCTCTCACAACAAATGCTTCCGAATGAGAGGAACCAGCTGATTTTCTTCTAGTTTCTTTATTCAATAAGCTACTAGTGACTTGGTCCATTGTGACAACTCCATCGGGTGCTGAATTACTAACTGTCACAACCAAAGTCTCCCAACTTTCGGGCAAATAACTAAGTAACATCAAAGCCTGCAACTCATCATTAAAAATAATTTTCATAGAAGCAAGTTGGTTAACAATACTCTTTATTTCATTTAGATGTTCCGGAATAGGGTTGCCCTCTTTATATTTTAAATTAACTAACTTACGAAACAGAAATGTTTTATTTGTGGCTGATTTTCTATCATAAAGACTCTCTAATTTTTTCCATAAATCATGTGCCGAAGTTTCAGTAGCAACATGATGAAATACACTATCATCAATCCATTGACGGATAACACCAACGGTTTTTTGATTAAGCCTCTTCTACTCATCATCTTTCATACCTTCGGGTTTGCCACTATCACCCTCAGTAGGCCCATAAAATCTTTACAAAATAATAGGTCCTCCATTTTAGTTTTCCAAGTTACCCAATTGCTTCCATTGAAGTTAGACATACAACCCACATTCCCCTCCATTGATTTACACAAATAAATAAACCCCAATAAACCGTATGCTCTGATACCAGTTGTTAGGGAAAATCGATGATTCCCCACAAGTAAATCAATCAATGGGAATAAAACTAATGAGGAAAAATTAAATCAGAAGCAGCACAAGAATTTTTACGTGGTTCCCTCAATGTGAGGTACGTCCACGGGATCGAAATCCGATTCCACTATCAACCAAATAAGTTCCAAACGATTACAAACGAGACACTAATGGTCTCAAAAAACCACCTTTAGGTGAATTCCAAATAATCACAAATAAACAAGAGGAAAGACCTCACCAAATAGATGAACCAAAATCTTCAGAATCAGAGTTGTAGAAGACCCAAAATAACGAACCCAACACTAACTGAAGATGCCCCAAACCAAGCTTCAAAAAACTGAAATTGAATGAATATATGAATCTTCGGCACTGTTACCAAAGCTATATAGCAGCCGCCCACTTTTTGGTGAAAAACCCAATATATCTCTCAAATATTGAACAATATATATTGTGAATCTAGGGTTTTGTAATCAAACCCTAATTGTATCCAAATTGAATTGGGTCTTCACAAATATAATATATAAAAATATATTATACCTAAACCAAGTCAAATTAAAATTCTTTTAGTAAACCATTGGGTCTCACACTCCAATAAGGAGGTATACCCAACAATTTCTAGGTGTTTTGGTTTTGGTTCTACTATTCTGCTGTAGGGTGTGAGGGTGTATGTTGTTTGTTGTTACTCTGCTGGTCTGTTGTTCTACTGTTCTACTGTAGGGTGTGAGGGTGTAGTTCTGCCATTCGGCTATTTTGTTTTGGCTCTGCTGCTGCTGGTAAATTGGTGGAGGTGGATCTGCTGTTAGTCTGCTGCTGCATTATGTAGGGTGCATATTGGTGTAGGGTGTTTAGTGCTGGTGCAGAGCTGTGCTGATGTGTGAGGGTGTATGATATCGGGTGCATATTGCTGTAGGGTGTGAGGGTGTATGTTGTAGGGTGCATATTGCTGCTGATGTAGAGTGTTTGTGCTGATGTGAGAGTGTTTTTGCTGCTGTTGTGAGTGGTGGAACTGCTGTTACTCTGCTGGTGTATAGTGCTGGTGGTTTTTTTTCCTTTCTTTGTTTTCTGTCTCTTGGTTGGTTGCTCTCCAACCTTAGGGGTGCTAGCAAATGATAGGATGGGTTTTTTGGTGCCAACATAGTTGGGATGATTTAACTCATTGTGATGCCCTGCACTCCCCTTTCTTCTTTTTTGATGTTTGTTGTTTACGTACGTTGTACTATACTCTTACATCAATAAAGTTTCTTTCTTTGCCGATCAAAAAAAAATAAAAATAAATAATTGATGACAAGGTGTGCGCTTAATGGTGGGATTTTGATCCTCCTCGTTCATGGAATGAAGATTTTTATTGTATTTGATAAAATTGAAACATATTATTAAAATTTAAAATCAATGTTCAATAACTATCACATGATTGTATGGATTAAATTTTTTATTAATTCTTCTTGAATTAGTTAATTGGTGAAAAGTAACTTACAAGGATTATATGTTATTTAAACTAATTTTTAATTTTTATTTGTGCTAAATACATGTGTTGAAAGTTGCTAGAAAAGTCGTTGGTACTGGAAAAGTCATATAAAAATTAGCTAGAAAGTCGCTGGTGACCGATGGCTAATTGGTGGTAGTGAGGTGAATAAATAAAGGAATAGATAAATGACACATACAAATAAATGACATTAGGTTATATTCTAACTATTAGACATATATGTAAACTTTCAGATTAAGAATTTTTTTTGATTAAAAAAGATTTAAATTTTAGCTGATTGGTCCAATAGTTTCAGAAGAAAACCTATGGCTATTTATAAATAAAAAAAAATGTATTAATGTAAATTTTTTTTTTATAACAAATTAATAATAAAATAAAATTCTTCATTATTGGCGGGCTTAACTAGTAGCCATTATAAGGAATTTTTATGGTACACCCCCTATGTTCACCTTATTACATATTTTTGAGTGCATGTTATTATTTTTGTAGTAAATGTTAGATATATTTTGGGCAAAGTCACAACAACTTATGGTTCAAAAATGAAATTACATATTTTATAGTAATGTTACAATTTTTTGTATCTAAACATTTTTAATTAAAAAAATGTGTAATATTATCACAAAAATGCGTAACATTACACAAAATACATAGTTTATTATTGAACCACAAATCTAATAAGAAAAATATTTACTTGCCCTTGCAATGGGATTTATTCATATTTGATATGAGGTTATTTTCAAGAAAAAATTAGTGAAACATTCATATTTTTAACTTTTGGTAGTAAGAGAGGTTTAATATATTTTTTTCTTATTAGTTAAGGTTATTAAATATTATTA
This sequence comes from Camellia lanceoleosa, assembly GCA_025200525.1. NCBI lineage: Eukaryota > Viridiplantae > Streptophyta > Magnoliopsida > Ericales > Theaceae > Camellia > Camellia lanceoleosa. The sequence goes on along the minus strand of CM045762.1, from coordinate 159,902,739 downwards.
TTAGAGAAATTTTAGCTCGTTACAAATTTCTCCACGACGAAGTAAAATTTCTTTTTGAAGAATTGAAATTTTTTTATGAAGACAAATTTCTCTGTGAAATTTTTTTTTCTTTGTACCGAAATTTTCTAGGCCAAAATTTCTCTATGAAAATATTGAGAGACCCTAACTATTAACAAAACATTACATATTTTTTATCTTATAAAATCTTAATATCAAGTATTTTAAACTAAAAATCCCTATTTCAAACTACGCAAACTTGCATGAAAATTTACTCCTTAGTCAAAGTAAATTTTTTGAATAAAATAGGTCCACTAACTGAGCTACAAAAATTGACAAAGTTAGGGGAAATTGTTATTCTGGAGGAGTTTTGAAAAATTATTACATAATAGTAAAAAAAATTATAATTTTAATTATTAACATTCATAAAGTTTATCATTTTTTTATAATTTTTTTTCTGGCACAGTATGGTGTGTAATTCTCCCATAAAATTATATGGCAGGTTGGTGTACTTGTGAGAAAAATAATCAAAGTTTCATCACAACCACATCATTTTGTTTTAGGTTATGATTGACCACCTAAAATATGATGAGACTTACATTTTTATTCCAATTATATTTGATTGCAAGATTAAAGTTAATAGATTAATAGTTGTATGACAAATGTTAACAAATGCCCTTCATGCATTGTTTAATGTTGGGATTAATGTGAAAAGTATTTTGAAAATAGTGAAAAAGCTAAAACATGTATTAAATTGAGTAAAAAGTGCTATAAAACTAATACAAAGTATATTGGGTTCTACACTTATTTTATCTTAATCTTATATTCTTAGGACACTTGTTGACAAGGTCCTAGTTGTATCAGTTGTTATGGTGGAGTGATAGTGGTGGTGGAGATGGTGATAGTTGGGATGTGGTGGTGGTGGTAGATAGATGGTGATGGTGATGTAGAGATTTTAGGAATTACCTCTCGTGATTGTTTCCTATTTATAGATTAGGAAATAGCTTGATTGTAGCTTTGATTATAGGAATAACTCAATTATAAGACTTACTACTTACTGGTGATCCATCTCCATAAATAAGGCCTGGTTTGGGGTGCTCCAAAAAATCCAAAAAGTAAAAAAGTTACAAAAAAAAGTAAAAAGTTATCACTATTCACAAGTTAAAAATATAAAAAAATTAATATACATAATATTTTAATCAAACCAACTTTACATAGTTTTCGGGACTGAATTGACCCCTTTAGTACTGTGACAGGGAAATTTTTTTTTTTTACATATATAAAATCACTAAGTTGACGGGTCCCGTTTTGATAATCCGAACGGTTCAATGTGTAAAACTCGTTTAGAATTATATGTATGTAAAAAATCACGTTGATTGGATATTGCTAACTACATGATCAAATCATTTTTGTATAAAAAATGGATGGTGTTATAGATAACAGTTGACAAAAAAAAAACTAACACGATCAGATAGTTATCAATATCCAATCAGTGTGATTTTTGACAAACATATAGTACTTGACGAGTTCTACACATTGAACGGTTCCGATTATCAAAACCGAACCTGTGGTGGGCCCTCACGGGCCGAACAACACTGTCTAAGTCAAGCCCGAAAAGGAGGCAATCATTTCCCATCTCCTAACCAACCCACTACCATGTCCAACCTGTACACCTACTCCACTAACTTCTCCTACATACTTATTTGTATAATATTTTAATATACATTTTTTTGTAAAAAGTCAAAAAGTTAACCCAAACATCTATCTTTTTTTCCTCAACTTTTTAGTCCAAAAAGACAAAAGGTGCACTTATTTATGACACCCCAAACAACCCAAATTGTACAATGTATTGAATTAAGATGAATAAAAATATTCTTCTCAAAGTCTGATTTGCAAGTTGGTATCAGAGTCTTGAAAGAATCATCATCATCCTTTTATTGAATCCATATCACCATCAAACCATGGCCAAGTTAGATTCTGAAACATCTGGTACCAAGTCTGCTCCCATTATCATTCAATCCGAAGGCTCATCGTTCAATGTAGGGATTGTACTCAATGAGACCAATTATGATATGTGGTCTCAAATCATGGAGATGCATATTGCTAAGAAGGAGAAACTATCCTTTATTCGTGGCAATTCACGCCGAGATGGATGATGGATATGAGAAGTGGTATGCAGACAATCAAAGGGTCAAGAGATGGCTATTGATTTCTATGTCCCCAGACATTATGAAGCGACACATTTTCCTACCCACCACTCGCGATATTTGAAAAGCTCTTTCTCAAGCTTTTTATGATGGAGCGGACGGATTACAAGGATTTACCTTGAACTAGAGGGCCTTCTCTGCCAAACAGAGTGACAGAACACTCTCTGTGTATTATGGAGAGTTAATTAAAATTTTTAGTGAGTTGGATCATTGTGATCAGGTGATCATGGAGAGTGAAAAAGATGTTGTATCTTATCAAAAATTAGTTCAACAACTAAGGATGCATATTTTTCTTGCTGGATTAGATGGTGAATTCGAACAAATTCATGGTGAAATTTTGAGGAAGGATCCAATTCCCACATTAGAGAAATGTTATGCACTGGTCCACCGTAGATGTGTTCGATGTGAAACGATGAATGTTGAACTTGGAAATTCTGAAGCTTTCGCCATGGTGACTCGAAACCATTCTAATTAGAATTGGCCCGTCTCTCGTAAGATTGCTACTAGTGTCGATAAATCTTCCTACAAATGCACTCACTACAATCAAAGTGGTCATACCAAAAATCAATGCTACAAACTGGTGGGGTATCCAAAATGGTGGGATTATAGCCGTGATTCATAGAAGAGGAATTCTAAGAAGACCTCTACTGCTGCGGTTGTTGAAACAAAGACAGAGAATGATATTGCCGAAGCATTCTCGGCATTAGCAGTAGCGACAGGTAATGAGGGTAAGGTTTTAAATATTTCTGCACCTGTTTCTAATAGTGCATGGATAATTGATTCCGGTGCTACGGATCATATGACATTTGATTCTAAACAAGTCTTTCCTCTTAAACCTTCTGCACAAAATTTTGTTTCCATTGCCAATGGTACCTTAATTCCGATTATTGGAGAAGGATCATTGTCCCTCACCGACACTTTGAATTTAGATTATGTTTTGATTGTTCTATCTTGAGATTATAATCTCTTGTCAGTTTCCCAAATAACCACTGCCTTATTTTGTGTTGTCATTTTCTGGCCTGATTTTTGTGTGTTTAAGGACATCCAAACAAGGCAGACAATTGGTTATGGTGTTAGGCGAGGGAAGCTTTATTACTTAGACTTGGTGTCAAAGAGTTCAAACCAATTGCATCATGCTTTAATGATAGGCAGTTCTGCGGATGAAAAGAAGAAATCTGAGATATGGTTATGGCATTGACGTCTGGGGCATGCTTTATTTGGTTACCTGAAGAAATTGTTTCCTAATTTATTTGCAAAAATTGATATTTCCAGTTTCAAATGTGATGTTTGTGAACTTGCAAAGAGCCATTGTGCTTCGTTTCCATTAATTTTGAGTAAAAGCCTAGTTCCTTTTATGGTCATACATTTTGATGTTTGGGGTCCATCTAAAGTTACTAACTTGGATGGATCACGTTGGTTTATTACTTTTATTGATGATTGTACCAGGATGACTTGGGTATGTTTGATGAAGTCCAAAAGTGAAGTAAACTTGTTATTTCAAAATTTTTATAAAATTGTTCACAGTCAGTACAATGCACAAATTCAGGTTTTCCGCAGTGATAATGGAGGTGAATATTCAAGTCTTGAATTGAAGCGGTATTTGGAAACCCATGGAACTATTCATCAAAGTACTTGTTCTGATACATCCCAACATAATGGGGTCACGAAGCGAAAAAATCGGCACTTGTTAGAGGTTGTTCATGCTTCGTTGATAGAAGCACATATGTCGATTTCTTATTGGGGACACGCACTTACCTCTGCAGCTTATTTGATCAACCGAGTACCTTCCAGCACCATTTATTTTCGAACACCATCTCAGGCTCTCGCTGAAGCAATTGTTGCTCCCTTCACCCCCAACTTACCTCAGCGCACCAAGTTGACTCCTCGAGCATTGCGCTGTGTCTTTCTAGGATATGCTGCTTCTCAAAAGGGGTACTGCTGTAATCACCCTTCCATCAAACGCATGTTTGTTACATTGGATGTCATTTTTCATGAAGATTCTTTGTATTTTTCCTCTGAGCCTGAACTTTAAGGGCAGTACCAAGAAGAAGTTCAAGTTCTAGACTATGATTATAATTTTTTGATCTCTACCAACGGGGAACTCTCTGAACCTGGTAATCAGGATGTAAATAATGAGGAACTCTCTGAATCGGTTAAAAACAATGTGGGTGAATTAGATTTGCGTAGTTGTAGCTTGACTTTCGCGCTCCTTTCGACTATGATAGCCCTACAGTTCAGACTCTTGCGTTTATGAATCTGATTTCACAAGTGCAATGTGAAATAGATAAACACAAAAGAGTCCAAATTTGGCAAATCTTTTGAGAGTCCAAATTTGGCAAATCTTTTGAAAAATCGATTATGAATCAAAATGCAAAAAATGGACTGCTTTGCCAAATTACAGAGTCGCCAACTAAATATTTTTTTTAGAAATTTAGGGAACTCGTGACTCATGCCAAAGGCCACGTGTCCGTTATCACCAAAGTGTCTCGACTTGGGAACTTAGGTATAAAAGGGGAAGGTCATGAATTGAGCACCCCACTCGCCTGATCAAAGATCGGCCTTTAATAATAATGATGTGATTCTTATTTATATTATATGCTTTTGTTCTGATTATTAGGCTAGCATTACTATGTGTTGCACACAAGTATAGACTAATTTGCAAGAATTGGAACACTTTGATTTCATGTATGTTTTTGAAAATTGTTTCGAATATGTACCACTTGAAAAAGTGATCGCATATGTACATTGCTCAAATTATCCAAATTCAAGCAATTAGCCTTCATCCACAGGCATTCAAGCAGGTATATCAATTAAGCACTTAGCCTCATGCCAAGCATGCTATACATGGCAACAATCACATGCATGCGGTATGCTAAAGCAATAAGTACTCACCTCGTACTCCAAGGCAAATCGAAAGAAACAAAAGAGTTAGAAAACATGCATGCCCATAACTATGCAAATGATTAGTGCAACACATGCAATATGCAACTTAAATAGGCTCGGCTATTAACATGGCATGTGAATCAATTTGATAGCATGCAGTTTTAAGCACGTTTTCAATGAAGTAATAAACGACAATGCTTGTTAGAATGATGAACCGAGCTTCGATTCATGCAAGAGAAATGGATGCAAACATGGGAAATGCTAAAAGAAACGTGATGTTCTAAACTACCCATAATAAGCAAGTAAATACAAGAGAGAAAAGCGTGGGGTTGGAAGACATATATGCATTATTACATATTTGCCCTCGTGCAGGAGGGTTCGAATGAATGAATTAGCTAAGCTACTTAACTAATTATTACAAACCAATTGAAATAAATTAACTACATTAGCTAATTATTACAAATTGGGAATTGAACTAAGTAATTTACTATTACAAGTTCATCACTTGAAGTACAACATACTACTATAACAACAAATTTGAAACGGGCCCCGAAATGCTAGGGATGACTCATGCATGAATGCGGGTTTCCACTCGAAAATGTCTTTGTTTGACTGCCAAAATGCTTCTGTTTAGTAGTCAGAGAATTGCGCTGTTTTTCACCCTTGCCTCTGCTCTGTTCTGTAGAAAAAAAGGAAACTGCCTGGCTGAAAAACAAAAGTGGCCGACAGGCCAGAAGAAGTGGTCGGCAAGCCAGAAGTGGTGGCCGGCCGCCCACTAAAGGTAGCCTGCCGCCTACTAATGTTGAGTTTCTTTTGCTACAACAGACAACAAATAAGGCACAAACAGAGCATCCTCAGGAGATGTTTGTCCCTCCCCCCACCCCCACCCCTCCTTATCATCAAACAGCTTAAAGGAGTGGTAGGCTCGATTCGCAAGCCATCAATCGGCACAAATTCATTGCGTGACGACTTTTGAACCAAGGGATACAATTTCAATAAATGCACAATGAAAGACTTGCGAACCTCCTCCCTATCATGATTTGATCAAGGGAAGTGGTTTGACCTTGGAAGCTTGAACCATTTCATCACTAACAAGTATGAAATGACTTAAGTCTCTATGTGTTCAATTAACGTTCGATTGAACACCAAATTAGGTTATTATCTTGTTACCTCTTCAAGCCCAATTTTATTACTCCATTTTAATTACCTTTCCATTCATTAATTCATTAAGTCCAATAATGATCACTAAGTCCATTAATGGAAAGAAGTGTCAAACAAAGGGTTGTTTTGGGCATGAGAGAGACAACATGCCGTTGGTAATAAACCCCCAAATGGATTAAACCATTAAGCACAAGGTTTCTATCTGAAAATTAAACAAGTAATTGGTTTGAAACTAATTTCAAGGCAACAAAAGGAGCCAAGAAATAAGAGGGATGCAGACGTGATTAAAGATGATTACAAGTGTGGAAAGCTTGAAATAAATGCTATTAACTCAAATAGGTTGGTGTCTAAGGCCTAAATCACCAAACCTATGAGGACTATTACACTACAAGCATGCTAAACAAAGCCTAAATGAAGCTAATAGCCGAAAATAGTCCCAATATACACTAAAACAGTGTTGAAATTCACATGTAAAAGCTTGGAGAAGTTAGCTATAATATGGAGGAATTTAAGCTAGTAAACGAGCACAAGGAGGGGAGGCTAACCCCTCCATTTTTAGGGCTTCAAAACATGATTTTAGCCTCTAAAAAAACTTTGAGATTCAGTGGAAAATAGCTCAAAAAAGGTTGATGACAAGGTGGGAAACACAAGAGCAAAGGCCTAGAAAGCAAGGGTTAAAGAGGGGTGGTCCACTTCTCTACCCTTAATGGTCTCAAACCACAAGTTTCAGCCCACCAATACAGGTAAAAAAAAAAAAATAGTACAAAAACAACAATAAATGATGGTAAATGAATAAAGGAAAGAAACTTGGAGTTATACCTCTTGAAGAGGAATCACAAGCCACCAATTTCACACCTTCAAGAGCTTAAAATGCAAGCTTAAACACCTCAGCCAAGAACTCTCAAGTTTTGGTTTGGAGTGCCTAGAAAAAGGGTATAGAAGTTGTAACAGAGAGAGAGAAAAATGTAGAGAGAGAAATATTTTTCAAAACTTTTGCTCCTCAAATTTTTTTAACCCTCAAAATATGAGAGGGAGTAATCTATATATAGAAAATTAGGTTTAGCTCCCAGAAATATCAGCATACATACAGTTGGTATCATGTATGCACTTTTGGACACAGCTGGCACAGTTGGCAAAAATATTTGAAATTTTACAAAAGTGGCTGACTGGAGTCACAAGTGGGTTTGCAAGCATAAGTGGCCAACAGGCCACTAAAAGGGGGCGGTCGGTCACTAATAATGGGCGATTGGAGTCACTAGTGGGTCTGCAGGAACCCAGATAGTCAGGCTTAAAAAATTGCTGTTTTGGTCCAAAAACAAGGAATAAAAGTTGTGGTTCTTTTGAGGCTCAAAGCTAAGGCTTTCTGCTGAGGATTTTGAGCATTTGGACAAGCGTGTGCATTCATCATCGGGTGATTAATCGGTGGCACCCAAGGCTTAAGGGCAGTCAAAAATCGGGTGTCTATAGTTGCCCGTCTTTGATAGAGCTTGAAGTCAAGAAATGACATGAGTGAATGTCAAAGCCCAGAGACGACCCGTTTTGACAAGGCCATAAGACTTGGGCAAGCAATCAAGACAAAAATTAAACTGGTTGAGCCTGAAAGCTGCCTACGTATCCCTTTACAGAGAATCAAACCAGCGTAGTTCTGGGGCAGAATGCAAATGATATGCATGAAAAATATACTTTGAGAGCTGGACTCACATGCTTCATGAAGTCAGCTATTTTGAAAAGTCACAATCATGCAAGATGATGCAATAAACAATAACAGATGCAATAAGCAATAACAAGATAACAACATATGAATAAGCTTTAAGCTTAAATTGAAATGGGTTTCACATGAAAAGAACTAAAAACGTGCACTCTAACCACGCCAAAGTCGTGAGAAGAGGAGTTAAAAATCGCTCAAGGTCACATTTCACGCGTCCTGAGATAACTATACCCATGCTAAAATCATGAGAAGAGGAGAGAAACCGCTCAAGGTCATGTTTCACACGTCCAAAGATAAAAATCACTCAAGGTCATGTTTCATGCGTTCTGAGATACTTTAACCGCGCTGAAATCGTGAGAAGATGAGAAAAAACGTTCAGGGTTGTGACAACCCTAACCACTGTCTACTGATAATACGACTGATTAGTGCTAATCTATGATTAAGCATGTTAAGTGACTGATTGACTGAAATTTTGACTGATTGACTGAAATTCTGACTGATTGATTGAAGTGTATTACTTTAAATGCATTTCTATCTGTTTGACTGTTAATTGATCTGTTCATGTTTTATGTTTTAAACTGCAAATTGAAAGCCTTATCGGCGGCCGAATTTGTAACTGATTAGTGTTTCATGATTATTAGAATTTATGTAATTTTATGGTAGATTTAATTGAAATTTGATTTGATATGATTAAATTGGATTTAATAATGTTAAATTGCATTAGTGGGCTTATTAACCAAATTGCCACTTGGTGGACAATTCTAGGACCATTTAGTTGACTCTTATATGCTAGTATTAGCACCTCTTCAGCCATTATTCAAGACCCAAAATCGTAGAAAAGAGTGAGTGAGGAGAAAACTTGGCTTCAATTGAGATTTGACTTGGAGGCTTAGAAGATTTGGAGGATAATTGCAAAAAATTGAGCTTCCCTTCTTGAACTTGAAGACTTAAGGTAGAGCTTTTACCTTCTTGTTTATGAGTTGAGTTGGTTCTTGCATGGTTTAGAAGAATGTTGAAGTCTAGAGTACGCTCGAGCATACACTCTGAGTACATGCAGCCCACTCGAGCGGGGAAAGTAACGCTTGAGTGTGAAATGCGTGTATCCAGTACTTTGCATATGTTTACAATCCGCTCGAGCGCGGGAATGCACGCTCGAGCGAGGACTTGTGTCTCACGCTCGAGCGGGGATCGAGCGCCCGTCGAGCGTGAATTTCATGCATCCAGTACTTTTTCAGTCTGCTCAAGCAAGGAAAGTCACGCTCGAGCGAGGCTCTTTTGTCTACATGTCCGCTCGAGCGGAGAAAGCCACGCTCGAGCGGGAACCCTGTTTCAGCAAAAATTTGAAAAGTGTTTTTAAGTATATCTTTGCATCCTCATTTCATCCTAGGCATTCTTAGACTTTGTTTAAGGCATCTTAATGAGGATATTGATGTAGAACCACACCGAGTCAAGATAAGGACTAAGTCATTGTTTCCCAAGTGTGTAACTTAGTGTGTGTTCCTTCTGTAACTGTGTAGGGTTGGCATCCGAGGACGCTCACTAGCCTATCTGTAGCCCAGAACTCTGTGAGTAACAATGTTGTAAAGATATGTTCAATCATGAATATTTTCTGAATGATCTATCGTGACCGCTTCTCAAATGATATTTCTTCAATGAATGCTTGTCCTATTTGGCGAACTGCATCGTGGCATCCATAGCAATTTATCATCGTTATCAGATTGTAATCGCTATCATCACAGAGATCTCTATCGGTTCCCATGTTTGGAACCCCCACTATTTACTGATATGATGGCCATCAACTGACTGTTCAGTCTGTCAAGACCTACTATACTGTTTGCTATTGGATGTACCACTTATGACTGCTACGATCGAATAACTGATATACTGTTTAAATGACTGTTTCAAATACTGAAAGGACATTTATTCTTAACCTCTTTACACAACTGTTATTCACTTGGTTTTAGCTCACTGTTTATATATATATATATATGTAGGTATCCAGGCACCGGACCGGAGCTAGGAACGTCGGGTTAGCTCTTGCTTTGTCAAGCCAACCGTTGTGTCTCATTGCGAGGTTCCAAGTGCTGCCAAGCCAAGGCTGCTTTGGGGTGTTTTAGATTTCCCTTTCCTGTTTCTGTTTTGTATAGACTGACTGTACCTGTACTGTACTGTTCTGATGGGGATTAGGTCCCCGTCTTGGATGTCTGTATATGATGTATGTATATATTGTTATGGTTTCGAATGTGAATATGTTATGATAAGTCTTTTTGCATACAGACTGTCACAGCTCATTGGACATCTTTTATTACTGTTTTGGCTTCCGCCACCAGATCAGACATCATATTACTATTCAAGAGCCTTCTTAATCCCGGACATCGCCGATTCTGATGCTAAACCCATAGGGGCGGGTTTGGGTCGTGACAAGGGTTGCGTTTCACACTTCTTGAAATAAAAACCGCTTAGGGTCGCGTTTTACGTGTCCTGAGATACTCTAATCAAGCTGGAATCGTGAGAAAAGGAGAAAAATCGCTCAGGGTCGTGTTTCACGTGTCCTGAGATAAATAACCGCTTAGGGTTGCCTTTCACGCATCTTGAGATAAACAACCGCTCAGGGTCGCGTTTCACGTGTCCTGAGATAGATGCAAAAAGTATGAGATTGTACAATAGATACACAATGTAATGAAAGTGTGTGATAAATGCACGAAGTGAACAAGTACGACAGATGCAAAAAGTGAACAAGTGCGATAGATGCAAAAAGTGAACAAGATTGAACACCAATATAATGACAATGGATGTTTCATGCAAGATTATCGACAACTGACATATGATGTTAATTGAAAGCATGTTCTACGCAAGAAACAAGAGCATGCTCTATGCATGAATCAAAATCATGTTCTATGCAAAATTGAAGGCATGTTCTATGTAAGCATGTGAATTATGAACGATGCAAGGCACATATGCAACATAAGTGTATGTGAAAACGCACGTTCTATGCAACAGAAGGGAATAGATATGTAATTTGACAAAATGGACAGAAGCGACCTTTGATGCCCATCTCTGATTTTATCCATCAGAGGTTTTGCAAAATGATCAAAAGGATACAACCCGCTCACTTTTGAAATTGAGGCACGTTCACGTGTCAGAGTATAGCAGGCATTGAAACGTCGCAACTAGGACACACTTTCGAGCTCCGCGAAAATCAACCCAGACCCAAAATAGGACCTCCCATACACTATTAGGGCAAAAAGGGAACAAAACCATCACTGAATCACAAGGAGACCTGCAGACAACAAAATGGGCTTGCTGGCCACTAATAGGGCTTGTCGGCCACTAATGCAAAATCGGGGCAGATTTGTTTTTTTAGCTGCGGGCCCTTTTTAAATTAACATCCAAGCTTCATTTGCACACACCCTCAAGACCGAAATCCTTCTCCTTCTCTTTCTAGGTGTTTTCCCTCTCTAGATTTGTGCTTTGTACGCATTTTCCACGCCCCACGTAAACTTTATTCACAAAACTGCTTTAGTCCTCTGCACTTTGAACCGATTAGATTTTGTTTTTGTTGATTTTTTTTTATTTGTGCATTTTCACCACTTTGGGCTTGTTCCTCTCGAGCTTCTCTTGGGTTTGGTGAACTTTTCTAAGTTTTGAATTTTTCACCCATTTTCTTTCTTTTAGGGTTGACTTTTTCCAAGTTTTTTCCCCATTTTTTTTCCCCTCTCCATTTTTCACTGATTTTCACCCACTTTTCAGATGGTCGATGACATTCCTTATGATGATGCCCCTCCCGAGGTTCCACCTGCACTGTCACCCATAGAGATTAAGGAACCGGTGGTCATTGAGGCTGCTGAGGTAGCGGAGGACATTGCTGTTGATTTCGAGGTAGAGTTCGCTTCGGGACTGGAGCCTGAACCATTACCATTGAGGATGAGGCGCTTTGATCCGACCACTTACCACCCCGACACGCATATGATGGCGCCTGGAGGCATGATGTGCTTTGACGATTTCATTGGTGGCATGCCAAAGGATATTTTGCTGAGGGAGCCGGAGTTCCACCTTTCTCACAACGCTATTGAGGTACAAACTTTATTTCTATGTTTTTTTCCCTTTCATTTGACTGTCCTACACTGCCTTCCATTTGACTCTTTTGCTATTATTGTCTTTCACCTAACTCCCTCTTTCTTTGCCACAAGGGGACTCCCGCGCCTATAGAGGTTACGGGGTTATGACAGCCAGGGAATGGTATCACAAGCTCCCCTCTCGGGTCCGTGACCTTGGTGATGAGGCGGGTTTTGGCTTATTCTACACCGAACTCTCGCGCCACTTAGCTAGCCAGGCCATACTTGGAGCATTAGTGGAGAGGTGGTGGGACATTAATAACTTCTTTCATTTTTCTTCCGTCGGGGAGATGACAATGACTCCCTACGACTTCTCGATGATCACAGGCTTAGGAGTAGAGGGTGATTCGATCCCCTTTGACATGGATATAGGCGAGTGGGAGGTGGCTTGGATCTATTTGTTTGGAGTGAGCCCATCTCTATACAGGCCAGCAATGGTCAGATACAGTTGGTTCTCTGAGTATTTCTGCGGGAGTCAACCCGAGACACAAGAGGAGGTATAGCAATACGTTAGGGGCTTCTTGATGTTCCTCTTCGATACCAACTTGTTTGCAAATAGGTGGAACACTGTGGATTTGTACTTACTGAGCGCCCTTGTGACCTTACCCCGAGCTCGATTTTACGACTGGGGTGGAGCCAGCCTTGCCATACTCTACGGCTATATGAGTTCCACTTTTCACATGAAAGGAGAGCGGGTCAGAGGCTACTGAAGAGCCTGGGAGGTATGCACCACACCTTTCTACTTTTGCACTTTTTGTTAACATATTGTGCTTTCTGCTTTGCACTTTCTGTTTTATATCTGTTGACATATTTTGCTTTCTGCTTTGCACTTTCTATATCTGTTCATGCATCGTTGATAATGCTGTTGATGTTTTTTTGCAGTTGTAGGTTTACGCTTATTTCCCGACTCTTACTCCAGAGCCAATGGACGAGATCGTTCCGACCGTGCCCTACTCGCAGCGATATGATGACAGATGTCACTGCTGACACCGTGAGGACATGACTTTCACCTTCTTCTGCCGATACTTTGACACAGTCGTAGCCCGCGAGGTAACCTAAAATTTACGATCATTTTGCTTTATTCCTATTGCTACTGTTTTGATTCACACTCCAACAATTGATAGCAATTAACAATTTGTACGTTCTCTATTTGCAGATCATATGGCAACCTTGAGCGACAATGCCAGCTGGAGTGAGGGACCAGTATACTAGAGCTTGGGCCATGTCTTGATATCGAATTTTACTGGAGAGCCCATTCTGCCTAGCCTGGTTCTTGGGTGAGCGTTTCATATGCTAGACTCTGGGCTTACCCGCCTCAGTCGTTCCTATGCCACCTCTAACGTCCATGAGGATAGCCGACAGCCTCTCAGTTGAGGCTATTATTTAGTTTATGATGGGGCTGGATGCCGATTATTTCAGAGGAGAGGGGACTATACGAACTTCATCAGGACTCACATCATGCCACCTCTGACAGGAGTTCACGAGGGCGATGCAGCAAGCGCTCCTTTGGTTGGAGAGGTTGCTTAGGAGGCCGAGGTGAATGTTGGAGAGGTCCCTCCTACTGTGCAGGCTGCTGGTTGGCCTGTGATTCCTACTGTGCTTAATTGTTGGTGTCCAGGTAGGACAACTTATCAAATACTGATAGAGCCACCAGAGCCAGGGCACGGGTATGTCAGAGCTCCAAGCACACCTCAGGTATGGACCACACTTTTCAACTTGTCTCCCACATTTTCCATTTCCAGATATTAATGTTCAAATTCACTTGCAGGCACCGCCGGAGTACACGAAGGGCCTTCTCCAGCTGGTTGCTTCTTTAGTTGGCATGGTACAGAGGAGAGAAACACTATTTAGTCTCTACGGTATTCAGGTACTCTATTTTCCGCATACATTTCATTACTGGTTCACACTGCTATGCACCACACTAACATGTAATATTCACTCTTATACACGATAATCACATGTCGATCTTGATATGCCTTTTGATCTTTGTTTTACACTAAGCGATACCGCTTCTTATGCATGATATTCTTATCAGATACTATATTACGCCGATATTGTATCTGATACTTTGATATTTGTTTCTCAGATCTCATCTGTATCGAGGGCATCAGCGGCAGTGGTAGTACCAGCATCGACGGCATCCCCTCCAACGACAGAGAGGAGAGGTAAATAAGCCCCAGTACATAGTCGAGACGAGCATCGAGGTCGATGTAGGAATAAAGGTGCTCAGAGTTGGAGTAGCTCAGAGCCGGTGTTGAGCAGGGATAGTACTGAGACCAGCGACTCCAAAGAGGCGGTGAATCAACACTCTGAGTCTGAAAATAAGGACGATGAAGCAGACTCGAGATCGGAGAGCGAGGAGGACGCCGAGGCTGGTTTTGAGTCAAGGAGCGGAGATGTTGGTAGCAGCTCCGGTCCGGAGTCTAATTCTGGTAGTGGCACCGATGGAGACAGTGCCCCTGAGTCCCTTTCGAGGAAGAGAATGAAAAGGGCCTCTCGAGCTTGACGCGACTGGCGTTGATTTTTGTACTCTTTTGCTTAGTTTTTTTTTTGTTTTGGTAGCTTAGTACATGTATAGCTTCAGATAGCTTTTACTTTTGCTTTTGAAAAAGACTTGTACTCTCGAGCTTGACGTGAATGGCGAGGCTTCCGGTAACATGCCCTCTGTTTATATATGCTCGCGCATTTTCTTCTTGCCCCTAGTTGTGACGGAGCCAGCATTAAGCTGATTGAAGTAGCCCAATGCCTGAGATAGGGTAAGAGTTACATTCGTTTGGCATTGACCGAGACCCTAATGGGTTAGATGCTTTTCACCGGCTAGAGACCACTAGGTTTGTGGGAAGCCCACTACTGTTCCAGGTATTGTTTCCCACCATTTCTTATATATGATTCTCACATCACTCGGCACTCGCGCTCTATTTTCTCTCAAAACCCTTTCCTGTACTTTTCTCTCAACGTATATCTCTTTATTCTTTAATCTCTCTTATTTTTCATCTCTTCCCAGGTATGGTTAATGAATAAGCTGAAAGTAGTGGACCCTTGCCCCGAGTATTCAGCCCAAGCTTACTTTTTCTGCTAACGACAAATGGACTTTCCCAACAAGGGGTGGTGGTGCAACTGGATGTACAACAGATTTGCAGTTGACATAGCTTGGTGTTGCCCCTAACTTAATTTAACCGAGATAAGCTATAACATGTCCTAATAGCCGGGCGTTCAGTTGATTGGCCTTACGCACTGCATGTTCTACTTCCCCTTTCGGTTTAGATGCTAGTTTGGGCATGATCAGACCTGTCTAGATGAGGGCGTAGAATACCCAGCCTCATTCGTACTTCGTGGTTTACATTTAACTCGATGCCTCATTGCTTGGAGGATGAGAGAGCTTCTGGCCCTTGCCCCTAGTTGTAGTTATGCCCTTTTGGGTGAGTGCTTGTCTTAGCTCGTGGATGAGGCACAAGTCAGGCCCACTTTGGCTACAGAAGCTTCCACAAGCACGAGTAGAGGACGTAGGAGCACCTGACTCATCTATACCCCTAGTTTATTGCTTTGACCTTTCTTTTCAAGTTTTATGATGTAAAAGAAACTTTGATTTGTATCAGAGAGTTGGAGAATGTACTTGTGTTGAAATCAATGGAATTAAAGTTGTGAGCACTAAGAATTTTCTTTTTGGTCCCAAAATGGTCTAAGTTGTAAAAGGTAAAATTTTGAACAAAATCGACTTTTGTTAGAACTTTTCAAAACTATTTTCGAAAATGATAACTGCCTAACATGCACGGAACCTGCCCTCAAGATGTACAACAAAAGATCACAATCGCCATAATCAGATTCACCATGTCGAATTCTTCGCCATGACATCAAGACCACATAACCGAGCTAACTGATGATGGACAAAAATGACCTGAACAAAATGAACGAAAAGAACAGTTGAGTTGGAGATGGTTACGGCCAAACTTTAGGATAAAGTTGCCTATGTATCCCAAGGATGGGAATCGGGCCTTACGTAGTTCGATTCAAATTCACTCAAGTATTAACTCTCTCCTTTTGCGTTCTAACTTTTGCCAAAGTCACCCTTTAGGGTTTTCAACTTTGCAAGCTCAGTTTTTCTTTATTTTTAATTTTTCATGCTTTAACTTTTGCCTAGGTCGCCCTTCCGGATTTTTGGCCTAGCGAACCTCTCAAGGATAGTATTTCTTCAACTTGTCCATATTGATTGGTTGTAAAAACTCCAGGCCATCTAGGTCCATGAGAATAATCGCCCCTCCTAACTAGATAGATTTGATGACATAAGGGCCAGTCCAATTGGGTCTGAACTTGCCCCTAGTGTCGTGGATGGGAGTGTGGTTGTCTTTCAGTACCATGCCTCCCTTCTTAAGATTCTTGGACTTAACTTTCTTGTTAAAAGCCTTGGCAATTCTGTGCTGGTAGCCTTGGATATGATATAATGCCTTTAGTCTTCTCTCATCAAACAACATTAACTCCTCAAATCTATTTTGTTGCCAGTTTGCCTTCGCTATCTCACACTCGGCCATAACTCGTAGCGACAACACTTTAATTTTAATTGGCAAAACGACCTTCATCCCGTAGATGAGAGCATAGGGGGTTGAACTAAAGGGCCTTCTCTGCCAAACAGAGTGGCAGAACACTCTATGTGTATTATGGAGAGTTAATTGAAATTTTTAGTGAGTTGGATCATCGTGATCAGGTGATCACGGAGAGTGAAAAAGATGTTGCATCCTATCAAAAATTAGTTCAACGACTAAGGATGCATATTTTTCTTGCTAGATTAGATGGTGAATTCGAACAAATTCGTGGTGAAATTTTGAGGAAGGATCCAATTCTCGCATTAGAGGAATGTTATGTACTGGTCTGCTGTAGATGTGTTCGACGCGAAACGATGAATGTTGAACTTGGAAATTCTGAAGCTTTCGCCATGGTGACTCGAAACCATTCTAATCAGAATTGGCCCATCCTTCCTAAGATTGCTACTGGTGTCGATAAATCTTCCTACAAATGCACTCACTACAATCAAAGTGGTCATACCAAAAATCAATGCTATGAACTTGTGGGGTATCTAGAATGGTGAGATCATAGCTGTGATTCATAGAAGAGAAATTCTAAGAAGACCTCTACTGCTGCGGTTGTTGAAACAAAGACAGAGAATGATATTGCCGAAGCATTCTCGGCATTAGCAGTAGTGACAGGTAATGATGATAAGGTTTTAAATATTTCTGCATCTGTTTCTAATAGTGCATGGATAATTGATTCCGGTGCTACGGATCATATGACATTTGATTCTAAACAAGTCTTTCCTCTTAAACCTTCTTCACAAAATTTTGTTTCCACTGCCAATGGTACCTTAATTCTGATTATTGGAGAAGGATCCTTGTCCCTCATTGACACTTTGAATTTAGATTCTGTTTTGATTGTTCTATCTTTAGATTATAATCTCTTCTTAGTTTCCCAAATAACCACTGCTTTATTTTGTGTTGTCATTTTCTGGCCTGATTTTTGTGTGTTTAAGGACATCCAAACAAGGCAGACGATTGGTTGTGGTGTTAGGCGAGAGAAGCTGTATTACTTAGACTTAGTGTCAAAGAGTTGCTTGGTTCCCATTCTTGTATACGTATACCCAGAATGAAAGAATCTGATCCACACATTTCAAATTCTGAACACATTATGTGAACGATAGTGCAATGGTTCCCATTCTTGTATTCTTTTTAGCTTTCTTGGCTTTCCTGAATGTATGGTGTCAAGTTTGTGCCTAAGCATATGTTGGTCCCTATTTTGGGACTAAATATGTTGAGAGTGTTGTGAGTGTTTTTTTGTTAATGGTTGAGGATAACTTCTTGAAATGCAAAGTTTTTGGTTGATTGATGATTGAATTTTTTTTTTTTTTTTTTACTTGTCTTTGTAAATCTAACATTCTTATCAAAGAGTTTAGTAGTTTAAGTAGTGATTAGTGTTTAAGAAAGAAGAGCATCTCCAATCCTTCATCTTTTCTTTCATCAAAAGTACTTAGAAATTATCTTCAATCAAATATTCATCAAATCAAGATTCATTTTTTCATCCAATTGAGAACTCATCTAATTCATCATGATTTGATGAAAAGAGAAATTTGAGATACAAGGGGAATTTTTAAAAAGATTTTGATGAAAGAATTGGAGTATGTCATATTAAATTAAACTTACAAAATCAAATTAGATGAAAAAATTGGTGAAGGGGTTGGAGATGGTTTTAATTAATAGGATCATTAAAACACCAAC
This sequence comes from Camellia lanceoleosa, assembly GCA_025200525.1. Lineage (NCBI taxonomy): Eukaryota > Viridiplantae > Streptophyta > Magnoliopsida > Ericales > Theaceae > Camellia > Camellia lanceoleosa. Next base: position 159,884,408 of record CM045762.1, on the reverse strand, counting down.
TCAAATGAGATGTGTGTGTGTTAGTAAAAGAAGACATGAAAATGTTTGGACCACAAATTTAGCTAAAGATTTGGAAAGAGTTATTCACATGATCCATGCACAACGTTAATTTAACCAAGCATATAGCTTTTGGCAAAGCACAATGGAAAAAACTCCTACTTGATATGGGGGGGACACGTGAAATATAAGTTAAATTTTTTTCCTTTCTTTTTTGAATTTTTGTTGAAATTCATGATCTAAATAAAATGTTAATTTAACAAAGCACACAATGTCAATTTAACCCTTGACAGAACACAACAAAAAAAGAAAACTCTAATTAATTGGGACACATGGTTTGGTAATATTTTGGTTGATGATGTGTGCAATTGTGGGAATTGGGTGCTTGCTGTGTACCCAACACAACAGGTACTGCTGTGCGGTCTTATGGGCTTATTTCGAGATCTGTTTTGATAATTTGAATCGTTCACATTTTAGATTACATCGAGTATAACATACTTGTAAAAAATTAAGTTAATCGGATATCGTTAATCCATTCATCCACTCACATTTGTATCTTCAAAAATAAATGACATTGTGCTTTAATGTATTAAAATGAATACAAATGTGAGTGGATGAAAGGGTTAACGATATCTGATTAATTTAATTTTTTACAAGTATATTTTACTTGATGTACTCTAAAATGTGAACAGTTCGGATTATCAAAACGGATCCCGAAATAAACCCATTGGGCCGCACAATAGGCACCCCAAATCCGCAATTGTGAGGAAGTTCGACATTTGTACCGTTGTCAAACTACTCAAATTCTCTATGCCATTCCTTTCTCTTGGGAAGATGATTAAAACTTGACTTTTTGACTTTTTTTTTTTTTTTTTTTTTTTATGTGAGAGGTGATGTGACCAAAAATAAGTTAAAAGTTGACTTTTGCCTTTTTTATGATGTTCCCAAATGGCCCGAAAGTTATTCTAGATAATGCCATTCTAAACCCTAAAACCATAGCATCATAAAACCATAGCATCATGAAACTAATGGCCATGTTTTTCAATACAAGATCCTAAGATTGCTTGGAGAATAAACCATCCTTGCTGATGAGTCTACTGTTTGCGATAATATTGATGACAAGGTGTGTCTCTGGATAATGTTGGATTTTAATGCTCATTTATGGAATGAAGAATTTTATATTAATTAATAAAATTGAAACATATTATAAAACATTAGGCACATGCTTCTCGTTAAGTTCGTAAGTGGATTGGAGGCTGTTGTTGGCTTATGGTGGGCTCAAATCGGGAGTCAACTCGATGATCTAAATCATTTGATATGTAAGACCCGTCGAATACATGATTCGTGCAAAAAATCATATTAATTGAATATCGATAGACACTTGATTAGATCACATTTATGTCAATAGTTTATTTAAAAAATTTATACTTGCTGTTGATATAGATGTGATGTGATCAAGTGATTATCAATATCCGATTAATTTAATTTTTTATAGGAATGATGCACTCAACGAACCTACACATTCAACAATTTGAATTATTGAAATGAACTGGAGTAGTGCCCATTATGGGCCAACAACACCTTCTAATCCAATTGTAGACTCAGACCGGAGAGGAACCAACTCAAAATTTAAAATTATGATCTATAACTATCACATGATTGTAGGTTTCAAAATTTTTATTCATTGTTTTTGAATTAAAAAATGTATTAATGCAAGGAGAATTTTTTTTAAAGATTCTTGATATTAAAATCTTATAAGATAAAAGATATGTAATATTTTTATAGTAGCTAAGATCCATCAATATTTTCATAGAGAAAATTCGACTAAAAAAAATTTCAATTTTTACAGAGAAATTTTTATGAAAATGTCAAGGGATCTCAACTAATAAAAAAAAAATATCTTGAACCTCTCATACTACACAAAGTTGAAGAGAGATGTTTTACTAATTTTTTCTATTTTTTATAATAATTAATAATGAAATAAAATACTCCATTTCATTATGATTTAATTATTATTGTTTTTTATTTATGTGAGACTATTTCAAACTATACATACTTGCACGTAAAATTTACTCGTTAGTCAAAGTAAATTACTTGAATAAAATAGGTCCAATAAACTGGGCTACGTAAAAAGATAAATAAAATTAATCTCTAAAGTAGAACATCAAATCTATTCCTAACCAATTGTCTCCGTACGTACGTTGGGTGTACTTGTGAGAAAACTAATCAAGTTTCATCACAACCACATCATTTATTTATGATTGACCCGCCAAAAATTAAATTTTTATTCCAGTTATATTTTTCAATAAAAGAATATTTCTTAATTTTTTTTCCATATATTTTTTTAAAATTATAACTTCAAAATTAATATACTAACAATTGTATTAGTGGTCGCGGTAGCAGCTATAGAGGTGGTGATAGTTGAGATGTGATTGTGGTAGCTAAATGATAAAAGTGGTGATGGTAGTGGTAATGATAATAGCGATAGTAGTACGATAGCATTGATAAATTTTAAGTTCAAATAATGTTTTCAAAATAAAAAGTATTTTCCAATCAAATAAACTTGTTTTACATTATGAAAAAAAAAAAACCAAGAAACATTTTCTTTCATACAATAAATCAGAGTAAAAAACATTTTTTTTTCATGCAAAAACAAAGAAAGTATTATGCCAACATAAATGGCAAGTTAAATAGTGATAAAAAAGGAAGAATTATACATCAGTTGTATTTTAAAAAATAATTACTAATATATGGAAAAATTTATGTCCTTAATAATTAAAATTTATAAAGTTCATCATTAATGTGAATTTTTTAAAAAATATATATACTAATATAAATATACACTGATATGTTATTCTCCCATAATTTTTTTGCAAGATTTGTTAAGTTGTACAATATTGTTTTTTTGCAAGATTTGTTAAGTTGTACAAAGCTTCAATGACACACAAGCACACGTGTAAATAGAACGTTATCTTCTTTTGCCTACAAAATAACAGCTGCAAAGTCAAAAATAACCAACCACAACAACAAAGCTAATCACAAATTTTGATTAATGATCATCTATAAATACCCATTCATACCAACAACATATCATTCACAATTCACAATTCACAATTCACAAAGACAAGACACCAAGATCTAGCAAAGCATAACACAAAAAATGGCGTCCGAGACTGAATGCAAAGGTAAAGATTAGGTTTTGCTTATGTTTGGATTAAATCGCGTTTCCACTTAGTTTGGACGTGCCTTTTTTCATAAAAGAAACGTACTTATTATGTTTAATCTTTTTCTCTACATATTAAAGGAAATGGTGAATTACACTAATGGTCCATATAGTTTTGGGCTTGTATTATTTTGGTCCCTGACTTTTTAATTGTGACACATTTGACCTTGAATTTTGAATCTTGTTCCAAACAAGGACAATTGTAGATACTATTGGATTTTTCAAGGGCCAAATCATTAATTTGATAAAATATAAATTAATTTGACAAAAAAAATGTCAAAAAATTATTTTTGAATTTCTAAAAATTATTTCTAGCTACTAAAGATAAAATTATATAAAATTAATAAATCTTTTAGACGTTTATTTATTTTTTTTATCAAATTAATTTTTACTATGTATTTAGATGATGATCATGTAAAATTAATTTTTAAAAATTAATCATGTAACTTTTATTAATTTTACATAATTTTATTTTTGGTGGGTAAAAATAATTTTTTAAAAATTTTAAAATATTTTTTTGATATTTATTTTTTTCAAATTAGTTTATATTTTATCAAATTGACGATTTCGCCATTGAAATTAAGCAATGGTATGTTCAATTGTCCTTATTTGGAACAAAATTCAAAATTCAAGATCAAATGTGTCACAATTAAAAAGTTAGGAATTAAAGTGACATAAACCCCAAACTATAAGGACTATTAGTGTAATTTGCCCCAAAAAGAAAAAAAGATTAGTTGTAGAGTGGTGATTGATTATGATACTCCTATACACCATTTAAAACTGTATAGAAGGCTAATACAAGTAGTTATATGCATGTAGGTAAGAGTTCATGGCCTGAGCTCCTTGGGGCAAAGGGAGAAACAGCGGCAGCAACCATTGAGAGGGAGAATCCTCTGGTTAATGCCGTGATCGTGCTAGAAGGAACCATTGTTACCAAGGATTTTCTCTGCACTAGGGTTCGTGTTTGGGTTGATGACTGTGGAATTGTTACTAGGGTCCCTGTAATTGGTTAGAGTTTCACGTGATTCATTGTTGCTTGTTGATTATGATTTACTATGCTATTTTATCTCATAGGGAGCCCCAAGAAAATAAAGATTAATGGAGTTTGTATTCTCCATGTATTAATTGTACTACAAAATTAATAAGAGTGGTTTATAATGCAGTCAATTATGGTGTTCTTTCTCTATTTCTCTCTCCCCCTCTAAATTTTAGTAGCTTCACAATGCTACAAATTTTATTATTTTGACATTTTGGGTTAGGTTTTTATTTTTTGGTATGCCCACTATGTTATGGATAATGTAGTTGGCCAACTAGTAATCGGTGGAAGAAGAATAGAGAAAATTATATCATGTAACGGTTAGACTAACAATTTCTATTAGTGCGTGCATGAATTATTGTACTTTCACGTGTACTATAAGCACTATCTCCTGGTAGAAACTTCAAGAATTAAAAGAAGGATAGTCTATAAACAACAAAACTGATCACATCATTGAAGATGGATAATTTTTTTTTCATATTTTATTTTAAAAATGGACACCACTAACAAACCTGATAAAGTTTTGAACGCTTTAAATTCTTGAATTTCTTCTAGTATATATATATATATATTTTGATCGGCAAAGAAGATCTTTAATGATGAAAGTATGCAAAAGGATACAAAACATCAATAAAGAGGAGCTTGAAGCTAACTGAAGCTCCAAGCACCAGTTGGTGAGGGACCAACAAAACAAACAGAAAACGCGCAAACACAGCTAAGAAAAGAAGAGAAAAAAAAGCCAAACTAAGCTACACCCCATCTAAAAAGAAGAGAAGCAGAACAGCCAGCCTGCAGATCAACAAAAATGCACTGAGAACAACCACCATGAGCTGAACAAACTCCACAACTGTTCAGAACCATAGCGCAATCAGGAAAAGACCCACCAAAAACCTGCAAACTGAGACAAGAACCAATATATACTAGAATTTCTTCTAGTATATATTGGCATACATACCTAGAATGAAAGAATCTGATCCATATATTTTAAATTCTGAACACTTTTCATCGTATTTTTTTTCCTTGGTATTTAAAATTGCTGTTGTTAAGCACAATGGTTCTCATTCTTGTATTCTTTTTAGCTTGCTTGGCTTTCCTAAGTGTATGGTGTCAAGTTTGTGACTATAAACATATGATGGTCCTTGTTTTGGGACTAAACATGTTGACAGTGTTGTGTGTGTTTTTTTTGTTACTGGTAAATTGATTTTTTTGAGGATATATAGCTTCTTGAAATGTAATGTTTTGGGTTGATTGATGATCGAATTTTTTTTTGACTTGTGTTTGTAAATTGAACATTCTTATCAAAGAGGTTAGTGGAAGTAGTGATGACTAGTGTTTGGGAATTAATAGTCTTTTAAACACCAACTGACATGAGATGTGATAGCAAAAGAACGGCATGAATTTATTTAGGTTATGTTTGGAACGTCGGAATGGTTGGAAATTTGAAAGGAAAAATGAAAAATATTTAGCTTTATTTTAGTCAAATAATTCAAACACAACGGTGCCATTTAGTTTAGTTTTTAAATTAATATTTGGATCAAAAAATCAAAAAATATGTTTGATTTATCAATTTTCAAAACTCTTTTCAAAATTATTGTTTCTCTCTCCTCTCTCCTTCTCTTCTTCGTTTTTATTATTAATAAATTAATCAATCACTTTTTCTTTCTCTCCTCTTATCAAAAAAAATTACAAATCATCACAAAATTATTTTCAAAACTCAACCAAATAAATTTTTAATTTCCAAAACTTTTTCCAACAACTTATCCTTCAAAATACAACTTAAAACTCTTTTCAAAAAATTAAATCAAATGGAGCCAACATTACTTATAGTCCTTGAGCTTCTTTAAAATTTTAATTCACATAATTTACCTAATGTTGTAATTTCTTTTGCACTTGAAATGTATATTTTACTTTGATTATTTTTGTATATATTTTACAATTGAAATGTTACTGAAAGGAAAACCTGTATAATTATATCAAAATTGTAAAATTTACTATATTTTATTTTTTTTAAAAAAATTCCATAAGAGTCCTCCTAGATCTATCATTGGTAGATTTTATGATTTTTCAGTTCCACAGTGGTTACTTTTGGGCATGTAAAATTCATCACAAGTTGTAATGTAACAATTTGATTCATTTTTAGACTCTTGTACATAAATTATTCATAAAAAGTCTTAATTTAATCATATATATTTGGATTGCTTGTATGAAAAGTAATGGCCATGTTTTTCAATGATCCTAAGATTGCTTGTAGAATAAATCCTCCTTGGCGACGGGTCTGCGGTTTTGATAACATTGATGACAAGGTGTGCGCTTAATGATGGGATTTTGATCCTCCTCGTTCATGGAATGAAGATTTTTATTTTATTTGATAAAATTGTAACATATTATTAAAATATAAAATTAATGTTCAATAACTATCACATGATTGTAAGGATTAAATTTTTTATTAATTCTTTTTGAATTTAAAAAAAAGAGTTAATTGGTGAAAAGTCTAAACGTATAAGGACTATATGTTATTTAATCTAACGTTTAATTTTTATTTGTGCTAAATACATGTGTTGAAAGTTGCTAAAAAAGTCACCGGTACCGGAAAAGTCATATGAAAATTAGCTAAAAAGTCACTGGTGAAAGGTGGCTAACTGGTGGTAGTGAGGTGAATAAATAACGAAATAGATAAATGACACATACAAATAGATGACATTAGGTTATACTTGAACTATTAGACATATATGTAAGCTTTCGATTAAGAACTTTTTTTGGTTCAAAAAAATTTAATTTTAGCCGATTGGTCCAATAGTTTCAGAAGAAAACCTCTTGCTATTTAAAAAAAATATATATATATTAATGTAATTTTTTTTATAACAATTAATAATAAAATAAAATTCTTCATTAATGGCGGCTTAACTAGTAGCCATTATGAGGAAATTTTTATAGTGTACCTCTTAAAAAGTGTGTACTATATTCACCTTATTACATATTTTTGTAGTGCATGTTACGTATTTTTTGCAGTAAATGTTAGGTATCTTTTGGGTAGAGTCACAACAATTTATGGTTCAAAAATAAAATTACATATTTTATAGTAATGTTACAATTTTTTGTATCTAAACATTTTTAATAAAAAAATTTGTGTATCATTATCACAAAAATACGTAACATTAACACAAAATACACAGTTTATTATTAAAACACGAATCTTATAAGAAAAATATTTAATATTTACGATTTACCCGCCCTTGCAATGGGATTTATTCATATTTGATATGAGGTTATTATCACGGAAAAATTAGTGAAACATTCTTTTCTAACTTTTAATAGTAAAAGAGGTTCAATATATATTTTTTCTTATTAGTTAAGGTTATTCAATAATATTTTTAGAGAAATTTCAGCTTGTTACAAATTTCTCCGTGATGAACTGAAATTTCTTTTTGAAGAATTGAAATTTTTCTGTGAAAACAAATTTCTCTATGAATTTTTTTTTCTTTGTACTGAAATTTTTCTAGGCCAAAATTTCTCTGTAAAAATATTGAGAGATTCCAATTATTATGAAAATATTACATATTTTTTATATTATAGAATTTTAATTTCAAAATTTTGGAATAAAATAGGTCCACTAACTGAGCTACAAAAATTAATAAAGTTATTATTTTGAGGAGTTTTGAAAAATTATTACATAATAGTAAAAAAAAACAAAATTTTAATTACTAACATTCATAAAATTTATTATTTTTTTTTATAAATTTTTTTTTCTAGCACACTGGGGCACTTTGGGAAGAGGCTAAAAAAAGTCAATTTTTTAGCTTTTAGTTTTTTAGTCAAAAAAAGTCAGCTTTTTTTAGCCAAAGAAGCCAGCTTTTTTGCCAAAAAATCCACCGAAAAAGATAAAAAATCAAAAAGTCAATTTTTTACCAACTTCACAAAACACCACACTATATTGTGCTATGACTGACCACCTAAAATATAATGAGATTTACATTTTTATTCCAATTATATTCGATTGTAAGATTAAAGTTAATATATTAATAGTTGTATGATAAATGTTAACAAATGCCACTCGTGCATTGTTTAGGGTGTGTTTGGTAACGTTTACATTTTCAGTTTATATTTACAAAAATTTTATAAGATGGTTTTTGTTTATTTTTAGAAAAACAAAACTACAAACGCGTTTGGTAATTGACAAAATGTTTAAAAAAATTTTAAAATATAAAAAAGAGTGAGAAATGGCAAGTGGTAGCAGAAGACGATAGTGGAAAGTGGTGACGGTGGGTGGTGGGTAGCTAGTGGTGGTGGGTGGTGGCAGGTGGGTGGGTGGGTGACGGTGGCGGGTGGTGGTGGTAGCGAGTGGGTGGTGGTGGCATGTGGATGGCGGATGACGAGTGGTGGTGGGTGGTGACGGGTGGATGGTGGTGGTAGGTAGGTGGCGGGTGGTGGGTAGGTGGGTGACGGTGGCAGGTAGTAGGTGGTAGCGAGTGGGTAGTGGTGGCGGATGGGTAGTGATGGTGGGTGGATGAGTGGCGGTGGCGGGTGGTAGCGAGTGGGTGGTGGTGGTGGTGGTGGTAGTGGTGGTGGCGGGTGGTAGTGGCAAGTGGGTGGCGGATGGCGGGTGGTGGTAGTGGCAAGTGGGTGGCGGGTGGCTGGTGGGTGATGGTGGTGGTGGGTGGTGGGTGGTGGTGGTGGTGGTGGTGGTGGCGGATGGGTGGCGGGTGGCTGGTGGTGGTAGGCGACTGGTGGTGGATGGTAGTGGCAGGTGGGTGGCAAGTAATGGTGGCAAGTAGGTGGAGAGTGATGGTAGCGAGCGGTGGATGGTAGTGGCGAGTGGTGGGTGGTGGCGAGTGGATGGTAGATAGGTGGTGGGTGGTGGTAGTGGTGAGGGGTGGGTAGTGACAGGTGGGAGGTGAGTGGTGGTGGCAGGTGGTGGGTGGTAGTGGCGGAAGACGGTGGTGGAAAATGGTGGCGGGTGGTGGCTAGTATTGAGTGGTAAAAAAAAAAAAAACTCAAAACGGAAACACATTTTTTGTGTTTTCATTTTTTGGCCAAATTTATAAACTGAGACCACTAATTTATAAATCAAAAATTTTACCAAACAAGTTTTTATTTGAGTTTTTAAAATTTTTGTAAATATAAACAGAAAACTGAAAACGTAAGTGTTACCAAACGGCACCTTAATGTTGGGATTAATGTGAAAAGGATTTTGAAAATAGTGAAAAAGTTAAAAAAATGTATTAAATTGTGTAAAAGGTAGGGTTGCAACTCGGGCGAGTTTGGTTGGGTTGGAAAGTTGTTCAAACCCAGCTCAAGTTATGCAGAGACTCGCCCAGGACCAAATTGTAACCCGAAGTTGTTTGTCCAAGACCGACCCAAGTTAAACCTGAACTTCCCGAGTTGCCCAAATTGTAAATAAATTTCAATTATTATATATATATATATATATTTTTGTGCAGCTACATTATTAAATTATTAAAATTTGATTCTATCTACTTTTATATATATATATATAATAATTAATACCATCAAAATAAATAATTTATATAATGTAAGAGAGATATCGCTATAACAGTCTTTACAATATATAAGTGAAAATAAAAAATTAAAAAAAGTAGAATTTTATGTTATTTGTATATATATTATATATTCGATATGATTTAATAATTTAAATTACTTTTGTACCATGTAATAACTAATAATTTATATATATATTTAATATTTTTATATATCTATATATATTTGTTGAGATTGATTTGGATTAGCTACATCATAGTGAAAACTAAGCATTTCTATTTTCGTTGCTCAGCAACTGTTCAACGTTTGGTTTGTGAGAAGCGCAGGGATGTGTCACTCAAGCATGAGTTATATGGACCAAACTTCATTAATTTGCTCACCAATTGTTTGATGATTGTTTCAGTCTAACGAAAAAGGCCTCCCTTGCATTGGACCCACACTGTTAAGGAAGGAGCCTCCTTTGCAATGTGACATTCTTTTACAAATATAATTAAATTATTTCTACAATAGAAGGGAACAAGACAAGGAATAACTTGCGGTAAATATGAACATAAGGATTTCATCATCTCTTTGTTTATAGAACAAAATACATTGTAAAGGCCTAATGTTCAATAAATCTAATATTGAACAAAATACATGACAAAAATCCAATGTTCAATAGATCTACTCCATGCTAGTAAACTTTGTTGGAACAATTTTCTGTGTAAATAAAATAAATTCAAACAATTCAAACAAAATAAAATAAACTTATAGTATTTATTTTATAGAACCGAATAAATAATTCAAAGACCAAGTCGAGTGTGTGACACTCTGTCCTTAAGACAGATTCGTCATGCTACGATGCTTACGGTTGAGTGGCGTCTATCTCCCAGGATACAATGATCTTAACCAATTTGTAGTAGCACTCCAAAACAAATTGTTCGGCGAACCAAACCTGTGTCCTAACTCTCTGAATATTTATTCTAAAACTAATATGGAGAATAATGCACCAAAAATGATAATTGGACAGGAAAAAAGGAATTATGCAGACTAATTTTCCATGATCCTAGACTGCTGGAATTATGGCTGTATTTATAGGCAAAAGTCTTTGCCCCGAATAGGTTCCAAAAGAAGTGAAAAGGTGCACAAATTAATTTGAACATGTGCACAGTCATATATCCGTTGCTTTGAACACTTTTTCAAAATGTTTGAAAAAAGGTACCGTTGCACTTTTGAACACACTTTATACAAACAGTTTTTTAACCTTTTTGAAATATGTATCCGTTGGAGACAAAGTTCAAAACTATTGGATATATATTATATTAAACTATTTGAATAGTTTAATTACTAAATGTAGAAGTACAAATTTTAGGAAACCACTTAGGAATCCAAAATTTGAAAAAATCCCACAATAATTTTTGTTGAAAAAATTAAAAAGAATTTTATCTAAAAAATTAATGTTAGACCTGAAAACGACGTCAACTTCCCATTCACTCAAAAATGGTTTTGACGTTCCGTGTTCATCGTATGACTTGCCACACGGCAAGGAACACTTCACTTGTTCGAATCCACCATCAAACATTTCACCTCTTCGGACCCACCCTAAAAGACGTTTGAGGCCCACTCAAAATTGGGCTAAAAAAATATGCCTATATTAAACCATTTTTCCAACATTCACTAAATATGCCCAAATAATCAACTTTCTGAATCAGAATCGTTTCCCCTCTATTGCAACTTGAATGTATGATTTGAAGAACTCAACCTACACAAAATAATAAATTTCTTAGAGAAGCATAGCTGTATAAGGTGAGAAAGAGAGAAAATTTTGAAGACAGTGTTATATACCCTTATTACATGGTAAAAAGCCATCATCATTTGAAGTTGTTGGCATAAAATGAATTCCCTGATGAACATAAACTAGTTAGTCATACGATTGAAATAAATTTTAATAAATTTGATTGGTGTAAACTATCCAACCAATACCTGTAAAGCATGCAAGTGACTAATTGGCAGTGCTAGTTAATTTCTCATCGCCATATAGTGAATTAGGTAAGGCTACAAAAACCATTTATAAATTGGAAACATTATTATTTTAAATTGAGATGGCTAATGAATTTTATATATTATTAGCATATACTTTTTAGTACCTGTGGATGGTTCCCAATTAAATTGGGAATGTTAGCAGCTACTCTATTATAACAACCACTCCAAAATGGATTGGGAATACCTTGTGTTGGGTTTCCATTAGGATTTGAATAATTGATATACATGCTTGCACCTCCAACCATATGGTTCATGCTCTGTTGTCATAAATGTGATGTATATAGAGGAGCATCACTGTAATCATTTGCTAAGCTTAACTTGTTTGAACAATCCTGCCAAATTGCATATATTATTGGAAATCATTAAAAAAAAGAACAGAAAAAAATAGAAGGAATTTAACAATGGATACCACACAATATTTTGATTTAAAAACTTGTTTTTGTTGAAATTGGTACAATTCACCTTGAACTTCTTGCTTTTTTTCCCCCTTTAGATGCCTGCTACAATGATTTTGATATCAAATATAATCTTATTTTTAGAGAATCAAACCAAACCAAACCAAACCAAAATTACAAAATATAAATAAATAAACCCAACCACATTTACAAAATATAAATAAATACATAAATTACCTTTTTCTTCCTCACCAATTGATCTATTTTAGACTCCTTACGTTTTGATGGCGGACGACCTTTAGCTCACATTGGCAGTGGACTAAAGCACCTTAGTACATGGTTTGGACATTCCATTAAACTCTTCATTGCAAGGAGACAAAGATGGGCATTGGCTTTCAATCAACTGATCATCAATTTTTTGCATCTTCTCCTTTATTTCACGTAAACAACTCATCAAATGGTTGCATTTTTCTTCAGATTCTGCGGCAATCTTAGCAATTTCATAGAAATAGCTACATAACTTATCATACTGTTGCACTTGTTCATTAGTTTCCTGATCATTGTATGAACATTTTATGAACATTTGATGAAAAAGTGTCTATGCCTCAAGTCCTTCCTCCACCATGACAGAATGTAACGAGATGGAACTTTTTTCACTTTCTTTTTATTAAGCACAGCAATTGTATGCCTACACAAAATACCACAAAACTCAAACAAATGACACAAGCAATGTACTTCACATTCCTTTTTATTGTAGTATAAGCTAAAACTGACCTCCTTCCTTCAGTCACCAACTTTGACACTATCTTCAACCTCAAAAATAAAAATGCAACCTTCTTGCTTAACAAAAGATATATTGCAATAAATCAATCCCCTCAACTCATCTTGAAATTCCTTCAACTTTGCCATGGTATATATCTCTTGAAATTGTTTTTCAATATCGAATTTAGTAATCAATGGGATTCTAAAATGAAAAGAAGCATGATCTACCCGGTTTCCTTTTTCCACTTTGCTTCGTAATGCATTATCATATTGTTCAACAAACTGTTTCAAAGTAGTCTTTGAGTTAACATACCTATTAAAAAATACATTCATGCTATCACTGCGCTACGTAGTAGACATACCCAACGATGCCTATCATCATATAAATTGTGTAACCACTCATTATTTTCCAGACCATATTCTTCAATCATTTCTTTCCAACCCTCTTCAAAATCACTAGGAGTTATTGAATCATAAACAACATTATGCAGAGCATTTTTTATTGATTCATATCTCAAATATCCAAAAAGCTTTTTTGGAACCTTTTCCATTATATGCCACAAGCGTAATCGATGATGAGTCATTGGCAACACTCTTGCAATAGCTCCTTGCATAGCCTTACATTGATCTGTAATTATCGCTTTTGGTGCTTTCCCAGACATACATGCCAACCACAATTGAAATAACCAAATATAAGTGTCCGTATATTTTCATTCGACAAGAGACCACATCCGAACAAAATTGATTACCCAAGATGATTCACCCCAACAAACGAAGTAAAGGGCATATTATATTTGTTAATTAGGCATATTGATCCAAATGAAACAACATCTTGTAGACGTCCCTGAACGTCCCGGGAGAAATCCTGTTTTGTTCATTTGGGCTTATTACAGTTCGAACTCAATGTCACGGTTCTGAATCTGATCTCGCAAAGTGCAATGTAAGATCGATAAATCACCAAAGAGTCCAAATCCGGCAAATCGTTTTGAAAAACTAATTTTTAGAAAGAAGTGCCAAACATGGACTGTTTTGCCAGATACAGAGTCGCCACCTAAATATTTTATTTTAGGGGAATTTAGGAAACCCTGACTCGTGTTTAAGGCCACGTATCCGTCATTACCAATGTTGCCTCGGCTCGGGAACTTGGGTACGATTGGGGAAGGTCATTTTATGAGCACCCCCGCTCGCCCGATCAAAGATCGGCTACTACTAAGCATGATATCGAGTTTTTGAAAACACATGTGCTCTTATTCCAGTTTATTAGGCTAAGATTACTATGTGATGCACACAGCATACAAGTATAGACTAGATCGCCTGAGTTGGAACAAAACCATTTCATGTTTGTTTTTTAAAGCGGTTTGCTACTCGCAAGTAAGCTAAAATAGAGATTTTGCCACCCTTAAGTGGGCTTAGAAAATAGGGTGATTTGCCACTCTCAAGTGGGCTTAAAACTCGTAATCAATGAATTGTTCCAATTCAAGTAATCCAACCTTCACCCACAGGCATTCAAGCAGGTATATCACGTAAGCAGTTAGCCTCATGGCAAGCATGCTATCATGGCAGTCACTCACACACATGCAAGGATGCTAAAGCATAAATACTCACCGAGTACTCCAAGCCAAAATAGAAACTAGTTAGTAATCAATGCATGATCCTAATTCATGTTAAGATGGCTAATGCAACACATGCAAAATGCAACTAAGATAGGCTCAACTTTTCTAAGATGGCATATGAGATGCTACAGATAACACGCATTCAACTTGGAATTGAAATACGATGCAGTTAGTATGATGCGCCGAGCCCGGTGCATGCAAGACAGATGAATGGATGCAAACATGCAAGCATAAGTATGCTAATCGAAACATGCCCTAAACTGAGCATCATAAGCTAGTAAATAAAAGGGAGAAAGACGTGGGGTTGGAAGACATACATCGCACATACGCACATTTATTACAACATCGCCCTCCTCGGAGGGTCCGAATAAATAATACACAACCAAATGAATAACGAATTACAGCTAATTATTACACAACCCTAATTAATTAACAAATTAACTAAAATAAATAAGCTAGCATGCAAAACATATGAAATGGACTGCCTCAGCTTGGTCTTGAATGATAAAGAATGCATGCATGCTCAAGTCGCCTTGTCGGGAAATCCATCGCGATGCCCCAATTTGCCTCTATTTGCAACTGGTCCTAGAACACTATACAAAATTCCAGAAGGCTGAAACTCCACCATGTTGTAGGGATACTACCGACCAGTTTTTGCTGCTGGTTTCCGGTTTGCTACAACAGAGAGTAAGAAAGGGGCATGGCAAAGTATTTTCAACATATGTGCGCACGACCACTCTCCCCATCATTGCATAAGCTCTAGGGAGTGTAGTCCTCAATCCTTGTGCCACCAATCACACATCTCGATGCATGATGGCCGAAGAGTCGAATTGCATGACTCAATGTGAAATGGATGCACAAATGAACATAATAAGGCATAAACTCCATCATGGATAATCAAGAGTGTCGGCGACCGGGAATCGAAGCACGTTTCGTCACTTTGAGTACGAAACGTCCCTCGTTTCCCGTGTTTGAACTAAACCTTACTCCAAACACAATGCAATATACATGGCATGCATGAATGCAACTCTAACATGCAACCTAAACATAATGCCACTAAATGATGCAAACATGCAAATGATGATATGCAAACATGCTACTAGCATGCACAATGCTATGAAATAATCAATAGCATACTCAATGCACATGAAAACTGTATGGCATACGCAATGCACACATGGAGACTAACAATGAAATGATCAAGGCATACACAATGCAATGGTCAATCATGCAACAACATGGACTAAATGGCATATACAATGCAAGATGGACTTAAACCAAGATAGGTGAGCCTTAGCCACACCCAAATCAGTGGCCAAATATGATGAAATTAGGCAACAAAAACACATGCAAACATGCACAAATGCAAGGGACCAAACCTAAGACACCAAATGCAACTTTACCAAAGCATGGCAAGGGATGAAATATGGCATACAATCACACATTTTCCAGCTCTGAAATGACATGCAAGATGGTCCCGAATCATGTAAACACCTCACACAATGCATGATAGATGGCCCGAATACCGAAACTAGTGAAGTGCATTACACTAGAGGTACACAAAGCAATGCTCAAATGACCCAACCAGCTCTAAACAGTCCCTATGCAGGTCCAAGACAGTGGGAAGATGGTCTAAAATGATGGCTCAAAAGATACAGAAATGAAGCTCATGCAATGGTCCATAAATGAGGCATACAAGCACAACCTTCAAATGCATTTAAGGAGTGGAAAATATGGGAACATGGCAACCTTACATGCTCTGAAATACCATACACAATGACCCCAAAACATGCAAACACCTCAATATAAGCATGCAATAGGCTTTAATACTCGAAGCTAGGCAAGGGTATTGCACTACAACCATGCATAGCAAACATTATTCGACCATGAGGCCTAAAAACAGAGTTAAGGCAGTCCAAAACATGCACAAAATCAGTTTAAGGCATGGCCAAAAAGTGCTAGAATCAAAGACCAAAATAGTATGCAAGACAAGCTAGTGAAGAGGGTTTACACTACAAGTACATGAAGCATTCAAAAGGTCACTAAACCAGAAAAATTCAGAGGTATGACATGACAAATAAAGCCCAAAAACTCATTGAAACATGGTCAATGCATGCAAGAATGACATGCTCCTTTGATAGGCTATGAAGAGGGTTATTCTACACATGCAAGATGGACACCCAATATGGGAAAACAAGCTCTGGACAGAGCCTATGCAGGTCCTAAAACTCACCAAAAATGTCCTGCAACATGGCTTGGAAGCATGCAAATAAGGGCTCCTTTGTTAGGCCAAATATGCTAAAAATCAAAACAAGCAGAGAGAGAGTCACCCCTCTCTGATTTTGGCTCTCAAAAACACATAACAACCACTAAAAATATGCTGGATTTCAGTGGTCAAAAGGGCAAACAAATCTCAAAACAAAGGCCTTAATGCATGGCTCAAAACAAGGTGGAATAAAACATGCAAGGGGGTAGATGACCCCCAACAGAAAAATGATATTAAACAAATATGTTAAGGACCTCAAAATAAGACTTTTTTTCAGTTTACAGCAAAGCTCAAAGATGCTTGCAAGTATGGCTAAAAGATGAAGCAAAATAAAGCTTAAAAGAAGGAACAATGTGTTACCCTTGTAGCTTCAGCAAAACAGCCACCTCTGGACCAAAACTCAACCTTTAACCTCTGAGAATGACCTCCAAGGAGCTTAGGTTGATGGTGGAAGTGTTAGGCTAGGAGGTGTAGTGTAAAAGGGCCAAGAACTATGCATTTTTGAAGCCAAAATAGAGATATAGAGAGGGAGGTATATGTGTATGCCTTAGGGAAATTCTGAACCTTCACAAAGGAGGGAGATGCCCTCCGTTATAGAGATTCAAGGCTTTAGCTTCTCAAAGAAGCTAAAAACCAAGGCCAAAGATCCTCCGTACACGTGTATGGAGGATGCAGTCTATGGCTTCCAGCTGGCACAGCTGGCAACAACTCACAGAGACATAACTGAGGGAGGTAAGCCGACCAGTTCAAGTGGTCGGCTGACCACTTCCCCTGGTCGGCCGACCAGTTCAAAAGGGTCAAGCTGATGAATGGTGGTCGGCAGCCCTAAATGGTGGTCTCCCAATTGAATGCAAGCAAGTGGTGTGGTGGGAGACCTGCAAAAGTGGCTTAAAAACCAAAGAGACTAGCTTCTTGATAAGAAAACCGGCCGACGGGAGAAAAGGTGGTCTCCAAGAGAAAAGGTGGTCTCCCACCCTTGTACCACCTTCCAAACAATGAAAACAAGGTCCATGCCAAAAATGAACCACGACGGATGCAAAACGAGGGTTCAAGGGCCAAAACGCGTAGCCGGGTGCCCCGAAAACTAACTGTTAAGCATCGAAAGTGGCATGCGACCACGAAGGTGGTCTCCGAACCCTGATGTCCCTCTAGAGAGAGAAACAAGGTCTTGCGCCAAAAACCGCGCAAAGCAGAGAAAGTTAAGCGATCCGAACCGAGGCGCTGGCAAGCGGCTTTGAAAATCGAAAACTGGTCTCCAAACGGGAACAGTGGTCTACGACCATGAAAAGTAGCCTACGGCCACTGAGAGATGGTCTACGAGACCTCTCCTCCCTTCGGGAAGAGAAAACAGAACTTGGTTCGCAAACCGAGGCAAAGCACAAAAGAGTCCCGAAGTCCGGAGGCAAGGCTCTCAACCGGGACTCCGTAACCTCAGAACGAGCACAACATGCGCAATCACCGAGCGTTCAATCGATGACGTCTGAGTCTTAAGGTCGGTCAAAAATGGGGTGTCTACACATCTCCAAAAGACTCGTATGCTACTTTACCTCTTGCATCAGCCCAAAACACATTCTTTAAACAACCATCATCATCTAAATCCATTACATAAGAGAAACTTGAATTTTTGTTTTGCATTTTAGTGAAATAAGTGAGAATTGCTTCGGCATCACCAGTTCCAAGTCTTAAACGCCTCATTTTTTCAATGTAGTTTTGACAATCTTTCCAGTGAATGATAGATGCTCATGACCTCCAACTTCAACAACTAAAGAATTAAATTTTTACTCACATTTATTCGGCAAATTTGATCATTTAATTCTAGCCTCCTTTTCACATGCGTACCCATCATCTTATTACTTCGAAAGAAACGTGTCTTCCCAGGACTTAATGAATGATTATGTTCAAGCATAGATTTAAACAAGCTAAATGTTCCATCAGAACATGACACTCCATTTTATCTTCACAAGTTGTTTTTTTTAGAGGTGCAACTCGGGCGGGTTCGGTCTGGTTGGGAGGTTGTCCAAGCCTAGCCCAAGTTGTGCTGAGACCTGTCCAAGCCCGAATTATAACTTGAGATTGTCTGCCCAAGCCTGACCCAAATTAAACCCGAATTGCCCGAGTTGTCCAAATTGCCGAATTGTAAATGAATTTCAGTAAATTTTTTTTTTTTGCAACTACATTATTAAATTATTAAAATTTGACTATATTTACATTTTTATTTATTTATAGAAAATCATTAATATCATCAAAACAAAATAATTTATATAATGTAAGAGAGATGCCACTATAGTAGTCTTAACAATTTATGAGTGAAAATAAAAAGAAAAAAAGTACGATTTTATATTATTTATATATATAATATATATTCAATATGATTTAATAATATAAATTACTTTAATGTCATGTAATGGCTAATAATTTATATGTATATTTAATATTTTTATATATCTATATATGTATAATTCGGGTTTGGGGTTGCTTGGGTTGTTTGACGTCTTTGCCCAATGTACCAAATTTAAAAATATTTTGTCCAAACCCTAAAAAAATTCGCGCTGGGCTTGGTTTGCTCGGGTTGAACCTACCCAAATTGCACCCCTAGTTTTTTTTTTTGTTGGGTTTGGCTTAAAAGAGTTCAATGAGGTACATTCTGTTTTTCCCGTACGAGCACATGCAAGTGTAAAATATTTTATACTCCCATTCTCTCCCTGCCTCGAGCTTCTTATCATGACTTCAAAACCTTCTTGTCGAGCATAAGATGCATAGTATTGATGAGCTTCATCTTTTGAGCCGAATGTCATTTCGACCTTTGGTGCTTCGATCTTCTTACTGACATCTAATATATCTTCAAAGTTACACTCATATATTTCGTCAGTTTCACCACTTTCCTTACCACAAGACATTTCTCTAAGTCTATGGATTTCTATACCGATAATGGAAAATTCCTTGCTTTGATTTTGTTCTTTAACTTGGAAGTAATGGGGATACGAGAACTTTTGAGAAAGTGAAAAGGGAATACAAAAGGTTTGGACATTATCTATCAAAAGTGGAATATGAATGGTTTCTACAAAAAAAAAAAAATGCGCAAGCTGTTTTTTTTTTTTTTTTTTGCTGTTATCTTATTTGACTATTTAATAGCTGATTTAGGAAGCCACCTTGGTATGCCACACTAGTGAGTAAACCAAGTTTGTCAAATGTGTTGTTTGTATAGCACCATTCTACAACTAATACAAAGTATATTGGGTTTTACACTTATTTTGTCTTAATCTTATGCCCCTAGGGCACTTGTTATTGTTGAAAAAATTGGTTTTATATATGCTTATTTTGGGTCATTTTTTAGCCCAAAATTGAGTGGGCCCCAAATGTCTTTTTGGATGGGTCCAAAGGTGACGTGTTCCTTGCCGTATGGCAAGTCACACGGTAAAAACGGTTTGTCAAAACCATTTAGGAGTGAATTGATAGTTGACGTCGTTTTCGAGTTCGTGGAATGGACAATTAAATAAGTAAATGTGGTTTTCTTTGAAATGAGTTGTCCCACATTGAAACTTTAAGAGAGTTTTTGTGTGTCTATAAGCTCTAGATTACAACACTTGGGTTGGGCCTCAATGGGGCGCCCCAAGTTTGTAGAAATGAGGAGTTATGGACAAAATGAACCTTAGCCAAAACCACTACACGCGCGCACTGTTTGTTCGGCTGTGTCGGGCGCGGTTGTGGGTCGAGTTGGTTCTAATATTAATTTTTTGGACAAAATATATTTAAATTTTTCCTAAATTCTTGAGGGAAATTTAAATTTTGCATTAATATAATTTGAATTTAAATTCAAATTTTTCTGTCCATATGTTATCTCTATTGTTCAAATTCCCTAAAAGATTTAAACTGCCGGCAGTTTCTGGACAGTAAACTACCCAGCAGTTAATCTGTTGAAACAGTTTGCAGATCTGTTTGAATTCATACAGCATCTGTTCAAATTCAAAACTATACCTGTTCACTTCTTTTGTAACTGTTCAGGCCAGATTAATTTGCCTATATATACCAGCCTCCGTAGCAGTCTTGGACATTGGAAAAAACAATTTGAAATTTTTTTTTTTGCTGTCCTATTTTGTTATTTAGTTGCATTATTCTTCATATAATTTTTAGGGAAAAAATAAAGAGAGTATAGAACACAAGGTTTTAGTTTGCTGGACAAATTTGTTTGCAGTACTACTACAAATTTGTGAAGATCATTATATCCTGGGAGATAGACGCCACTTTACCGTTAGCACCGTTGCGAGGCGAATCTGTCTTAAGGACAAAGTGTCATACACTCGACTTGATCTTTTTATTTTTCATTCGGTTCGATAAAATAAATTCTGTATGTTATTTATTTTATTTATTTGATTTTGTTTCAATTTATTTATTGTACACAGAAGATTGTTCCAACAATCATAAGACAGATTCGAATTATTCTGTTTACAGAATTTTTCGTTTATTTCCTTTCTTCTTTCTTCTTTATACAAAAATTATTTTCTATGATTTTACAAAATAATATTTTGGTTGGAAAACAAATAATATTAATATACTGTTTGACAGATAGTTGTAATATAGTATTAATATTCTCTTTGACAACTAGTAGTAATATACTGGTGTCATTAACAATTCAGAATATTTATTTGTGAAGTTTGTTAGAAATTAATTTTAGTTTTCTTAAATAATTTCTAAGTGTTCATTAATTAAAAATAAATTCTTTTTTTTAATTATTGAAGTGTTACAGAAATTTAATTAATTTGGTTAAATAAAATTTTATTTTATTTCCAAATTAATTGAAAAATAAAAGTTACTTTTTTGTTTTTTTTATTTTTACATAATTTAATTCTGTGAATTTGTATTAATTTTCTGTATAGTATAAATTCTAATTATAATTTTGTTTTATAATTTAGAATTCATGGCTACTGAAACAAATGCCCAAACAAGTACTAGTGTGGTGGCTATAATTGTGCCAACCCCCTCTTCTATTGTGACAGTACCGGTAAATCACGGTGAGAAGCCAGAGAAGTTCTCAGGAATTGATTTTAAAAGATGGCAACAGAAAATGTTGTTTTATCTTACAACTCTGAACTTAGCTCGTTTTCTCCGTGAGGACGCTCCTATTTTCAAAGAGGATGAAACCGATCAACAAATGGTTGTTGCGGTCGATGCCTGGAAACATGCTGATTTCTTTTTTCGGAACTACATCTTGAACGAACTTGACAACACATTATACAACGTCTACAGTCCTATCAAGACAACAAAGGAACTTTGGGAGTCCTTCGAGAAAAAGTACAAAACTGAAGATGCCGGCTCAAAGAAATTTGTGGTTGGCAAATTCTTGGACTTTGTGATGGTTGATTCTAAGACTGTGATCAGCCAAGTTCAAGATCTCCAACTCATTCTACATGATATTCATACAAAAGGCATGTCTCTCAGTGAATCCTTCCAAGTTGTAGCCTTAATTGAGAAATTACCACAAGGCTGGAAGGAATTCAAAAACTACCTCAAACACAAGCGCAAAGAAATGTCTTTAGAAGAATTAATCGTGCGTTTGAGGATTGAGGAGGACAACTGCAATTCTGAAAAGTGGGCTGGTAAGCATCCTATGGAGTCTAAGGCAAATGTGGTAGAACATGTTCCAAAAGTAAAGAAACGGAAGTTTTCTGGAGAAAGTTCATCACAAGGCTTTAAAGAGGGGAAATTAAAAAGTACATGTTTAATGGGGAAGTGTTACATCTGTTACAAAGAGGGATATCGGGCCAAAGATTGCCGTAGCAAAGGCAAAAGCAAAAGAAGAACAAGCAAGAAGCCTGTTCAAGAAAACTTCCGTTGGTGAAGATGACATCAATCTTTCTACAGTTGTTTCCGAGGCAAACCTTGTCAGAAATCCTGAAGAATAGTGGGTGGACACTTGTGCTACTCGCCATATCTGTGCCGACAAAAGGATGTTCACATCTTATTCTACAGCGGACAATGGTGAACAACTTTTTATGAGTAACTCCTCAACTCCCAAAGTTGAAGGACAAGGGAAGATTGTTCTCAAGATGACATCTGGAAAGGAACTCACTCTCAACAATATGCTGCATGTACCGGATCTTTGTTGAGTAAGAATGAGTTTAGGCTAGTGTTTGAGAGTGATAAATTTGTACTTACTAAGAATGAGATATATGTAGGAAAATGTTACATGTCTGATGGCCTTTTCAAGATGAATGTAATGACCGTTGTACCATCAGTTATTAATAAAAATATATCTTCTTCTTACTTGCTTGAGTATTCAAATTTATGGCATAGTAGACTTGGACATGTTAATTATGGATCTTTCCATAGATCAATTAATATGGAATGTTTACCAAAATTTGACATTCATTCAAATCATAAATGTGAAATTTGCGTTGAGGCAAAATTATCCAAAACTTCTTTTCATTTAATTGAAAGAAGTACAGAACCACTTGAATTAATTCATAGTGACATTTGTGATTTTGAATCAATTTAAACTAGAGGTGGGAAAAAATATTTTATCACTTTTATAGATGACTATACTAGATATAGTTATGTTTATTTAATTCGAACCAAGGATGAAGCTTTGGAAACTTTCATCCAGTATAAGAATGAAGTTGAAAACCAACTTGGTAAGAAAATCAAAAAACTAAGAAGTGATAAAGGTGGTGAATATGAATCACCTTTTGGTGAGTTTTGTAAAAAATATGGAATAATTCATCAAACCACCACTCCTTACTCACCTCAGCAAAATGGAATTACTGAAAGGAAAAATAGGAATTTAAAAGAAATTGTGAATGCCATGTTAATTTGTTCTGGATTACCTTAGAACTTGTGGGGTGAAGCAATACTTTCTGTTAATTATATACTTAATAAGGTACCCTGAAAGAAAGTGGATCAAACACTTTATAAATTGTGGCATGGTAGAGTACCATCCTACAAATACTTAAAAGTGTGGGGGTGTCTAGCTAAAGTGGCTATTTTTAGTCCCAAAAAGACTAAGATAGGTCCTAAAACAGTTGATTTCATTTTCATTGGTTATGCCAAGAATAGTAGTGCATATTGGTTTGTGATTTATAAATCAGAACATATCGAAATGCATGTAAATACAATTATTGAGTCTCGGAATGCATCATTTTTTGAACATATATTTCCAAATAAGACTGGACAAGAGACTAGTACTAATAAAAGATATTTTGATGCTCTTACTAGTAATGATCAAGAACAAGATCAAGATTAAGAGTAAGAGATAGATCAAAATGAGGAAGAGGAACTTAGGCGTAGTAAACGAGCTAGAACTTCAAAATCTTTTGGTCTAGATTTTCTAACATATTTGTTAGAAAATGAGCCTTTAACTTTTAAAGAGGCTATGTCTAATCTTAAAGCTTCTTTATGGAAAGAAGTTGTCAATAGTGAAGTTGAATCCATCTTGCAAAATCGTACTTGGGAATTAGTGGACTTACCACCAGGTTGTAAACCTCTTGGATATGAGTGGATTTTCAAAAGGAAAATGAAAACGGATGGATCAATTGACAAATACAAGGCAAGACTTGTGGTCAAAGGTTTTAGACAAAAAGAAGGTCTTGATTACTTTGACACATACTCACTGGTTACTAGAATAACATCCATTAGAATGCTAATTGCTATTGCGTCTTTGTACAATCTAGAAATTCATCAAATTGATGTAAAAACCGCTTTCTTAAATGGTGAGTTAGATGAAGAAATTTATATGGAACAACCAGAAGGTTTTTCTGTTCCAAGAAAAGAAAAGAAAGTGTGTAAATTGGTTAGATCATAATATGGTTTAAAACAAGCGACAAAGCAATGGCATGAGAAATTTGACAAAGCAGTGATGTCAAATGGTTAAAATTAATGAGTGTGACAAATGTGTTTATATTAAAAATACAAACAAAGGTTACGTCATTGTATGTCTTTATGTAGATGATATGCTCATCATAGGTAGTAATAATAAATGATTAAAACTATCAAGAAAATGTTGAATAAACATTTTGACATGAAGAACATGGACATTGCTAATATAATTCTTGGTATGAAAATTACTAAAACATCAGAAGTATATGCTTTGTCACAATCTCATTACATTGAGAAAATACTTGACAAATTTAGCAAAGATGATGATCATCTTGCTAGAACACCTGTAAATGTTAATTTGTTTCTATCTAAGAATGTACAGAAAAGTATTTCTCAATTAGAGTATACCCAAATTATTTGAAGCTTAATGTACTTGATGAACTGCACTCGCCCGGATATAGCTTATGCAGTAAGTAAATTAAGTAGATATACGAGTAATCTAGGAATAGAACATTGGAAAGCAATTATAAGGGTTCTAAGATACCTCAAATTTACTCGTAACATTGGGCTGAATTATACTAGATATCCAGCAGTACTTGAAGAATACTGTGATGCAAATTGGATATCGGATACTAGAGACTCGAAGTCCACCAGTAGGTATGTCTTTACTCTTGGTAGGGCGGCTATATCTTGGAAATCTTCCAAACAGACTTGCATTGCGAGGTCTACTATGGAATCATAATTCATAGCTTTAGATAAAGCTGGAGAAGAAGCAGAATGGCTTCGTCACTTCCTTGAAGATATTTCAACGTAGCCAAAATCGATGCTTGCTATATACATACATTGTGATAGTTAATTAGCAATTGGTAGAGCACAAAGTCATATGTATAACGTTAAGTCACGACACATTTGTTGTTGACATAACACCGTGAGACAATTACTCTCAAATGGAATTATTTCCATTGAATATATGAAGTCCAAAGACAACATAGCGGATCCACTAACCAAAGGGTTAGCAAGAGAGCTAGTTGAGAATTCATCAAAGGGAAAGGGACTTAAGCCTATTAAATAAGAGTTACCACAACGACAATCCAACCTAGTTGACTGGAGATCCCAAGATCTAGGTTTAAAAGGACAACCGAGTTGTGTATGACTCAGAAGGATCACTGGGGAGTCAAACTCCTACCAATTTCTATGATGAAATAGTAATGTCTGCAGCGTTTTAGGTTAAGTAATACTTTTAATGATTTTTATATCTAGGTAAATCTAGTGGAGTATGGCAGGATACTTTTTATAAGAATCACTTATGTGAGTGTGAACTGGGGTCGGTTCCATGAGATTTATGAAGGGCTACAATTCTGTAGAGCACTCATGAAAGACCAGGTTGTTCAGGGCCAAAATGAACACAATAGTGAGAACTAAACCGTGTCTAGTGATATACTATGTGAGTTCTATTGTCTTGGTTTACACAAACGGTTGAACAGTTCAAGACATCATGTTCACTGGTTAGTTAGTAAATCCGATAGTGTCTCATAAGGAAATGTTTAAAGCTAAAAGCTACCTATCTTTTGCAGAATATTTTCAATTTTTGTATTCTCTGCAATTAGATCATGTTGTTGCATTTTCTCTCCGTCAAATTCCATTCACATCGGGGATTGTTGGAAAAATTGGTTTTATATATACTTATTTTGGGCCATTTTTGAGCCCAAAATTGAGTGGGCTCCAAACGTCTTTTGGAGTGGGTCCGAAGAGGTGACGTGTTCCTTACCGCATGGCAAGTCACACAGTGAAGATGGTTCGTCAAAACCATTTATGAGTGAATGGGAAGTTGATGTCATTTTTAGATTCATGGAATGGACAATTAAAGAAGTAAATGTGGGTTTTTTTGAAATGGGTTGTCCCACATTGAAACTTTAAGAGAGCTTTTGTGTGTATATAAGCTCTAGATTACAACACTTGGGTTGGGCCCCAAGGGACATCCCAAGTTTGTAAAAGGGAGGAGTTATGGACAAAATGAACCTTAGCCCAAACCACCACGTACGTGCGCCCGCTGCAGCCGCCATCCATCCATCCTGAAGCAAGTCTTGAGGCGTGGGTATGGGTTGAGTTGGTTCTAATATTAATTTTTTGGACAAAATTTATTTGAATTTTTCCTAAATTCTTGCGAAAAAAAATTAATTTAAATCTTGCGCTAATATAATTTGAATTTAAATTCAAATTTTTTTGTCCATATGTTACCTCTACTGTTCGAATTCCCTAACAGATTTAAACTGCTAGCAGTTTCTGAATAGTTTTCAAAGCGCCAAATAGCTTAATCTGAAATTGGCGAGATCTGTTTGAATTCAAACAGCATCTGTTCAAATTCAAAACTATACCTGTTTACTTCTTTTGTACCTGTTCGGGTCAGATCAATTTGCCTATATATGCCAGCCTTTTCAGCAGTCTTGGACATTGGAAAAAATAATCTGAAAAATTTCTTTTTGCTGTCCTATTTTGCTCTTTAGTTGCATTATTCTTTATATAATTTTTAGGGAAAAAATAAAGAGAGTATAGAACACAAGGTTCTAGTTCGTAGGACAAATTTGTTTGAAGTGCTACTACAAATTTGTGAAGATCATTGTATCTTAGGAGATAGATGTCACTTTACCGTTAGCACCGCTATGAGACGAATCTGTCTTAAGGACAGAGTGTTACACACTCGATTTGATCTTTTTATTTTTTATTCGGTTCGATAACATAAATTCTGTAAGCTATTTATTTTATTTATTTGATTTTGTTTAAATTTATTTATTGTACACAAAAGATTGTTAGACCACTTGAGGAAGAAGAAGGCTATTGGAGAGAGAGAGTATCAAATCGAGTGAATTAGCATACTCCTAACGTTCGTCTTCTTCCATATTTCTAGGCTGGCCATGCAGCCCCAAGATTGTGCGCGCACTACCTCTGCTGTCCTTCCCTGGACAGGTAGCAGTGCTCGCCTCTCACCACCTTACGCGTGTAAAGGCCTAGTACTCCCACCAGTACACACAAAACTGTCCAACGGTATTGAGGCGTGCGTGGAGCAGATGTCCTCTCCCTCATGCCATTGCCCCAGGTGGCACACCTAACCGGAATACCACAACCGGCCTGTCCTTTGGTGGAGAATTGCCATTACATGCACATAACCGAACTATGTATTGCCGGCCTGCCCCCTGCCGAAGGAGCAATGCTCTTGGCCGAGCTGATATTGGCTGGCTCATTAGGCCAATCCGGCCGTGAGGTGTGCCGGCCTCCACCTGCCATACCTTCATTTTCGGTTACACGAAGTCCGCTTATCTCGGCCGATAGGCCGGAGGCGTGCCGGCCGTAACACCGTCCATAGTCTAGCCCGGACCACTTTAGCTCGGTCGCTAGACATCAACGCCCGCTTTGTCGGATACTAACTGCTCGGTTAGGCCACAACCTACGCCTGCTCGGCCGATTCCCTTAATCGTTGCCACGACCTATGAATGACCGGCCAATCTCCGTGACCGTGCAAAACGGACCAGTGGACCGCGTCAATGGAGGAAACGGCATTACACCGTGCTATCTGTCACGATCCACGCTATCATAGCTCGGCCGTACTAAAGGTGCAAACCACCCCTCTCACATTAAATAAGATTAATTACTCTCACTATCATAGAAAGTAAACAAAGACATATATTTTCTAATATGACTACAATATCATTATATGTATTTCTCTTCATTTTATTTTATTGTTACTATTTTTGATCCGTTCACCTCCCACCAATGTATTTCCAAATTATTTAATCATATAAATATTTAATTATCATTTATAATTTTAAATATTAATTTTAATTTTAATTTAATATTTTATTTACATTTCTCTTCAAAATGATTCATTCCTAAATCTACGGTTGTGGTCAAATTTAAGAATAAAAAGTGTATGATTTTCTCCATAAAAGTGAAAGTAAGGAAGCGTAGTATTTGTGTTATGAAAAATTTGGCAAAAATGTAACAAATCATTTGTAATGAAAAATATTATGAATCATTTTAATGAAAAATGTAAATAAAATATAAATTTTTAGGTGAAAAAATATTTTAAAATTATAAATAATATTTAAATATTAATTAATTTGAAAATATATAGGTGGGTGGGAGATGAATGGATCAGAAAAAATTAAAAATAAAATAAAAATGAAGAGAAATACATAAAAGGGTATTGTAGTCACATTAGAAATTTTTTTATTTGTTTAATACAATACATTTAATTCATTTATTCACCTCCTATGATAACTATTGCCAGTAATTAATCCTATTTAATGCATTCTTAACAAAATCTATTAATAATAACGGTGGTATTACATGCACTAATCAGTATAGCAACTAGTGTATCAATATTAGTTATGACATTATTATTAATCCCATTCATTAATCACATTACAAATTTCAAAACCTCTTAAATTATGTCACATCATCAATTGGTACATTAGTTAGTATATCAATTGATACATATAACATTATTCTAATAATAATTTATTTCATTTAATGAGTGTTGAAATTTGTTAAATTTTTAAAAATAATTCTATATATAGTAATTGGTATATCAGTAATACATTAACAGATGATGTTGCATAATTTTAGAAATTTTGAGTTCTTATAATTTGTATAATGTGTGAGTTTATAATTTTAAAGTGATAATGTCATAATAAATATTAATATACTAATTAATACATTAATTGATACGTATGACACCACTAAATTTTAAATAATGAGTTTTGTTAGGAAAATAATAAATGATAGTTTTTTTCATTTGCATGGGAAATAGATAATAGAAGAAAAATAAATTCTGGTGTTTTTGGAAAAGTTCCACAACCCACCCCCCCCCCCCCCGGGGAAAAAAAAAAAAAAAAAAAAAACGTGGACTTAAAGTTTAAAAAAAAATCATATAGTGTATTATTTATTTGTTTTTTTATTTTTAGTGAGAGTCCCCAATTGAAGACATAGAGCCCCACCAACCTTTATGACTGACGGTATTGCTAAAAAGAATTCCAACTGTAATTTTTTTTTTTATTTGGTTGAATTTTTAAAATTTGTAAAAAAATTTGAAATTATCTTGACAAAAATATATATAAAAATGATGAAGGATTGAATTCATTCTCATTAATTGAATATCAAAGATACAGAGTGATATTTATACAACTGAAATCTAACTGACTAACTGAATCTAACTACTGCTAACTAACAGCCATGAATTATGGAAACAGTTGGCTTGTAATCTGTTAGTGATGTGAACTGTCATGCTCTGCAGTTGGGGTTGCATGTGCACGGTTATGAGCTGAAGCTGCATGATTATGATCTGAAGCTGAGGATGCTCTAGAATGTTCTTCTTCTTCTTGCTTAATACTCTTAACAGCCCCCTTCAAGCTGATGGGAGGAGAGCAAACCAGAAGCTTGGACTGCAAAAACTGAAACCGAGAGGCTGACAGTGGCTTAGTAAAAATATCCGCAATCTGATCGGCAGAGGGGATGTATTTGAGAACAAGATGTTGCCCAGCAATTTTGTCACGAATAAAGTGACAGTCGACCTCAATATGTTTGGAACGTGTATGAAATACTGGATTAGAAGCAAGGGCAATGGCGGATAAGTTGTCACACCAAAGAATAGGAGGACATGAAGGAGAAATGGAAAGATCATGAAGAAGCATTTGAAGCCAGCATAATTCTGCAGTAGTTTGAGCAAGAGAGCGATATTCTGCCTCGATTTGAGCGAGAAACAAGGTCGCTTTTGGCACCATGAGATGATATTGGAACCGAGATAGACACAATAACCTGAAGTAGATTTACGATCTATGAGATCGCCAGCCCAGTTTGCATCAGAGAAAGCTTGTAAGGTAAAAGAGCTGGGACGAAAAATCAACCCATGAGCAAGTGAACCCTTAACAAATCGAAGTATGCGTTTGACCAAAGCAAAGTGACCATTGGTGGGAGCATGTATATATTGACATGCTTGATTGACAGCTAAGGACAGATCTGGACGGGTAATTGTAAGGTATTGTAGAGCTCCAACTATGCTGCGATATAATTGAGGTTGAGCAAAGGGAAGAGAAGCAGTAGTATTGAGAAGAGGTTTCATGGAGCTAGGTGTAGGACATGATTTACAAGAAATCATGCCGGCTTTGACAAGAATATCAGTAGCATACTTCTGTTGAGATAAGAAATAAGTATCCCCAAGAGCTTGAATAGAAATGCCCAAAAAATAAGAAATATCACCTAATTCTTTCATGGCAAAGGCAGAATGCATATGGTGGATAAGAGCTTGAAGATGAGAGAGATTACTTCCAGTCAAAATAATGTCATCAACATAGACTAAAAGAATAGTAATGGAATCAGAGGTTTTATGAATGAACAAGGAATTATCACAATGGCTATTAATAAATCCCTGAGAAAGGAGAAATTTGGAAAAAGTGGAATACCACGCTCGGGGAGCTTGTTTCAAGCCATAGATGGCTTTCTTTAATCTGCACACAAGGTGAGGAGAAGAAGGATTAACAAATCCGGGGGGTTGTGTCATATAAACTTCTTCATCCAAGTGACCATGTAAGAAGGCATTGCTAATGTCTAGCTGTTTTAATGGCCAGTGATGGTGCAAAGCAAGGCAGAGCAAAATGCGAATTGTGGGATGTTTAGCAACAGGGCTGAAGGCTTCATTATAATCGATACCTTCTTGTTGCAAGAAACCTTTAGCTACCAAGCGGGCCTTGTAGCGAGCAATGGAACCATCACTGTTGCGCTTAATGCGAAACACCCATTTGCAACCAATATCCTGTTTAGAAGTGGGAAGAGGAACCAGAGACCAAGTTCCTTGAGCCATTAAAGCTTTGTATTCATCAAGCATAGCAGCATGCCAATGTGGAGAGGCAAGGGCCTGTTGATAAGTTGAAGGTTCAACATCAAGAAAGGAGGAAGAGGTATGTGTCAAAAGACCATGAACTTTTGAACGGGTGATCATGGGATGTATATTGGGAGTCGAGGCAATAGGAGGTAACTCAATGAAAATAGACTGAATAGGCTGAGGTGCAACAGTAGGAAGTGCTGTAGTATGAGGTGAATGAGGGGATGCAACAGTAGGAAGTGCTGTAGTATGAGGTGAATCTGATGCAGGGGGAGTAAAGGTTGGTGCAGCCGGAAACTGTGGTAAGACAGAGGTAGCAGTGAGCTGGGCTGGAGTAGCAGATTTTGCTGAAGCGAAAGTAGACTGATGAACTGGGGCAGCAGAGGCAACAGTTGGCTGAAGAAGTGTAGTAGACTGCTGAACTGGGGCAGCAGAGGCAACAGGCTGAAGAGGTGCAGTAGCAGCTGTAACAGGTGGCTGAAGAGGTGGCTGAAGTAATGCAGAATCAACAAGCTGTGAAGGCAAAACAGAGGCAGAACCCGAGGGAACAGACTGAGCAGGAGCAGCAGGAGACTGAGTTAGAGAAACTGCAGGCACAGAGGTTAGTGAAGAAGATGGCCAAAAGAAAGACTGAAGAGTGGATAAGGAAGAAGCTTCAGACACAGAAGACATAGTAGAAAAGGGAAAGATATCTTCATTAAACCTCACATGTCTGGAAATATGAACCTTACCTGTGGTCATGTCTAAACACCTGTATCCTTTATAAGAGGAATGGTAACCAAGGAAAATACAGAGAGTGGACCTAGGCTGGAATTTATGGGTGGTATAAGGTTTCAACCAAGGAAAACATTGGCACCCAAATACTCTGAGAAAAGAGTAATCAGGTAAGGCATGGAAAAGAAGTTCATAAGGAGATTTATGTGAAAGGTTGTCACTAGGAAGTCTATTAATAAGATGAGTAGCAGTGGAAACTGCATCAAACCAAAATTTGATGGGAACACAAGAATGATGAAGCAAGGCTATGGTGACCTCAATAATATGGCGATGTTTGCGTTCAGAGACACCATTTTGAGAAGGAGTGTAAGGACAAGATAACTGATGAATAATGCCCTGAGCTTTCAGAAAGTTAGTCATAGAAGAATTAACAAATTCAGTACCTCCATCAGTCCGAAGTATTTGCAATTTAGTAGAAAATTGAGTCTCAACATAAGCTTTAAATTCCAAAAACTTCGAAAACACTTCACTTTTATAACAGAGAGGATAAAGCCATGTAAACTTGCTATAGTCATCAATGAAAAGCACATAAAATTTGTAACAAGAAGAGGAAGAATGAAAGGGCCCCCATACATCACTATGAATGAGTGATAAGGGTTTATTTACAGTAGAATTAGAAAGCTTGAAAGGTAGTCTATGACTTTTAGCAATGTTACAATGAGTACAAGAAAAATCAGTGGACTTAGAGGAATTATTAGCAACAGATAAGTGTGGTTTTAAAACTGCAAAGTTGTGGCGTGAGGGATGACCCAATCTTTTATGCCAAGTAACTGTAGATACAGGACTAGTAGTAGCAGCAGAAAAAACAGCATGTGATGATGATGGAGGAAGGGCATGCACAGCAGAAGGATGATGTGATGACATATGTGGAAATTGATATAGGCCATGAGCATTATGGCCCTTGTGCAGAATGGCCTTCGATTGTTTGTCCTGAATCACAAATGAAGATTCATCAAATGTAACTGTGCAATTATTATCTTTGGTGAGCTGATGGACAGAGAGAAGATTAGAGGAGATAGGAGCATGCAAAAGCTTATTAAGCTTAAAGGAAAAATGAGGAGTAGGGAGTAGGCCTTTACCTGTATGTTGAATAGGAATAGACTTACCACTACCTACAGTAATCTGATCAGGACCATGATACTCCTGAGACATATGAAGATTGGAGAGATCATTAGGAATATGATCGGAAGCAGCGGAATCAAGGTACCAGGGAGAAGATTCAGCAGAACCAATGGATGGTGTAGAAGTCACAAAAGCATGAGGAGAAGGATAGCCAGATGAAGAAGAAGCTGAAAGACTAGAGGAGGATGGGTGAAAAGAAGTATCCAGTCGATGCCAACAGTCAACAGCCGTGTGACCACTTTTCCCACAAATTTGACAAGATGAGTTGGAGGAAGAATATCGACTGCGGCCACGAGAAGCAGATCTGCCACTGCCACCACGGAAACCACCTCGAAAACCACCTCTTGCTCCTCGAAAAGAAGAGCGGCCTCCTCTAGAAGAACCACGCTGTACAGTATAGGCAACTGAAGGTTCATGAGCAAGTAACCTTCTCTGTTTAGCTTCAATGTGAATGGATTCAGATTTCAACAGTGATGTTAATTCAGTCATAGAAATAGGTTCAATCCGTGCTCTAATTGTGGTTTTGAGAGCATCAAACTCGTCTGGTAATCCATTGAGAGTGAGAAGAACCAGATCTTCTTCATCAATAGGTGAGGAGGCAAGTGCCAACTGATCTGAAATCTCTTTGATCTGTGTGAGATACTCAGTCATTGATAATGAATCTTTTGTCAGATGATTCAGACGATTCTTCATTTCATGAATGTGAGATCTAGAGATCACAGTGAATTGTTTACTGAGAGCATTCCAAACTTCAAAACTATGATTCAAATGAAGAACAGAGGAAAAAATTGGAGATGTAAGTGTAGCTGTGATACAGCTTAGCAGATGAGCATCTATTTTGTTCCACTGTGCTCGATCAGGATTGATCACTTCAACACCGGTTGCATCTGTGATCTTCAATGGTGGACAAGGAACTGATCCAGTTGCGAAATCAAACAACTCAGTGGCGCGCAAAATATTCTGAAACTGACTATGCCAGATTAGAAAATTTGTAGCATCAAGTTTAACTGTGATGAAGGAATTGAGATTAGAGATTAACAGTTTGAGATTGGAAGACAGAGAAGAAGATAAGGATGATTTAGAAGAATCCATGGATGGCCAGAGGTTATGCTCGTGAGAGCTTCAAGTTGGCTCTGATACCATGATGAAGGATTGAATTCATTCTCATTAATTGAATATCAAAGATACAGAGTGATATTTATACAACTGAAATCTAACTGACTAACTGAATCTAACTACTGCTAACTAACAGCCATGAATTATGGAAACAGTTGGCTTGTAATCTGTTAGTGATGTGAACTGTCATGCTCTGCAGTT
This sequence comes from Camellia lanceoleosa, assembly GCA_025200525.1. NCBI lineage: Eukaryota > Viridiplantae > Streptophyta > Magnoliopsida > Ericales > Theaceae > Camellia > Camellia lanceoleosa. Next base: position 159,849,702 of record CM045762.1, on the reverse strand, counting down.
GGAGTTGCATGTGCACGGTTATGAGCTGAAGCTGCATGATTATGATCTGAAGCTGAGGATGCTCTAGAATGTTCTTCTTCTTCTTGCTTAATACTCTTAACAAAAAATATATACATTTGAATTTTAAAAAATTATTTTGTGTCAAAAAAAGAGAAAATCATATAAAAATGATGAGTGTTTTATTTATTTCATTTTTTTTCCATGAAACTAATTTTTAATTTTGTAACAAATATGTTTAAAAAATAAATTAAATATATATACATTTAAACATGTTTGAGATACAATTTGATAAAGTTAGGGCTGGTTTGGCATACACTATATAATCCATCTTTTTATCTTTTTTTCATCACATCACTTCTCTACTTTTCTACACATCTTTTCGTAAAAAGATAAAAAGTGTACTCTTGTAAGACACCCCAAACCAACCCTTAATGATGAAAAAGTTAGATTATCTGAAAATAGTATAAAATATCAAACTAGAAGGAATGTGACAAAAATAAGGGAGGGGAGGGGGATAAAGCAAAAAAGTAGGCTGAACAAATAAATTTTAAAATATGATCTTATAAATTGTTTAGTTTTTTTTATTTTTTTTTATGAATTCAAAAGTTCCATTAAAGTAAGAATTATACAAAAAGTACTGATTTACATGTTTGAGTTTAATTTTTTAGGGATACAAAGTTTTTTCAAATGTAAAATTATACATTTGGGTAATCCACACTATAAAAATTTTAGATTTTCTCTCATTTTGGAATAAATCCCACATTATGAACAAAAACGTAACACTCTAATGACGTAACACTCTTATGTAACACATTAAAAAACTCATTGATGTACTTTTCCCAAATGTAAAAATGTAACACTAAAAAAAACTTATTAGTGTATTTTTTTTCAAACGTAACATTCTAATGTATTACAAAAAAAAAAAAAAAAAAAAAAAAAAAAAAAAAAAAAAAAGAGAAAAAAAAAGAAGACTCCTTAGTGTACTTTTTCCAAACATAACACTTTAATCAATGTAATCTCAAACGTAACATTCTAATGTAACGTACTCTAATGTAACATACACAAAAATAATAAAAAATTCAGTCCATTTTTTTTTCCAAACGTAACACTTACAGTTTGAAATTATACATTTTCCCAAAACATATTAAGGAATTTTTGTATTCATTTTGGAATGGTTTGAAAAATTCCACATCTTTTTTTTTTTTTTTTTTTTTGGAGTGTTACTTTTGGAAAAAGTATACTAAGAGTTTTTTTTTTTTTTATGTGTTACACTAATGAGTTTTTTTAGAGTCCTATATTGGAATATTACGTTTGAAAAAAGTATGCTAAGAATTTTTTTTGAGAGCATTACATTGGAGTGTTACAGTTTGAAATTGTAAATTTGACCAAAACTTATTAAGAAATTTTTGTATTCCTTTTAAAATGTTTGAAGAATCTTACATTATTTTGAAATGTTTGAAAAATCGCGTATTTTAAGTCATTTTTATGTTCATTTTGAAATGTTTTTCAAATAAAAAAGATTCTTTTATAAAAATTTATCCCAAATTTGAATTTCATAAATTGTGTACACTTTCTAGAAAAAAAGAAAAAAAGAGAAGGAAACATAATAAAAATAAGAGTATAACCGTAAATCTAATTTTTAAATAATATATTAAATCTACCTTCCCAAAATCAATGAGACTAATTGGTTTATAAAAAAAAATTTGAGACTAAATAGATCACCATTTCTTAATATGGGATTTATAGGTAAATTTTTCAAAAAAGTATTTTGGTCTTGTTACATATAAAAAAATCTTTAATTAAGATAGCTTTTAATGTTATGCCAGTTTTTAAGGGTAATGTTAGGGATACCAAATTTTTTTATCATATAAATAACCAAATGTTTCATATGGGTGTGGGGTCCGCAATTTTGTGAACCCCAAATGTTTAGTTATTTATTTAGTAGAAAATTTAGGACCTATAACATTTGAATAATGTTAGAGACTCCAAAAATTCTATTAAAAATTTTACTAAATGTCTCACATGGGTGTGGTCCCACACACAGGTAAGACATTTGGTAGAACTTTTGATAAAATTTTTAGAATCTCTAGCATTTTGGATAACATTTTTTAATTTTTAATAAATATACTTATTTAATACTTTCTTAAAATATACTCTTGGGCACATTAAAAACCTTAGTGATAATTGCCTTTGATTAGCGCTCATCTATAAATACTCTTACATATCAACAACATATCATTCACAATTCACAAAGACAATACAAACAAGACCCAGCAAAGCATAATACCTGAAAATGCCCGAGGCCTTATGCCCAGGTAAAGATTACGTTTTGCTAAGGATTTGGTTTAAATCATGTTGATATGCCTTTTTTTTTTCCCCCTATAAAAATGTACTTATGAAGTTTAATTCTCTACATTGAGTAAATAATTCTTATTCTTTTCCTATTAAAAGAAAACAAAAGATTAGTTGATATATTGTTATACTGTGATAGATAATGATTAGAGTTGCAAAAGAATAGAGCCGTTTGTAAATAGGTAGCTTGGTAAGAGCTCATTCGAACTTGGCTCGTTAATAATTTTTTTTTTTTTTTTGGTTGTGTTCGAGCTCATTAAATTTTTAATAAACAAGCCCAAACATTTTAAAACTCGGCTCATTAACTGGCTCGTTTAATATTTATTATTTATATATTAAATAATATAAAAATATGTATAAAAAATAAGATAAATATGTTATTTATATATTTAAAAAATATAAATATAAATAATAGTTAATTATAAATATTACATTTATATAATAGTAGTAATAGATATTATTATTTTGATAAAATATTGACCTTTTTTTTTAATTTTTAAAATTTTTAAGAATGTTTATATATATTGTATATATAATTGTATAATCAAAATTTTAATTGTAACTTTAGTCTCATACACAAGTATGAATTTATAATTTTTTTAACTCGTTAAGACTCGTGAACAGGCTCGAGCTTGAGTTAAGCTTAAGCCAACTTAGCTCGAGTTCGGCTCGTTAAATTTTTATTGAGCTCGAACTTTAATTCAAGTTCGTTAAATCTTAATAAACAAACCTAAACATATCAAAGTTTGGCTCGGCTCGGCTCGACTTCTTTGTAACCCTAATAATGATACGTTTCTGATAAATTAATTTAATTAAACTATGTGCAGAAGGCTAATACAAGTTATATTTATGTAGGTAAGGCTGCATGGCCTGAGCTCCTTGGGGCACAGGGCAAAATAGCAGCAGCAACAATCGAGAGGGAGAAGAATTATCAGGTTAAAGCCGTGATTCTGCTGATAGGAACCATTGTTACCAGTGATTTTGTTTGCACTAGGGTTCGCGTTTGGGTTGATAAGAGTGGAATTGTTGTTAAGGTTCCTGTAGCTGGTTAGAGTACTTTGAAGTGATTCATTGTTGCTTAGCTTGCTGATCATGATTTATCAAGCTATTTTATCTCAAAGGAAGCCCCAATAAAATAAAGACTAATGGAATTTGTATTCTCCATTTGTTAATAAGTGTGGCTATGATGTATCTAGTTCTGGAACTAATTTTATTTTTAATTAATTCCATAAAATTTGAGAGGAAAATGGCTAATTGCACTGGTGAATTTTATTTTTATGTTTTATTTATATCGGTAAACCGTGGCAATTTTCATGGCAAATTCAGTTTTGATGCTCGACTATTATTATTACTCCATCCATTTTAAAATATTAGTCTCATATTTTATTTTTTATTGTCTCAAAATATTGGTCTCTTTTCAAAAATTAAGGAATAAAATAATATGAATTTACTATTTTACCCTTCTTTCAAATTCATTAATAACATAAAAGTACAATTATGACAATTGATATTTCCAAAAAAATGTACTATCAAAGGGTAATTTTGAAAAATTAATATCTTTAAAATGTAATAATTGTACTATAAAAAAAAAAATTAAATTTTCTAAAAGGGACTATTATTTTGAGACGGGGGGGAGTATTATTATTTTGACTTGTGTTTGGTTTCCCTCCAGTCCCTCATTGATAGTTACGTAATCAAATCAGTTTTGTATAAAAAAAATAAATGGTGTAAAAATAAATAGTTGACAAAAATTTAATCCGATTAAATAGCTATCGATATCTGATCAACGTGATTTTTTATAAACATATGTTACTCGATGAGTTCTACACATAAAATGATTTGAATTATCAAATCAGGGTTAGTGATGAATCTATACAAGCCTAACAATACTCTTTAATCCGATCTAAAACTGGAGGAAGCCAATTGCTTTGACTTTGTGTTTATAAATCTGACATTCTTCTTGAAGAGGTTAGTGAAAGTCGAAATGACTAGTGTTTAGGAATAAAGACAAACCTTTAAACACCAACTGACATGAGATGTATTAGTACAAAAAAGATGTGAATTTATTGAGGTTATGTTTGGATCATTGAAATGGTTGAAGATTTTAGAAACAAAAGGAAAAAATAGCTTTACATTATTCAAATGATCCAAACACAAAGCTAATTTAATTTGGAAAATTTATGTATAATTCTTAATAGATGGATTTATTGTTTAATAGGTCTTATGATAATTAATGGTCTTTTTTTATCAAACATTATTAAAAAGACATTAATTGTTAATTTTTAGCGTTAGTTTGAAAATATTGTTACAAAAAATGTCTTAATTATAAGTTTTAGCAATAATTTAAAAAATCTTCCCTAATTTTCAACTTTCAACAACAATTTGAAAAATTTGTCACAGAAAAAAGTCACTAATTGTAAGCTTTAACAGTAATTTATAAAAATCATAACAAAAAAAAGTCGATAATTGTCAATTTTTAACAACATGCAATAGAATTTATTTTCAATAGGACTTGATGAGAATTAAATTAAAATATTAGGACCTATTGGTAGTTTACCTATTTAACTAAGCATATGTATAGCTTCTTCTTCTTCTTTTTCTTCTTTTTTTTTTTTTTTTTTTTTTTTTGTCAGCAAAAAAAAAAAAAAAAACTTTATTGATAAATTCAAACATGTAATACATAAGACCAAACAACAATAGAGGGGGTAAGAGCAAAGAGTATAATAGTAAAACCATCCCAATCAATTACATTGACGCTAGGAAGGCAACAGAATCATATGCTAGCTCAAGCTAAGAGTTGGCGAGTGTAGATGTCCCCGAATGTCCCGGGAGGATGAACCCCCCGTTCTGTTCGTTTTGTGGGTCTACTACAGTTCGGACTCAAATTGTCACGGTTCTAAATTTGAACCAAAGAGTCCAAATCTGGCAAATCATTTTTTGAGAAAACAGATTTTTGAAAAGAAGTGCCAAACATGGACTGCTTTGCCAAATACAGAGTCACCACCTAAATATTTTAATGGGGGAATTTAGAAAACCCTGACTCGGTGCCAAAGGCCACGTGTCCATCATCACCAAAGTTGCATCGGCTCGGGAACTTGGGTACGATCGGGAAATGTCAGCTATGAGCACCCCCTCTCGCCCGATCTGAAGATCGGCATCTACTAACCGTGATATCCGATTTTGAAAACGTTATGTGCTCTTATTCCAGTTATTAGCCTAGAATTACTATGTTATGCGCATAGCAAACAAGTATAGACTAGATTGCCTAATTTGAAAATAAGCATTGCATATCCGTTTGTCTTGAAAAACACTTTGGAATTTGCTACTCGCAAGTAGGCTAAAATACGGATTTCAACGAGTTTTTCCAACTCAGACAATCCAACTTTCACCCACAAGCAATCAAACAGTTTATCTCACATAAGCAATTAGTCACATGGTAAGTATGCTGTCATGTTAACACTCACACGCATACGGTATGCTAAAGCATGAAAATACTTACATCGTACTCCGTGCCAAAACAATAAACTAGTTAGCAAACATGCATGTCCTAGTTCATGTCAAATTGACTAATGCAACACATACAAGATGCAATTAGGGTAGGCTCGGCTAACTTAAACATGGCATGTGAAATGCGATCAATTGATGCACGTATTCAATTTGGAATTGAAGTACAAATGCAGTTAGCATGATGCGCCGAGCCCGGTGCATGTAAGACAAATGTATGGATGCACGCATGCATAGCATAAGGTGTGCTAATTTAAACATGCCCTAATCTACCATCATAAGCGGGTAAATAAAAGGGAAGAAAAAAGTGAGGATTGGAAGACATGCACACACACGCACCCACACTTATTACAGATTCACCCTCGCCCGGAGGGACCAAATAAATTTTATAGATAATTAACCTACAAGCTAATTAAATATTACAGGCCATCTAATTAGCTAAGAAAATTGACTAATCTAGGGAAAACAGTAAACCACCTCGAGAGGAGAGCCTGATGCAATGCATACTCGGTCATGCTCGGAAGTACACTACTATGCGCAAGCTGCCTCTGTTTTCCCTGCTATACTCCTCTGAAGACTGCCAATGTCTCAGGATGTGCTTACTGGATGTTGAGGAGTGCCACCGGCTGGAGGGAATCATCATCGGCTGTAATTTAGTGTCCATCGGCACACAATGAGTCCATCGGCCACCGATTCATTGCCGGTCGGCACTCTATGCAATCGATCGGCAAGAAGTTCCTGCAGAACCTGTTTGACAGCAGCAGAGGACAGAGCTTTGCATGGTAATGCAATTCAAGCCATATATGCACCAATCATGTCCCTTATCATATGTATGACTCAAAGGGACATGGTTCTTGGTTCTCGGACCATCAATTGCGCATTTCCATGCGTGATGGCCCAAGAGACCAAGTAGTGCATGTTGATGTCAAATGCAATGCAAACCTACAAACCAAAGCCCAATTCCTATCACTAGATCAAGGAACAAGACATGCATGCTAGATGGAATGCAACCTAGGCATGCAAGCTAAGGATGCAACAAGGGAATGCAAGATGTACATGCAAGCAAGCAAAGGATGGACTTAAATATGATTTAGGCGGCTCTAATTAGGCCCAAAATAGTGGTCAATAATGCTAAGTTCATGAAGGCAAATGTACATACAAGCATGCATGGATACATGGTTCAAGACTCAAGCATAATGAAGCAACTTTCAAGCACACTCAAAAGGGGGAAACATGGACTTATGGCATGCATACTAGGCTCTGAAAATCATGCTAAAATGGTGCCAAACCAATTAAACAAAGCAAGCATATCATGCAATTAAGGTCCAAAACCTAAGGCTCACCAAAGAGGCATTGGACTACACTTATCAAGACCAAATATGGCATGAATTTAATGACCAAGACAAAGTTTTAGCACATAAAACAAAGCCCAAAAGACCACTTAGATGGCATCTAAATGACTTGAATTCAAAGCATGCACAATGACCAAACATGGAGCATAAGGCACAACCTTTCAAAGCAACAAAGAGACATCCAAGGCAAGCATACAAGCATGTCTTAGGGACTGAGATTATGCTATGAATGATGCCAAGCTACTAGGATAACTCAAGCAACGCATGCTCAACGCTTCTCATTTTCAAAGCCTACAAGCTAACAATGTAAAGAGGCTATGCAATACATGGCAAGTATGACTAAAGCAACTTAAAACAGAGCTAAAGCATACAAAAACATGCATTAAAGCTTCACAAAGCTAAGCCTAAAACATGCTAAAACAAGGGCTTACAACCTAAGGCATGTTAAAGCAACAACAAGGCATTACATGGCATGTATGCTAAGCAAGCATGGTGTACCAAAACCAACATACAACAATGCTATTTCATGGAAAAATAAGCATAAATAACAGCCAAGGCATGGTCAACAGTCAATGCACCATCCTTACCACTGAAATCCCTCAAGATTTCAGTGGTGAGGAGGCCCAAACACCAAAGTCCCGGAGCTCACTCAAAATAGCACAAAATGGAGCCCCTCAAGGCTTAAGAGGGGTCAAACACCTCCAAACCACAAAACACTCTAAACAAACTATTTAGAGGGCTCAAAAATAGAACTTTTTTTATATTATACACTAAGCTCAAAAATAGTTCTAAGATAGGCAAAAATAGAATGCAAGAATAGGGTAAAAAGGGGTAAGATTGTTACCCTTGAAGAACCTCTTCACAAATGGTGGACCAGCCCCTTCCTTGAGCTCAAAATAGCTCCAAAGCTTCAAGAACAAACCTCTAGTCCTTCACAAACTAAGAGAAGGTGTAACACTATGTGTTTGTGTGCAATAATAAGCCTAAACACACATAAATACAAGAGAATGAGAGATATAGATATAGGATAGATACAAAACCCTAAACCTAGAACCAGAGCTTCTCTCACAACTTTTCTAACCTTTTTTTGTCTAACCCTCAAGTCAAGAGAGAAGGGCTCCTCTTATAGAGAAGCCAATCTTGTAAAGCTTACCAAGGAAGCTAACAAGAAGGCCATCCCTCCATACATGTGTATAGAGGGGAACAAAATGCAATACAGCTATATTAAAATATCTGCAAAAGCAGATGAACGGTAGTCGGCTGCTCAAAATTGCCATTTTGACAAAATGGACTGCCGACCGGCAACAAAGAATGCCGACCGGCAATATACATTGCCGATGGCAACAAAACACCAACCGGTGGCCTCTGGCCATGGCCGGTGATGTGTGGGGATGCCTCACAAGGCATTCCCTGCCCCTCCAAGGCAAAACACAAGTGTTTGGTGCAAAACCAGACACTAAACAGTCAAGTTCGCAGATCCTAAGGCAAGGCGCGTAGCCGAGACATCCGGGAACTCCAAACGAACACAAACATGGATGATCACCGAGTGTTCAAACGGTGACGTCCAAGTTTTGAGGACAGTCAAAAATGGGGTGTCTACAGCGAGCAACCAACAGGGGTAGAGGGAAAACTAGAACAAAACAACAATACAACACCAAGCGCCAGACTACTAGTATCCAAAAACCATACGAAACCCCCATCTAAGCATACTCTTATCTGATTGAGATTGTGTACAAAGTCATTTACAGAGTAATGCCACTCCTTGGATGAGGATTTTAGCCAAGTTGCTACTCTGATTTTTATTAGTTCAGAAAGTTCCTAGATATCCGGTTTAGCATCATTGAATACGCATTCGTTCCTAAGCTTCCAAATGGACCACAGAGTTGTTAGAGGGATAGCTCTGCAGATTATCTTCTATTGTTTCTTGAAATTACCTCCTTCCCATCATATAAGCAATCTCTCAACGGAGCTAGGAGTGATCCACGAATACCCCACCACTGTAATAATGCAGACCAAACATTCCAAACAAAGGGGCAATCAAGTAACACATGAAGCACTGTTTTCTAATCATTCTTACACAAGCCACAAAGAGTGGAGGTGCTTCCATTCACGTTGTGTTTGGTTGAGGGATTTGAGGAGGGATTTGGAAAAGGAAAGGGAAAAGTTAGGTAAAATATAAATAAAATATACATACATTTCACCTAATTTCACACACTTTTTTCCTTTCCCTTTCTAAATCCCTCCCCAAATCCCCAACCAAACACAGTATTAGTATACCAATTCTTTGGAGGAACACAGTGGCTTTCACTTAGTATTTCCAAGTGAGCCAACCAAAGAAATGAACGTTAGGTGGTAAGGTTTTATTCCACAACATTTTAATTAATTTGCGGTTAGAACTAACACCATCAGTAACTGATTTGAAAAGAGAGGATACAGAGAATGCACCTGATGATTTGGTAGCCCACCGCTTGGTTGGGGGGTTTGGGGAAGGATTTGGACAGGAAAAGGAAAAAAGTATGTGAAACTAGGTGAAATATAGGTATGTTTTATTCACATTTCACCTATCTTTTTTATTTCTCTTTCTAAATTTCTCCTCAAATTTTCCAACCAAATACAGTATTAGGATAATCATTGATCTCCAACCTGATTAAGGGACCAGATGCAATGATATTAATAAGTCTCAACAACTCCATCCTTTCCGATTCAAATAATTCTCATCTAGGCAGCAAATTCCACTCCCCTGAATTTAGTTAGGCTATGTTTGGAATGTCAGAATGGTTGGAAATTTGAAAAGAGAAAAGAAAAAAAAATTTAACTTTATTTTAGTCAAATAATACAAACACAACGGTACTGTTTAGTTTAGTTTTTAAATTAATATTTGGATCGAAAAATCAAAAGACATGTTTGATTTATCAATTTTCAAAACTCTTTTTAAAATTATTTTTTCTCTCTCCTCTCTCATTCTCTTTTTTGTTTTTATTATTAATAAATCAATTAATCACTTTTTCTCTCTCCTTTCATTAAATTTTTTTTACAGATCATTACAAAATTATTTTCAAAACTCATAACCAAACAAACTTTTAATTTCCAAAACTTTTTTCAAAAACTTATTTTTCTAAATACAACTCAAAACTTAAAACTCTTTTCAAAAACTAAACCAAATGGAGCCAACATTACTCATAGCCCTTGAGCTTCTTTAAGATTTTAATTCACATAATTTAACTAATGTTGTAATTTCTTTTGCACTTGAAATGTATATTTTACTTTGATTATCTTTGTATATATTTTACAATTGAAATGTAACTTTGCTGAAAGGAAAATCTGTATAATTATATCAAAATTGTGGAATTTACTGTATTTTATTTTTAAAAATTCCATAAGAGTCCTCCTAGATGTATCATTGGGAGATTATATAATTTTTCAGTTCTCGAATGGTTACTTTTGGGCATGTGAAATTCATAACGTAATAATTTGATTCATTTTTAGACTCTTGTATATAAATTATTCATAAAAAGTCTTAATTTAATCATATATATGTGGATTGCATGTACAAAACTAATGATCATGTTTTTCAAGGATCCTAAGATTGCTTGGAGAATAAATCATCCTTGGCGATGAGTCTGCGGTTGTGATAACATTGATGACAAGGTGTGCGCTTAATGGTGGGATTTTGATCCTCCTTGTTCATGGAGTGAAGATTTTTATTGTATTTCATAAAATTGAAACATATTATTAAAATTTAAAATCAATGTTCAATAACTATCACATGATTGTATGGATTAAATTTTTTATTAATTCTTCTTGAATTAGTTAATTGGTGAAAAGTAACTTACAAGGATTATATGTTATTTAAACTAATTTTTAATTTTTATTTGCACTAAATGCATGTGTTGAAAGTTGCTAGAAAAGTCGTTGGTATCGGAAAAGTCATATGAAAATTAGCTACAAAGTCGCTGGTGACCGATGGCTAACTGGTGGTAGTGAGGTGAATAAATAAAGGAATAGATAAATGACACATACAAATAAATGACATTAGGTTATATTTGAACTATTAGACATATATGTAAACTTTCAGATTAAGAATTTTTTTTTATTCAAAAAGATTTAAATTTTAGCCGATTGGTCCAATAGTTTCAGAAGAAAACCTATTGCTATTTATAAATAAAAAAAATGTATTAATGTAATTTTTTTTAATAACAATTAATAATAATATAAAATTCTTCATTAATGGCGGGCTTAACTAGTAGCCATTATAAGGAATTTTTATGGTACACCCCCTATGTTCACCTTATTACATATTTTTGTAGTGCATGTTAGTATTTTTTATAGTAAATGTTAGATATATTTTGGGCAAAGTCACAACAATTTATGGTTCAAAAATAAAATTACATATTTTATAATAATGTTACAATTTTTTGTATCTAAACATTTTTAATTAAAAAAATGTGTAATATTATCACAAAAATACGTAACATTGCACAAAATACATAGTTTATTATTGAACCACAAATCTAATAAGCAAAATATTTACCTGCCCTTGCAATGGGATTTATTCATATTTGATATGAGGTTATTTTCAAGGAAAAATTAGTGAAATATTTAGGTTGCGTTTGGTAGAGTTTTGTAAATATGATTTGAGAGTATGAGTTGTATTTTGAGTTTGTGAGTTGTGAAATTATGATTTGAGTGTAGAAAATTTGTTTGGTTATAGTTTTTGTTGAATTGAGTTTTGAACTGAGTATAAAATTGAGTTTTGAAAGTTTGATTTGACATGTGAAGTAAGAAAATTTGTTTGGTTATGAGTTTTAAAAAGAGTTTTCAAAAATTAATTCAAATTATTATAACTCATAACAAAACACACTACTTTCACACTATTGAAAATTCTGATAAACACTCATAACTAAACTCTTTTTAAAATTCAATTAAAAAAATTTATTATTAACAGAAAATAACATTAATCAATTTTTTAATTGAAAATACTACAAAGGAAATAATTTTTTTTCAAAATAAATATTCAAAAAATTTAAATCATAAATATTTAAATAATTTAAATAATCTAAAAAATTTAATAAGTAAAAAATTAAAATAAATATTCAAAAAATTTAAATTGTAAAAATTTAAATAATTTAAAATGTTAATATTTTAAATTTAAAAACAACTCTATACTCAAATTGTAACCAAACACATAAAACAAAACTCAATTAAGAAATTATTTTTAAAACTCATAACCAAACATATAACTCGAAACTCCATATTACTTTCATAACTCTACACTCAAATTGTAACAAAATACATAACAAAAAAATTAAAATATTTAAAAATATTTTTATAAAATAGAGTTTGAATTTATTTTTATAAAATATTTTAAAATTTAAAAAATTAAAATATTTAAAAATATTCAAAATATTAAAAATTTTTAAAAATCATAACATATTTAAATATTTAAATATTTAAAATATTTAAAAAATTAAAATATTGATTTGAATTAAGTTTTGAAAAGAGTTTTGAATTATATATTTGATTATGAATTTTGAAAAGTAATGATTATGTTTTGAACTGAGTTTTGAGAAATGGGTGTAGAATTATGATTTGAAAGATCAAAACAAACAATACACTCAAATCAATGGGTAAAACTATAATTTGAAACCCTAACCACATATTTTTAACTTTTGGTAGTAAGAGAGGTTCAATATATTTTTTTCTTATTAGTTAAGGTTATTCAATAATATTATTAGAGAAATTTCAGCTCGTTACAAATTTCTCCATGACGAATTAAAATTTCTTTTTGAAGAATTGAAATTTTTTTATGAAGACAAATTTCTCTGTGAATTTTTTTTTTTTGTACTGAAATTTTCTAGGCCAAAATTTCTCTATGAAAATATTGAGAGATCCTAACTACTAAGAAAATATTACATATTTTTTATCTTATAAAATCTTAATATCAAGTATTTTAAACTAAAAATCCCTATTTCAAACCACGCAAACTTGCATGAAAATTTACTCCTTAGTCAAAGTAAATTTTTTGAATAAAATAGGTCCACTAACTGAGCTACAAAAATTAACGAAGTTAGGGAAAATTGTTATTCTGGGGGAGTTTTGAAAAATTATTACATAATAGTAAAAAAAATTATAATTTTAATTATTGACATTCATAAAATTTATCATTTTTTTATAATTTTTTTTTCTGGCACAGTATGGTGTGTAATTCTCCCATAAAATTATATGGCAGGTTGGTGTACTTGTGAGAAAAATAATCAAGGTATCATCACAACCACATCATTTTGTTTTAGGTTATGATTGACCACCTAAAATATGATGAGACTTACATTTTTATTCCAATTATATTTGATTGTAAGATTAAAGTTAATAGATTAATAGTTGTATGACAAATGTTAACAAATGCCCTTCATGCATTGTTTAATGTTGGGATTAATGTGAAAAGTATTTTGAAAATAGTGAAAAAGTTAAAAAAAATGTATTAAATTGAGTAAAAAGTGCTATAAAACTAATACAAAGTATATTGGGTTCTACACTTATTTTGTCTTAATCTTATATTCTTAAGACACTTGTTAACAAGGTCTTAGTTGTATAAGTTGTTATGGTGGAGTGATAGTGGTGGTGGAGATGGTGATAGTTGGGATGTGGTGGTGGTAGATAGTTGGTGATGGTGATGTAGAGATTTTAGGAATTACCTCTTGTGATTGTTTCCTATTTATTTATTAGGAAATAGCTTGATTGTAGCTTTGATTATAGGAATAGCTCAATTATAAGACTTACTACTTACTGGTGATCCATCTCTATAAATAAGGTCTGGTTTGGAATATTCTAAAAAATCTAAAAAGTCAAAAAGTTACAAAAAAAAAAATAAAAAAGTTATCACTATTCACAAATTAAAAATATAAAAAAATTAATATACATAATATTTTAATCAAACCAACTTTACACAGTTTTTGGGACTGAATTGACCCCTTCAGTACCGTGACAGGGAAATTTTTTTTTTTTTTTACATATATAAAATCACTAAGTTTGATGTATATGTTGGGCCCGTGGGGGCCCACCACGGGTCCCGTTTTGATAATCCGAACCGTTCAATGTCTAAAACTTGTCTAGAACTATATGTCTGTAAAAAATCACGTTGATTGGATATTGCTAACTACATGATCAAATCATTTTTGTATAAAAAATAGATGGTGTTATAGATAACAGTTGACAAAAAAAAGTAACATGATCAGATAGTTATTGATATCCAATTAACGTGAGTTTCGACAAGCATATAGTACTCGACGAGTTCTACACATTAAACGGTTTCGATTATCAAAATGGGACTTGTGGTGGGCCCCCACGGGCCGAACAACACTGTCTAATTCAAGCCCGAAAAGGAAACAATTATTTCCCATCTCCTAACCAACCCACTACCCTACCCAACTTGTACGCCTAATCCACTAACTTCTCCTACACACTTATTTATACAATATTTTAATATACATTTTTTGTAAAAAGTCAAAAAGTTAACCCAAACATCTGTCTTTTTTTCCTCAACTTTTTAGTCCAAAAAGACAAAAAGTATACTTATTTATGACACCCCAAACAACCCAAATTGTACAATGTATTGAATTAAGATGAAAAAAAATATTCTTCTCAAAGTCTAATTTGCAAGTTAGTATTAGAGCCTTGAAAGAATCATCATCATCCTTTTATTGAATCCATATCACCATCAAACCATGGCCAAGTTAGATTCTGAAACATCTGGCACCAAGTCTGCTCCCATTATCATTCAATCCGAAGGCTCATCGCTCAATGCAGGGATTGTACTCAATGAGACCAATTATGATATGTGGTCTCAAATCATGGAGATGCATATTGCTAAGAAGGAGAAACTCTCCTTTATTCGTGGCAATTCACAGCCACCAACCGAGACGGATGATGGATATGAGAAGTGGTATGCAGACAATCAAAGGATCAAGAGATGGCTGTTAATTTCTATGTCCCCAGACATTATGAAGCGACACGTTTTCCTACCCACCGCTCACGATATTTGAAAAGCTCTTTCTCAAGCTTTTTATGATGGAGCGGACGAATTACAAGGATTCACCTTGAACTAGAGGGCCTTCTCTACCAAACAGAGTGACAGAACACTCTCTGTGTATTATGGAGAGTCAATCGAAATTTTTAGTGAGTTAGATCATCGTAATCAGGTGATCATGGAGAGTGAAAAAGATGCTGCATCCTATCAAAAATTAGTTCAATGACTAAGGATGCATATTTTTCTTGTCGGATTAGATAGTGAATTCGAACAAATTCGTGGTGAAATTTTAAGGAAGGATCCAATTCCCGCATTAGCGAAATGTTATGCATTGGTCCGTCGTAGATGTGTTCGATGCGAAACGATGAATGTTGAGCTTGGAAATTCTAAAGCTTTCGCCATGGTGACTCGAAACCATTCTAATTAGAATTGGCCCGTCCCTCCTAAGATTGCTACTGGTGTCGATAAATCTTCCTACAAATGCACTTACTACAATCAAAGTGGTCATACCAAAAATCAATGCTACAAACTGGTGGGGTATCCAGAATGGTGGGATTATAGCCGTGATTCATAGAAGAGGAATTCTACGAAGACCTCTACTGCTGTGGTTGTTGAAACAAAGACAGAGAATGATATTGCCGAAGCATTCTCGGCATTAGCAGTAGCGACAGGTAATGATGGTAAGGTTTTAAATATTTCTGCACCTGTTTCTAATAGTGCATGGATAATTGATTCCGGTGCTACAGATCATATGACATTTGATTCTAAACAAGCCTTTCCTCTTAGTCCTTCTGCACAAAATTTTGTTTCCACTGCCAATGGTACCTTAATTCCGATTATTGGAGAAGGATCCTTGTCCCTCACTGACACTTTGAATTTAGATTATGTTTTGATTGTTGTATCTTTAGATTATAATCTCTTGTCAGTTTCCCAAATAACCACTGCCTTATTTTGTGTTGTCATTTTTTGGCCTGATTTTTGTGTGTTTAAGGACATCTAAACAAGGCAGATGATTGGTTGTGGTGTTAGGCGAGGGAAGCTGTATTACTTAGACTTGGTGTCAAAGAGTTCGAACCGGTTGCGTCATGCTTTAATGATAGGCGGTACTACAGATGAAAAGAAGAAATTTGAGATATGGTTATGGCATTGACGTTTAAGGCATGCTTTATTTGGTTACCTGAAGAAATTGTTTCCTAATTTATTTGCAAAAATTGATATTTCCAGTTTCAAATGTGATGTTTGTGAACTTGCAAAGAGCCATTGTGCTTCGTTTCTATTAATTTTGAGTAAAAGCCTAGTTCCTTTTATGATCATGCATTCTGGTGTTTGGGATCCATCTAAAGTTACTAACTTGGATGGATCACGTTGGTTTATTACTTTTATTGATGATTGTACCAGGATGACTTGGGTATGTTTGATGAAGTCCAAAAGTGAAGTAAACTTGTTATTTCAAAATTTTTATAAAATTGTTCATAGTTAGTACAATACACAAATTCAGGTTTTTTGCAGTGATAATGGAGGTGAATATTCAAGTCTTGAATTGAAGCGGTATTTAGAAACCCATGGAACTATTCATCAAACTACTTGTTCTGATACACCCCAACAGAATGGGGTCTCGGAGCGAAAAAAATCGGCGCTTGTTAGAGGTTGTTCGTGCTTCGTTGATAGAAGCCCATATGTCGGTTTCTTATTGGGGACACGCACTTACCTCTAGAGCTTATTTGATCAACCGAGTACCTTCCAACACCATTGATTTTCGAACACCATCTCAGGCTGTTGTTAAAGCAATTGTTGCTCCCGTCACCCCCAACTTACCTCAGCGCACCAAGTTGACTCCTCGAGCATTGCGCTGTGTCTTTCTAGGATATGTTGCTTCTCAAAAGGGGTACTGTTGCTATCACCCTTCCATCAAACGCATATTTGTTACATTGGATGTCGTTTTTCATGAAGATTCTTTGTATTTTTCCTCTAAGCCTGAACTTTAAAGGGAGTACCAAGAAGAAGTTCAAGCTCTAGACTATGACTATAATTTTTTGATCTCTACCAAAGGGGAACTCTCTGAACCTGGTAATCGGGATGTGAATAATGAGGAACTCTCTGAATCAGTTAAAAACAATGTGGGCGAATTAGATTTGCGTAGTTGTGGCTTGACTTTCGCGCTCCTTTTGAATATGATAGCCCTACAGTTTAGACTCCTACGTTTCTGAATCTAATTTCACCAGTGCAATGTGAAATAGATAAACACAAAAGAGTCCAAATTTGGCAAATCTTTTGAAAAATCGATTATGAATCAAAATGCCAAAAATGGATTGCTTTGCCAAATCACAGAGTTGCCAACTAAATATTTTTTTAGAAAATTTAGGGAACTCGTGACTCATGCCAAAGGCCACGTGTTCATCATCACCAAAGTGTCTCGACTTGCGAACTTAGGTATGAAAGGGAAAGGTCATGAATTGAGCACCCCACTCGCTTGATCAAAGATCGGCCTCTACTAATCATGATGTGATTCTTATTTACATTATATGCTTTTGTTCTGATTATTAGGCTAGCATTACTATGTGTTGCACATAAGTATAGACTAATTTGCAAGAATTGAAACACTTTGATTTCATGTATGTTTTTGAAAATTGTTTTGAATATGTACCACTTGAAAAAGTGATTGCATATGTACCTTACTCAAATTATCCTAATTCAAGCAATTAGCCTTCATCCACAGGCATTCAAGCAGGTATATCAATTAAGCACTTAGCCTCATGGAAAGCATGCTAGACATGGCAACAATTACATGTATGCGGTATGCTAAAGTAATAAGTACTCACCTCGTACTCCAAGGCAAGTCGAAAGAAACAAAAAAGTTAGAAAACATGCATGCCCATAACTATGCAAATGATTAGTGCAACACATGCAATATACAACTTAAATAGGCTTGGCTATGAACATGGCATGTGAATCAATTTGATAGTATACAGTTTTAAGCACGTTTTCAACGAAGTAATAAATGACAATGCTTGTTAGAATAATGAACCGAGCTTCGATTCTTGTAAGACAAATGGATGCAAACATGAGAAATGCTAAAAGAAACGTGATGTTCTAAACTACCCATAATAAGCAAGTAAATAAAAGAGAGAAAAGCGTGGGGTTGGAAGACATACACGCATTATTACATATTTTCCCTCGCGCCGGAGGGTCCGAATGAATGAATTAGCTAAGCTACTTAACTAATTATTGCAAAATAATTGAAATAAATTAACTACATTAGCTAATTATTACAAATTGGGAATTGAACTAAGTAAGTAATTTACTATTACAAGTTTATCACTTGAAGTACAACATACTACTATAACAACATAATTTAAACGGGCCCCAAAATGTTAGGGATAACTCATGCATGAATGCGGGTTTCCACTAAAAAATGTCTCTATTTGACTACCAAAATGCTTCTATTTAGTAGTCAGAGAATTACACTGTTTTTCACCTTTGCCTTTGCTCTGTTCTGTAGAAAAAAAAGGAAACTGCCCAGCTGAAAAATGAAAGTGGCCGGCAGGCCAGAAGAAGTGGTCGGTAGGCCAGAAGTGGTGGCCGGCCGCCCACTAAAGGTGGCCTGCCGCCTACTAATGTTGGGTTTCTCCTGCTGCAACAGACAACAAATAGGGCACAAACAGAGCATCCTCAGGGGATGTTTGTCCCCCCCCCCACCCCTCCTTATCATCAAACAGCTCAAAGGAATGGTAGGCTCGATTCACAAACCATCAATTGGCGCAAATTCATTGCGTAACGACTTATGAACCGAGAGATACAATTTCAATAAATGCACAATGAAAGACTTGCGAACCTCCTCTCTATCATGATTTGATCAAGGGAAGTGGTTTGACCTTGGAAACTTGAACCATTTCATCACTAACAAGTATGAAATGACTCAAGTCTCTATGTGTTCAATTAACGTTCGATTGAACACCAAATTAGGTTATTATCTTGTTAACTTTTCAAGCCCAATTTTATTACTCCATTTTAATTACCTTTCCATTCATTAATTCATTAAGTCCAATAATGATCACTAAGTCCATTAATGGAAAGAAGTGTCAAACAAAGGGTTGTTTTGGGCATAAGAGAGACACCATGCCGTTGGTAATAAACCCCCAAATGGATTAAACCATTAAGCACAAGGTCTCTATCTGAAAATTAAACAAGCAATTGGTTTTAAACTAATTTCAAGGCAACAAAAGGAGCCAAGAAATAAGAGGGATGCAGAGGTGATTAAAGATGATTACAAGTGTGGAAAGCTTGAAGTAAATGCTATTAACTCAAATAGGTTGGTGTCTAAGGCCTAAATCACCAAACCTATGAGGACTATTACACTACAAGCATGCTAAACAAAGTCCAAATGAAGCTAACAACCTAAAACAGTCCCAATATACACTAAAACAATGTTGAAATTCACATGTAAAAGCTTGGAGAAGTTAGCTATGATATGGAGGAATTTAAGCTAGTAAACGAGCACAAGGAGGGAAGGCTAACCCCTCCATTTTTGGGGCTTCAAAACATGATTTTAGTCTCTAAAAAACTCTGAGATTCAATGGAAAATAGCTCAAAAAAGGTTGATGACAAGGTGGGAAACACAAGGGCAAAGGCCTAGAAAGCAAGGGTCAAAGAGGGGTGGTCCACTCCTCTACCCTTAATGACCTCAAACCACAATTTTCAGCCCACCAATACAGGTAAAAAAAAAAAAGTACAAAACAAACAATAAATTATGGTAAATGAATAAAGGAAAGAAACTTGGAGCTATACCTCTTGAAGAAGAATCACAAGCCACCAATTTCACACCCTCAAGAGCTTAAAATACAAGCTTAAACACCTCAGCCAAGAACTCTCAAGTTTTGGTTTGGAGTGCCTAGAAAAAAGGTATAGAAGTTGTAAGAGAGAGAGAGAGAGAGAGAGAGAGAGAGAGAAATGTAGAGAGAGAAATATTTTCCAAAACTTTTGCTCCTCAAATTTTTTTAACCCTCGAAATATGAGAGAGAGTAATCTATATACAGAAAATTAGGTTTGGCTCCCGAAAATATCAGCATACATACAGCTGGTATCATGTATGCACTTTTGGAGACAGCTGGCACAGTTGGCAAAAAGATTTGAAATTTTACAAAAGTGGCTGGCTGGAGTCACAAGTGGGTTTGCCGGCATAAGTGGCCGGCAGGCCACTAAAAGGGGGTGGCAGGCCACTAATAGTGGGCGGTTGGAGTCACTAGTGGGTCTGCAGGAACCCAGATAGTCAGGCTTAAAAAACTGCTGTTTTGGTCCAAAAACAAGGCACAAAGGTTGTGGTTCTTTTGAGGCTCAAAGCTAAGGTTTTCTACTAAGGATTTTGAGCATTTGGACAAGCGTGTGCATTCATCATCGGGTGATCAATCGATGGCGCCCAAGGCTTAAGGGCAGTCAAAAATGGGGTGTCTATAGTTGCTCGCCTTTGATAGAGCTCAAAGTCAAGAAATGACATGAGTGAATGTCAAAACCTAGAGACGACCCATTTTGACAAGGCCGTAAGACTTGGGCAAGCAATCAAGACATAAATTAAATTGGTTGAGCCTGAAAGCTGCCTACGTATCCTTTTGCAGGGAATCAAACCAGCGTAGTTTTGGGGCAGGATGCAAATGATATGCATGAAAAATATACTTTGAGAGCTGGACTCACACGCTTTGTGAAGTCGGCTATTTTGAAAAGTCACAATCATGCAAGATAATGCAATAAACAATAACAGATTCAATAAGCAATAACAAGATACCAACATATGAATAAGCTTTAAGCTTAAATTAAAATGGGTTTCACATGAAAAGAACTAAAAACGCGCACTCTAACCACGCCGAAGTCATGAGAATAGGAGGGAAAAATCGCTCAAGGTCACGTTTCACGCGTCCTGAGATAACTCTACCCATGTCGAAATCATGAGAAGATGAGAAAAACCGCTCAGGGTCATGTTTCACGTGTCTTGAGATAAAAATCACTCAGGGTCATGTTTCATGTGTTCTGAGATACTCTAATCACGCTGAAATCGTGAGAAGATGAGAAAAAACGTTTAGGGTTGCGTTTCATGCTTCTTGAAATAAAACCCACTCAGGGTCACGTTTCACGTGTCCTGAGATACTCTAATCAAGCTAGAATCGTGAGAATAGGAGAAAAATCGCTCAGGGTCGCGTTTCACGTGTCCTAAGATAAATAATCGCTTAAGGTTGCATTTCACGCGTCTTGAGATAAACAACCGCTTAGGGTCGCATTTCACGTGTCCTAAGATAGATGCAAAAAGTATGAGATTGTACAATAGATACACAATGTAATGAAAGTGTGTGATAGATGCACGAAGTGAATAAGTGAAATAGATGCACAAAGTAAACAAGTGCGACAGATGCAAAAAGTGAACAAGTACGATAGATGCAAAAAGTGAACAAGATTGAACACCAATATAATGACAATGCATGTTTCATGTAAGATTATTGACAACTGACATATGATGTTAATTGAAAGCATGTTCTACGCAAGAAACAAGAGCATGCTCTATGCATGAATTGAAATCATGTTCTATGCAAAATTGAAGGCATGTTCTATGTAAGCATGTGAGTTATGAACGATGCAAGGCACATATGCAACATAAGTGTATGTGAAAACGTACATTCTATGCAACAGAAGGGAATAGATATGTAATTTGACAAAAACAGACAAAAGCGACCTTTGACGCCCATCTCTGATTTTACCCATCGGAGGTTTTGCAAAATGATCAAAAAGATACAACCCGCTCACTTTTGAAATTGGGGCACGTTTGTGTGCCGGAGTATAGCAGGCATTGAAACGACGCAACTAGGACACACTTTTGAGCTCCGCGAAAATGAACCCAGACCCAAAATAGGACCTCCCATACACTGTTAGGGCAAAAGGGGAACAAAACCATCACTGAATCACAAAGGAGACCTGCCGACCACAAAATGGGCTTGCTGGCCACTAATAGGGCTTGTCGGACACTAATGCAAAATCGGGGCAGATTTGTCTTTTTAGCCGCGGGCCCTTTTTAAATTAACATCCAAGCTTCATTTGCACACACCTTCAAGACCGAAATCCTTCTCCTTCTCTTTCTAGGTGTTTTCCCTCTCTAGATTCGTGCTTTGTATGCATTTTCCACGCCTCACGTAAACTTTATTTGCAAAACTGCTTTAGTCCTCTACACTTTGAACCGATTAGTTTTTGTTTTCGTTGATTTTTTTTTTTTTTTTTTTTTTGCTTTTTCACCACTTTGGGCTTGTTCTTCTCAAGTTTCTCTTGGGTTTGGTGAACTTTTCTAAGTTTTGAATTTTTCACCAATTTTCTCTCTTCTAGGGTTGACTTTTTCCAAGTTTTTTCCTTTTTTTTTCCCTCTCCATTTTTTACTGATTTTCACCTACTTTTCAGATGGTAGATGACATTCCTTATGATGATGCCCCTCCCGAGGTTCCACCTGCACTGTCACCCATAGAGGTTGAGGAACCGGTGGTCATTAAGGCTGCTGAGGTAGTGAAGGACATTGCTGCTGATTTCGAGGCAGAGTTCACTTCGGGACTGGAGCCTGAGCCACTACCATTAAGGATGAGGCCCTTTGATCCAACAACTTACCACCTCGGCACACATATGATGGCGCCTAGAGGCATGATGTGCTTTGACGATTTCATTGGTGGCATACCAAAGGATGTTTTGTTGAGGGAGCCAGAGTCCCACCTTTCCCACAGCGCTATTGAGGTACAAACTTTATTTCTATGTTTTTCTGCCTTTCATTTGACTGTCCTACGCTGCCTTCCATTTGACTCTTTTGCTATTATTGTCTTTCACTTGACTCCCACTTTCTTTGCCACAAGGGGACTCTCGTGCCTATAGAGGTTACGGGGTTATGACTACCAAGGAATGGTATCACGAGCTCCTCTCTCGGGTCCGCGACCTTGTCAATGAGGCGGGTTTTGGCTTATTCTGCACCGAACTCTCACGCCACTTAGCCAGCCAGGCCATACTTGGAGCATTAGTGAAGAGGTGGTGGGACATCACCAACTTCTTTCATTTTTCTTCTATCGGGGAGGTACGATGACTCCCTACAACTTCTTGATGATCACAGGCTTAGGAGTAGAGGGTGATCCGATCCCCTTTGACATGGATATGGGCGAGTGAAAGGCAGCTTGGATCTATCTGTTTGGAGTGAGCCCATCTCTATACAAGCCAGCGATGGTCAGATACAGTTGGTTCTCTGAGTACTTCTGCGGGAGTCAACCCGAGACACAAGAGGAGGTATAGCAGTACGTTCGGGGCTTCTTGGTGTTCCTCTTCGATACCACCTTGTTCGCGAATAGGTGGAACACCGTGGATTTGTACTTACTGAGCGCCCTTGTGACCTTACCCCGGGTTTGATTTTATGACTGGGGTAGAGCCGGTCTCGCCACACTCTACGGCTATATGAGTTCCACTTTTCACATGAAAGGAGAGCGGGTTAGAGACTACTGAAGAGCCTGGAAGGTATGCACCACACCTTTCTACTTTTGCATTTTTTGTTAACACATTGTGCTTTCTGCTTTGCACTTTCTGTTTTATATCTGTTGACATATTTTACTTTCTGCTTTGCACTTTCTGTTTTATATCTGTTGACATATTTTACTTTCTGTTTTGCACTTTCTGTATCTGTTCATGCATCATTGATAATGTTGTTGACCTTTTCTTGCAGTTTTGGGTTTACGCTTATTTCCCGACTCTTACTCCAGAGCTAGTGGACGAGATCGTTCCGACCGTGCCCTACTCGCAGCGATATGATGACAGATGTCACCGCTGACATTGTGAGGACATGACTTTCACCTTCTTTTACCGATACTTTGACACAGTTGTAGCCCGCGAGGTAACCTGAAATTTACGGTCATTTTGCTTTATTCCTATTACTACTGTTCTGATTCACACTTCAACAACTGACAACAATTAACAATTTGTACATTCTTTATTTGCAGATCATGTAGCAACCCTGAGCGACAATGCCAGCTGGAGTGAGGGACCAGTATACTAGATCTTGGGCCATGTCTCGATACCGAATTTTATTGGAGAACCTATTCTGCCTAGCCTGGTTCTTGGGTAAGCGTTTCATATGCTAGACTCTGGGCTTACCCGCCCCAGTCATTCCTATGCCACCCCTAGCATCCATGAGGATAGCCGACAGCCTCTCAGCTAAGGCTATTATTCAGTTTATGATGGGGCTGGATGCCGACTATTTCAGAGGAGAGGGGGACTATACGAACTTCATCAGGACTCACCTCATGCCCCCCCTGACAAGAGTTCGCGAGGGCGATGCAAGAAGCGCTCTTTTGGCTGGAGAGGTTGCTTAGGAGGCCGATGTGAATGTTGGAGAGGTCCTTTCTACTGTGCAGGCTGCTGCTTGGCCTGTGATTCCTACTGTGCTTAATTGTTGGTGTCCAGGTGGAACAAATTATCAAATACCCATAGAGCTACCAGAGTCGGGGTACGGGTATGTCAGAGCTCCAAGCACACCTCAGGTATGGACCACACTTTTCAACTTGTCTCCCACATTTTCTATTTCCAGATATTAATGTTCAAATTCACTTACAGGCATCGCCGGAGTACACGAAGGGCCTTCTCTAACTGGTTGCTTCTTTAGTTGGCATGGTACAGAGAAGAGAGACACTGTTTAGTCTCTTCGGTATTCCGGTACCCCATTTTCCGCATACATTTCACTATTGGTTCACACTGCTGTGCACCACACTGATATGTAATATTCACTATTATACACGATACAATACACTAATCTACTGATATGCCTTTTGATACTGTTTTACACGGCACTGATACACTGTATTGCCTTCTGCATGATATTCCTACTGTATACTATATTCTGCCGTATATTGTATCTGATACTTTGATATTTGTTTCTCAGATCTCATCTGTATCGAGGGCATCAACGACAGCGGCAGTACTAGCACCGGTGGCATCCCCTCAAACGACAGGGAAGAGAGGTAAATAGGCCCCAATACGCAGTCGAGACGAGCATCGAGGTCGAGGTAGGAATAGAGGTGCTCAGAGTTGGAGCAGCTCAGAGCCAGCGTTGAGCGGGGATGGTACTGAGACTAGTGACTCCGAGGAAGCGGTGAATCGACACTTTGAGTCTGAGAGTAGGGACGATGACGCCGAGGAGGACGCCGAGGCTAGTTTTTAGTCAAGGAGCGGAGATGTTGGTAGCAGCTCCGGCCCGGAGTCTAATTCTGGTAGTGGCATTGATGGAGACAGTGCCCCTGAGTCCCTTCCGAGGAAGAGGATGAAGAGGGCCTCTCGAGCTTGACTCGACTAGCATTGATTTTTGTACTCTTTTGCTTAGTTTCTTTTTGTTTTGGTAGGTTAGTACATGTATAGCTTCAGATAGGTTTTACTTTTGCTTTTGAAAAAGACTTGTACTCTCTTTTGTAAACAAAATGATGATCGGGGGAAACTCTACAATTTATAAAAATGAGTTATTGTTCTTGCCTCATGAGCACCACGTTTGTATATAATGACTACGGATTTGAATTTGAAACCAAGAATGTTTGTATTGGAATGATGTTTTTAATTGAGTAATGAGCCAACCAACAAAACAAAATACAAAATACAAAATACAACTCGATAACTGGAAAACAAAGTTAAAACAACGCAAGCACAGCTATGTACACTTGCTCAAAACAAGACCCCAAAACACAAGGACCAGGACAAAACCAAAATGTCAAACTACCAGGCCACAAATTGTGGTGAACCACTGAATGATTGACAGCTGGTCTCCACTCACAGCCCTATTTTCTACAAAAGGTCTTCCTTCGTCATTTTTTCACTAGAACCTCATTTTGGCTGCTGTTTTTTTTTTTTTTTTTTTTTTTTTTGAAAATGAAGATCTTCCTTACCAAGAAGCTTACGGATTGGGTGGCCATTTTAGACGGCACGGGAAAGGTAAATTTCTGAGGTTTTGCTATACTTCACTTTGTTTTTCATTCCTCCATACTGCAGTTCGATCTTGGGACCCAATTACATATGTATTTCGCTTTGGAGCCCAGGAAATGTGCCCAACTCTTGAGGAATTTCAAGCACTATTAGAATCTCGACACGACAAGGAAATAATGCCTCAGCCCTGTTTGGCCATGCCCAAGCTTTGGGATGGATGTGCAGGCTTACTTTGCATGAAGCTCAATCTTTGGCTCATGACGGGGAATTAGATATACCCGGCTTGATTCACCGGTTTTTTGACATCGGCAATAGAGGTGACCTTCTCTGGCGAGGCTTCCGGTAATATACCCTATGTTTATGTATGCTCGTGCATTTTCTTCTTGTCCCTAGTTGTGACGGAGCCATCATTAAGCTGATTGAAGTAGCCCAATGCCTAAGAGAGGGTAAGAGTTGCATTTGTTTGGCATTGACTGAGGCCCTAATGGGTTTAGATTCTTTTCACCGGTTAGAGACCACTAGGTTTGCGGGAAGCCCATTACTACTCCAGGTGTTGTTTCCCGCCATTTCTTATATATGATTCTCACATCACTCGACACTCGCGCTCTATTTTCTCTCAAAACCCTTTCCTGTACTTTTCTCTCAATGTACATCTCTCTATTCTTTAATCTCTCTTATTTTTCATCTCTTCCCAGGTATGGTTAATGGATAAGCTGAAAGTAGTGGACCCTTGCCCCGAGTATTCAGCCCAAGCTTACTTTTTTCGCTAGCGACTAATGGACTTTCCCAACAAGGGGTGGTGGTGCAACTGGATGTACAACAGATCTACAGCTGACATAGCTTGGTGTTGCCCCTAACTTAATTTAACCGAGATGAGCTATAACATGTCCTAATAGCTGGGAGTTCAGTTGATTGGCCTTACGCACTGCGTGTTCTACTTCCCCTTCCCGTTTAGACGCCAGTTTGGGCATGATCAGACTCGTCCAGATGAGGGCGTAGAATACCCGGCCTCATTTCCACTTCGTGGTTCACACTTAACTCGGTACCTCATTGCCTAGAGGACGAGAGAGCTTCTGGCCCTTGCCCCTAGTTTTAGTTATGCCCTTTTGGGCGAGTGCTTGTCTTAGCTCGTGGATGAGGCACAAGTCAGGCCCACTTTGGCTATAGAAGCTTCCGCAAGCACGAGTAGAGGACGTAGGAGCACCTGACTCATCTATGCCCCTAGTTTATTGCTTTGACCTTTCTTTTCAAGTTTTATGATGTAAAAGAAACTTTGATTTGTATCAGAGAGTTGGAGAATGTACTTGTGTTGAAATCAATGGAATTAAAGTTGTGAGCACTAAGAATTTTTCTTTTGGTCCCAAAATGGTCTAAGTTGTAAAAGGTAAAATTTTGAACAAAATCAACTTTTGTTAAAACTTTTCAAAACTATTTTCGAAAATGATCACTACCTAACATGCACGAAACCTGCCCTCAAGATGTACAATAAAAGATCACAATTGCTCATAGTTGTATTCACCATATCGACCCTTCTGCCACTATACTGAAGACCATATAACCAAGCTAATTGATGATGGACAAAAATGACCTGAACAAAATAAACGAAAAAAACAGTTGAGTTGGAGATGGTTATGGCCGAACTTCAGGATGAAGTTGCCTATGTATCCCAAGGATGGGAATCGGGCCTTACATGGTTCGGTTCAAGTTCACTCGAGTATTAACTCTCTCATTTCGTGTTCTAACTTTTAGCAAAGTCACCCTTTAGCGTTTTCAACCTTGCAAGCTCAGTTTTTCTTTATTTTTAATTTTTCATGCTCTAACTTTTGCGTAGGTCACCCTTCTGAGTTTTCGACCTAGCAAGCCTCTCAATGATAGTATTTCTTCAACTTGTCCATATTGATTGGCTGTAAAAACTCCAGGCCATTTAGGTCCATGAGAATAATCACCCCTCCTGACTAGATAGATTTGATGATATAAGGACCAGTCCAATTAGGTCTAAACTTGCTCCTAGGGTCGTGGATGGGAGCTTGGTTGTCTTTCAGTACCATGTGTCCCTTCTTGAGATTCTTGGACTTAACTTTCTTGTTAAAAGCCCTGGCAATTCTGTGCTGGTAGCCTTGGACATGATATAATGCCTTTAGTCTTCTCTCATCAAACAACATTAACTCCTCAAATCTACTCTGTTGCCAGTCCGTCTTCGCTATCTCACACTCGGCCATAACTCGCAGTGACGACACTTCAATTTTAATTGGCAGAACAACCTTCATCCCATAGATGAGAGCATAGGGGGTTGCCTCTGTAGATGTTCGGATTGAGATTCTGTAGCCCCAAAGCGCGAATGACAGTTTATTCGGCCAGTCCCTATAGTTTACTACCATCTTTCGCAAGATGTTCTTAATATTCTTGTTGGCGACCTCAACAGCTCCATTGGTCTATGGAGTATATGTTGATGACTTATGAAAAGTGACATTGTATTTCTCAAGAAGATCTACTACCTCTTTCATGAAGTATGAGCTGTTATCTGATATAATCTCGTTCGGAACTCCACACCGGCAAATGATATTATTTCGGATGAATTTGGCCACATGCGACTCTTTCAACACCGCATAGGATTGAGCTTCCACCAATTTTATAAAGTAATCAATTGCAACCAAGATGAACTCGTGTCCATTTGACCCCTTTGATGAGACCGCACCGATAACATCGATTCCCTAAACTTAGAAAGGCCATGGTGACGTCATATTGTAGAGCTTAGACGGTGGTATGTTCATGCAATTGGCATGAATTTGGCATTTGTGGCATCGCTGTACAAAGCCAATACAATTTTCCTGCATGGTTGACCAGTAATAACCTTGTCTGAGGATCTTCCTGGCTAGCATCACACCATTCATGTGTGCTCCGCACTCCCCTCCGTGGATAGCCTCCATAAGATGCTTCGATTCTTCTTCATCTACACACAACTTGTGCATTCCTGGATGACCTCTTTTATACAGCTTGCCCTCGCATATGATAAATTGGACAGCTAGAGGCCGTATTCCCCATTTGTCCTTGGCATTTGTCCATGGTGGATACGTCTCTTTTTCAGAAAGTTCCACATATCGTAATACCAGGGGTTTTTGTCTTGCACTTCATCCATTGTGGTAACACTCTTGTAGGCTGGTGTGTATTTCTGTTCGATGATGACTAGATGCATCTTTACTCCTAGTGGGATGTCTACCATAGAGGATAGAGTTGCGAAAGCATCAACGAACTTGTTGCTCTCTCTCAGTAGATGTGTGAATGTCAACTTTTCAAACCTCAGAATTAGAATATCCAGGGCCTGATGGTAAACCTTCATCTTCTCTTGTTTGACTTTCCAGTCTCTGTTTGATTGAGAAACAACCAAGTTCGAGTCCCCAATGACATCCAACCTTATTGTCCCTAGTTCTAGGGCAGCTTCTAGACCAGCAATACATGCTTCATATTCCACTTCGTTGTTGGATACTTTGAACTAGAGTTTGAAGGCTAAGGGTATATGGGAATCATCGGGTGTTATCAGCAACACGCTATAGACGCGCCCGAATTAGGCTTGCTACTTGTAGACGTCCCCGAACGCATCCCGGGCGAGGAGTGCGAGTCCCCCCCCCCCCCCGGTTCTGGTTCGATATCGGGTCTACTACAGTTCAAAGGATTCAAATGTCACGGTTCTTAATCTTGAACCAAAGAGTCCAAATCCGGTAAATCGATTTTGAAAACAAATTTTTTGAAAGAAGTGCCAAACATGGACTGCTTTGCCAGATATAGAGTCGCCACCTAAATATTTTATTTTTGGGAAATTTAGGAAACCCTGACTCGGTGCCAAAGGCCACGTGTCCGTCATCACCAAAGTTGTCTCGGCTCGGGAACTTGGGTACGATTGGGGAAGGTCACTTCGTGAGCACCCCCGCTCGCCCGGTCAAAGACCGGCCTCTACTAACCATGATATCTTATTTTGAAAACATTGTGCGTTCTTATTCCGGTTATTAGCCTAGGTTACTATGTGATGCGCACAGCATACAAGTATAGACTGAGTCGCTTGAATTGGAACAAAACACTTCATGCTTGTTTGTTTGAAAATGGTTTGATGGTGCTACCCACAGGTAGGCTAAGACGTGGATTTGCCACCCTCGGGTGGGCTTAGAAAACATGATTTTACCACTATCTAGTGGGCTTAAAACAAACATTTGATGAATTGCCCCACTCCAAGTAACCCAACCTCCACCCACAGGCATTCAAGGTAGTTATATCACGTAAGCAGTTAGCCTCATGGTAAGCATGCTATCATGGCAGTCACTTACACGCATGCAATGATGCTAAAGCATAAAGACTCACCGAGTACTCCAAGCCAAAACAGAAGCTCATTAGAAATCATGCATGATCCTAGTTCATGTTAAGTGGCTAATGCAACACAAGCAATGGTGTAATCTAAACAGGCTCGGCTGTCCTAAGCATGGCATGTGGAATGCTACAAATAACACGTATTCAATTTGGAATTGAAATACTATGCAGTTTGTATGATGTACCGAGCCCGATGCATGTATAACAAATGTATGGATGCACGCATGCTATCATGCTGTATGCTAATTTAAGTATGCCCTAATCTACCATCATAAGCAGGTAAATAAAAGGGAAGAAAAAGATGGGGGTTGGAAGACATACACACACCCACACACACTTATTACAATTATGCCCTCGCACAGAGGGACCCAAAAGAATAATACAGTCCCAAAATAATACAGTCTAAATACAAAATTTAATTATTACAGAAATTTCTAATTATCAAATTAATATTAACATAAAAGAAAGGCCCACCGCCTCGGATCTTGAATGATGCATGCTCGAATCCGACTTGCCCGAAAACCCACACCGCACCACTCATCGCCTGCTTTCTACCGCCTGCCTCCAAAAATTCCCAAAGTCCCGAATACCTTCTACATGAACTGCAGCACTTCACCCACGGAGGAAGTGACCGGCTGCTTAAATTGGCCACCGGCTTCTTGTAGAGTTTATCGGCACAAAAAGTGTGCCGGTCGGCACATTGTACTGCCGGTCGGTAGAAAGTTCTGCAGAGATGCTTTGACAGAATAAAGAAACCAAAGAAGGCATGGCATGGATTTTGAGCATATGTAAGCATGGCCAATGCCTTCCATCATGCTTGGGGACTCAAGGAGGCATGACTCTTGGTTCTTGGGCCATCAATTATGCATCTTGATGCATGATGGCCTAAGGAACCAAGGTTGCATTTTAATGGTAATGCATGCAAACAAACAAATGAAATCCAAGGCCTTATCATATGTTAGTCAAAGGTCTTGGTGGCCAAGAATTGAGACGAGTTGCACCACTTGAAGTGTGAACTCTTCTCAACCCTATGCTTGGCTTGACAATCCCCAAGCCAAGCCATGGAATGCATGTATGCAACATAGCTCAAATGATGCAAAAATGGGACTAAGATGCGAGGCATACCAAGTGTCATGCAACTATCACACTAGGCATGCAAAATGCTAGAGCATGCAAGGTGTAAGTGGCATGCAAACATGGGCCAATCAAGCAATGGGACCAACCTACTACAAAACTCGATGAACCGAGCATGCATCAAGCATATAATGAACATGCAATGGTGGCCTTAACTTCAATGGGGCAACCCTCAAACCACCCCAAAACAGTGGCAAAACAAGCCCTAAATGATGACCAAAATACTACACAAACATGCAAGTTCATGGGCCTAAACCTAAGGCACCAAAAGGAGCATTTTACTACCACTTACACAACCACTCATGGCATGAATCTAACAACCAAAAACAGATTTTTAGTATGCAAAATGACACCCAAATCCCCTCACATGGCACTCCCAAAATGCATTAATCATGGGAGCATACACAAGGCCTATTCTTAGGCATAAAAGGACACACCTTTAAAGCATGAAAGAGATGACAAGTACAAACATGTGAGCATGGATTAAGGTCTGAAATAGCATGTCAAATGATCCCAAATCATCTAAATAGACTATCCAATGCATGTACATGGATCACCTACCCAAGGCTTACAAGCCATCATGCAAAACAACCATGTCAAGCATGCTAAATATGACAAAAACAGTGGCCCACAGCCCTTATACATGGCAAAATGATGTTAGTATCTCCATGAAACTAAGCTAAAACATGCAAGAAAACATGGCCTCAAAGCATGGCATACTTCTAGGCATAAGAGAGCATTTCAAAGCAAACATAAGAGGCAAGTTAAGGACCATAAAACCAACCTAAAATAGAGGCATAACATGTCATATGGACCACAAATATGCTCTGAAATGAAGCCAAAACCGACCATACATGCATGCTAATATTTGAGCCCAAAACAAAGGCAAACAAAGGGGCAAAGGGGAGAGGGGTGTCCCTCCCCTATATGAGACTTGAAAATACCTTCTTCACCACTGAAAACCCACTGGTTTTCAATGGTGAGAGGATCAAAAACACCAAGTAAACAAGGCCTCAAGAAAAGGCTCCAAAATGGCCAAAACAAGGCCTAAGAGGGTGAGGTTCTACCCAAACCACAAAACAACCTTGATGAATGTTCTTAAGCAAGGAAAAACAAGTCTTTTTTATGTTAAACACAAATCCAAAAACACAAAGCAAGAGGGGTAGAAAGCTAGTGCAAGAATGGGGAAACTAAAGTAACAAGCTCACCCTTGAAGATCCTTTGAAGAACAGGTGGAGCAGCCACTCTCTAGTGATCAAAGTTAGTCCAAAACTTCAACAAACAACCCTCTAAGTCTCTCAATCTCGAGCTAAGGTGTATTGGTGTGTGTAATGGTGCAAAAATGAGGTAAAACTACACTTTTAGGCCCAAAAACACACACACAAGAGGAGAGAGAGGGAAGATATAGAGAGAGAGAGAGAGAGTGTATCACACAGATATATAGATATAAGCTCTGGTTTTTGATCTAAAATGGCTAACCTCTAACTCAAGGGGAAGAGATGAGCTTATATAGGCAAAATAAAGCTCTTAACTTAGTGGTTAAGCAAAGAGAGAGGGGTTCAAGAGGTGCAAGAGGGTCTTGGCTTCCAAGGGAAGCTAAGACAGCTGGCCAAGCTTCTCCAAGAAGCTTGGCCAAGGGTTCAACCTTCTAGAAGGTTTATGGGTTCAAGGGTGCAAAGGGTGCAAACCCAGGCATGGGGAGTGGTGATGGTGCACTCCAGCTGTCACAGCTGGCATGCACCATCCCTGGGGGTGCAAAGGGGTCACACCGACCAGCCAAAACAGTCACCGGCACAAAAGCGTGCCGGTCGGCATAATACAGTGCCGACCGGCCAAAGGTTTTGAGAAATAAGTGCCGGTGGCCACTAGGGGGTGCCGGTGGAGGTGTGGGGCAGCCGGTGGGCTTCAGGGATGGCTAACAAGCCTCCCCCTACCCTCAGATGCAAAAACACACAAGTCTTGGTACAAAACCAAGCACAGAACAAACCGGTTGAGAGGTCCTGAGGCACGGCGCGCAGCCGGGACCTCCGGGAACTCAAAACAAACACCAACATGGATAATCACCGAGTGTTCAAGCGGTGACGTCCAAGTCTTGAGGACGGTCAAAAATGGGGTGTCTACACTACTACAATTCGGACTCAATGTCACGGTTCTGAATCTAATCTCGCAAAGTGCAATGCAAGACCGATAAATCACCAAAGAGTCCAAATCCGGCAAATCGTTTTTGAAAACTGATTTTTTGTAAAGAAATGCCAAACATGGACTGCTTTACCAGATATAGAGTCACCACCTAAATATTTTATTTTGAGGGAATATAGGAAACCTTGACTCGTGCCTAAGGCGACGTGTTCGTCATCACCAAAGTTGCCTCGGCTCGGGAACTTGGGTACGAGAGGGGAAGGTCATGCAATGAGCACCCCCGCTCGCCCGATCAAAGATCGGCCTATACTAAACATGATATCTTGTTTTTAAAAACACATGCGTTCTTATTCTAGTTATTAGCTAGAATTACTATGTGATGCGCACAACACACAAGTATAGACTAGATCGCCTAATTTGGAACAAAGCATCGTATATCCGTTTGTTTGGAAATGGTTTGAAGTTTGCTACTCGCAAGTAGGCTAAAACACGAATTTCAATGAATCATTCCAATTTAAGTAATCCAACCTTCACCCACAGGCATTCAGGCAGTTATATCAAATAAGCAAATAGCTTCATGGCAACACTCACACACATGCAAGATGCTAAAGCGTAAACACTTACACTGTACTCTGAGCCAAAATAAAGAACTAGTTAGTAATCAATGCATGATCCTAGTTCATGTTAAGATGGCTAATGCAACACATGCAAAATACAACTAGAAATAGGCTCGGCTATTCTAAAATGGCATATGAGATGCGACAACTCGATACATGTATTCAAGTGGGAATTGAAATACAATGCAGTTAGTATGATGTGTCGAGCCCGGTGCATGCAATACAGGTGAATGATGCAAACATGCATAGCATAAGGATGCTAAATGAAATATGCCCTAAAACTAACCATTGTAAGCGATTAAGTAAAAGGAAGAAAGACGTGGGGTTGGAAAACATGCATCACACACACGCACACTTATTACAACAATTGGCCCTCTCGACGAAGGGTCCGAAAGAATAATACAAATCAACTAATTAATTAACTAACAAGCTAATTAATTATTACACGACTCTTAACTAATTAAACAAATTAATTAAGCTACAAAAATAGTAAAACGGCCTCGATAAGAGGGACAAATACATGGTCGATCGGCTTCGCTCGGAAATCCGTTGCCATGCCTCATGTTGCCTCTGTTTGCACTGTTTTACACCTCTGAGAACTGTGAAAAGTCTTGTAATGCTCTAGAACCACTTCATGGACATGCTGAGAGGCGATTGGCCAAATGGTGAAGCCATCGGCCAAAGGAAAGGTGTCATCGACTATTTATGAGGTCATCGGCCAAACACTTTTAGCCGATCGGCACACCAGATAGCCGATCGGCCATTTTTTCCTGCAAAAAGCTATTTTACTGCAGCAGAGGACAAACAGAGGTATGGCAGTACATTTGCAAGACAATGTTTGCAACTACACCCCTTATCATGTTTAAGGCTCAAAGGTGTGTAGTTCTCAACCCTCAAGCCACCAATCATGCATTCCAATGCGTGATGGTCAAAGAAGCCGAGTGTGCAATTCAATATGGAATGAATGCACAAAATCACATAAGGGGCATCAACCTCTATCATGTTTGATCAAGAGGCAAGGCAATGTACACATAATGCAATGTAACCTAAGCATGCAAGCAAGCATGCAAACAACTCAAGCATGCAACAACATGCAACAATATCATACAATGCAACTAATATGCAATAGGCATACAACCTAAACATGTAAAGATGCATGGCATGCAACAACATGCATAAGGAAATAAGCATGCAAACAACATGCAAAAACATACCAAGCATGTGAAATGCAACTTAAGCATGCAAACATGCAAGGCACGTAACAATATGCAATGATGGGCAAGCATGCAACAACATGTAGTGCGACAAGCATGAATCAACACACAAACCGCATGAGCCATGGACTTATACTGAAAAGGGGTAGGCCTCAGCCATGCCAAAAACAGTAGCCAAAAGTGATAAAATGATGGTACCAAAATGCAAGACAAACAAGTATGCTAATTGGCCCATAAGCTAGGCAACAAGACACAACTCTCAAACATGAGCAAGGTGTGACAAACATGAGAACGTGGCAATGCAATATGCTCTGAAAACATGTGAGGAATGATGCCAAATCAACCAAACAAAGCAAGTATAGCATGCAAGAAAGCCTAAAGCTTAAGGCTAGCCAAGGGACTCAAACCATGGCTATGCAAGGCAAGCCCCAAAGGGCCAAGGGCACCCAAAACAGTCCCAAGACAGGTCAATACTAGACCAAAAATATGCTCGAACCTAGCCAACATAAGCTAGAACATAACACCAAAACACATGAGGCATGCAAGGCTACAAAAGGGGTGTTACACTACACCTATCACAACCACACATGGCATGATTTAACCAATGAAAAACAGAGTTATGGCATGGTAAAAAAAGACCAAAAACTCACTTAGATGGTATCCCAAAGACCTAACCATGGAGGCATACACAATGGTCCATTCACGAGGCATAAGACATCAACTCTTTAAAGCATTAAAGGAGTGATAAATGCAAGTATATGAGCATGAAACATGGACTGAAATAACATTTCAAATGATGCCAAATCATGATAATAGTCCAAATAAAGCATGCTAGAGGACTCAATACTCAAAGCTAACAAGCTAGATTGAACCATGACTATACAAAGCAAGTGATGCATGACCAAAACAACACCAAATAGACCTTAAGCATGGTAAAAGAAGGCTAAAAGCTTCTTTGGGTCAAGCCAAAATCATGCTAAAAACATGGCTTAAAGCACAAAGCATGTTAAGGCAATTTCATGGAAATGCACTATAAGTGCATAAGGCATGCAAAGGCTAACCAAACCAAACCTAAACAAAGGTATGACATGGTAAGACAACACCAAATACATGCTGAAGTGGACACAACATAGACTAGCATGACATGCTACTTCATGAAGCATACAAGACTAGTGTGTGTGATTTACACTACAAGTGTATAAGCCATGCATGGAGTGATCAATCCAAGCAAAAACAGTGGTAAACCTCAGCAAAATAACCACAAATACATGCTAATATACAAGCTAAAACAAGCCTAACAAACATGCTCACACATGAGGCATTCAAGGCAAGTATTGAAGACACAAGGAGAGGGGATGACCCTCTCCTTTTTGGGACCTCAAAACACCATACCCACCACTAAAATCCCTCTGGATTTCAGTGGTGAGAAGGCCAAAACAAGGTGATCCCGAACCTCACAAAGAAGGCACAAAAGCAAGGCCAAACAAGGCCTAAGAGGGGGTAAACAACCCCAAACACAAAAGTGACCTTAAACAAAGGTCTTAAGCACCAAAAATCAGAACTTGTGTTAGTTAAGAGTTAAGTTTAAAACAATAAGCAAATAGGTCTAAAAGCTTAAGCAAGAATGGAGGTTTAAAAGCAAGGAACTCACCCTTGAAGACCACCTTCAAGAACACAACTCCAACAACTTTTCCAAGCTTAAATCAGTCCAAGAACTCTGAAATCAACCCCAAGGGACCTCATCTCCAAGGGGATGGTGTTCTACTAGGTGTTTGTGTACAATAGTAAGACAAAATGACACTTTTGAAGCACAAAATGAAGAATCAAGGCAAGATAGATACAAAACTATATCTAACACTCAAACCCCTAATTTTATGAACCTCTGAGAAGGGAGGAGGAGCTCCCTTCTTATAGAAGTTCAATTCCTAAACTTGTTGAGCAAGCTAAGTAATTGAAACAAATCCCTCCATACACGTGTATGGAGGATGTGAATTGTGCATGCCAGCTATGACAGTTGGCATAAAATATCTGCATAAAGCAGATGAATAGGGCTCGGCCAGAAAACATGGCCGATCAACCAACATAAGTGCTGATTGACTAAAAAGAGTCTCGATCAGCTAACACTTTTGGCCGATAGCAAGGAAACAAGGTTGATGGCTTCATGCCTTGGCCGATGGGTTGAAGGGATGGCCAACAAGCCACCCTCTTCCCTCAAAAGAAAAAACACAAGTGCTTGGTCCACAACCAAGCACAAAATAGACAAGTTAAGAGATCTTGAGGCAAGGCGCGCGATCGAGACCTCCGAGAACTCAAAATGAACACGAGCATGGATAATCATCAAGTGTTCAAACGATGATATCCAAGTATTGAGGATGGTCAAAAATGGGGTGTCTACACACGCTTGTCCCATAATCGTATTGATTGGACATTCCATCAAAGTTCATTGTCCAAGTTTTCTCTTCAACTTGCAGAATGTCTTCATCTGGGAACAAGTACTCCACTGCCTCATCTCTTTCTACTGGCAGTCGGCCAAGAATTCCGCTACAACCCTTTAGTTAACTAACTTGCTTGTAACATATGTGAGCTCGAATTCAGAGAGAAGAAGCAGCCGGCGAGCCAACCTACCCGTAAGCGCTGATTTTTCAAAGAGATATTTGATGGGATCTAATCTCGAAACCAAGATTACAGAGTGAGCTAACAAGTAGTGTCTCAACTTTTTGGTCACCCATACCAAGGCTAAACAAGCTTTCTCCAAGGGAGTGTAGCGAGTCTCGTAGTCTAGCATTTTCTTGCTCAAGTAATAGATAGATTTCTCCACCTTATCTTCAGATTCTTGAGTTAACATGCACCCCATGGTCGAGTCCGTTA
The DNA here is from genome assembly GCA_025200525.1 of Camellia lanceoleosa. Classification (NCBI taxonomy): domain Eukaryota; kingdom Viridiplantae; phylum Streptophyta; class Magnoliopsida; order Ericales; family Theaceae; genus Camellia; species Camellia lanceoleosa. The sequence continues at coordinate 159,811,184 of CM045762.1, read as the reverse complement.
CTAACAAATACAGAATCAGCGGTTTCTCTAGCTCTAGTGGCGATAACATAGGTGGATTCTAGAGGTACTGCTTAACTTGTTCAAAGGCAACCTGACATCGATCGTCCCATCGAAATTTCTTTCCTTTCTTCAGGAGACCAAATAGTGGTTCACAAGTCAAGGTTAATTTAGAGATAAACCGTCTTATAAATTGCACTTTACCCAAAAAGCCACACACCTCCTTTTCAATCCTTGGTGGTGGCATTTCTAAGATGGCCTTGATTTTGGAAAGATCTATTTCAATTCCTCTCTGCGTGATCAGAAAGGCTAGCATTTTTCTTGCCATTACGCCGAAGGTGCATTTCTGTGGGTTTAACCTCAATCTGTATTCCCTGATCCGTTGAAAGAATTTTTCGAGTGCGGTGTAGTGGCTTTCCCACTCTTTGGATTTGATAATCATGTCGTCTACATACACCTTAACCACTTTGTAGACTATATCATGTAGAATGGTGGTCACAGCCCTCTGATAGGTAGCCCCAACATTTTTCAACCCAAATGGCATGACTCGGTAGTAGTACGTACCCTATGGTGCGGTGAAAGTGGGGTTTTCTCTGTCCTCGAGTGCCATTAGAATTTGATTATTCTCAAAAAACCCATTCATAAATGAAAGCAAGGCATGGTCTGTGGTGAAGTCTACCAACTCATCAATATGCGACAGAGGAAAGTCATCTTTCGGGCTTGCTTTATTCAGGTCTTGAAAGTCGACACAAACTCGGATTCTGCCATCTTTCTTCGGCATTGGGACAATATTGGCCAACTAGGTTGGATACTCAGTTACTAACAAGAATCCTGCATCAATCTGCCTGGTAACCTCTTCCTTGATTTTCAATGCCCAATCCGGACGAATTCTGTGTAGTTTCTGCTTGATTGGTTGCTCCTCAAGGTCAAGAGAGATCCGGCGCTGTACGATCTCAGGGTCGATTCCAAGCATGTCTTCGTAGGACAACACGAAAACATCTTTGAAATTTTTTAACGAAGTAATTAAACGCTCATGTTCCTCCAAAGACAATGTGCACCCGATTTGGACCAAGCGCAGATCCTTCTCAGTGCCTATATTAATGGTAATGATTTAGTTAAAACAAGGTTTAGCAAACCTCTCCTCCTCTCGATTAATCAAGTTTTCAAAGCCAAAGGAATTCTTTCTTCTTCGTTCTCGTTAAAATTATGAAAATTTTGGTCAATACAATGAACTAGCGGCACAGAGACATACTCAGAATCTGCCGTATTTTCATTCAAAAGGTCCAGATCTTCGGTTATAGACTCAAAAGAAAAGATGAATGAAGACCTAAACAGGACTTTGGTATCCGGGTTACTATCCCTAGAAATACCAGACTCAGACTCCCTAAACTGACCTAAATCTGATCCCAACCCCACAGACTCAGTGGAATCAGATTTTGGCTCATCATCTGATTTAGAACTGGAAAGAAAGCCCTCCTCCAGCTACTAAGTAAGACATGGTGCCTTTGATGCATCCATAATACCACTGGTAGGGTCTACACCCAGTTTTTTCCCGATCATGGAGACAGTAAAGTTATCTCCCAAGTCCTCTCGGTCAGCCGCGGGATCCATAAGGAGATTGGCCAATGCTGCCTGTACTTTAGGTGTGTTTCCATCTGAGTCACCTTTCGTGTTCTGGTTAGCTTTGATGCTTGTTTCAACCCTGTCCTCATCACTGTCTTGCAGCTGCAGATCAAAGAAAATCTCAAATCCGGGGACGCGCTTCTTTGAGGAATTTACCCAAGGCTCAGGAAAGCCACAAGAAAGGAAATTCTCTCCCTCTTGAACAAAACGGCCATTGAGCGTCCCCCGGATCGGCCTATGGACGAGCTCATAATGCTTTCCAACTCTCTTGGCCTTAGCTCTACATTTCCTCTCTTCTCCCTTCCTTATCTAGTCCTCTTTGTTGGGCACATAGCCCAATCTAAAGGCATGTGGGTTGTGTGGCGCATCTATTAGTGCTGCAACACCTTTCTGACCACTCTTTTCGAGCTCCATTCCTAGAACGTGCCGTAGTTTGTTCATGAAGTAAATGGACCGAACACTAACGTACATGCCTTCGTCTACGGCCAGAATGGTTTGTACTACCCAGGCTTTAGCCAAAGTGAATCCCGAGAGGAATACATCTTCGTCGCCATGGTTGATCTCTAGCACTAGCGTAGTCACCTCCGGAGGTGGATGGATGGATGAGTTCCCAAAGATAGTTGTCATCTCTCCCTTATGAGGATACTTCAATATCTGATGGAGGGTGGAGGAAACAACCTTCACATGATGTAACCAAGGCCTCCCTAGTAGCAAGTTAAAGGTAGCCAATACATCCAATATATGAAACTTAATCTCTTGCTCTGACAGGCCAACCTGGACTCGCACATTTACCGTGCTCATGACCTCTCGGCTTGTGTTGTCATATGTCTGTATCATTTGGGCTGTGGGAATGAAGTCCACTAATTTGAGCCCAACAGTGTAGGCAATACGAGACAGACAAACATTGATGACTAAACTGGTATATACCAATACCACTAGTACCCACTTCTCTCTGCATTCCACAGATATGTACAACGGTTTGTTGTGAGCCGACCCTTTTGGCGGCAGGTCTTTGTCAAAGAAAGTAAGCATTGGCCTGGCACTATCGGGAAAAACCAAACCCACAAGCTGCTTGGGCATGGTGTCAATGGACAATTTAGCCTTGTTCATTGTTGATAACACTGCTTGCCGATGCATTCGTGAGGCCATTAGAAGAGCCCAGATGAAGATGTCAGCTTGGATTTTCTTAAGCTATTTCAATACTAACTCTTCTTCTAGTTGTTTCTCCTTCTGTTTCTCCGCCTCTTTGTCCTTTCCAGACGCCTCGACTTGATCCAGGTGTGGCGGCTTAAAATACCGTCCATTTCAGGTTAGATGGTCTATCTCCTGTACATACCACATATTAGCCGGGATGCAATTGCCCCAGTCTTCATCTGTATGGGCCAGCTGCAAATTGTTATCTTCTCACTATTCGTCCTCGGCGGCTGACAAATAGTTGTCTGGCTCTGCTTGTATCATCTTCATATCACCCCCATAGGGTGCCATGAAATTACGGTTCCCTGGCTGTCTTCAATTCTTTCTCGTTCAAATTGCCTCAGTGTAGCTTCATGTTCGGTGTTCGTGGTGTTCACAATTCTCATATCTTGGCTCGGGTCTTCCGCACTAGCGCTCTTTGGCAACTTTCCTTTCTCATCAGCCTTTCCAATTACTACAGCTATCTTTGCTTACTTTCCTTATGGTTTCATTCCAGTTTCTTCTTCTTTGTCTGGCTCATCATTCAACCATCTAGTGTTATCAGTTGATCCATGCAAGTTGAACCACCCAATCTGTACATCTCCCTGATCATGCTCATCAAAGAATTGCAAGTTGTCCAAATCATCTTTGAGGTCTGGCAAATCATCCAACCCTTGGCTCGGGCCATATTCCCTAACCACATTGACCTCAAACCATAAGATTCAACCCACTAACACAGGTAAAAAAATAGTACAAAAATAGCAATAAATGATGGTAAATGAATAAAGGAAAGAAGCTTGGAGTTATATCTCTTGAAGAGGAATAACCCTTTGAATCATAAGCCACCAATTTGACACCCTCAAGAGCTTAAAATGCAAGCTTAAACACTTCAACCAAGAACCCTCAAGTTTTGGTTTAGAGTGCCTAGGCAAAGGGCATAGAAGTTATAAGAGAGAGAGAGAGAGAGAGAGAGAGAGAGAGAGAGAGAGAGAGAGAGAAATGTAGAGAGGCAAATATTTTTCAAAACTTTTGCTTCTCAAATTTTTCTAACCCTAAAAAATGAGAGGGAGTCATCTATATATAGAAAATTAGGTTTAGCTCCTGAAAATATCAGCATACATACAACTGGTATCATGTATGCACCTGCGGAGACGGCTGACACAGCTGACAAAAAGATTTGAAATTTTACACAAGTGGTCGGCAGGGCACAAATAGTGGGTGATTGGAGTTACAAGTGGGTTTGCAGGCATAAGTGGTTAGCAGGCCACTAAAAAGGGGTGGCTGGAGTCACTAGTGGGTCTGCAGGCACCCAGATAGTTAGGCTTAAAAAACTGCTGTTTTGGTCCAAAAACAAGGCGCAAAGGTTGTGACTCTTTTGAGGCTCAAAGCTGAGGCTTTCTGCTGTGGATTTCGAGCATTTGGACAAGCGTATGAATTCATCATTGGGTGATCAATTGAAGGTGCCAAAGGCTTAAGTGCAGTAAAAAATGAGGTGTCTACAATTGTATACCTTTGGACCAAAGTGGTGATGAACATCCAGACAATGATGAACACCAAGAAAATAAAGTTGCAGCTCCATCTTCATCTAAGTCCCTCACACTACAGGCCGCTGATACACCAAACCAATCGCTTGCTGAAAATGTTCTTGAACCATCCAGAAAATAGCTACCACCGCGTCAGACTAGAGGTATCCTTAAAACCACATATGAACCCGAACTTTCTAGTAAAGTTAAATACCCCATGAGTCATTATGTGTCTAACCATCGTTTGTTAGAATCAAATAAGTCATTTGTAAATCAATTATCGGTTGTATCTATTCCTAACAGTGTGTAGGAAGCCTTAGCCGACCCAAGGTGGAAGACTGCTATGAATGAGGAGATGAAATCCTTGCAGAAAAATGAAACTTGGGAACTTGTTGATCGTCCACTAGGGAAGAAAACACTTGGATATTGGTGGGTGTATACTGTGAAGTACAAAGTAGACGATACGATTGAACACTTTAAAGCAAGACTTGTGGCAAAAGTGTACACGCAAACTTATGTGATTGATTATACAGATACATTTGTACATGTAGCTAAAATCAACACAGTTCGTGTCTTGTTGTCTCTAGCTACGAACCTGGATTGGCCATTACAACAATTTGATGTGAAGAATGCATTCTACATGGCGAGTTGTCCAAAGAAGTCTACATGGATTTGTCACTAGGATGCATGATACTAGAAGTGCATTGTTGGAAGGTGTGTAGATTAAAGAAAACTTTATATTGGTTGAAACAATCTCCTAAAGCATGGTTTGGAAGGTTCACAAAGTCTATGAGAGCCTTTGGCTACCATCAAAGTAATTTGGACCACATTTTTACTCTTGAAAAAATAGCATGGCAAGATCACTGCCCTTATTGTGTATGTTGACGACATGGTGGTCATAAGAAATGATCCTGAAGAAAGAAAGGCTCTACAGAGTTATTTGTCCAAAGAATTCGAAATGAAAGATCTCGGTCACTTGAAATATTTTCTTAGGATCGAAGTGTCTTGATCTGATAAAGGAATTTTTTTGTCTCAAAGAAAATATGCCTTAGATTTGTTGCAGGAAACTGGTATGTCAGCATGTCAACCAGCTGGTACACTAGTAGAAGAAGGATTGAAGTTATGTATTGAGACTAATCACGTGCTTATTGATAAAGGAAAATATCAAAGACTCGTCGGAAGATTGATGTACTTAGCCCATACAAGGCCAAACCTTGCCTATGCTTTGAGTATTGTCAGCCAGTTTATGCGTAATCCTAGAGAGCAACATATGAATGCAATTATGTGCATTTTGAGGTATCTGAAATCGGCTTCTGGAAAAGGAATTTTATTTACAAAAAATGTAGATTGTCAAAGTGTGGATGTATATACTGATGCTGATTGGGCTGGAGCAGTAGATGACAGACGATCTACTTCAGGATATTTCACCTTTGTAGGTGGTAATCTCGTTACATGGAGAAGCAATAAACAAAATGTTGTTGCACGTTCAAGCACAAAGGCTGAATTTAGAGGTATGGCACTTGGAATATGTGAAGCATTATGGCTAAAATTTCTCTTAGGGGATTTGGGCTATCTGCCTATTCAACCAATTCAACTCTCCTGTGACAATAAAGCGGCATGTGATATTGCTCATAATCTGGTTCAACATGATCGTACAAAGCATATGGAAGTAGAGAGATTCTTCATTAAGGAGAAATTGGATGAGAAAATTGTGGAGTTGCCTAAGATTTACTCAGAAGATCAGTTGGATGATATCCTTACTAAAACAGTGTCTAGTCGAGCGTTCTCAAAGTTTTTGGGCAAGTTGGGCATGTGTGACATCTATGCACCAACTTGAGGAGGAGTGTAGAGATTTTAGGAATTATCTCTTGTGATTATTTTCTATTTGTAGATTAGGAAATGCTTGATTGTAGCTTTGATTATAGGAATAGTTCAATTATAGGACTTCCTACTTACTGGTGACCCATCTCTATAAATAAGTAATTGTACAATATATTGAATTAAGATGAATAAAAATATTTTTCTCAAAGTCTGATTTGCAAGTGGAGATAGTGACAACGATGATGTTAGTGTGGTTGCATTGGTAAGTTTTAAGTTAAGAAAATGTTTTTTTACCTTTTAAAAACAAAAATATTTTCTACTCCAGTAAACTTATTTTTCATTAAAACTATGAAAAAAAATGTAAAATATATTTTTTTTTCTCCAAAAACAAAGAAGGTAAAGTATTATGCCAACATGAATGACTTGTTACATAGTGATAGCAAATTGTAAGGTTTGTCAAGTTTCAGAATATTATTTTGTTGTTAAATAAGGAAGCTGCCCAATTAGAATAGTCTACAAAACATTAATGACATACAAATGCACGTGTAAATAGAGCCTTAATATTTAAGAAAAATGTTAGAGGTTCTAAAATTTCTATTAAGAGTTTTTTCAAATGCCTGTGGATTTTGCAACATGAGTGTGAATTTCACATTGGTAAAACATTTGATAGATTTTTTTGTATCACTGTCGTTACTCCTTATCTAAAGGCTAATATTGACAAGTGCCCCTGGTACACTTGATATGGTATATGAGTAATATAGTAGGGATATCAAAATTTCTATTAAATATTGTACCAAATATCTCACATGTGGTGGGTCCTACATAAGTGTGCGGTCCACATTTATGTGAAACATTTGACAAAATATTTGGTAAAAATTTTGAGACCTCTAACATTTTTCAAGATATATTTATTATTGTATTAATTTATGTTTAATTTTCTAATTTTAACTTCTTAATGCATATTTAATGTTGTGTTAAATTGTTATGAATTTAATAGCATTCTATTTTTAACTTATTAATTAAATTATATATATTTAATAACTTTCTATTTGAGTTTATTATTCAAAGGTATTGTTAACATGTACCCTAAGGCCATGTTTGTTTAGCTCTTTGGTGAGGGGGATTGAACTAATAGTCCGTAGGACCTATCTATAGAGTGTTTGATTGGGGTCATGAGTGGGGGGATTAACTATCCCCTTAAACTAGTAATCCCTCCTATTGGTAGGACTATCAATCCCATAGTGGGGTTGGGATTAGAAATTGAGTAAGGGGATTAATGAATTTTTAAATAATTTTTATGCAAAATTTATATTTTTTAGAACAAAATAATAATAATTATAATATTAAAAAAATACTTAAAATTAAAATATATTAATTTTATATATTACTATTATCTATAGTATTACTAATCCAGTTGTGTACAAACAAACACTCTTATCTTACATTTCCAATATTACTACACTAGTAATCTCTTCATTCAATCCTACTGCACTCTTAGTCCCCTCCATCTTATGGTGTCAAACAAACATGAGTTTAACTAGCTCCACTTATTGGGGGGAATGTAAACTTTAACCAGAAATAAATATGATAATTTTCAAAAGCTAGATAGTTTCTATATGGACAAAAATACTCTCACTTTGGGAATACCGAAATTCACTTATTTATAAAAAAAAATATAAAAAAACGAAATTCACTTATTTATAAAAGAATAAAAAAAATGGTAGTACCCTCTTGAATAAAAAAAAAAAAAAAACATTAATATTTCATTACAAATAAAAAAAAATAAATTTTCTTTATTTAGAAGCTAATTTAAGTTGAAACACTTCCTTAAAATGGATTGATAAATTTCACTTACAATTAGATATCAATCCATTAATGCAATAATATTAGGAAAAAATTACTCATAAATCCTAAATGGAGGAAAGTTAAACCATTTGGTCCTGAGAATTTTTTTGTACACCACTTAGTCCTATTTAATTGCAGATTTTGTGAGGTTTGATTTGATCCATTTTGTTTTTACATCAATACCCTTTTCTTCCGATCCATACGCTGTGAATGAGTTTTTCCTTAAACATTTGATTTTTGTTTTCATTTCGTTCTGGTAATGTAAACGTTTTCATGAGAGAATTCAGATCGGAGAGAGTACGAACACCGCTGGTACGACTCCCGGAGGGCTTCTTGTTGCGGTGCCGCGACCGGAGACTGTAGGGGTTGGGATGCGAGCGAAGGGCAGGTGGCGGAGAGGGTGATCTGGAGCGGGAAGGTGAGGCGGAAGAAGGCGGAGATTGCGACGGAGGGACGGTGGCGACGGCGGTGGCGGAGGAGGAGGTTTCGAGGAAGGTGGAGAACTGTTTGCGATGTTCATTTGGGTTAAAATAAATTATGCTGACCCAGTTGCAGGCCGAGTCTGAGGCGTTCCATTGGAGGCAATTGGCGTGAGGGATTTGAGAAATGAATGCAAGGAGAGCTTGCTTATCCTGAGAGGGTTCAGAGTCGACTCGGTGACTCAGTAACGCCAACATCACATGAAGAACAACCCAGAAACCAGTAACAACAAACTTGTGTTCCTTTATAATGTTCTGATGTTGCTGATTTTTGTGTTGGTGTTCTGATGTTGCTGATTTTTGTGTTGGTGTTCTGATGTTGCTTGATTGGTGTTTGGGCCTTTTATAATGTTCTGATGTTGCTCTCTCTCTCTCTGGATTAATATAATGTTCTGGATTCAACTTCGCGATTTGATTTCACGACTGGATTGGAATTTTCGTGATTCAGTTCGACTTCGTGGGTTCTGATGTTGCTCTCTCTCTCTGGATTAATATAATGTTTGGATGTTTTTGAATGTTTTTGTTATAATGTTCTGATGATGCTCTCTCTCTGGATTAATATAATGTCTGGATTTATATTGTTTGGATGTTCTTTTTATAATGTTCTGATGTTGCCTGATTGGTGTTGTGTTCTGATGTTGCTTGATTGGTGTTTGGGCCTTTTATAATGTTCTGATGTTGCTCTCTCTCTGGATTAATATAATATTCTGGATTCAACTTCGCGATTTGATTTCACGACTGGATTGGAATTTCCGTGATTCAGTTCGACTTCATGTGTTATGATGTTGCACTCTCTCTGGATTAATATAATGTTTGGATGTTTTTGAATTTTTTTTTGTAATGTTCTGATGTTGCTATCTCTCTCTCTGGATTAATATAATGTTTGGATGTTTTTGAATGTTTTTTTGTAATGTTCTGATGTTGCTATCTCTCTCTCTCTGGATTAATATAATGTTTGGATGTTTTTGAATGTTTTTTTACAATGTTCTGATGTTGCTGTCGTTCACGATGTTTGCGATGTTGCCAATTTTTGATGATGGTAAATTTTTTTAAAAATAAATCTGATGTTTGAAATATCCACAAACATCAAAACCATTGGATGATGTTTGGAAAAGGTGGGAAATCTAAAAAAGGTCTATAGTAAGCTTTTTGGACAATTCGGTAAATTATAAATGGGTACTAATGTCTTTATACATAAAATAGGACCTAGTAGTCTAACAAAAAAATCTTGGGACTAAATGGGTTAACATTTTCAAATTAGGGATTTAATGGTGCTTTCCCTTATTGTTTAATGTAATATGATCAAACCATCTTTTTTTAATTTTTCGTACATGTTTCTATTTTGAAACTAATGCATAATATTAGTCGCTAATTTTATGGAGAAATCTCTACCTAATTCTAAAAAGAAAATCTTTCACTTATTTCATGGAGAAAATCTCTCCCTAATTCTAAAGAGAAAATCTTTTATTTATTCCATGGAAAAAATCTCTCCCTTATTCTAAAGAGAAAATCTCAAATTATGAATTTTGAACATTTTTATAATTTGAAAATTTTAAAAATAAAGCAACAAAAAATCTGAATGAAAATCAAAATACAATGTAAATAGTAAACAACAAATATACAACTAACTTTTAAAAAAATAAATCACATACTAAAATACAATTTAATGTTCACAATAAACTACAAACATACAAATATCCTTCGAAAAAATAAAATTCACACCAAAACACAATGTGAATGTTCACAATTTATAATTGACATACAATTAGCCTTAAAAAAAAAAAAAACTCATAACAATGTAAACATTTACAGTGCAATGTGAAAATATAAAATAAAATTGAAAATGAAAATCGACTATTTCAATTGTTCAATAGTAACAAAAATAATTGTTTAGCTAACAAATATAATTACAAAAACAACAAACATACAATTAACTTTCGAAAAAAACAAAACTTATACTAAAATACAATGTGAATGTTCACAATTTTTAATTAATAAAAAAAATAAACTCATAATAATGTGAACAATCACAATGCAACGTAAAAACATAAAATAAAATTAGGAAAAGTGAAAATTGACTATTTCAATTGTTCAATCGCAAAAAAAAAAAAAAAAAAAATGATTATTCAACCAACAAACATAGTCAAAAAATTAAAATATGAAACTAACTTTCGAAAAAACTTCAAAAAAAAAAAAAAAAAAAAAAACTCATACCAAAATATAATTCGAATGTTCACAGTTTATAATTAACATACAACTAACCTTAGAAAAACTAAATTCATACCAATGTGAACATTTACACTGCAACATGAAACAAAATTGAAAAGAAAAAAATGACTATTTCAATTGTTTAATGATAACAAAAAATAATTATTCAAACAAGTATAGTAACAAATAACCAATAATATGTAAATATTCACATCTTGAAAAATATATAATTATATCTACATTTATATTTCAACACTTATTATTCAAACTTTCAAACAATATGAAATGTAAACATTCACACTGATTAACACAAAAAATAAAATAAAAAAAAATAAAAAATAGAAGTAATGGCAGCAATAGAATTAGAACTCCAAAAAAAAACTCAATAACTCTAAAAACAAAAAATATATATATCACACACATCCTCATCATCATCATCTTTATCATTATCACTATCATTAACAATTTATGCAATTTTACCATTTCACCAATCCAAATCAAATCAAACATGCCTTTGAAGAATATGTTTGTAACAAAATTGACTAGACATAAACAAAGTTTCAACTTACAACAATGGAGAAATATAGAATTTCAAACACAGAGCAACAATGAAAGAACAAAGAACTTCTAACAGAAAGTGACAATGGGGGAACACAATGTTTCCCCGTAACAATAGAGGAATATAATATTATTTTATCACCATGTGTAAATTAGAGTTTCTAAACCCTACCAAATAGAGAGTTTCGAAGCCTAGCATAATAAAACAATACCACAAATGTGATTGAAACTGATTAAAAAGAAAAACGTGAATAATGATAACTACCAAATAGAGGTACCAACAAAAAGGAAATGTATATATTCTTTTTTTATGTAATACATATCAACAATAGACATAAGGATATAATAGTCCAACGAATAATATAAATCAAGAAAAAAAGGACCTATGGAATAAAAATATAAATACATGAGACTAATTAGGTTATAATTTTTCTTGGAGGATTTATTGGGTTAGAACACCTCTAAATAGGATTTATCAGTAAAAAAACCTAAACAATACTTAATGAAATATTCAAAAAAAAAAAATACAAATTAAATGAAATAAAATATTAAAAAAAGGAATTTATCGAAAATGACCATTTAAAAAACTTTTACTACTGTTCATACAAAGAAGAGTAAATTGTAATTTAATACATTTCTTAACCAGGGGCAACTCCATAGAACAATTGATGGGTCCCATCCACCCATTAATGTGTCAAGCATGGTTTTGAAAATCGAATCGGATCGGTTGGTTCTATTGGTTGAATTGTCAACTGGTTAGGATTTTGGTTTGAAAATACCTTCTAAATCATTCGAAGCAAAAAAATCAGTCTATTTAGAGAGAATTGAGAAAATTGGTGGGTTGATGAAATTGAAAATTTTGAACTTTTTTTTTGTTGATATTTTCTATTTTTTTATTCTTTCTTTTCTTTCTTATTTTATATATATATATATATAAAAGAAGATTTTGATTAGAAACTCTCTTTCAAAAGTCTCCTCTTGTGAAGAATTCCATTAAGAGTTTGAAATTATTGTGAAAGTTTCTACTTATTTATAAGAAAAAAATTCTTTAAAAAAAGTTCAAAAAATCTATGTAGGATTCAATTAAATTTATTGGAGGAAGATTTGAAATTTTGATATTCTTCTAAAATTTTTGCTCTTCTTTCAACCAAATTATTTGAATTAAAATCATATGGAGGGAATATTGAATATTTGATTTCCTCTTCCAAAATTAAAATTAATAATATTTTAAAATATATTATTATATTTTTTAGTAAAAAAAAATATCAGGAGAAATATTTAAGCTAATTTAATATTTTAATTTATAATTTTATTACTTATATTTTTATTTAAATATAATTTTAATATATTTATTACGTTGCGGTTCGATTCCGGTTCAACCCGATGGTTGAACCGGCAACTCGTCCACCCGATTTCTTTTTCGATTTGTTAATCGGTCCGATTTTTAAAATATTGGTGTCAAGAACCATTGGAAAAAGCTTTTTATGGTAGAAAAAAAATTGATAACTAATTGATCCCATTAAAAAAAAAATAACAAAACTCATTTATTAGGTGTCGTTTGGTAATACTTACGTTTTTAGTTTTCTGTTTATATTTACAAAAATTTTAAAAACTTAAATAAAAACTTGTTTGGTAAAATTTTTTATTTATAAATCAGTGGTCTCAGTTTATGAATTTGGCCAAAAAATGAAAACACAAAAAATGTGTTTTCATTTTGAGTTTTCATTTTTTTTTTTACCACTCAACACTAGCCACCACCCGCCACCATTTTCTACCATCGTCTTCCGCCACCACCACCCATCCCCCACCACCACTTGCCACCACCACTCACCACTCACCTACCACCACCACCACCACCACTACCACCACCACCAAGCACCACCATCTACCCTCCACCACCCACCACCCGCCACTACCATCCACCGCCACCACCATCACCCGCCACCTACTTGCCACCACCACTCACCACCCATCTACCACCACTATCCACCACCCGCCACCACCACCCACCACCACCACCACCATCACCTACCACCCATCCGCCACCACCACCACCCACCACCACCATCACCCACTCGCTACTACCTACCACCTACCACCACCCATCCACCCATCACCACCACCACCACCACCCACCACACCGCCACCCACCCACCCACCCACCACCACCACTGCCACCATCCGCTATCCGCCACCTACCACCCACCACTTACTATCACCATCTACTGCCACCACCATCACACCCACCTACCCAACACCACCACCACCACCATCGCCACCACCCATTCACCACACCGCCACCCACCCACCCACCAACCACCACCCACCACCACTGCCATCACCACCCACCGCCACACCACTACTTGCCACCGCCACCACTACCACCCATTCGCTACCACCCACCGCCCACTACCCACCACCCACTACCACCACCCACTCGCCATCAGTCGCTACCACTAACTACCCACCACCCACCATCACCACTTTTCACCACCGTCTTCCGCTACCACTTGCCGCCACTTGTCATTTCTCACACTTTTTTATATTTTTAAAGTTTTTTGAACATTTTATCAATTATTAAACGCGTTTGTAATTTATGTTTTTTTAAAAATAAACAAAAAATAAACAAAAATCAGTTTATTAAATTTTTGTAAATATAAACTGAAAACGTAAATGTTACCAAACACACCCTTAGCAAATCATTTGTAATGAAAAATATTACGAATCATTTTAGTGAAAAATATAAATTTTTAGGTAAAAAAACATTTTAAAATTATAAATAATATTTGAATATTAATTAATTTGAAAATATATAGGTGGGTGGGAGATGAAAGGATCAGAAAAAATAAAAATGAAGAGAAATACATAAAAGAGTATTGTAGTCAAATCAGGAATTCTTTTTTAATTTAATACAACACATTTAATGCCTTTATTCACCTCCTATGATAGCTAGTGCCGGTAATTAACACATTTAACGCCTTTATGCCTTTAATACATTCTTAGCAAAATCCATTAATCCAGTAATGATCAAATGTCTTATATGGGTGTGGAGTCTATAAAAAGTATGGACTCCACACTTATATAAGATATTTGATCATTTATTTGATAGAAAATTTAGTATTCTTAGCATTATTCTTAATAATAATTTATTTCATTTAATGAGGGTTGAAATTTGTTAAATTTTAAAAAATAATATTATATGTAGTAATTGTTATACCAATTAGTGTATTAACAGGTGATGTGACATAATTTTAGAGGTTTTGAGTCTTTATAATATGTATAATATGTTGAGTCATAATTTTAAGGGTACAACTTGTCTCAAGTTGAGATCAAGACTCAACCCGTCCAGTTCGGCCCCTGGAGCCCATTTTTTGGGTCCGTTTTGATAATTCGAACCGTTCAATGTATATAACTTGTCAAGTACTACATGCCTGTAAAAAATTATGTTGATCGAATATCAATAGATATGTAATCAAATTAGTTTTGTATAAAAAAAAAATGGACGGTGAAACAATTAACGGTTGATAAAAAAAACTATTTTGTTCACATAGCTATCGATATCTGATCAACATGATTTTTTACAGACATATAGTACTCGACGAGTTCTACACATTGAAGGTTCGGATTATCAAAATGGAACCCGTGATGGGCCCTCACGAGCCCAACAGCACGGTCCAATTCGATCTTGGACTGCACCAAAGCCACTACTAATATTAAAGTGATAATGTCATAACATATGTTAGTATGCTAATTGATACGTATATCACCACTGAATTTTAAATAATGAGTCTTGTTAAGAAAGTAATAACTATTAAGTTCTCTCATTTGCATGGCAAATATATAATAGAAGAAAAATAAATTCTCGTGTTTTTGGAAAAGTGTTTTTTTCCCTATGTGGACTTAAGTCTAAAGATTCTTTATTAGTATAGAGTGATAAAAAAAATAAAAAAATAAGAAAAAAAATTATGTAGTGTATTATTTATTTATTTATTTTTAGTGAGAGTCCCCAATTGAAAATATAGAGCCCCACCAACCTTTATGACTGACGGTATTGCTAAAAAGAATTCTAGTTGTAATTTTTTTTTATTTGGTTGAATTTTAAAATTGTATTATGAATTTATTTCAAACATTTTGAAATTATTTTGAAAAAAATAAATATATATATATATGTTTGAATTTTAAAAAATTATTTTGTGTCAAAAAAAAAGAAGAAAATCATATAAAAAATGAGTGTTTTATTTATTTCATTTTTTTCCATGAAATTAATTTTTAATTTTTTTAAAAAATATAATCAAAAAATAAATTAAATATATATACATTTAAACATGACTGAGATACAATTTGATAAAATACATTTAAAATATAAGTTAATTATGAAAAAGTCCAAGCCAGTTTTAATTGATACTTAAATTATCTGAAAATAGTATAAAATATCAAAGTAGAAGGAATGTGACAAAAATAAGAGAGGTGGGGGGATAAACCAAAAAAAAAAAAAAAAAAACATAGGGTGAAACATCAATAAATTTTAAAATATGATTTTATAAATTGTTTAGTCTTTTATTTTATTTTTTTTTATGAACTCAAATGTCCCATTAAAGTAGAAATTATATCAAAGGGTAGTGACTTACATGTTTGAGTTAATTTTTAGGCATAAAAGGAAGTTTTTTCCAAATGGAAAATTATACATTTGGGTAACCCACACTATAGAAGTTTTAGATTTTTCCACATTCCGGAATGAATCCCACATTACCAACAAAAACGTAATACTTTAATGTAATATTCCAATGACATAGCACTCTAATATAACACACTAAAAAACTTCTTGATGTACTTTTCCAAAATGTAAAAACGTAATACTAAAAAAAAAAATTTAGTATACTTTTTCCGAACGTAACACTCCAATATATCACAAAAAATAAAATAAAAACTCCTTAGCCTTTTTGGCTTTTTGGCTGTTTTAGCCAGACTTTTTTAGTATATATCGTTTGGTTTTTGTTTTTGGCTTTTTGGCTTTTGTAAGAGAAAAAATGTAATGATTATGATTTGGATGTAACATTTTGTCTTATTAATTTATGTAACAAATTTTATCTTTTGTGCTTTTTTGGCCAAAAAGCCAAAACTAAATATAGCTTTAGTATTTTTTTTTTTTTTCCAAACGTAACATTTCAATTAATGTAATCTCAAAACGTAACACTCCAATGTAATATACACAAAAATACTAAAAAATTTCATAATCTATTTTTTCCAAACGTAACACTCACAGTTTGAAATTATACATTTATTCAAAACTTATTAAGGAATTTTTGTACTCCTTTTGGAATGGTTTGAAGAATTCCACATCCTTTTTTTGGAGTGTTATATTGGAGTGTTACATTTGAAGTGCTACATTAGAATGTTACGTTTGGAAAAAATACACTAAGAATTTTTTTAGGAGTATTATATTAGAGTATTACAGTTTGAAATTATACATTTGCTTAAAGCTTATTAAGGAGTTTTTGTGCTCCTTTTGAAATGTTTGAAGAATCTCATATTCTTTTGGAATGTTTGAAAAATCCTATATTTCAAGTCATTTTTATATTTATTTTGAATTTTTTTCCAAATAAAAAAGATTCTTATATAAAAATTCATCACAAATTTGATTTCCATAGATTGCAGTTCGTTCCCGGTGGATGGACTGGACCGATCCAAGCTCCTCGAGCCCGCGTCCGAGTGGCGAAGCCCACTAGATAACCTGCAAGTAAGTTCAATAGGGAACGGGGCAGTCCCCCAGCGAACCCTCCGACGGGCAAGTTAGCAAGTAGAAAGAGAGATGAAGTATGTAGAGAGAGGTTGGAGATAGAAAGCTTAACCTTCTTCTTGTCTTTGATGCTTGCTTATATCCTTTGGTAATCATTTCACTGTCCCTTCCGACGCGTGCCTTTCACGAAAAACTTACCTTGTTCAGGGTAAGGGGGCGTTGTTCCGACGGGGAGGTGTTGTCGTAATAAATGTTGTGATGGGCTGCCTTAATGGTGATGTGTTATGGCAATAACTTTGCAGATCTCTGTCTGCCGATGTGGCCTGTTCTACACCTGCCATGTGTCCGAATGCCATTGGCCCTTCACGCCCAGTTGGCCTCCAGCTGTCCTGGACTTTACCAACCGGGTTATGCAATGGGGTCCAAATGGTGGGCTTGGGTTTGTTCACTGTGGGCTGTGGCCTTTATGGGCCTATTCATGTCAGTAGTCCCCTATTCCTAAGTGCAGCTTCAGTCCAACGAAGGGAATAGTAATGAGGAAGATGTGCCCGACCGTCGGGGGGGTCGAGTTAGTGGACCGAGCGAGAACGGGTCCGACCGTGGAGGGGGACCGAGCGGCAGGATCGACCATGAGGTGGGCCGACCGCAAGGAGTGCCGACCGCAAGGGGAGCCGAATGGGAAGGCCGGCCGTGAGAAGTGCCGACCGCGAGGGGAGTCGAGTGGGAGGGCCGACCGTGAGGAGTGCCGACGTGTGAAGGTAAGGCCGACTGGGAAGGCCGACAGCGTGAGGGCTAACCGTGTGAAGGCCGAGCGACCGAGCGCCAGAAGCTGAAGGCCGGCGTGTGAAATGAGGATTTGAAATGGAAAAGACAAGGGAAGGTGGGGAGGCAGTGCATCGTGGTCATATACGTGGCAATATCGTGGGGGGTAAGTTAGGCGTTAAAATGAAACGGTAGGTCATTATGGGGTTGAAAAGACAGTTTTGGCAGATGATTTGAAAAGTTTTCAAACTGGCGAAAATTAATTGGAATCCTAGGAATACGGGCAAACCGTGGGCTTTTCGCATCATTCGATTCACCTACTTGTTTACAAAGAACCAAAACATTCCAAGTCTTACTTCATTTGTTGCTCACGATACACCTTTGCGACACTTCTTCAATTTTCTTGCACCTGCAGCAGAAGCGATTCGCAAACATACCCTAGAAATGACACATGAAGGAACTGTGAATGTGAGGGTGGACCCACTGGGTGAGGACGACGCAGAGGAGTTAGCAGCACGATATAGGATGGAGACGCGAATGGTGACGATGAGGGAATCGGTGGTACGATCTCAAGCGTCCACCATGATAGCGGCCCCAAGGCCAATAAGCCAGGTAGAGCCAAATCATTGGCATACTAAGGCTGACAAATCCACAATTATTGCCGCGGAGTTGGAGGCTATCCGGGAAAAATACCAGATTCCGGCTGAAGTAGAGCTATTGCTGCCAACGTCGACGGAGAGGCCATCGGACGCGAGGCCAAGGCAGTTTTCCCTTTATGAGGAAGTTTTGAAGGGGGGCTTGAGGTTGCCATTGTCGCAAATAGTGGTGGATGTGCTCAACCGTCTAGAGGTAGCACCAAGGCAACTAATGCCCAATGCCTGGAAGATCTTGCTAGCTTGTGCGAGTGCCTGGCCAAAGGCGAATGAAGGGGAGGCCATGACGGCGGACGAGTTCTTCAGGTGCTACAAGGTCTCAGGGCAGCAAGAGACTTGGGTGACTCTGCAGGCAGCAGTTGGGAAAGGGCTGGTGGCGAGGTTGCCCTCGTCGATCAAGGGGTGGAGACCACGGTGGTTTTACGTGGGTGCCAGTGGAAGAGTTGGAGTGCGCACCATTTGGAAGGTGCCCACCAGGTCAATGGAGCAAAAATTAGGGGCAGAAGCAAAGGAGAAGGTGAAAAAAGTGAAGGAGTGGAGGGAGAAGGAAAAAGCCAAGTGGGACAAGCTTGTTCAGCCGTCCGCACTGTTTGAGGCAGGGTTGGGTCCATAGAGGTGGTAGACGTTGCCTCAGAAGTGAGGGAGGTTGTGCCAGTGGTGGCAGCAGTTGGTGTAGGGGTCGGTAAGGTCGCCCCTGAACTTAGGAGGGGGGAACAGCCCCAGGAGGGAACCTGCCCCCCAAAGAGGAGGAGTTAGCCTGACCATAGTGATTTATCATGCTCGGGCAGTGGCGAGGCGGCTGGAGGGAGAAGAAGGCCCAGCTAGAGCTGGGGCAGATCGCTTAGTGAGCATCGTAAAAGAGGCAGGCCTACGCTTGGCATCCAGATTCAACGAGGCAGACCTGCTGAGGGGGTTGTGCTCCGCTCAAATGGAGGTGACTACCTTAGCAGGGGCCCGTAGACGTCCCCGAACGCCCCGGGAGGGTTTAGTCCCGTTCCATTCATATTGGGGTCACTACAGTTCAAGGACTCAAATGTCACGATTCTTAATCTTGAACCAAAGAGTCCAAATCCGGCAAATCGATTTTGAAAACAGATTTTTTGAAAAGAAGTGCCAAACATGGACTGTTTTGCCAGATACAGAGTCGCCACCTAAATGTTTTTTAATGGGAAATTTAGAAAACCCTGACTCGGTGCCAAAGGCCACGTGTCCGTCATCACCAAAGTTGCCTCAGCTCAAGAACTTGGGTACGATTGGGGAAGGTCACTTTGTGAGCACCCCCGCTCGCCCGATCAAAGATCGGCCTCTACTAACCATCATATCTATTTTTGAAAACATTGTGTGTTCTTATTCCGGTTATTAGCCTAGATTTACTATGTGATGCGCACAGCATACAAGTATAGACTGGATCGCCTGAATTAGAACAAAACATTTCATGCTTGTTTGTTTGAAAATGGTTTGATGGTGCTACTCGCAAGTAGGCGAAGACGTGGATTTGCCACCCTCGGGTGGGCTTAAGAAAGCATGATTTTGCCACTATCTAGTGGGCTTTAAAACAAACATTTGATGAATTGTTCCAATCCAAATAACCCAACCTCCACCCACAAGCATTCAAGCAGTTGTATCACATAAGCAAATAGCCTCATGGTAAGCATGCTATCATGGCAGTCACTCACACGCATGCAAGGATGCTAAAGCATAAAACTCACCGAGTACTCCAAGCCAAAACAGAAACTCATTAGAAATCATGCATGATCCTAAATATACAGGATTGCCTAATGCAACACATCCAAAAATGCAACTATAGCAGGCTCGGCTATCCTAAACATGGCATATGGAATGCTACAGCTATCATGTATTCAACTTGGAATTGAAATACAAATGCAGTTAGTATGATGCTAGAGCCCTGCATGTAAAAGCAGATGAATGAATGCAAACATGCTATCATACAGATGCTAATTGAAATATGCCCTAATCTAACCATCATAAGCAAGTAAATAGAAGGGAAGAAAGACGTGGGATTGGAAGACATACATCCTACTCACCCACACTTATTACAATTTTGCTCTCGCACTGAGGGTCCGAATAAATATACTGATTCCGAATAAAAGAATAGTATACCCAAATAATGTACAAATTTCTAATTAATTAACAAATTAACTAAGAAAGTCAAAAGCGGCATGCAAGCGGATCCTTGATTCCTCGGGTGATGAATGATGCATGTTCGGGTTGCCTTTGTGCGGAAATCCATGACGATGCCCCAATTAGCCTCTGTTTGCACCTGTTCTTGAAATGCGTGCCAAGCTTCGAAAAGTTGCTGATTCTTCATTTTACTGCAACAGAGAGCAGGAAAGGGGCATGGCAATGTATTTTCACAAATGTATGCATGTCTCGATCCTCGTGCCACCAATCACGTATATCGATGCATGATGGCCGAGGAGTCGAATTGCACAACTCAATATGAAATGAATGCATATGAAAATACAACAAAACCTAACTCCATCATGGATAATCCGGAGTGTCGGTGACTGGGGAATTGAGACACGTTCCGTCACTCGGAGTACGGAACGCATTCGTTCTCGTGCCCGGGCTAACTCCTATCCCGAACACGATGCAATATGCATGATATGCATGAAATGCAACTAAGATACAACCTAACATGCAAAAGGTTATGAAATGGCATACACGATGCACGAGGAAACATGGCATACACAATGCGCTAATATACGGCCTAGCATACGCAATGCTATGGAATGAAATGGCATACATAATGCAATATGGGCTTACACCAACACAAGTGGACCTCAGCCACACTCACATAGGAGGCCATAATGATGAAAATGAGACAACTCGGGATACGTGCACACGTGCACGCAAACCGAGAACCGAACCTACGGCACGGAATGCCACTCTAACAAGACATGGCAAAACACAAAAAATAGCATACTATCATGCAAAAATCAGAGGTAAAATGAGATGCAAAACAGCCCCGAAACCCGGTAAAATGAAACCCGATGCATGAAACGAGTCCCGAAACACGGGTTTTGGCGCATGAAATGGCCTATAACTATACAATGCATACATAATTTGAATATGAAATGAAAATACAGAAGCAAGGCAGCCCCGAAAAAACCATGTTTACAGTTTAAAGCATGGCCAAACAGTGAGCACAAGTGGGACTAAATTAGCATGCAAAAATGGCCCCGGAAGAGAGGTATGAAGCAACCCACAAATTCTGGCCCCAAACAGAGAAGGGGCCTTCTACAATATTGAAGAGGGGCCAAAAATATGATGTATTACAGTTTATGAAAAACTCCAAAAACAGATACAAGTATGCTTAAAGTGCTATGCAAGAAATAGGCCAACAAGGGGGCAAAGAAGCAAGTGGTGCATGGAGGTCTCAAACAAGTGAGGGCCATTCAACAATGTTGAAGAGGGATCCAAAATAAGGCTTTTTACAGTTGATGGATGAGCTCAAAACAGTGTACAAATAGGCTCAAAATATCATGCAAAATGAGGCCACCAAAAGGGCTATAACATGAAGTATACTAAGGGTGTCTCAAACAGCCATAGACCCTTAATGAAAAATGAAGAGGGGGTCAAAATAATCCTCTTTTCAGTTCGGACCAAGGTCCAAAAATAGAAGCTCAATAAGATAATAAATCATGCAAAAATGGGGACTAAAGAGGGGTACAATGGCAAGTGATACATGAAGGTCCCAAAAAGTGTTGAGCCCTTCTTCAATGTTGAAGAAGGGCTCAAAATAGGTCTATCTACAGTTTACGTCATGCTCCAAAACAGATTACACATAGGTCAAAAATACTATGCAAAATTATGGCATAAAGAAGGGTAATGAAGCAAGTGCAATATGGGGGTCCCAAACAGGGTAAGACCCTTAATGAAACAGAAAAATGAGCTCAAAAAAATGACATTTTCAGTTATGTCCGGAGCTCAAAATAGTAAGAAAGGGGGGCTAAGAAATGGTACAAAAATGAACTAGAAAAGGGAGAAATGGTACTTACCCTTGAAGACCAAGCCTTGGCTGCCTCTTGGACTGAAAAATGGTGCCTCCTAGCCTTTGAGAAGAGCTCCAAGCTTCTGAAAATGGAAGTGGTGGTGTAGTGCTAGGTGGTGATGAAGAAAGGGGTGTAGAACTTGATGTTTTGAAGCTTGAAGGGAGAGAGAGAGAAGAGGGATGTATATGCAAGCTCAAGGCAATTTTTCCAACCTCTAAACCAGACCTGGGAGGTTGGTTATATTGGCCAAAGAGGGGGAGAAAAGGAGGGAAAAATGGGGGGGGGGGAAAAAACAAGCCAAGTTTCCCCCCAAAAAGTTTTCCCCCAAAAAGTTTCCCCCCAGGATACAGATTTTGGGGGGAAAAAAAGTATACAGTTGTAATGTACCACCTGTAAGGATCAAGGCCGGCCAAGTATTGAAGTTGCAGGTGGCCGGCCGGCCATCCTCCATGGCCGGCCGGCCAGGGGTCAAAAAAAGGCCAAGGTGAATTAGTGGCCGGCTACCACAAATTGGTGTCCTCCCAGATGCCCTCAACACAGCCCTGTGGTCCAAAATTGGAGGAAGTGAAACAGGAGAGAGAACAAGCCATTTTTCAAAGGGGTTCAAAAGGTTCAAATAGAATTACTGGCTGGCCATGTGATATTTGTGTCCTCCCAGGTGTGTACAACGCAAATATGTGGTTTGGAGCTGAAGAAAGTGGCCTTAGGGTGGTCAACATTGGCTTTGAAGTGAGAAAAATGGGCGTCGGAGGGCGATGAAGGAATATAACTGGTTGCTGAAACAATTACTGGCCTCCTACCCTTCTATGACCTTCCTGGTGATGAAACAAAGGTCCCTACCAAAAATGAACGAAAACTGATGCAAAATGAAAGTTCGGGGGCAAACGCTGCAAATCGAGGCTCAAATCGATCATTAGGCACCGGGAGTGGTGTTTGACCACGAAGTGGGTCTCTCAGACCACAGTGTCCCTCAAAATGGAGTAAATAAGATGCATGCCAAAAACCGGAGCAAACGGAGGTAGTTAGGCGGTCCCGAACCGAGGCACACGGCTTGACGGCTCTGAAAATCGGGAACCGGGCTCCGAAATAGGAAGAATGGCCTATGACCACGAAATGTAGCCCACGGCCACCGAGAGATGGTCTACGAGACCTCTCCCTCCCTTTAGGAAGAGAAACAGAGAAAACTGAGCCTGGTTCACAAACCGAGGCAAGGCACAGAAAAGCCCGGAAGTCTGGAGGTAGGGCTCACGGCCGAGACTCTGAAACCTTTGGACAAGCATGATATGCAACATCACCGAGCGCTCAATCGGTGACGTTTGAGTCTTAAGGTCGGTCAAAAATGGGGTGTCTACAAGGCCCTCTTGAGGAAAGCGGGGGCTGCCAAACTTAAGACAGAGGAAGCCAAGGCTCAGCTTGCGAAATTAAAGGAGGAGAGTGCTAGTTGGAAGAGTGCCCACGCTGACCTGCAAGTGGCCAAGTCAGAGCTGGAGAGCACACGCCGCCAGGTTGTGTCACTCGAGTTCGAACTGGCCAGCGAGCGAAAGAAGTTGGAAGAGGTCCAAGCAGCCTGTGTGGTCGCCGTCGAACGGCATGAAGAGGCGATGACCAATAATGAGGAGTTGGTGAGGCAGAAGGATGAGGCAGACGCTAAGGTTGGCGTTCTGCAGAAGGAGTTGGAGGCCGAGCGGGGCAGGGTAGCTGAGGAGATGGAGAAGCTTCAGAAGGAGTTGGAAGCAGAGAGGACGAGGGCGATGGCGGAGAAGGAGGTGGAGGAGGAGAAAGCGAAGGCTGCATCTGAAAGGGCGACCCTTCAGAAAGAGCTGGACCAAGAGAGGGCGAAAGCAGCTTTTGAAAGGGCGGCTTATCCCGATCTGTGTGTCGTAACGGTGGAGCAATTCAAAGGGTCTGCCAAATTTCAGATGGCAGTGGACGCCACTGTTGCTAACAATCTGGCTAGGCAAGAAGTTGGGGAGGGGGGCGGGCCCATCAAGGATGACTGTTGGGGGCAGAACCGAAGCAGAAGTAATTGAGAGCTTCCAGCAGTCAGACTTCTATAAGCACAAAATGGCTGAGTATTGGGACAGTGGTTGGAAGATGTTCAAACGTAGAGCTGAAGAGCTGTTCCCAAACTTGGACCTGAGTAGTGTGACAATTGGCGAAGACGATGTGGCCCAAACCCCCCTTGATGAGGGCATTGAAGAGGAAGATCTTGCGTCCAGTGAAGAGCAGTGACTGGGGGAGATCTTGTTTATTATGATTTTTTGTATTCACTTATTATTATTATTTATTTTTTTTGAATTGATGTAATGAACTTGTGTATACATTTGTGAATGAATAAAATGTCAACTGTGTTTTCAGTCGATTACCTTTACTTGTGTATGAATCAGTGTGGACTAAATTCAGGAACTCCTTGGCACAAAGTGGAATTGGAGTTGTAAAAATACAATATGGGGTAAAGTTGGAGTCGTATAACAGCTCAATGCAAAGTAAAATTGGACTTGTATAGGACTCAATGCAAAGTAAAATTGGACTTGTACAAAAATTCAATGCAGAGCAAAGTAAAGAACACCCTAATGCTCAAGAGAGTGGTCTCTTGGAGTTACTCTAAATAGGGGAGGAAATAATCTGATTAGTAAATGAAACACGTGAGGACATCTTTGGAATTTGACTAAGTAAAGAGTGGTGTAAAAACTTTGGCCTGGAATTGTGACTAGGTGTCAAATAGTGACTGAGTGTCTTGCTAATGCCATAATTATGAAGTTTCATTGGTGATAGGATTATCTCAGTTTGGACCTGGAATTAATGTTGCAAGTAACTCACTCTGGGTCAGCAATGGTAGCACTCAGTTTGGTTGAGACTTGTAATGCTTGGTCTAGGTGGGGATCGGTCTGGCCAAGTGCGTCAAGCTGAGTCTGGCTGGGGCTTTTGTGCTCAGTCTGGCTGAAGCTGTGAGCGCTTAGTCTGGCTGAGGCTTTGAGTGCTCAGTCTGGCTGAGGCTTTTTAGTGCTTGGTCTGGACGAGGCTTTGAGTGTTTAGTCTGGCTGAGGCTTTGAGTGCTCGGTCTAGACGAGGCTTTGAGTGCTCAGTCTGGCTGAGGTTTTTAGTGCTCAGTCTGGCTGAGGCTTTTAGTGCTCGGCCTGGACGAGGCTTTAAGTGCTCAGTCTGGTTGAGGCTTTTTAGTGCTCGGTCTGGATGAGGCTTTGAGTGCTCAGTCTGGCTGAGGCTTTTAGTGCTCGGTCTGGACGAGGCTTTGAGTGCTCAGTCTGGCTGAGGCTTTTAGTGCTCGGTCTGGACGAGGCTTTGAGTGCTCAGTCTGGCTGAGGCTTTAAGTGCTCAGTCTGGCTGAGGCTTTTAGTGCTTCGTCTGGACGAGGCTTTTTGCTACTGTAACCAAAACGTCATTGAGACACCAAATAGACGACTGAGGTACATAAATGTCAAAAAGTTACATTTGCACGACAGGATGACAAGAATGTTCAAACATGTGATTTTTCCGAAAAGAAAATACAATAATTGAGCAATACAAAAGCAGTACTTTATTGAAAGTAACGTTTCAAGTGTTCGGCGTTCCAAGGGTGCGGGAGGCCTCGACCTTCCAGATCCTGAAGTCAGTAAGTGCCTTGACGTGGTCTGGCTTTCACAATGTAAGGTCCCTCATATTTGGCTACCAATTTTCCTTCAGTCGGATTCTTGGTGGCGAGGGTTGCTTCTCTCAAGACAAGGTCCCCAACAGTAAACTCCCTTGGTCGGATTTTGCGGTTGTAGTGTGTTCTCATTTTCTGTTGGTATGAGGCCAATTTGACAGCAATAGTCTCCCTAAGTTCTTCAATTAGATCTAAGTTCTTTGGTGAGTGGTGGATCCGGATGTAAAACCCTGGTAGTAGGCAGACCGACTTCCGCTGGAATAACCACCTCAGCGCTATATGTTAGACGAAAAGGGGTTTCCCCAATGGGAGTCCGAGCGGTGGGAAGTGGACTAACTAGGTCGATCCCCCATTTGGCGAACGGGTAGGGGCTGCAGAGTGTGATCAGTTCAATAGGAGGGGCATGGGGGATGTTGGCAAAGCGCTGACACTTGTCGCATTTGAGCACAAAATCAGTGGCATCTTGATTGAGAGTTGGCCAGAAATAACCAGTACGGAGTATTTTGTGGGCTAAAGACCTACCGCCTCATGGATTTCTTACATTACATAGGTTGCTTGGGCCGGGTTGAGGCATCGCAGATATGGTCGTGAAAAACTACGTTCATACAAGACGCCACTGACCAGGACGTAGTTGGATGACCGAGCCCTCACCTTGGCAGCCTGCTGTTGGTCAACTAGGAGTTCTCCTGTTGTCAAGAATAGGAGGATGTCGGATGCCCAAGGGATGGGTTCATTTTGGAGGAACTGCACTTCTTGAAAGTCAGGTGAGATGGCTGGGTAGGCTAGGTATTCAAGGCGGACGCCGTGGCTTAGGTCAGACTGGTCTGCAGAGGCCAACTGAGCCATTTCATCTGCCTTGGAGTTTTCTGCTCGAGGTATGTGCTTGATGTGGAAGGTATTGAAGATGCGGACAAGAGGGAGTGTCAGATCCTTGTAAGCTCTCATTGTGTCCTCCTTGGCGTCAAATTCCCCCGTGATCTGGCCGACGATGAGCTGGGAGTCACTGAACACCCGAATGTGGCTGACACTGATGTCCTTGGCAAGGCGGAGTCCCGCTATCAAGGCCTCATATTCGGTCTCATTGTTGCTGGCATCAAACAAGAGGCGGAGAGCACATTTGAAATAGCCACCCTTAGGGGAGGTGAGGATGAGGCCAGCCCCACTACCTTCCCTGCGGGATGACCCGTCAACGTTGAGAGTCTAAGAATGGGGGTCTTCGCCCGCAGAGTTGGGGGTGGAGAGGCAGTGGTTGGGGTCGGGTTGGTGAACTCCAGGATGAAATCGGCTATGGCCTGTCCCTTGATTGCTGTTCGACGGCGGTAGGAGATATCAAATTGGCTGAGTTCTACTGACCACTGCATAAGTCGGCCAGAAAGTTCTGGTTGCTGCACAACCTTCTTCAGGGGTTGGTCGGTGAGGACCACTATGGAATGGGCTTGGAAGTAAGGACGAAGTCGTCTGGAAGCGGTGACTAAGGCCAGGGACAATTTTTCTAGCAATGGGTAATTCTGCTCCGCTCCCCTGAGAGCTCGACTGATGTAGTAGACCGGCCGTTGGACTGAGCTGTCTTCTTTGATAAGAGCTGCACTGACTGCGGTGCTTGACACTGCTAGATAGAGGAAGAGGGGTTCACCCGTAACTGCCTGCGAAAGGAGGGGAGGGTTGGCCATGCATTGCTTTAACTGTTGAAAAGCCTCTTCGGATTCGGTCGTCCATTCAACAGTCTGCCGAAGAACTTTGAAGAATGGTAATCACTTATCTGTTGCGCGAGAGATGAAGCGGTTGAGGGCTGCCACTCGGTCGATGAGTCTTTGAACTTCTTTGACCGTTCAAGGTGACTGCATTTTAATCAAGGCCTTGATCTTTTTGGGATTGGCCTCAATGCCGCGCTGGCTGACCATAAAACCCAAGAACTTTCCAGATCCTACGCCGAAGGCGCACTTCTCTGGGTTGAGTTTCATTTGGTACTTGCGGAGGGTGGCGAAGGTTTCTCGGAGGTCAGACAGATGATCAATGGAGAGTTTGCTCTTAACCAGCATGTCGTCTACGTATACTTCCATGTTCCGACCTATCTGGTGTTGGAAAACTGCATTGACTACCCGTTGGTAGGTGGCCCCAACATTCTTTAGTCCGAATGGCATCACACGGTAGTGGTAAGTACCTCGATCGATAATGAAGGAGGTATGTTCTTGGTCGGAAGGGTGCATCAAGATTTAGTTGTATCTAGAAAAAGCATCCATGAAACTGAGCATCTGATGACCGGCTGTGCCGTCAACAAGCAAATCGATGCGGGAAAGAGGGTAGCTGTCCTTGGGGTAAGCTCGGTTCAGGTCGGAGTAGTCGACACAGAGTCGCCATTTGCCGTTGTTTTTGCGGACTAGGACCACGTTTGACAACCATTTAGGGTAGTCTACGTTTGTGATAAACTGGGTCTCAAGGAGCTTGTCGACCTCTGCTGCAATAAGAATATTGCGCTCTGGATGGAAGATGCGCTGCTTCTGGCGGTAGGGTCGAAAATGAGGTTCGATACTGAGGCGATGGGTTATAATGGTTGGGTCAATACCCGGCATGTCTGAATGGGTCCAGGCGAATACATCTTTGTGCTTGGTCAGGAGGGCAGTAAGATCGGCCTTGGCTTGGAGGGATAGCTGACTGTCGATCTTGGCAGTTTTCATTGGGTTAGTGGGGTCGATGGGAACCTCAACGAGCTCCTCAACAGGTTCTCCTCTGACCAGTTCATCTTCGTCTCGGACGTCAAGTCCTTCAATAATCATAGCCTCCTTCAGTTTAATTTCCTTAAGTGAGGCGACATAGCATTCTCTGGCCACGGTTTGTTCTCCCTTCACTGTTTCAACCCCGAGATCAGTGGGAAACTTGATAGCTAGGTGGTAGGTGGAGATGATCGCTTGGAAGGCGTTGATGGCAGTGCAACCAAGGATGATGCTGTAGGCAGAGAGGCAGTCGACAACAAGGAAGGTAAGCAACTTCGTGGTCTGCCGTGGATATTCGCCGATGGTGATGGGGGGATCAATGGAGCCGATGGAGGTCACCCAGTCGCTAGTGAAATCGACCAAAGGGGTTTGGAGGGGAGACAGACTTTCCTCTCCGATCTTGAGCTGGCGGAAGTAGTTGAGGAATATGATGTCTGAAGAGCTTCCATTGTCGATGAGAACTTGTCTGACCTTATAGTTGGAGAGGATGGCAGAAATGACGAGAGGATCATCATGAGGATAACGGATGCCTGTACAGTCGGCATCCGTAAAGGTGATAGGCTCCGTCCACTGTTTGGGCTGTTTGGGGGGTCGGTCTACCGTGGTGACTGCCTTGTCTGAGTCCTGCCTTATTTTTCTAAGTTTTGCCTTCTGAGCCGAACGAGATGGTCCCCCACAAGTAAGACCACCTGAAATAACTCTAATTTCACCAATGGGTGGAGGTGGATTACCTTGTGGCCGAGGTTGTTGTGGAGGTCGATCATGGCCTTGATTCGGTTGAGCTGGCTGCCACGGTGGGGTGTGCCGGTGATTGTCTCTGTGGGGTTCGGTTCTTTGCCTCTATTGAAGGTGGGTGTTTGTGAACCGGCTTAGACGCCCCTGGTGAATGAGGGTCTCCACCTGATCCTTGAGGTTGATGCAGTCATTAGTGTTATGGCCATGGTCCTGGTGGAAACGGCAACATTTGGACTAGTCTTTCCAGTTGGAAGGGTTCCGTGGGGGGGGAGGGAGGGAGGCCATTTGAAGGGGTAGTCCCGTTGGATCTGGTTGAGGACATGTTCCATGGGAGAATTGAGGGGTGTATACCGCTTGAACCGACAGGGCGGTCAGGCTGGTGCCGACCGGTTTACACAAGGGGGTCGGTCTGTATAGCGGGGTGTTTGGCTATTATACTCGGCGTTTCGGGGTTCTGAGTCTTTTCTCTTTTCTCTGGGGGTAGGGTTTTTGGCTGTTGGGTCCTGCCGAGCGGCTAGTGAATCCTCGGCGTTCATGTATTTTTGGGCTTTGGAGAGTAGAGCTGCCATTGAGGTCGGGCAGTTTTTAGAGAGGGAGAAAAGGAAATCAGACGACCGTAGACCGGCCATGAAAGCTGTGAGGATGACCTTGTCGTCATTTTCCGCTATTTGCAGGGCTTCGGTGTTGAAGCGAGTAACGAAGCTGCGCATTGATTTCCCCTTGGTCTGACGAATGTTTAGGAGTTGGGTGGCCGGGCGTCGCTGGCGCTGGGCTCCGATAAAATGGTTCAGGAAAGAGTCACTGAGATGCTGAAAGGCGGAGACAGAGTCTGGTGGTAACTGGCTAAACCATAGCCGAGCTGACCCCTTCAGTGTCACAGGAAAAGCTCGGCACATGATCTCGTCAGGGAAGGCATGGAGAATCATGAGGGTGCGGTAGGTCTCTAGATGGTCAACCGGGTCCGTCGCCCTGTCAAAGGAGTCGATGGAGGGCATTTTAAACTTGGCGAGCAGGGGTTTGTCTCGGATGGAGGCAACAAATCGTGAGTTTGCCGTAATGGAGGGCTTATGCTGAATGTTCTGCATAACTCCTTGGAGTTTGAGCTTCATGGCTCGGAGCTCTACGTCCCATAAGGGAATGTTGTCGCCACCAAAGGGAGATAGGTGTTGGACGCTGGCCTCTCCCCTCGAGGGTCAAACGGCAAATGGGGTGGAGGTGGTGGATTTATATGCGGGTGAGGAGGTTGCAAACCTCCCAAGCTAGGTGGATTGGGTTGTGGGACAGTATGGCTCGGAGTTCGTTCTGGATTGGGTGGAATATCTGGAGGTGGTGGAATGTGGAGGTTTCTTTGGAGTAGAGCATTTATTAGGGCCTGGTTTTGCTCGGCCATGCGGTTGATACTGTTGGTAAGTTCGATGAAATACTGTAGTGGGTTGTCTGGATTGGGAGGGTCGGTTTGGTGGTCGACAGCATTATGGTAGGAAGCCATGGATCTAGTCGTGACCATACACCTTGATGGATGAGATGAAAAGGTTGGTGGAACAGGGTCTCCGGTAGCAATGAACACAACTGGCACACGGACAAACCAGTTCCCACAGACGGCGCCAACTGATGATGCAGTTCGTTCCCGGTGAATGGACTGGACCGATCCAAGCTCCTCGAGCCCACGTCCGAGTGGCGAAGCCCACTAGATGACCTGCAAGTAAGTTCAATGGGGAACGGGATAAACCCCCAGCGAACCCTCTGACGGGCAAGTTAGCAAGTAGAAAAAGAGATGAAGTATGTAGAGAGAGGTTGGAGATAGAAAGCTTAACCTTCTTCTTGTCTTCGATGCTTGCTTATATTCTTTGGTAATCATTTCACTGTCCCTTTCGACATGCCCCTCATGAAAGCTTTGTCAGTAGCTTACCTTGTTCAGGGGGGGCGTATTTGTTCACGGGAGGTGTTGTCGTAATAAATGCTGTGATGGGCTGCCTTAATGGTGATGTGTTGTGGCAATAACTTTGCAGATCTTTGTCTGCTGATGTGGCCTGTTCTACACCTGCCGTGTGTCCGAATGCCATTGGCCCTTCACGCCCAGTTGGCCTCCAGCTGTCCTGGACTTTACCAACTGGGTTATGCAATGGGGTCCAAATGGTGGGCTTGGGTTTGTTTACTGTGGGCTGTGGCTTTTATGGGCCTATCCATGTTAGTATACACTTTCTAGAACAAAAGAAAAAAAGAGAATGAAATATAATAGAAATAACGCTATAATCGTAAATCTAATTTTCAAATAACATATTAAATCTACCTTCCAAAATCAATGAAACTAATTGATCTAAAAATAAATCTTTGAGCCTAAATAGATCACCATTTCTCAATATAGGATTTATAGGTAAATTTTTTAAAAAGGCATTTTGGTCTTGTTATATAT
This sequence comes from Camellia lanceoleosa, assembly GCA_025200525.1. Taxonomy (NCBI): domain Eukaryota; kingdom Viridiplantae; phylum Streptophyta; class Magnoliopsida; order Ericales; family Theaceae; genus Camellia; species Camellia lanceoleosa. Next base: position 159,779,287 of record CM045762.1, on the reverse strand, counting down.
AGTTTTCTTGTTTTTTTTTTTTTTTTTTTTTTTTTTAATTAAGATAGCTTTTAATGTTATACTAGTTTTTAATAAATATAATTATTTACTATTTTCTTAACATATACTTGTTAACAAAAACCTTAGTGATATTTGCCTTTGATTAACGCTCATCTATAAATACTCTTTCATATCAACAACATATCATTCACAATTCACAAAGACAAGACATCGAGATCTAGCTAAGCATAATACCTGAAAATGGCCGAGGCCTTATGCCCAGGTGAAGATTAGAGTAGTGTTTCGTAGAGTTTTAAAATTATGATTTGAGAATAGATTTGTATTTTGAGTTTGTGAGTTTTGAAATTATGATTTGAATGTGAAAAATTTGTTTGATTATGAGTTTTAAAAAGAGTTTGAAATTTTTAATGTGACATATAATATTTGATTTAAAAACTTATAACTTATAACCAAACACAATTCAAAATTCTATTCATAGCTCATAAAAATTTTTAAAAAAATTTTGAAAATATTTTTTTAACAGGTGCCAAAGAAAAAAAAAACACAAACACTATTCCGGTTAACTAGTCGGACGACCGGGTAGACGTGTTTTGAAAAGTGGGTATGAAATTAATTTTTGAAAGTCTAAGGATTTGGTTTAAATCATGTTTCAACTTAGTTGGCGCTTGCACTTTTTATTTTTTATTTTTTTTTATAAAATGTACTTGTGAAGTTTAATTCTCTACATTGAGTTAATAATTCTTATTCTTCACCTATTGAAAGAAAACAAAAGATTAGTTGATATATTGTTATAATGTGATGGATAATGATACGTTTCCAATAAATTATTTTAAACCATGTGTAGAAGGCTAATACAAGTTATATTTATGCAGATAAGGCTGCATGGCCTGAGCTCCTTGGGGCAGAGGGCAAAATAGCAGCAGCGGCAATCGAGAGGGAGAATCCTCTGGTTAAAGCCGTGATCGTGCCGATAGAAGCCATTGTTATCGATGATTTTGTCTGCTATAGGGTTCGCGTTCGGATTGATAAGAGTGGAATTGTTGTTAAGGTTCCTGTAGCTGGTTAGAGTACTCTGAAGTGATTCATTGTTGCTTTGCTTGTTGATTATGATTTATTAGGCTATTTTATCTCAAAGGAAGCCCCAAGAAAATAAAGATTAATGGAATTTGTATTCTCCATTTGTTAATAAGAGTGTGGCTATGATGTGTCTAGTTCTGGAATTTATTTTTATTTTTAATTAATTCCGGAAAATTTGAGAGGAAAATGGCTACTTGCATTGGTGACTTTTAATTTTAGGTTTTATTTATATCGGTAAACAGTGGCAGTTGTAATAGCAAATTCAGTTTTGATGCTCGATTATTATTATTACTCCATTCGTTCCAAAATATTAATTCCTTATTTTCTTTTTTATTATTTCAAAATATTAGTCTCTTTTCAAAAATTAAGGAATAAAATAATATGAATTTACTATTTTGTCCTTTTTTCAAATTTATTAATAACACAAAAAGTACAATTATGACAATTGATATTCTAAAAAAAATGTACTATCAAAGGATAATTTTGAAAAATTAATATTTTTAAAATGTAATAAGTATACTATAAAAAAAGATTATTTTCTAAAAGGAATTATTATTTTGAGACGGAAAAAGTATTCAGTGCGTTTGATTTGAGTTTTTTGGATTAAAATTTTTGAAAATTGAGTTTTTTGATTTTCGTATTTTTTTGTTTTCAGTGAATATTTTTAAAATTTTAAACTTTTTTTTTACTTTTTTATATGCACCTTACTTAGATGTATCTAAAAAATAAAAAATTTGTGAAAAAATATTTTAAAAAATTAATAAATACATAAAAATATAAAAAATATACTGAATTCTCGTTTTTTATATATATATATTTTTGGTATTTAGTGAATTTTTAAAAGGTTTTATTCACAAATTTTTTACTTTTTAAGTATATTTATGTTAGGTATGTTTAAAAAGTAAAAAAAAAAATTTGCTTAAAATATTTAAAAAAATTCAGTAAAATAAAAAAATTATAAAAAGTAAGAATGTAAAATTTTTTGAAAAGTGTTTTTTGAAAAACTTAACCAAGCAAATTATTTTGACTTTGTGTTTGTAAATCTACCATTCTTCTCAAAGACGTTAGTGCAAGTAGAAGTGACTAGTGTTCAGGAGTAAAGACAAACCTTTAAACACCAACTGACAAGAGACGTGGTAGTGCAAAAAAAAGATACGAATTGATTGAGGTTATGCTTGGATCATTGAAATGGTTGAAGATTTAAAAAAAAAAAAAACTTTATCGATAACTTTAAATATGTAATACATAAGAACAAACAACAATAGAGCGGATAAGAGTAAAGAGCATAATAATAAACCATCCTAATCCAATTAGGTTGACATCAGGAAGGCTATACAATCATATGCTACCTCAAGCTATGAGTTGGCGAGCAACCAATAGGGGTAGAGGGAAAATAAGAACAAAACCAGCATCCAGACTACAACACTAGGCACCAGATTACCAGCATCCAAATACCATACACAAACCTGACCTAAGCATACTCTTATCTGATTGAGATTTTGTACAAAGTCATTTACAGAGTAATGCCACTCTTTGGATGAGGATTTTAGTCAAGTTGCTACTCTAATTTTTATAAGTTCAGTAAGTTCCCAGATATTCGGTTTAGCATCATTGAACATGCATTCGTTCCTAAGCTTCCCAAATGGACCACAGAGTTGCTAGAGGGATAGCTCTGCAGATTATTTTCTATTGTTTCTTGAAATTACCTCCTTCCCACCATATCAGCAATCTCCCAATAGGAATTGTTGAGATTCCTGTAGCTGCTGAGGGGAATTGTTGTTAAGGTTCCTGTAGCTGGTTAGAGTACTTTGAAGTGATTCATTGTTGCTTTGCTTGTTGATTATGATTTATTAGCTATTTTATCTCAAAGGAAGCCCTAAGAAAATAAAGATTAATGGAATTTGTATTCGCCATGTGTTAATAAGAGTATGGCTATGATGTGTCTAGTTCTGGAATTAATTTTATTTTTAATTAATTCCAAAAAATTTGAGAGGAAAATGACTAATTGCATTGCCGAATTTTATTTTTATGTTTTATTTATATCGGTAAACAGTGGCAGTTTTAATGGCACATTCAGTTTTGATGCTCAATTATTATTATTATTATTATTATTATTATTATATCTATTCCAAAATATTAGTCCCTTATTTCATTTTTTATTATGTCAAAATATTAGTCCATTTTCAAAAATTAAGGAATAAAATAATATAAATTTATTATTTTACCCTTCTTTCAAATTCATTAATTATACAAAAAGATACAATTATGACAATTGATATTCTAAAAAAAAATGTACTATCCATGGAGAATTTTGAAAAATTAATCACCATGTTTGGTTCCATTTTTTTTGATTTTTTTCTAAAAGTGATTTGAAAACTCTATTTTGAAAAAGAATCTTTGTTTGGTTTTCAAAAAAATACATCATTGCAATTTTAAGTTTCCCTCCAATTTAAAGAGAGAGACAATTTAAAAAAAAAAAAATTTGTCACATCAAAAATACTCTCATCTTAGTTTTATATATATATATATATGTACATGCTATATATAAGAAAACATAATTTGATATGTATCCATTTATGAGTACATATTTTACCATTAACAATGTGACTTTATCATAAAATCTCACTCATTTCTTATGATAAAGTCACACATTTAATGGTAGGATATGTACCAATAAATGGCTACTTACCAAATTATGTTTTCATATATATATAACATGTGTATATATATATATATAAAAGATGATAGTACTTTTTCATCTGACAATTCTTTTTTTTTCAAAATTGTCTCTCTTCTTAAATTGGAAGGAAACTTCAATTTGAAAAGTTCTCAAGATATCATTTTCAAAATTGCTTCTCTCCTTAAAATCCGCAACATATCATTTTGAAAAGTGAACGCAGTTTTCGGAATAACCAAACAAATGCTCTAAAATTTTCAAAAAATTGAGTTTGAAAAACAACAACCAAACATAGTGAATATTTTTAAAATGTAATAATTGTATTATTTAAAAAAGTTAAATAGCTGCACTTGGTAAAAAAAAAAATGCACTGTTCCAAACATCCAGAAGAAAGACTGGCAAGACAGCCGGGCGGACGATCGAATAGACTCAATCTGATCACTATTTTCTAATTCCATCCTCTACCCAACCAAGCTTATCTCTCTACTGATGGGGATTAGTAAGCTCCTTGGACTATCAATCCGCCCTCTCATTTCACAAAGAAACACACTATGGGTGGGACCTACAGCCTTGGTAGTCCAATTCGATCACTCAAGCTGCGAAACAAACATGACCAGATAGATAGAATACTGGCAAGCTAGAAAGCACTAATTTGATCAATGTCAACCTACCTGAAAATGAAGGAAGCCTTATTTTCCAACCAACCAGCCTATTTTTTTACTTTGTCCAAGACAGGTTTCCAATATTCCTTCTACTTGGATTAGCACCCAATGGAAGGCCAAGTTATTTACGAGGCAAGGATTGTGTTTTGCAATTGAGTTTCAGTGCAAAGTCAGCCAATAGATCACCCTCCACACTCACCCCATATACCACACTCTTATGATAACTGATTTTTAACCCAGATACAAGCTCAAAACATCTTAGGATTCTTTTAATGTTTGTAACTTCCATCCCATTTGCTTCACAGAATATGATTTGACAAAGTACAATGGAGAAAAAAAACCCCTACTTGATTGGGCCACATGATTTAGTTTGGTTTGGCATTAAACACCAATCACAAATTTGACATAATTAGATTAAGCTCTTTTAATAATTTAATTCATAGTAACACTTAACTCATTTTTATCAGTAATTTGTATATTTCACAATTGAAATGTAACTTTACTAAAAAAGAAATCAATATCATTATATCAAAATTTTGAAGCTTAAGATGTTGATTTGAAATCCCATAACAGGCCTCATAGATCTATCCTTGGTAGATTATATGATATTTGAGTTGCACGATATATATATATATATATATGTATGGATTGTGTGTATGATTTGATTATTTTTTCGACTCTTGTATATCAATTATTCATAAAAAAAAAATCTTAATTTAATCATATATATATATATGGATTGCATGTATGAAACTAATGGCCATGTTTTTTGAGTTTGAATTCTCTGCCATAATTTCCTACCATGGTCCTTGCAGTGCCCCAAAACGACGTCGTTTTGGGGGTGAAAAACAAAAAAAATCAATCCAAACTAGAAACTAAGAAGAAGAAAATCAAAAGAAGAAAAATAGGAGAATGTACCACCGACACCACTCTCCGACGACTTCCACAGCCCGTCTCATCAAAACCATCACTCTCTAGCGCTCTTCCTTAATGTTCTTGTTCTTCGTTCTGAACTCTGCTTCATTTGAAGCAGAGTCTTTCTCAATTTAAAGGGTGATAACATTTGTGGAAAAACAACCAACTAGGCCTAGCCTAGTTGGCTACCATGCCTTCCTTAGGGCTTATTCCAAAGGAGGTTATAGGTTCAATTCCCTTTAGAGGGGTTGAATTAAGGGTGTGCAAGCACTTAGGTGCTTTGCCAAGGGTGGTGAGATTTTCTTCCATAGGTGCTAATCTAACAGCTAACAACTAACATTTGCCGATCTAAAAAAAAAAAAAAAAATTGTGGAAAAACAACAAAGTTTAATATGAATCTTTTTTCGTATTTCACAGTAGATAGCAAAGCTAATGCCTAAACAAATTATAAGCATCTCTTTGTTAAGGTGCAATCTTCTAAAAAAACTCTCTATATCCACATCTACTATTCTTTTACTGTTTCACACAACAACAATAAATCAAAGTAAAAAAATCAAACCAAACACTCAACCAAACTAATCCCAACAATTAGACCCCTCAATGCAAATCAAAAGCTAAGATTAGACCCATCTTTTTCTTCTTTAGCATCATTTATGGCGGCGACTAGGGTTTCTAGATCGCACAATCTAGGGTTTTAAGGGCAAAGAGAAGGAATCGAGAGGGAGTCTTGCGGTGGTAGAGGTTGGGCTGCGGTGGTAAGGGTAGGACATGGGTTGGGGAAGATCGCCACGACAATAGTGGTTGGTGGTTGGTGGTGTGAGAGAGAGAGAGAGAGAGAGAGAGAGAGAGAGAGTGGTGGTGGCGTTGGGTGTCGACTGTGAGGGTGGCGATAGTCACATTGGTGAGGTCGCTGGAGAAGCTTGCGCCGATGGATTTGCTAGTTCTAGAGACAGAAAGAAAAAGATGGAGAAAGAAAAATAACAAGAGAAAGGAAGTGGGATAGGGGAGGTAGGTTGCGGCTATTGTGGGTTATGGCTATTGATGGCGCTAGTGGGTGGAGGCAGAAGGGGATGGAAAGCGTTTGGGATGGTAGTCGGCGATGGTTGGCGTTGGAAAGAGATTGCCGGTGAGGTTGCTGATTTGTTAAATGTTCTATGTTTTTTGTTTTTTATTTTATTTTATTTTTTTTTACCCCCAAAATGACTTCGTTTTAGGGCACTGCAGGAACCATGGCAGGAAACCATGGCAGAGGATCCGAACTCATGTTTTTCAATGATCCTAAGATTGCTTGGAGAATAAAGCATCCTAGGTGATGAGTTTGCCGTTGTCATAACATTGATGACAAGGTGTGTGTTTAATGGTGGGATTTTGATCATCCTCATTCATGGAATAAAGTTTTTTTTTAAAAAAAAAATTATTTGATAAAATTGAAACATATTATTAAAATTTAAAATTAATATTCAATAACAATCACATGATTGTAAGGTTTACATTTTTATTAATTATTTTTAAATTTAGAAAAAGACTTAATTGGTGAAAAGTCTAAACTTATAAGGACTATATGTTATTTGATTTAACGTTTAATTTTTATTTGTGCTAAAGACATGTGTTTAAAGTTATTAGAAAAGTCATCAGTGCCGAAAAAGCCATATGAAAATTAGCTAGAAAATTGTCGATGATTGGCGGCTAGCAACTGGTGGTAGTGATGGGGATAAATAAGTGAATAGATAAATGACACATATAAAGATAGATGACATTAGGTTATATTGGAACAATTAGACATACATGTAAGTGAGAAGGTAATTTGTGTAGGCAAATTGGGCCGAGCTAGATGGAAATGATTTTGAGGCTTGGGCCGCGAGTTGGGTTGAGATATGAAGAGCTTAGCGTGGGCTGAACAATGGATGGAACCGGTCAAAGAAGTTTGACCGAACTACTAGAAAGCTCATATTCTTGGACCTAGCTACCTTATAATAGCGGTCAATGCCTTGACTGAGCTACAAGGAAGGCGGTCAAACGAACTAAGAATAGAGGTTTGACCGAGCTAGGAGTGAGCTGCTGTAGACACCCCATTTTTGACGGCACTTACGACTTGGACGTCTTCGCATGCACACCCGATGATGAGTTTATATGCTTGCCAAGTGCTCGAAGTCATCAGCGGAACGCCACAACTTTGAGCCCTTCAAACCCTGTATCCTTGTTGCCTCATTTTTGGACCATGCCTTGGTCTTTCTAGCCTGTAACCTCTGGTGGCTTGTCGGCCATCCCTAGAGGCTATCGGCTATCACTTTTGGGTTGCCAGCCACTGATGTGGTTTGCCGGCCACCAGTGTATTTTGCAGATATTTTATGTCAGTTGTGCCAGTTGTTTGCATAGATGCACCCATCTTCACCCACGTGTAGGGCTGGATCTCCTTGAGGAAATTTCATGTTTTCTATATATAGGGACCCCCTCTCTCTTATAGCAAGGTTAGAAAATTTTGAATTCAAAAATTTTCCCCTCTCTCTCTCTCTATACAAATTCTTTGCACTTTAGCCTACATACACTACACTTTTTCCTACACCTCCTTTATCAATTTTGATCACCTTTGGACTGAGGTTCCTTGAAGCCTTCTTGGAGCTCTTGAAGTTGGTTTTGGCTTGAATTGTTTCCTAGAATTGATCTTTGCTTCAAGAGGTATAATACTTATCTTTTTACCTTGCTTTGCATACTTGTTTTTCTATCTTTTCCTACTGATTTTGGGATTTTTTGAGGCTATAAAAAACTCTATTTTTGTGGGTTGAAATTAGTGGTTTTAGGCCATTTAAGGTTAGGGGGTGGCTTACCCTTCTTTATTCCTTGTTTGTAAGGCCTTTCCATCTTTGTTTTCCACTTTCAAACTATCTTTTTCCAAGATTTTGAACACTAAATTTTAGAGTAATTTTAGTGGTGAAAATCATGTTTTGAAGTCCAAATTTCGAGGGGTTAGCCTCCCCTTCTTGTGTCTTGTTTGCTAGCCTAGACATCTCTATGTTTTAGCTTAATTTTCTAGCCTTTTATAGCTTAATTCTAGCATGTTTTAGGCTCTATTTTGAATTGTTTTAACTCTGTTTTTGGCTAGTTGTTGCGTTTGAGTTTTTTTTTTTTTTGCATGCTTCTAGTGTAATAGTCCTCACAAGCTTGATGTTTTAGGCATTTAGACACCACTTGTTTGAGTTGATTGCATTGTTTTAGTGTTTTTCTTACTTATTCCAGCAAGCATAATCTTTGCAACCTCCCTCCTTTCTTGGCTTTTAATTTTTTGTTTAAAAGTAGTTTCAAATCACTTACTTGCCCAAGTATGAAATTGAAGTTTCATACTTAATGGTTTAATCCCTTAAGGGGTTCATTACCAATGGTATGATGCTTCTTTCATACCCAAAGCAACTTGTGTTTTGAACCTTTTTTCCATTAGAGGACTTTAATTCACCCAATGGACAATGGTTGGTAAATTAAAATGAGTAACTAAAACTTGGGACTAAAAGTGAGCAAGATAATATTTGGATGTGTTCAATCGGACATTAATTAAACACATGGAACTTGGACCATTTCATACTTGCTAGTGATGAAATGATCCAAGTTTCCAAGGTCAACTTCTTCCCTTGATCTTTCATGAAAGGGAGGAGGTTTGTGTCTTATTTTGCATTTATTGAGCTTGCACATCTTGAATAACAAGCCATCATGCAATGAAATTGCTTGAGTTGGTGGTTTGTGGCTTAAGTTCATCACTCCTTGGATTTGCTCAAGAAAAGGAGGGGTGAGTTGTGCAAACAAACCCTTGAAATACCCTGTATATGCTCTGTTTGTCCTCTATTGCAGAAAGATGAATCTGTGCATCAATAGTCGGCAGGCCACTTTCCATAGCCAGCAGGTAGCTGGCAACCTTCACCAGTGGCCGGCTGGCCACTGATGCAGATTTTAGCAGTGTTGGTAAGGTTGAGCAAATTTGTTCTGGAAATGTTCAACTGTGCAAACAGAGGCATTCAGGAGCAAAACGGTGGTCTTTTTAGGTGGAATCCGAGCATGCGCGTGCACATCCTTTGTTTCTTGAAGCAGAGTAGTTAATTACTAAGTTTAATTATTAATTGCAATTGTATCGTAATTATTTAGTTAGCTAATTAGTTCATTTGTTGTTGTAAAGTTTAGTAGTTTAGCTATTTATTCGGTTTGTAATAATTAGCTTAATTAGCTTAGCTAGTTTATTCATTCAGACTCTCCTTCGTGAGAGCATAATGTAATAATATCTATGTCTTCCAACCCCATGTCTTTCTCCATTTTATTTATCCACTTTTAATGGTTAGATTAGGAGCATCATGTTTTGTTTAGCATACTTCATGTTTGTATCCATTCATTTGTATTGCATGCACCGAGGCTCGGTTCATTATTCTAACTGCATCGTTAGTTCAATACTTCTTTGAATACATGCTTAGACCACATGCTATTTAAATTGCCTCATATGTTATACTAGTAGCCGAGCCTATTAGTATTATATCATATGTGTTGTATTAGTCATATTGCATAGTTACGAATCATGCATTTTTCTAACTCTTTTGTCTATCTTAGCTTAGAGTACCAGGTGAGTTTTTAGTGCTTTCACATATTTGCATGAGTGCAAGTGATTGCCATGACTAGCATGCTTGCCATGAGGCTAAGTGCTTACTTGTTATAACTGTTTGAGTACCTGTGGATAAAGACTTGTTGATTGAATTGGAATGATTCAATAAATGTATGTTTAAGCCTACTTTGTCAAGTGGCAAATTCAAAAGCTTTAAGCTCATTTTGTTAAGTGGCAAAATCAAACACTTTTCGAAAAACAAACACGAAATTGAATTTTCCAATTCTTGCAAGTTAGTCTATACTTGTGTGCGCACATCACATAGTAAATGCTAGCCTAATAAATCGGAACAATATCATATAATATTAATAAAAATCATATCATGATCAGTAGAGGCCGATCTTTGATCGGGCGAGTGGAGGTGCTCAATCCATGACCTTCCCCTTTCGTACCTAAGTTCCTGAGCTGAGACAATCTTGGTGATGATGGACACGTGGCCTTTGGCATGAGTCATGGGTTTCCTAATTTTTTCCAAAATAAAATATTTAGGTGGCGACTCTGTATTGGCAAAGCAGTCCATTTTTGGCAATTTGATTCAAAATTGATTTTCCAAAAGATTTATCGGATTTGAACTCTTTGGTGTTTATTAATTTCACATTGCACTCGTGAGATTAGATTCGGAACCGTGGGTGTTCGAACTGTAGGGATTTCTTTCAAACTTCCGAAAGGGGGCGTGAAAAAGTCAAGCTACAGTTTCTGGTGACTCTGTTGGGGATTTGGAGAATTTGACTCGAACTCATGAGCAGAAATTTTATCTACACTTATATGTTTCTTTGCATTGCATTTGCATTAGTGCATCTAAGTCACTGTGTTTGCCATCTATTATTCCTAGACAGTTTGTAAGAGGCTTGCCTAAAAGCTTGCCAAAAGGCTAACCAGTCGCGGGCTCTACCACGATAGGAACACAACCCTTGGATCTAGACTACCGTTGTACTATTTGATCCTCCTTTCACTTCTCAGTGTTAGGTGTGAGAGGTATATTAGGTAGTCTTGCTGAGGTATCTTTTTTGACCATTTGGCCTAGTTGCATATTGAAAGCCATAGAGACTGTTCCAAACTAGGACAAGTTTCTCACCCGAATGTAGGATTGTGTGAAACCACTTTGCTTGAATAGTGAACCCTAGTTCTTGACGAAACTAGGACAAGGTAACCCTACCCCTTCATAGGGGTGTTTTGGATCTCACTTAACTGGTATGTGCTTTACAATGAAACTGTATAGGAACGTGCGTATCAATTGCAAGTTTGGGTATCAGTTTTGGGGGCAGAAATTCAGTGTTGAGTGCAGTCCTATTAGCTTTGATTACATCTACGTGTTGTTTACATCTGAGCTGAGGTGTTGTGCGGTTTCTGATTTTTTCCTTTCCTTTTGCTTTATTTCTTTTTGCTAGGTAGTTTATCACAATTGCTTCGAACGGTTCGGATACCCCTAAGCACTTTGGACCTGTGTAGGGAGACTTTACAGATCTGGAGATCTTGTTAGGGGACAACCTGTGTTTGCCTCACTCCCATCGGTTACCAGACGGAGAAGAGTTAGGTATAATTCACCAGTCCAGTAGACACTCTTTACATCATCTACATCTAGTCAGGCTTAATCTCCCACATCTAGGCCAGCCAGAGATCACTCACCTATTTAGATGACTCAGTACCCTGCAGCCAGTATGGAGGCCTTGATTCATCATCTCCAACAAATAGGGGAAACCATGCAAAGAAGATGCCTACCAAGTGGTTCTGACCCACCAAGTCAAGTGATAAATAGGTCAAAGAACAAGCAACCACAGTCGGCAGTGGCTTCTGCTTCTGATGCACCTCCTACGGGTATCCCAGCACCCGGAATCACTGTCAATGTCCAAAAGAATTTGGGCAATCTGGTAGACCTCATTCCACCACAAGCCTCTAAGGCACTAGTGTACCAAACTGAGCCTCCGTTTGAATTCGAAGTTAATCCGACTATACTTAAGGTCAACAAGCTGGAGAAGCTTTTCAAGCGGGCACAGGGCGTGAACTCTATCCCCGACATCAAAGATGGATATACTGACTCTGGAGTAACCCTGCCAAACCGGTTTAAAATGCCACACATAGATCGGTTTGACGGCTTTGGAGATCCCATGGTTCATCTGCGGTTGTTCTCCGATATCCTGTGGCCGATAGGCCTCACCAAACTTCAAAAGCTGTCATTTTTTAGCTGGACGCTATCGGGAATAGCAGCTATCTGGTATGCAAAGCTGGAGGACTCTGTGAATTGGAGCTGGGAGGAAATGACCGAGGCCTTCATCGCATAATATTTATACAACACGTAGATTAAGGTCACAACTTGTGATTTTGAGGCAACCCATTAAGAGCCAAATGAGGGCTTCTCAGACTTTGTAACAAGGTGGAGGACCAAGGCTTCAATGATGACTACCAAGCCATCACAGAAAGATTAAATCAGGATGGTGGTCCGCAATCTACAAGGGAAATTATTGCAGAAAATGATCGTCTTACCGTTGTTCACATTCACTAAGCTCCATGAGATAGGGGTTCAGATTGAAGATGCAATGAAACAGGGTTGATAACCGATGAAAAGGAATAGGCAAAGAGGCCTTTTACGTGCAGTTCCAATGCAACCACTAGTGGAAGCACAACTGCGCGACCATCTGATGTGAATGTCGTCACTACCACAACCAAGACTGCCAACCCTTTTACCAGTACAACTCCACAAACTTCAAATAACCAGGCCCGATCCCAAAGGACATTTACCCCACTCTATATGCCTTTATCATAAGCCCTGAGGGTGCTGATAAAAAATGGGCACCTTAAGCCATTAGAGCCTCGCCCATTACCCGATCCTCTCCTACCTAAACACAACCCAGCCAAGTATTGTGCTTTTCACCAGTAGCACAATCACGATACTGACCAATGCTTCAGGCTGCATCATGAGATTCAAGATCTCATCAATAACAAGGTGATAGCACCACCACAAAAGCCAAATATAACCACCAACCCTCTCCCAGTCCACAATCAAGTTCCCTCACTCTAGAACCTAAAACCTAATACATACACTGGCCATCTCCTATGACCCCAGCGTATATATTACCCATTCCCATCTACCCAAACTGACCGTGTTCATCCCTGAAAGCACGGACATGTGCATGATGGACATATCCACACTTCAACCTGAACCCGTGGTGGTGATAGAGGTAGAAGAAGGGAGGTTGGCCTTAAGGAAGAGTACAATGCCTGAGAGCTCTGTGGACTTATCTGAGGGGGTGTATGACCCGTGATGTTACATTGTCCCGACCGATCAAGGTAAGCCCAAAGTTGTATTGCCAACAGTAGCGGAGGTCAATGTGGTTTGGGAGGATGGCCCAAGCCAAGGTTTGGATGATCTGGTGGAGCTGAATGAGGACTTAGACAATCTGCAGTTCTATAACGAACAAGATTAAGGGGGCATGCAGATTGACTAGTTTAATTTGAATGGGTCAATAGACAACTCCAGGTGGCTTAGTGACGAGCCTGACAGGGAGGAAGCAACTGAACCAAAACCTGAAGAAAATGAAGCAAGAATTGCTGCAGTGGCCGAAATGGCCGAGAAAAAGGAAAAACTGTCGGAGAGTATCAGCATTAAGAATTTAGCTCAGGAACTGGGCACTATGAGTACCACGGATATAGAACAGGAAGCTGCGTTGAAGCGATTTGGGCAAGAAATGGATCAACACAAAAAGAAAGATGAAATAGCTCAACTCTCTGCGGGGGATATTTGTGATGAGGGAATGATTAGAACGGAATCGGACAGCTGTTTATTGGCTGCCGGAGGTGCATGGTGGGAGAACGATAATCTACTTTTGTCTTACACCGATGAAGATTGGGGTGAAGACCTGCCAGACAATACCTGGTACACTGAGGAGATTGGCCACATGACAAGAAGTGGACAGTAGTTCAAGCCGCCGCAATTGGACCAAGATGAAGCCTCCGGGAAAGATAAAAAGGTTGAAAAGCAAAAGGAAAAATAGTTGAACGAAGAGGCGGTACTGAAACAGCTAAAGAAAATTCAAGCCGATATTTTAATCTAGGTCTGCTTATGGCTTCTCGAGTGCATCGACAAGCTGTACTATCAGCAATGGACAGGGCCAAATTGTCCATTGATACGACTCCTGAACAGCTTGTGGGACTGGTCTTGCCAGGAAGCGTTACACCAACTTTAACCTTCTCAAACAAGGAATTGCCGCCAGAAGGCTCAACACATGAGAAACCTCTGTACATATTAGTTGAGTGTAGAGAAAAGTGGGTGCCAGTGGTGTTGGTCGATATTGGGTCAGCCATCAACATCTGTCCTTCTTGCACAACTTATGCCATATGTTTGAAACCAGTAGATTTCGTGCCTATAACCCAGTGATCTGGGCGCACGACAATACGAGCAGAGAGGTTATGGATGCAGTATAGATCAGAGTTCAAGTGGGCCCAGCTCAACAGGATATTGACTTCCATGTCCTAGATGTGCCAGCCACTTTCAATCTTATGCTAGGAAGACCTTGGTTACACCAGGTGAAAGCGGTCTCTTCTACTCTCCACCAAATGCTAAAATACCCTCATAAGAAGGGGGTGGCTATCATGTTCGGGAATTCCTCCATACATCATCCGCCAGAGGTAACTACACCTGTGCTAGAAATTGTTCATGGCGAGGAGGATGTATTCCTTTCAGGATTTACACTGGTTGAGGCCCCGGGTAGTGTAGAACATGTTGGCAGTTGATGAGGGCTTATATGTCAGCATCCAATCAATCTATTTCATGAACAAACTCCAACCTGTGCTAGGAATGGGACTAGGAAGAAGTGGCCGAAAAGGCATCACCGCATTAGCCGATGTGCTGCATAATCCACATGCTTTTGGTCTTGGCTATACGCCTACCAAGGAGGATTGGGTCAGGAAAAGAGAAGAGATGGCAGGCAGAGCCAGAGCTAAGCAGACCGGAAAGCGCTATGAGCTTGTTCACAGGAACACTGAATGACCATTTTGTTTGGGAGGGAGAAGACTTTCCATTTTGAGGCTTTCCCGAGCCCTAGTCGAATTCTAAGAAGCAGCGTGTTCCTGGCTTTGAAATTTCTTTAACTTGCAGCTGCAAGACAATGATACAGGGGAAAAGGCTGAACTGACTGCTGAAGCCGGACAAAGCATGGATAACAACTCAGACATCAGCAAATTGGGAATAGGGAAAGCATTGGCATGTCTCCTTTCAGATCTGCCGACCAACTCAAAAAGCTTGGGGGATAACCTGACCATCTCCATGATCGAGGACCAACTGGGTGTGAACCCTTCTAGCAGCATTTTGGATGCATTTGATGCACCATCTCTCATTTGGCAGCTGGAGGAGGGCTACCTGTATAGTAGTTCTAAGTCGAGTAGTGAGCCAGAATCTGATTCCACAGAGTTTGTGGAGTCGGAATCAGATTCCGATTTTTCTGAGTTCGAGTCCAATATTCCTGGGGGTGATAACCCGGATGCTAAGGTCTTGTCTAGGTCATCCTTTTCTTTTGTTTTTGAGTTGGTTGTAACCAAAGAGCTGAATGAGTTGGACCTTATAAATGAGAATGCCACTACAGATTCTGAGTATTTCTTTGTGCCGCTTGTTTATTGCATTGATCAAGATTTTTGAAATTTTAATGAAAACGATAAGGAAGGAATTCCTCTAGTTTTGAAAAATTTCATTAATCGAGAGGAGGTGAGGTTTGCAAACCCCTTGTTGATGAAATCATTGCTTTTATGTAGGTACTGAAAAGGATCTACGTCTGGTCCAGATCAGGTCCACGTTGTCTTCGGAGGAGCATGAGCGCTTAGTCGTTTTATTAAAAGATTTCAAAGATGCTTTTGCGTGGTCCTATGAAGACATGCCTGGAATCGATCCTAAGATTATACAACATCAGATCCCTCACGACCCCGAGGCTCGACCCGTCAAACAGAAGTTACGAAGAATATGCCCAGATTGGGCTTTGAAGATTATGGAAGAGGTTACTAAATAGATTGAGGCAGGGTTCTTGCTAGTGTCTGAATATCCAACGTGGTTGGCCAACATTGTTTCAGTCCCAAAGAAGGATGGCCGAATCAGAGTCTGTGTCGACTTCAGGGATCTGAATAAGGCTAGCCCGAAGGATGATTTTCCTCTGCCACATATTGATGAATTGGTGGATTTCACCGCGGGTCATGCATTGTTTTCCTTTATGGATGGATTTTTCGGGTATAACTAGATTCTGATAATGCCCGAGGACAGAGAGAAAACTGCATTCACTATGCCGTGGGAAACCTACTATTATCAGGTGATGCCATTTAGGCTGAAGAATGCCGGGGCTACCTATCAAAGGGCTATAACCACAATTTTGCATGATATGATCCATAAAGAGGTCGAGGTGTACGTGGACGACATGATTGTCAAGTCTAAAGAAAGAGAGGGCCACTACACCGCCTTATGGAAATTCTTTCAACGGATCAGAGAATACAGACTAAGGTTGAATCCACAAAAATGTACTTTCGGCGTAACAGCACGGAAAATACTGGGTTTCTTTATCACACAGAGGGGTATCGAGGTAGATCCTTCCAAAATCAAGGCCATCCTAGAAATGTCACCACCAAGGATTGAAAAAGAGGTGCGACGCTTTCTATGTAAAGTGAAATTCATAAGATGGTTTATTTCCAAATTAACCTTGACTTGTGAACCATTATTTGGTCTTCTGAAGAAAGGAAAGAAATTCCAATGGGATGATCGATGTCAATTCACTTTTGAGCAGATCAAGCAGTACCGTCGAAATCTGCTTGTGTTGTCACCCGCCAAAGCCAGGAAAGCCTTTGATTTTGTATCTATCAGTAACAGACACAACAATGGAATGCATGCTTGCTTAAGAATCTGAGGATAGGGTGGAGAAAGCCATCTATTATTTGAGCAAGAAAATGCTAGATTATGAAACCCGTCACACCTCGTTGGAGAAAGCTTGCTTGGCCTTGGTATGGGTTACCAGGAAGTTGAGGCATTACTTGTTAGCCCACTCTGTAATTTTGGTTTCTAGATTAGATCTCATCAAATATCTCTTTGAGAAATCAAGCTTTCGGGTAGGCTAGCCTGTTCGTTGTTTCTTCTCTTCGAATTTGATCTGAAGTATGTCATTCGCAAGTCGGTCAAGAGAAGAGCTATAGCAGAATTCCTGGCAGATCACCCAGTGGAAGGGGATGAAGCGGTAGAATACCTGTTCCCAGATGAAGCCATTCTGCAAGTCGAGGAAGAGATTTGGACAATGTACTTTGACGGAGCGTCTGATCAGTATGGTTATGGAATAGGTGTGTTGCTGATTGCACTCGACAATTCCCATATACCTTGAGCCTTTAAACTCCAGTTCAAGGTAACAAATAACGAAGCAGAATACGAGGCGTGTATCGCTGGTTTGGAAGCCACCCTGGAACTAGGGGCAAAAAGGTTGGATGTTATCAGGGACTCAAACCTAGTTGTTTCTCAAGCCAATGGAAACTAGAAGGTCAAAGAAGAAAAGATGAAGATTTATCACCAGACCTTGGACATTTTGATTCCTAGGTTTGAAAAGCTGACTTTCACGCATCTATTAAAAGAGAACTATAGGTTCGTTGATGCCTTATCAACTCTATCTTCTGTGATAGACATCTCGCTTGGAGTCCGGATCCATCCAATCATCATTGAGCAGAGGTACACACCAGCCTATGAGACTATCATCACAATAGATGAAGCGCAAGATCAAAACCCTTGGTACTATGATATCTGAAACTTCTTGGAAAATGAGGTTTATTCACCACGGGCAAATGCCAAAGACAAGAGGGCAATACAGCGGATGGCTGTTCAATTTATCATTTGCGGAGGTAAACTATACAAGAGAGGTCATCTGGGAATGCACAAGTTGTGTGTCGAAGCAGAGGAATCAAAGCGCCTGATAGAGGCCATCTATGGTGAAGAATGCGGAGTGCACATGAATGGAGTAATGTTAGCTTGGAAGATTCTCAGTCAAGGTTACTACTGGTCTACTATGAGGGAGGATTGTATCGGTTTTGTTCGGCAATGCCACAAATGCCAAATTCATGCCAACTGTATAAATATCCCACCGTCGAAGCTGTACAACATGACTTCACCATGGCCTTTCTCAGTCTGGGAAATTGACGTCATCGACGCAGCCACACTGAAAAGGTTGAATGGGCATGAGTACATTCTGGTGGCAATTGATTACTTCACAAAGTGGGTGGAAGCTCAGTCCTACGCAGTGTTGAAAGTAGCGCATGTGGCTAAGTTCATCCGAAACAACATCATTTGCCATTGTGGGGTTCCAAACAAGATCATTTCAGATAATGGCTCCCACTTTAAGAAAGAAGTGATAGACTTGTTAGAGAAATACAATGTGGCTTTTCACAAGTCATCTATATAACGGCCGCAAACCAACAGAGCTGTTGAGGCTGCCAACAAGAATTTCAAGCATGTTTGCAGAAGATGGTTGAGACCCACAAGGATTGGCCAGATAAATTGCCATTCGCACTCTGGGGTTATAGAATTTCAATCCAGACGTCTATAGGGGCAACTCCTTATTCTCTTGTCTACGGGATGGAAGCTGTTCTGCCAATCAAAATAGAAGTCTCGTCGTTGTGAGTTATGGCTGACTGTCAAATAGCAAAGGCGGACTGGCAACAGAGTAGGTTTGAAGAACTGATGTTGTTTGATGAGAGAAGGCTAAAAGTATTGTACCATGTTCAGGGTTATCAACGTAGGATTGCTAGGGCTTTTAACAAGAAGGTTAAGTCCCGGAATCTGAAAAAAAGGGATTTGGTGCTGAAAGACAACCGAGCTCCCATCCATGACCCTAGGGGCAATTTCAGATCCAATTGGACTGGTCCTTACATTATCAAAACTATCTGGTCGGGTTTAATTGTTATTCTTATGGACCTGGATGGCCTAGAATTTTCCCAATTGATTAACATGGACAAGTTGAACAAATACTATCCCTGAGAGGCTCACTAGGCCAAAAACCCAGAAGGGCAACCTAGGCAAAAGTTAGAGCACAAAAAATTAAAAATAAAGAAAAATCTAGCTCGCAAGGTTAAAAACCCTAAAGGGCAGCCTTGGCAAAAGTTATAGCGCAAAAGGAGAGGGCTAATACTCGAGTGAACCTGAACCGAACTACGTAAGTCCTGATTCCCATCTTCGGGATACGTAGGCAACTTCATCCTGAAGTTCGACCGTAAACGCCTCCAAATCAACTGTCATGTCCATGTGTTTGACCAGTTCATCTTTGTTTGTTCTTTACCTGAGGGTTCGGTTGTGATCTCTACTCTAAGAGAAGAACTGGTTACAATGTTGAGCAGTGTTATCCAGTCAAGAGGCAATTTGTGATCTTTGGATTCGGGGTTGTACATCAATGTCAGTATGGTGGTGCGTTGTGCAAGCTATGCACAGCACTGCGTGCTACATGTCTAAGCCAGTGGCGAACAGAGAAAAAGTAGTTCGGTTGCATGGCGAAAGCCGACATTACAACAAAAATAGTCTTTAGAGACGAAAACTAACGACGAAAATAAATTTTATCACAAAATACGTATCTTTTAATGACGAAAATAATATTTTCTCCAAGTATACCATTTTTAGAGACAAAAATAAAATTTTGTCACCAATCTAAATACATAATTAAAAAATTAGGTGACGAAATTATTTTTCGTCATTATTTATATTTTTTTTTATCACCAAAGATTTTCCCACTAAGTTTTTTGGAGGGTACCAAAATTTTGAGACTTTTGGTGACAAAAAAATTGGTCACCAATTATAAAATTATTAATGACGAATATATTTTTGTCACCAATAATTTTTAATATTTTAATATCATTTAGTGACAAAACTATTTTTGTGGCCAATATTTTTATCTTTGGTGAAGAAATAATTTTGTCACCAATAAATGATTTAGTTGCTAAATATTTTAGAGGTAAATAAAAATGTATTGGTGCGCAGAGTTCTTCTTCTCACCCAATCCGCATATGTTAAAAAAACAAAATCAAAAAAGAAAAAACAAAAAACTTGTTATGCTTGCTTATACACACACAATAATTTCTCCATCAAACCTAATTTCACACGCACACACACCTTATACTCATTCACACATAGTTCCTCACCACCGCTGCTATATTTCATCAATTCACACATTCCTCACAGGCCGATCACCACCGCCGACAAATTTTCCTTACTTCCTGCTCGCTTTCTCCTTCCCTTGCTGCCGATCATTAGCCTCTCCTTTCCTCACCGCCGCTGCTGTGCCGATCGGCTCACCACCACCGCTGTTAGTCTCTCTCTCTCTCTCTCTCTCTCTCTCTCTCTCTCGATGCTTTGTGTCTAATGTTTTCTTTCTCTGATGCATATACTCTATATACATATAATATATATATATATATATAATCTGTAACGAGAAAGAAAAAAAAAATGCCACAAAAAGAGATACAACAAAAGCAAGAAATATTTGTACAGTTTTGTTGATGATTAAACTTAATTCAATCTTCTTCTTCTTCTTTTTTTTTTTTTTTCAAGATTTGCTAATAGAACACAAAACTTGTTGCATACATCTAAGACAAAAAAAATATTTTCTGTTTGCATACTCGGAAAATTGTAGCCCTGAAAATGAAATGGTAAAGTGTAAATTCAAACTTGGAGTGGTGTGATCACATTGAATAAATCTCATCCACACATTTTATTTTCAGAATTTTTTTTTCTTGGATATATTGTTAAAAACTGAAACTTTTGTAGGTTTAGGTTTATCCAAATATCAAGGGACCCCAAACACCAAAATCATCCCAATCTACTCTGTAATTCCTTCCACTAGAGCTATTTTTCGCTTAGGAAATGAAGATATAAAGATTCAGTAATTCAATTTCTCCTCTTTTTTTAGGGGGTGTGTTTTTTTTCCTCCAAAACCAAATAGAGGAAGGAAAATGCAAGAAAAATAGTAATATGGGGGTGTACCTGGGGAAGTGGATAGGGGAAGAATGTGATTGAAGAAGAACTGGTGATGATCGTAGAGCCACTAGATGATGAACCATTTTTCTCTGCAATACTAGTATTTTTCTTTAAATATCTCCAACAACAATGGAATTGCCTTCCACTTCCACCTCTCTCTCTCTCTCTATCAGTTTAAGGTTTGTACAGTTACTTGTGCCATACAGGACCAGACAATGGTTAGCTTTTCCACTACATTCTAGTATATATATATAACTTCAACAGCTTATGCTCTCTATGTCTAATATTTTATATATATATATAACATGTTCCTCTGCTCTCTGTGTCTAACATGTTCCTCTTTCGTTGAAGTTATATATATATAGTGTCAATAGGGTAGTCTAGAAATATATTTGTCTTGGGTTTGTGTCATTAGGTAGTCTCTAGAAATATATTTAATCTTGTAGTTGAAGAGTGATGTTGTGAAGAGTGAATGTTGTTCAGATGATGTAATATGTATGCACTCCTCTTATGAAGTCAACTTAAGCATGTAATAACAGAGTGAAGTTTTACTCTTTTCCTCCACTTCTTGCCAAAAGGTGTTTCACAGTTTCTTTCGCACCATGCTTCCACATTAAATATCATTTAGGGAGAACATTTCCCCTCTTCAAATTGTGAACTATTAAGCTTGCATCTAATGGTGTTCTGTCCATGCAAAGAAATACATATTTGAAAAACTTTGGCATGCCTATGCTCGAGGAAAATCTGACATCATTGCTACAAAAAACAATATAAAACAACTAAATCTTGTATTTCAATTTATCCTCACACCAACCTCTGCTCTCTAATATATATTTTCTCTTGTTAGTATTCAGTTTGATTAGTTGTTTAATTTAATTTGAAGATTATAGAACACTGTACACTTGGTGATTTTTGTTGATTTTTTAATGATCTTTTTTGGTAAAGATGTGTTAAAATCAATAATGATCGTTTTTATTCCTAATCTTTCATTTGTGATCAGACATGGATAAAAGTTGGATTGCCCTAGGTAGGACTGTTGATGAAAGGATGAGTAAACCATATAATGATGGTGTCAAGTTATTTCTTTAATTTGCAATGGGGGTTTTAGACCAGAATGGTAATATTTTGTGCCCATGTATAAAGTGTGTGGATGTTTATAGACAAAATCTTCAAAATGTGGAAATTTATTTGCTCTAATATGGGATTATGCAAACTTACACTATATGGCACCAGCACAAGCAATCCCGTTTTTCAAACGAGGCTTACCATGATGACGAGATGTGACTTGATGGTGATGAAATTGTAGGTGGTATTGAAGCCTTAGTGGAAGATCGAATAAGAGGGGAATCGACTGATACAACCCAAGGGAAGGAAGTGAGAACTTTTGATCAATTGTTGACTGATGCCAAGCGTGAGCTGTTCCCAAATTGTAGAAATTATACTTTGTTGAAGTTTGTGATTGAGGTGCTTAATATGAAGGTAACAAATCATTGGAGCAATAAGTCAGTTGATATGATGCTAGAGTTTTTAAGTAGACTGTTACCAAAAGAAAATTTAGTTCCAAAGTCAACTTATGAAGCTAAGAAAATACTACGTGACTTGGGCTTGTCATATGAGCTCATTCATGCTTGCATAAATGATTGTGTATTATTTTGGAAGGAGAATGCAACACTAGATAAATGTCCGACTTGTAAGACATCTAGATACAAGATCAATCATGGAAGGGGTAAGAAGATCCCTCATAAAGTATTGCGATACTTTCCTTTGACACCAAGGCTGAAAAGATTGTACATGTCAAGGAAAAGGGCTGAGGACATGAGATGGTACAAAGACAAATGAGTGGACGACGAGATATTGAGGCATCCCACTGACAATGATGAATGGAAGGAGTTCGATGCACAACATCCCGAGTTTACCTTGGAGCCTCGAAATGTGAGGCTAGGGTTGGCCGTTGATGGGTTTAACCCTTTTGGGAACATGAATAACTCTTATAGTTTGTGGCCCGTCATACTCATTCCATACAACTTGCCACCTTGTTGGTTATGAAGGATCCATTTTGTTTGATGTCATTACTTATTCCTAGAGAATATCAACTAGGGATTGATATTGACGTCTACATACGACCATTGGTGGATGAGTTGAATGATTTATGGAAAAATGGTGCATTAACTTACGACGCCTCCACCAATGAGACTTTTTGAATGTATACAGCTTTGTTGTGGACAATACATGATTGGCCTACATTTGGTGACATATTTGGGTGGAGAACAAAGGGTTATTATTCTTGTTACACTTGCAATGATGAACTGTATTTTGAATCTTTGAAAAGTAAGACGGGGTACACTAACCATCGATGTTACTTGCCTAAGGACCACCTAGAAAGGCGAAAGAGTAGGGCTTACAATGGTAAGATTGAGAAACGGAAGAGATCTTTGTAGTTGCCGGTGAAAAAGATACAAGATCAGTTGGACAACGTGACAGGTGTCATATATGGAAAGCATCCAAGTAATAGAAAAAGGCCACGTCAAGCACCTAATTGGACAAATGTAAGCATCTTGTATGAGTTACCCTATTGTAAGAAGCGAAAACTTTGACACAACATTGATGTCATGCATCTGGAGAAAAATTTTAGTGAAAATGTTTTTGGAACTATGTTAGGCATTGATGGAAAGAACAAGGACACAGACAAGGCACGGTTAGACTTAGAAGATATGGGTATAAGGAAAGAGCTATAGCTAACATAACGACCCGATGGGTCATATGTCAAGCCTCGAGCAAGCTTTTCATTGACACCTGCAAAGAGGGAGGGTTTCTTTAAATTTTTAAAAACTGTCAAGTATCTAGATAGATATGCGGCAAACATATCCAAATCAGTGAATGCAAGAAATGGTAGACTAACAGGCCTAAAAAGCCATAACTGCCATGTACTGATACAAAGAATTCTTTCCATTGGAATGCGTGGTTATGTGGATAAAGAAATTAGCACATCACTTTTTGACTTAGGCAATTTCTTCCAAGACCTATGCTCTAGGACATTAAGGCGGAGCAAACTGGAGAAATTAGAGGAACGTATAATACACATTTTATGCAAGCTTGAAAAGATCTTTCCTCTAGCCTTCTTTGATGTGATGACCCACTTGGCTGTTCATTTGCCTCGTGAGGCTATTCTTGGAGGACCCATACAATATCGATGAATGTACCCAATTGAAAGGTATTTTTTACGCTTATACTTGTAAATGAGATTTACGTAAGTGTGTTGCATATGTAATTATACTCCTAATTCATTCTCTCTTGAAGGTTTCTTAGAGCATTAAAAAAATATGTGACCAACCGAGCTCGACCAGAAGGTTCAATTGCTCATTGGTTTGTGTTGAAAGAGTGCATTACTTTTTGTTCAATGTATGTTGATGGGATTAAAACCATGCATAATCGACAAAAACGGAATGAAGATTGCGGTGAACGTCAACAAGGGTTGATAGTAGTCATAGAAACTGCACGTCCAATTGGTCTAATCACACGAGATGCTGAAATGTCTCAAGAAATTCGTGATATTGCTCATTGGTTTGTGTTGTACAATAGGCCATAGATTGAAAAGTATTTGGAGTATGTGTTTCATTGATTATGTTCATGCTTAGCTTTTTTATTTCCGAAACTACGTAGTAATCACTTTTTTTTTTCTTTTTTTTGAGTACGGAATACAAAAATCTATTACAAACTCAAGCTGGACATGACAACCCACATACAACGACAAGAATTTCCTAAGTGGTTCAAAGAGAGGGTAAAACATTTATAATTTTTCAACATTTACAACTTAAACAAAATTAAAGTTTTATAAAATGTCGTCATTCATAAATTATTTACTTATTGTTTGTTACATGTAATTGTAGATAAATAGATTGAGAATGGAAAAGTCATCAGAGGCAACTGATGAATTGTGGTCATTAGCAAATGGTCCTAATTTGCTAGTGAAAGAGTACTCATGTTGCATAATCAATAGCAGCCGGTTCCATACTCAAGATCTAGGCAACCGTCGTACGAGTCAGAATAGTGGTGTGCTTACACAAGGGGATCATAAAGGAAAATTGCATGACTTCTACGGTCACTTGTGCAAGGTGTTGGAATTTGACTACATATGTGACAAAAAGGTTGTTTTGCTCCAGTGTGAATGGTACAACACCGGTAACACTGGTAGAAACAGAACAATACGATTTGATACATATTGTACAAGCATTGACGTCACAAGTCGGTGGTACCAATCTGACCCATTTATCCTACCTAGTCAAGCTAAGCAAGTCATCTATCTGAATGATACCAAATTGGGTGAACCTTGGAATGTCGTGCAAAGGGTGCAACATAGGGGTGTCTTTGATGTTCCAGACACTAGTGATGGAGAATTATTGGATCTTTCAGAAAATAATGATGTGTTCCAACAAGAAAACATTACTGATGTTGTTCCAATTGACATTGACCCAATTGTTTGATACTGTAGGAATGATGTTGAATTCAATGTTATTTCGAAAGTAGGGTCATTAGATGAGATAATGGAAGAGAATAGAGATGATGAAGGAGATGAAGAACATAACATTCCTGATGTTGATATGGATCTTGATATGGATTATGATATGTAATTTTTAGTATATTACTTTATTTTCGAACAAATGTTATTAATTAATGTAATTTTTATTTTATATGTTTATGTTATTTTTTGTTTCTTCTTTTATTTAATAGTGCATGATGACACTGTCTATATTTTTCAATTAAAGTTTAATTATGTTATATAGTTGTAGAAAATGGTCCGAAGCAAAAAACAATGGCTGAAACTAGGTGATTTGAGAACTAAGAAGCTAACAGAATATGAGAAACAAAGAAATAAGCGAATCAAGGAGAACTGTAAGGTAATGAACAATCTTGGAGTGAAAAATATTACAAATTCTTTAGTGAGTGCGGTTCAGCCCAAATGTGCAAATGCAAGGGAAAAGGGAATTAGGGTTGAGGTAGATGATGATGTTGAGTATAACCCTTCAGAGAGTGAGGATAACAATGATGATGAGTCATTGGGTTCCTTTGACCGCGAGGTATCATGCACATTATTTTATATTTGTGTGTGAACATGTCTTTTACTATTTACATTTCTTCTTCACATATCTTACACATCATATCTTTTTTAAAATATATTTTAACTGTTTTAAATATCATTTGATTATGTTCTCTCAGGAACAAGAGATGGCACCAGGACTCCATTTACGATCTCATTCAAGGCCATTAACTCCCACCCCAGAGGAAATGATGGATCCCCCAAGTCAGGAGGTTGGTACCCAACCCTTACCACCTCATAATGTGCAACCTGAGGACGAGGTGACTGCATCTAGCATCGTTGGTAAGTTTGCAAAGTTGTAATTATTGTTTAACTTGCATTTGTTTAATTACTAATTCAATTAATATTATGTCCTTACAGAATCAGATAACAGACGTGGTCGTGGCCCGACACGCGGCATAGAGGCCCATCGCATTGTCGAAAAGGATAAGAACATGTTAGTTCCTGTACCTGAACAGTTTCGTGCACCAGTAAGAGACAACGCCTCTAAGCTAGTCTCTAATATTGGTATAGAGGTTCGAACGCAGTTACCAGACCTGAGCGTTCGTAGGTGGAAGAATGTGAATGCTGCTGATAAGGAGCCGATCATCCAACACTTAGCGGTAATTATTGACAAACTCTTTTCATGTTTAGGCTTTGGTTCTTTTTAATTTTTTTATTTTATTTTGCAGGATCAGTTTGATCTACAAGGCAATTGGACTGATGTAGCAAAGGCTTTAGACACACAGTTTGGTCGACGAATGAGCGGTTTCACCTATAAGTTGCACAACCAGTACAAGCAACTTAAGGATGCAAGAGGGGAGGATTACGCGAGAAGCCACCCACCTACAAGAGTTACTCTCAATCAGTGGACATCTCTAATTGACAAGTGGAATAGTCAAAAATTCAAGGTAAAATGTTTTATATATTTTAATTGTCAAAAAGTAAGTTTCTTCTTACTAATGTTATCTTTTCTTGTTTGTATTGGTGTTTCAATTATGTAGGAACAATCACTAGCTAATGTGAATAATAGGATGCAAATGAAAACAAAACATCGATGTGAATCAAAATCAATCCCGGTCAAGATACACAGCTCGGTGCGTTTTACTAATTTATTTTATTGGATTAGCAGGCTTTGTTATTTAAATAATTGAAATAACATTGAAAAACAAATGAAACAGATAATTGCAAATGGCAAAGTGCCCGATTTAGCAGAATTTTACAAGTCCGTCCACTACAATTCAGACACGCATGAAT
This sequence comes from Camellia lanceoleosa, assembly GCA_025200525.1. Taxonomy (NCBI): domain Eukaryota; kingdom Viridiplantae; phylum Streptophyta; class Magnoliopsida; order Ericales; family Theaceae; genus Camellia; species Camellia lanceoleosa. Next base: position 159,752,026 of record CM045762.1, on the reverse strand, counting down.
GGATTTCCTCAGAGAGCCAAGTTAATTATGTATGTACAAGGTAATGCCTTTCAATTTTGATAATATTATTTATTTTGCTGTGTAGGGTAGAATAACTAATACTTGTTTGATTTATTTCAAATTAATAGGACAACATGATACAAACGCAAGCAGAACACCTCTCACAGACTAGTGTGATCCCCTTAACTCCAGAGAAGTTGTCAGTCAAGGTGCTTAAGCCAAGGCCAGGTTATGTGAAAGGACTCGGCATGAGGCCATCTCCTTCTATGAACACAATTGTTGCACTAGTTGAAAATATTGACTATGTTCAACACCTCAAGCTACAAATAGCACAACAAAATGAACAAATTGCAAGGTTTAAAAAGTCAGAGAAGAAACAAAGCAAGAAGATACAAAGTATTATAGAGTGTTTGAGGCAGAAAGGTATCATGGGAAATTTTGAGAGTGGGGAAAGTTCAGATTCTGATGGACAAGCTTCTTGGTTAGTATATTATGTTTTTATGTCAATTTAGTAGAAATTTCTTCTTCAACTAAGATAGTGAAATATGCATGTAAAAGCCCAAGAAACATCATAAACACTGAAATATGCAAGTGGCTCCCAATTAGGAAACTACTTTGAAATTTGCAATATTTCAACATTTAGGCATGAAACTAAGTCCAAAAATGAACTTTTCTAACGCTTAAGCTTGAAACTAGGCCATCGGAAGCCAAAACCGTGCAACAGCCACGAGACGGCTCGGGTAACACCTCACACACCTCGGAAGGGACCAACGTGAGTTATGGAAACTTACGAAACTAGCACGGGACTCCTGGTTTGAAAACTAAGTCGAAAAATGCACTTTTTCACACTTAAGCTTGAAAAATAGGCCATCGGAGGCCAAAATCGTGCAGCAGCCATGAGACGGCCTAGGGAACACCTCAAACATGTCGGGAGGGACCAATGTGAGTTGTGGAAACTTACGGAACTTGCACGGGACTCCCGGTTTAAAACTAAGTCTAAAATTGCACTTTTTCACACTTAAGATTGAAAAATAGGCCATCAGAGCCCAAAATCGTGCAACGGCCACAAGACAGCCTGGGTAATAGCTGAAACACCTCGGGAGGGACCAATGTGAGTTATGGAAACTTACAGAACTAGCACGGGACTCACGGTTTGAAAACTAAGTCTAAAATTGCACTTTTTCACACTTAAGCTTGAAAAATAGGCCATCGGAGGCCAAAACTATGCAACAGCCATGAGACGGCCCGGGTAATAGCTAAAACACCTCGGAAGGGACCAATGTGAGTTGTGGAAACTTACAGAACTAGCACGGGACTCCCGATTTGAAAACTAAGTCAAAAATGCACTTTTTTACACTTAAGCTTGAAAAATAGGCCTTCGGGGGCCAAAATCGTGTAATAGCCATGAGATGGCCCGGGTAACACCTCAAACACGTTGGGAGGGACCAATGTGAGTTATGGAAACTTACGAAAATTGCACTGGACTCCCGGTTTGAAAACTAAGTGTAAAATTGTACTTTTTCACACTTAAGCTTGAAAAATAGGCCATCGGAGGCCAAAATCGTACAACAGCCATGAGACGGCCCTGGGAACATCTCAAACACCTCAAGAGAGACCAATGTTAGTTGTGAAAACTTACGGAACTAGCACGGGACTCCCGGTTTGAAAACTAAGTCGAAAAATGCATTTTTTCACACTTAAGGTTGAAAATAGGCCATTGGAGGCCAAAATCGTGCAACATCCATGAGACGGCCTGGGAAACACCTCAAACGCCTCGGGAGGGACCAATGTGAGTTGTGAAAACTTACGAAAGTAGCACGGGACTCTCGGTTTGAAAACTAAGTCCAAAATTGCACTTTTTCACACTTAAGCTTGAAAATAAGCCATCAGAGGCCAAAATTGTGCAATAGCCACGAGACGGCCCGGGTAACAGCTGAACCACCTCGGGAGGGACCAATGTGAGTTGTGAAAACTTACAAAACTAGCACGGGACTCCCGATTTGAAAACTAAGTCCAAAAATGTACTTTTTCACACTTAAGTTTGAAAAATAGGCCATCGGAGGCCAAAATCGTACAACAGCTATGACACGGCCCGGGGAACATCTCAAACACCTTGAGAGAGACCAGTGTGAGTTGTGGAAACTTACGGAACTAGCATGGGACTCCCGGTTTAAAAACTAAGTCGAAAAATTCACTTTTTCACACTTAAGGTTGAAAATAGGCCATCGGAGGCCAAAATCGTGCAACATCCACGAGACGGCCTAGGGAACACCTTAAACACCTTGGGAGGGACCAATGTGAGTTGTGGAAACTTACGGAAGTAGCACGAGACTCCTGGTTTTAAAACTAAGTCCAAAATTGCACTTTTTCACACTTAAGTTTGAAAATAGGCCTTTGGGGGCCAAAATCGTGTAACAGCCACGGGACGGCCAGGGGACACCTCAAACACGTCGGGAGGGACTAATGTAAGTTGTGAAAACTTACGGAACTTGCCCCGGACTCCCGATTTGAAAACTAAGTCGAAAAATGCATGTTAAATTGTATATGTTATGGATAAGATAATAATTGTCTAACTTGAATTATTATTATTATTATTTTATTTTTTTTGTGTTTAATTTTTTTGCAGATTCGTGATTCGATATGGACATGTTTGGTAATTTGAAGGGCTGATGCTAGCTCATTTTGTGTTTTTGTTCATATTACCTTACATATATTTTGATTGCGTTGTAAATTTTATATTTTTGTTCGTATTATAGGGCATGTTTGGTAATCCACCATTGATATTTTATTTTTGTTGATGTTAGTAGACATGTTTTTTTGTGGATATTAGGAGACGTATTTGGTAATCCGCATGCGGTTGATATTATATTTTTGTGGATATTAGTTGACGTTTTTTGTGGATATTAGGAGACATGTTTATAATCCGCATGCAGTTCATATTGTATTTTTATGGATAGTGCTGAAATTCGATGGTGATGTTTATGAAAATGAACAGATTTTTGTATTGATTTGTAATAGATATTTTATTGAATAGGTTATTGAAATGCGTATGGAATTTTTACTGAAAAGAAAAAATTTCGGAAGAAAATAGTACTCCCATTTTAAAATTTTTTAATTTTTATTAGTGACGAAATAAAAAAATGTCGCTATTAGTTTTCAAAAAACATGACGAATAATTTTGTCACTAATGATATAATACCAAACAAATAATTTCGTCACATTTGCTGAATATTTCGTCGCTAAATTGAAATATTTGGTGACAAAATGTTTTTTGTCATTGAAAAATTTTCTTTTTTGCTCATTTTAGCGACGAATTTTTTTGTCACCTTAATCCATATCATGGGTGAGGAAAACTTTCGTCACTAAAATTTATTTGGTGACGAAATATTTCGTCGCCAAAAGCAATTAAAATAAAATATTATTTAGTTTTGGTGACGAAATTGATGGTATAGAGGACGAAAAATGCTACATTTCGTTGGCAAAAATAAAAAATAGGCAACGAAACTGTTTTTCATCGCCAGGTACTTTCAGTGACAACGTATAGGCGACAAACACGGTTGACAATTTTTTTTGTCACAGATCACTTTAGTGATGAAAATTTGATGTTTGGAGACAAAATCAGTCTGTCACCAAAGGCCTTTTTTGTTGTAGTGCGAGTAGAGAGTTGTGCCGTCTCACTTGGCTTGTAGTGAGGAAGATGTCAAAGGATAAGCATTATTCTTTCAGAATTTGATTCCCAGAAGGACTCTACAAAGAAGAGTTAGAGTTCTATTAGGATTGTGCCATGTGGAATCTACAAAAGCTCAAGCTAAACCCTAATCTTAGGTATTGCATTTCTTACTCTTGAATTCATAAAGCTTTTGCATCCTTAGTATACTCGCTGACTTAGGCATCAGAGGGGTTTCTAGCATACATCCGTCGGTTAGCTCACATTTGTGACTTCAGGTGATACGACGATGTTTCGAGGAGCGCAAGCTTGATCAACATGATTATATGAGTGAAGATTATTTCATACTCGTAAAATTAGTGCCGTCTATGGAAACTTAGAGAACTTACCTTTTGATCAAGTTTTCCTTCAGCAAGATCTAATGGTGCACAACGAAGATTTGCTGCATTCTTTCATTGATGGCCAGATGGCGCGAGGATTTTCCTCCTACTTCGCCCATGGTGGACTTTAACCCTTAACAATGGAATCCTTACATGGGCGTGTGAGAAAAGCGGGGTTTGAGCCTTCACTACTCCCAAAGCCCTAATGGACAAAGGCGATGGATGGACACCTAGGTTCTAGAGGATCATGTGAGTGAGCAAGACGAGTTGATAAGGAGGATGACAGCAGACATGGAGGCTTTGAAGCGCTAAGTGAAAGGAAAGGCGTGGCTAAGGTGGAGATTCGTCAAAGGCGAACGCAATCTCGTCGTCTAGGAATCGAGAGAGGCACACCATGTCCATGTATTCTAAGAGTAGAAGCCTCTAGACAGGTGACACTCATTCAAGGACTTCCAGAACTCATTACTTCAAGTTTGAGAGGACGAGGTCTGAAAGATCATATACCTAGGGAAGCAACTATCGGCCCTCACACACTCATCAGACATTCTTCCGATACACTAAATTGCCTAGGTTGGAAGATCTACGGACTATTTTGGAAAAAAAGGCACGAAGGAGAGAAGTTGCCCAGGCACAAGACCCCTAAAGGGTATCTACTTTGCAACAATTGGTTTCTAGGACACATGGAAGTGTCAAGGTTGCAATGCCAATGTTGCATCTTACTTACGAGCTAAGTTCATGATCTACGACGGGAAGTCAGATTCATATATGCATCTTAGCCATTTTCGACAAGTGATGGTTATACACAGGCAGAATGATGCCTTGATGTGCATCCTGTTCCCATCAAGCCTTGGGAATTTGGGCTTGACTTGGTTTGAGAGGTTGCTTGATGTAACGGAATAAATCACACGGGGACTAGATATCATTCTAGTAGACGAAAGGAGCTCTTGAATCCACAAGAAAAATAGAACCTTGAATACAGAAGGAAGAGAAAATATATTAATATTATTGAATAAAAGTTGCATCCATTACATATGCTCGTAGGCTTACTTGTAGAAAAAATAATTCTAAAATAAACTAGGGAACTTAAATCAACACAAATTAGGAAACCTAAGAGAATAGGAAACTAAAATTCTAAACTATTTAAAATCCTAGTCAACATCTAATTAAAAATAATAAAATTAAGAAATAATATATCAAAAATTTAAAACTAAAAATATGAAAATTCTTAAAATCTTCCTACATCAGGCTCCTCTTCTTTAAAAGAACTCGTCCTCGAGTTCCAACTAAAGATCTGCCATCTTCCATGCCAAATAAAGAGATATTTTGAATACTTTAGTTGCTTGCCCCTCTTCCAAAAGTTGTATGTAGAAAAGTTTCTTTTTGAATGTTCTTCTCTATATGCTTTAACTGGTTGACAAGATTAATTAGACAAGCATTGAAAATCAAATTAAATAGCTCCACACTAAGAAAATCAATGAAGTGTATTTTATGTTGATGTTGGATACTCTCTAGACTTTGTTGTGTCTTAGATTTAGTTGGACATTCAATTATCATCTTTCGAACATCAATTGCATCCTTAATCAACTTCTCTGGTACACATGTCAACTTTATTACCTCATCTTTTATATCTTCTTTTTCATTGAGTTCAACTTGATCTCCTTCTTTTGCAATCTCATAACCATCGTAGTAATCAAGAGATGATAGTTCCGTCATTAGAAGCTCTTGGCTAACTTCAATGTTTTTCTCTTGCTTCACCTCTTCATCGTCTTCTTCAAACTTCTTGATCAAAGTAATTTTGGTGACCTCTTTTTCATCAATTTTAATGTTCTCACCATTGTTGAAATCAACTTGATTTGCTACTTCAATTGAATGTTTGTTTGGGTTTTCAAATTTTTGAAACATTGTGCTACTTAAAATCTTTTCTTCTTCAATGCGTGGTTGAGCATGACAAATTTGTTGACCTACAAGACTTGATTGACCCTAACTTGGCAGAACCATAGTCATGCTTTTCGAATAATCTGTATCCACAATTGCATAATGATTATTGAATTGTGAAGAATATTGTGAATCAAAATTACCTTGTAACAATTGTTTTGATTCAAGCTTTTTTTGATATGGTTGATACAACATCTGCCTATGATTTGATTGAAGGAATCTAGAACTCATCAACTTCTTCATCTTATGCCACGTCCCAATGGGTTGTTTGTATTGTCGCCTTCAATCATATTGCAATTGTTTCCACCATGTACTTGTAACTTATGTGCAACATATTTAGCTTACTCTTCTTCAGAGATTTCCATACACTCAATGAATTTGTCAACTTTACAAAACCAATAAATAAAATCCTCGGCATGATAAGAAGCATTAAAATACGGAATTTCTGGTTGCACTTGATAAGCTGAAAAGTCATGATGATGCAATTATTGCTATTGAACACATCACTGAATCTTCGTTGTCGCCTTACCAACTGCCATTCACCATAATCCTCGAATAACTCATCTTCAGATTCATCCTCACTATCGTATTGATAACGAGAAGATCGTCTCAAGACGTTGTGGTTAATAGGCTGGCCTTGGGCAAATCACATAGCGCGGTTTCTATTAACGTTGTGACTAACAGGTTGGCCTTGGGCAAGTCCCTAGACTCGAATCCTATTAGATCTTTCTCTACGATCATCCTTAATAGAGCTTATGCTTCTTCCTTCAATGAATGGCATCGATCCAGGAAAAACCTTGCTCTGATACCACTTGACGCAGCGGAATAAATCACACGAGGACTAGATATCATTCTAGTAGATGAAAAGGGCTCTTGAATCCACAAGAAAAATAGAACCTTGAATCCATAAGGAAGAGAAAATATCTTAATATTATTGAATAAAAGTTGTATCCATTACATATGCTCGTAGGCTTATTTATAATAAATTAAACTTAGATACTTGTAAGAAAAGCAATTCTAAAATAAACTAGGAAAATTAAATCAACACAAATTAGGAAACCACAGAGAATAGGAAACTAAAATTCTAAACTATTTAAAATCGTAGTCAAAATCTAATTCCAAAATAATAAAATTAAGAAATAACATATCAAAAATATTAAAACTAAAAATATAAAAATTCTTAAAATCTTATCCTACATTATTATTAGAAGGTAGCATTGCCTCATTGGCCCAACTTGCAGAGGCATTTGTCACCAGATTTAAGACAAACACCAAGACACCTGTGGAGGTCAATCAATTACTCGCCATTGACATGGGCGAGAAGGAGACACTGAAATCCTACAACAACAGGTATTGGGAGACATTCAACCAAATCGGCGAATGCCCGACCAACCTAGCTATTGCCTAATACAAGCGTTACTTGCTGGTTGGGCATATATTGAGGGATTCCATGACAATGACTTCCCCTCTTACCATGGAAGTCTTGATGGAAAGTGCACCAACACATAAGGGTAGAGGATTATGGCGCCTGTGCAAAGGCAAAGTCAAGCACGACAGTGATGTTAGACAAAAAACCTCAGCTAAGGTTAACAAGGTTAGGAAAAAAGGAAGGTCGAACTATAATCGCCATGATGACCCTCTCCAAATTAATGAAGAAACCAAAGTGAGAAAACTGAATGTTCCTACCGCCATCACGATGGTTTTTAAGAAGCCCATCTACCAAATCCTTAGTGAGATATGTGATGAACCTTTTGTTCGGCGGTCGGCCAAATTGGGTGAAGTGCAAAGAGGATACGATGAACGATATCAGTGCACCTTCCACGATGAAGGTGGGCATCGAATTGAAGATTGCATGCCGTTCAAGCAACATCTTGAGGAATTAGTGAGAGTAGGTTACTTAGACTGATACATTGAATAAGAAGCGCGACCAAACCCCCAAGACCGCAACATGCCAAACAGCATGCCAGTAGATGGTCTACCTCAAGGTGTAATTAATGTAATCTATGGAATCACCGAGCTTAAACGAGTCTGCGAGCTTAGATGGATGATAAAAGAAAGCGGAGCACATGAAGGAGATGCTAAGCATTCAGTCGACCGTGAATAAAGAAAAGACAGAAGCAAAGAATGTGATCTTTTTCTTCAACAGAGACTTAGTAAACTTGCAGAACCCCTGTAACGACGCGCTAGTGGTTACTTTGCACATTAGGAATCTTGACATCAAGAGAATCTTAATCGATCAGGGGAGTTTATGTGAGATAATGTACTATGAGACATTCAAGCAATTGAAGTTGGAAGACAAAGACTTAACACCATCAATGTCTTCTCTGGTGGGTTTTAATTCGATGCCTGAATGGCCGATTGGTAAGATAATTTTACTGGTCAAGGTAGGCTCAATGGTCAAACAAGTGGAGTTCTAGGTGTTGAAAGTCTCCTCCACTTACAACATCATCCTTGGAAGAGCATGGTTGCACGTCATGAGGTAGTAGCATCAGCCTAACACCAAGTAATTTGGTTTCCAAATGAAGCCGGGGTAATTAAGAAGGTATTGGGAGACCAAATCATGTCCAAACAGTGCTTCGTGATGGTAAATGGTAGCCGTGCTGCCAAAGGATTTGTACAGATGGTAGAAGAACCATAAAGCAATGAGATGTATGGAGACGTTGGCAAGGCGGCTGAATAGAAGGCCGTGGAGGTCTGGTGGAAGTGAGGATTGATAAGAATAACCTAGAGAAGTTCTTTTTGCTCAGCTCATCTTTGTCCAGCACCGCGAGAAAAGAGATCATGGACTTTTTTGATCTCCAATCTTGAAGTGTTTGCCTAGATATGATACGACATGCTTGGCGTCAATCTAAACTTTATCTGCTATCAACTCAATATCAATCCCACTACCAGATCAGTTATACAAAGAACTCACAAATCGGCTCTACACCACACCAAAGTAGTAGCTGAAGAGGTTGGGAACTTGTTGGAAGTAGGGGCAATCAGAGAAGTCCATTATCCAAAGTGGATTTCAAACATTATGGTTGTACCAAAAAAGAATGGCAAATGGTGTGTTTGCAAGGATTTTAAAATAGTCAACAAGGCGTGCCCAAAAGATAACTTTCCTTTACCAAGGATTAATTATTTGGTGGACCTAATTGCAGGTCATAACTGACTTAGCTTTCTAGATGCATATCGTGGATATCATCAGATCACTATGTATGAATCGGACTAGGAGATTACATCCTTCACAATTCCAAAGGGGTTGTACTGTTACAAGTTCATGCCCTTTGGCCTAAAGAATACAGGGGCAACATTTTAGCGAATGGTCACCAAGATGTTTGCGCCATTGTTAGGTAGAACAATGGAAGTCTACATCGATGACATGGCAATCAAGAGCAAGGATGAATCGGACCATCTCAATGACCTAGCAGAGATGTTCCAAATTTTGAAGACTCACAAGCTGCGACTAAATGCTTCTAAGTGTGCGTTTGGCATGGAATCAGGAAAATTTTTGGACTTTTTGGTGACCAACCACGGAATAGAAGTAGATACTTCCCAAATTAAGGTCGTTGGATTGGAAAGCTTGAAGGAATACTTGTCTTCTCCACTACTTTTGGCAACTCCAGGGCATGGAGAAGAGCTCTACTTACCTTGCAATCTTTTAGCACGTTGTTAGTGGTGTTGGTGCGTATAGAAGGAATACAACACTTGCCCATCTTTTATGTGAGCAAAACAATGTTGGGCACTGAAACAAGATACCTACCATTAGAGAAGTTTGCCTTAACTCTAATGATGGCATCTAAGAAGTTGTCGCACTACTTCCATGCGCATACAGTGGTAGTATTGACTGCATTTCTTTTGAAGGCCCTATTTGAAATGGCAGACTTTTCTGGAAGGATACTAAAGTGGATAGTGGAGTTAGGACAGTTTGACATCAAGTTCCAACCTAGAACAAGGCCCAAGTGTTAGCAGACTTTATAGCATAGTTTGCTCCAGGAAGTCATTATGTTTGCCCGGTTGACCTGACCGAGGAAATTGAACGAAGGGAGGGAGAGTCATGACAATAGTGTAACCCCCTACTACCCAGCAATAAGCTGACTTACTACCTCAAGCAGAGGAACCACACAATGCGCTATTGAGCCTAATAATGGTTACATTGCCCATTGAGGTCAACAATACATTGCAAGGGGGAGATGAAGTAAGTCGTGCAACGACGAGCACGATTTGCAATGATGTACCTGAAAGGGAAATGGTAGGGCAACAAAGTACAGAGATCGACAAACAAGCGATGGACAAAGACTTGGAAAATATAGTTAAAGTACTAGACCCCAACACATATTCAGACCCATCTACTTGTTGGAAGTTGTTCGTGAGAGAGATGTGGAAGGTTTTCGTGGATGGAGCTTCTAATAGACATGGAGTTGGACGAGGAATAGTCATCATCTCGCCAGATGGCCTAAGTATTGAGCAAACAATCAAACTTGGGTTTCAAGTATCTAATAATGAAGCGGAGTACGAAGCACTCTTGGTAGGTCTGAAATTTGCCTTTCGGAGACTACTGAGCTAATGGTATATAGTGACTCCTAATTAGTGGTTAACCAAATATCTAGCAAGTATGAGGCAAAAGATGATAGAATGACCACGTATCAAGAGCTAGTCAAAATAGAGATCAAGAAGCGTGAAGTCATTAGGATAAAACAAATCGGCCGAGATGAAAATAGCAAGGTAGATGAGTTGATCGGTTTTGCCTCAATGTCAGACAATTCCATTCTAAACCCTTTGTTGATTGACTTCCTGCCAATGCCAAGTATTGGAGAACTTGAGGTGGCAGAAGTATTGTGTGTCGAGCTAGGACCTTCTTGGATAGACCCCATCATCACTTTCTTGAAAGACAAAATCTTGCCAAAAGACAAGAAGGAGGCGAACAAAATTCAAGCAAAGTCACAGCGGTTTTAACTGTCCCTATCTCTGGCGCTGTATAAAAAGTCATTCATAGGGCCATACTTGAAGTGTGTGCACCCCAGCAAGGTTAAGGCCTTCCTATTTGAAATTCATGAAGGAATATGTGGAAGTCATCCAAGGGGAGATCATTGGTCTACCGAGCTATTTCGCAAAGATATTGGTGGTCGTACATGCAGGCAGACACAGAGAAATATGTTAGAAAATACAAAAAGGATCAGAAGTTTGCGCATCAAATCCATTAACCATCCAGAGAACTCTTACCTCTGACCAGCCTGAGAACTCTTACCTCTGAACAACCTTTGGCCTTTTGCAATGTGGGGCTTAAACATAGTGGGACCACTTCCGATCGCACCAGGCAATAGGAAGTTCTTCATTGCGACAACTAACTACTTCACAAAATGGGTTGAAGCAGAGGCATTTGCTTTCATCAAGGAAAAAGACGTCAAAAAGTTTGTCTGGCAGAATATCATAACTCAGTTTGGAATTCCCAAGGCTTTGATATCAGAAAACAACACTTAGTTTAATGGAAGAATCTTTAGAGGCTTTTGTGAAGAGCATAAGACAGAGTTCTACAACTCAACCCCAGCATACCCCTAGCCTAATGGCCAAGTTGAAGCATTGAACAAAATTTTCTTGGATGACTTAAAGAAACGATTGAAGAAAGCAAAAGGAAAATGGGTTGAAGAACTCCCCCACGTTTTATAGGCTTACCGAACAACCCCGACACGTTCAACAGGGGAAACGCCATTTGTATTGGCTTACAACATGGAGGTTGTTATCCCTCTAGAAGTCGGCCTTCCCACCATCAGAAGCGAGATTTTTGGCCCAGACTTGAACGGAGAAGCAATTACCTTGGAGCTCGACCTTGTAGAAGAACGAAAAGAGAGTCTTGATTCACATTGCTTCATATCATCAAGAGCTGTCCAAAAAGTATAACAAGGTAGTGCATCCAAAGTAGTTCAAGATAGGAGATTAGATTCTGTGCAAGGTGATGGGGAACACTTTGGTGCCTGGTGATGGCAAATTGGGACCCAATTGGGAAGGACTATACAAAGTTATTGGTCTAGCAGGCAAAAGAGCTTACCATTTGGAAGATATGGATGGCAAAGCTGTTCCAAGACCATGGAACACAACCAACTTAAAATTATTTTATTTTTAGTCTTAGTACTTGTAATTTTTTCTTTCTTTTTGCTCGTCATTAATAAAATAAGCAGACATTTGTTTTTAGAGTTTGCCTTGTTGTAATTCTGCTATGTTCTTGTATTACTTCGATCTAGACTTTGGAAAATATTTACCTGGTTGGTTAGAACAACAAAGTAGGTTGGCAGGATTGACCAACTTTGGAAAATCATTGCCCGGCTAGTTAGCTCGGCAAAGCGGGTTGGCAGGACTGACCAACTTTCTGGCAATCTTTGCCAAGTTGGTTGGCTCAGCAAAGTAGGTTGGCAAGACTGACCAACTTTTTGGCAATCTTTGCCAAGCTGGTTATCTTGGCAAAGTAGGTTGGCAGGATTGACCAACTTTGAAAAATCTTTGCCCGGCTGGTTAGCTCAACAAAGTAAGTTGGCAGGATTGACTAACTTTGGAAAATCTTTGCCCGGTTGGTTTGCTCAGCAAAGTAGGTTGGCATGATTGACCAACTTTTTAAAAATCTTTGTCTAGCTAGTTAACTTGGCAAAGTAGGTTGGCAAGATTGATCAACTTTGGAAAATCTTTGCCCGGCTGGTTAGCTCGACAAAGTAGGTTGGCAGGATTAACCAACTTTGAAAAATCTTTGCCCGACTAATTTGCTCGGCAAAGTAGGTTGGCAAGATTGACTAATTTTTTGGAAATCTTTGCCCAACTGGTTGGCTTGGCAAAGTAGGTTGGTAAGATTGACCAACCTTTTGGCAATCTTTGCCGAGCTGGTTAGCCCAGCAAAGTAACTTGGCAGGATTGACCTACTTTCTGAAAATCATTAACCGAACTGGTTATCTTGGCAAAGTTGGCATTCAAGAATAATTCAAAACATAAAAATAAATCAGGCGTGAAAAAAATTATAATTTTCATTAGTGCAAAAGTTGACTACAAAAGAAGGGCAAGCAGCCCGATTACAAAAAAAAAAAGAAGAAAAGCAAAAATAAAAGCAAGTCAGTCTTTGGTCAAATTACAAGATCATTCAGTTCGGTTGAGGCACTGGTTTCACCTTAAGTCATCACGGCACCAGCACCATCTTCAACAGTTAAATCGACAATATGTTTTTTGATGGCAGTGTTTGGTTGAGTTTGGCTCAGTCTCTTGCTGAACTAAAACATCTGGTTGCCACGTTAGGACAGAAACTGCAAGGCTGGAGTAGCATTAAGCGTCGGGCTATCTTCTCCATCCTCCACAAGCAATTTTTATTGCACGGTGCTGGCATATGCCGCCATGTAACTTGGAATGAAATGAGGAGGTGGATTAAAAAAGACATCTGAATCAGGGGCTTGGCTAAGCTTCTCTGCTGCCACTTTCCAGCCACACTTGAAGAAGATGTCTTTAGCAACTTTACACTGCTAAACATAAGCCCTCTCACCATCAGCATAACCTCGGTCCTCAGCGTCCTCAACTTATTTTTGGGTCTTTATCTCGGCGTCCTTGGCATCCTTGAGCTTCTTCAGCTCACACAGATACCGAGTCTTTTTGTCCGCTAAGGCCTTTTACTGGATTTTGTTGGCCGTGTGAACTTGTTCGACCAACTGGTCTCACTCAATATTTATCTCGGCCAACTATGCCTTCAGTTCTTTTAGCTCAGCATCCTTTGCATTGTTATCAGCAATGGCTGTTTTAGGAGTCTTCCCCAAGTCAAGCACGTTAATGTGCCACTTGATTCTTTACACAGCCTACAAGACATAGTGGACATTAGGAAGACTAAGCAAATAGTTGAGAGAAAAAAGAGAGCGATTAGAGATTTATCACCTACCAAAACTAGAGACTTCGTGGTTGACCTGATAGCTTGCAGGTTAGTGAGTTACTCATGCCTCTCCATGTTGGCAGGAAGACAAAGGCCTTGTTTGGTTTGCTTTTGAGAAACAAATTTTGGAGAAAATTTTTAAAAATTTTGTTTGGTTTAGTGATTTTGGAAAAAAAAAAAATCCAAAATCACTTTCTCTCTCCTACACATCAATCAATCACTTTTTTTCTCTCTTCTCTCCTTTTCAATCACTTTTTCTCTCACACACATCTACCCAATTACAACAAAATATCAAATCATCCCAAACTCACATACTCCAAAACCATTTCCAAAATATACAACCAAAGAAACCAAAAAAATTTCTAAACTCTTTCCCCAAAATCTTTTTTGAAAATTTATCTCCCAAAACCAAACCAACACACCTAGAGACTCTTGGCCAGGTTAAAGACCAACTGGTGGTCCTTGTCAGCACAGACCGAATCAGATGTGGTCACAACTCGGCCCTTGTAGGTCAAGACCGATGCCCACACCAGAGGTAGTGGAAGAGTTAGCTTTCTCAATCCGGCTTCCCTCTAGATGTGTTTCCAAGTCAAAGTGATTAGTAATTCGTTGCTTGGCTCTTCTTTGTCCACCAGATATCGTTCTGTGAGCACAATTTGGGCCCTTTTGCTAGGCCAAGATGAAGAAGCCCTGGCATCAGCAGGCATTGCAGAAGTTTCCTCAGTAATAAGTGCTCGAAGTGTTATTCTCTTAGCCATATCTTGTTCTTCAGTTGATGGGATGAGGTTGATTTCAAGAAAATTCATATTAGGTTCTAGCGAAGGCTCTAAGAGGAAATCTGTGGCCTTACTCTTCCATTTGCCACTATACCGATAGGTCAATTCAAAGTTGAGTAGATCAGTCCAGGCTATTTGCTTATATCTCAGTGCAGCGAGGAGAACATCTTGGTTTGCATAGGCACACGTCTCCTTTAGTGTGTTCAAATCTGTCAAGGAAAAATCAAGTGTCAGCTCAGTGAAATCAATATAAATTCTATGCATAAAGAAAGAAGGTTGCACTCGTTATACTGGCTGATCCATTTTTTCAGTTTATATACCAGCCCTATATTAGAGTCTCAACATCTTCATAGTTACCAGCAACCCACAAGAAGTCGTCATCATGCAAGTCTTTGTTCGGCTTTCTTTTGACGATATTCCCACGACCTCTTTTCACCTTTAAGTAATTACACCAGTCCTCATCTGTCTGACCAAGCGAATATTGGTGGAATATCTTGGCTAGGCCTAAATTAAGGCTTAGGCGGCAGTTTAGCTCAGCTATACCATTTATTATTCGGTTCGTGTTTATGGACAATTGTGTTGGGCAAAGTCTGGTTTGCCTCAAGAATTCACATAGCAAGGGTTGGACTGGGAAACACATTTCACCCTCAACTATGGATATCAAGGTGAAGGGGCAAAACCCCATTCGGTCCCAAGGCTGCATGTCTTGCTTGGCCAGTTTGAATTGAACATTATCTGGGATATTGTAATCTTTACGAAATTCGGCTATGGCGCTTGGGGAGCTAACCATGAAGCGTTACTTGCCCATGGGAATTGTTCTTAAGTTAATAATTTAGTGGGTTTGCTCGGCTTCTCAATGCGGCCACAAGTTGGTGTGTGTTTGCTTGGCCAAATGGGGTCCCCAAGGGGCAATTGTTATAATGTGCCTAATCAATCCAGTTCAGTTTGTATGATCGAAAATGAATTGTATTATGCTCATGTGTTGACCAAGCTAAAACAATGTGTAGCTAAATTAAGTATAAGTTGTGATAAAGAGTAGTCTGGTTGAAATGGGCATGCACATTAGAGTTCTATTGTTAGCTCGGTCATTGAACTTGGTGATTCGATCTGTGTTTAGCTCAGTCTAACCAACAAGCAAGGTTTTAGTTCGTTTAAAGGTGTTAACAAGGTTTTAGCTTAGCTGGACTCAGGGGCAAGGTTTTAGCTCGTTCTTATTTGTAGACAGCATTCTTAGCATGGTTTAGGGATCTAACATGGGTTTTAGCTCGACCTCATAAGCGAGTAAGGTATTAGCTTTGCCGCACAAGCAAGCAAGATGTTAGCTCGATCACAGGGACGTGTAATAATCTTAGCTTGGTTGATCTCTTAAGGGTTTCACAAACATGTAGTTTGCTCGACTCATGAATGATCTTGGATTAACTCATTACTTTGTAATAAGTCTTTCCCAGGTCACTTGACGTTCATCTTGGAGAATGGAAATTTCAGGGGTGCTCTAGAGTCTAAATCAGTTTTAGGCTTTAAGTAGCACCCATTTCAATTATTCTCAGAAGCATAGTGTCATTTATGGAGTATAATGTGCAACAAACACTAAAAACATGAAGACCAACATGAAGAGTATGGAAAATAGAAGAGAGGGTTTGAAAAACTTATGATTAAAGGCCTTAAATTGGGTTTCAATCGACAGGAAAATATCTTCTTGCGATTATGAGCTCCCTGCTACAATAGATGTTCTAATAACCATGACCTGTGATTAGCTACTAAACCCTACTTAATAATGCTTAATCAATAATTAAGATAAAATTTTGAGTTAATTGCATGTGGTATGTGTTAATTGTGTTTATATCTGTCCATGGTATGAATATATGTCTGTGTTTTTGTTTCGGTATGTGAATTAAAGGCCTTATCGGCGCCCGAACACGAAATTGACTAGGTTAACATGTAATTTGGAGTTTTTAAAAATTTATGGTAGGTTTAATTGAAATTTGATTCAAAGTCAAATAATTAGAATAAAATAAAGCCAATTGATTAGTCTTAAGTTAAGCTTAATTAAGCTCTACTAATTAGCCTATATAAGGTCACTACCAAGCCCAAGACTTCCTTTTCCTTTTCCGTTTTAAGCTCAAATGTGTGGAAGAAGGAGAAAAGAGGGAGAGAGTGCAATTCAAAGAGAAAAGAGGAACTTGAAAGGAAAAATTAAGGAATTGGCTTAGGAATTCAAGAAACTTGCTTCTTAGAGTCCAATTGAGAAGTGTGGGTAAGATTTAACTCATAAACCTTCTACTTAAGGCATCAATGTATGAAATCAAGAGATTTATATGTTAAAATCATGAGAATTGAGTTTAGAAAAATGAATTTGAGAGTATTTCATGCATTCATGTGCATTTCATGGAGTGTTAGGGTTATTTTCAAAAGAATTCTTCCATGCATGTGGTAATTCTAGTTTGGTTTTAAGAATTCAACATGTTCTTGTGCTTAACATCTCAATTGATCATGTTTTGGAAGGTTGGAGTTCATACCATTGCATGCATGTTATGTTTTCACAATTTCAAGTTTGATTTTGAACAATTGGCATGCTTTGGGGCCTTGATTTTGTGAAATGATCTTTAATTCATGTTGTTTTACATGTTTAGACATGTTTTCTCAAGTTTTGGGCCCCAAGGATGTGCTTTGAAGCTTTGAATTTGAGTTTTGGAGCTTAGAGAGCAATCTGGAAATTTCAGAATTCGCACTCTTCGCCCAAGTGGTGAGAGTTGCGCTCAAGCGAAGAATGCAAGCTCCCAGTAATTTTGCAGATTTTTGGGGTTAGCTCGAGCGGTATAATCTGCTCTCGAGAGACTACCCTTTGTTTTGCACCTTGGCTCGATCGACCGAGCGTAAAAAATGAGCTCCCAGTACTTTTGCAGACATAGGCCTAGGCTCGAGCGACAAAACCTGTGCTCGAGTGGCCACCCTTTGGTTTCCATCTTGGTTCGAGCGACCAAGCTCCTCGCTCGAGCATAAAATGAGAGCTCTTAGAAGTTTTGTAGACCAAGGGGTCTACTCGAGCAACCAAATTTACACGAGCGAACTGTCTTGTTTTTGAAAATTTGACTAAATATTTCAACTTACATTTTGGCATCCCCATTGCATCTTAGGCATTCCTAAGCCTCAATTAAGACATTATAATAAAGATAAGGATTAGAAACACACTAAGATAGAAAAGAAATGAGTTAAGTGTTTTCTGAGCGTGTGTTTCAATGTGTATCCGTTATGTGTTTGTATAGGTCACATACCATAGACTGTCTGATCTGTTTGTTCTGCTATTGGAGCTATCTATGAGTAATAATTTAGTAAAGCTATGTTCAACTTTACTTATTTTTTGAATGATATGCTATGATCAACTTTCTGAAATACTAGATTCTGTAAGAATGACTGAGTGTCCGTGCATCATCATTCATTAAAACCTTTACACTGTTATTATTTACTAGGCTCCAACTCACTGTATTATTTATGTATGTAGGTAATGAGGCGCATGACCAGGCTTAGTGATGATTGCCTAGAGATTTGTTTTGTCAACTTGCCATTGTGCCTTCCGAGGAGGTTCCCATTTTGAAAAGTGTTCAAGTTTTTGTGAACAACGTGTAAGACTTCTTTTGTATTTGTTTTTCTTTTGTTAAAATCCAAATGTCTTTTTTTTGTTTAACTGTATATGGTGATGAGGGGATGACGTCTTAATTATGTAAATTAAGTTTTAAATTTTCGGTCTCATGTATGTTTACACAGCTCTATCGACATTATATTCTGATATTTGCTTCTGTTCGCCCCTTAATTTTGTTTAATATGTTTAGAGGCCTTTGATAATCCTAGGATTACTGGCCGATTGCGATGTTAAACCTATATGGTAGGTTTGGGTCGTGACAGATGTGTCTCAATCTAAAGCTGTGATGTAGGAATATGAAAGGTTTGGGCTCTGGTTTTGGAGTTACGTGTGAAGAAGATGAATAGTGGAAGAAACAAGGCATGCAAATGGGTTATATATATGAACAAAAAGGCAAAAAGGCAGGATAAATCAAAATTTTAGGAAATGTGCGTGACGGTTGTAATAGTGCATAGCACAATGGGGGCTTGCTACGTATAACAACCCCAACCCATGAGTAGCCAATAGACCACGATTAATTGTGCCTAATGAGTAATTACGATGAAATTTTGAATTAATTGCAGGTGTGTTGCATCATTTGTGTTTCTATTTGTTTGCTGTAGAAATGTCTATTTGTGTTTCTGTTTCGTTCCACGAATTGAAGGCCTCATTGACATCCGATCACAAAATTGACTTGAATTATGTATTAGTTGGAATTTTTAGAACATTATGGTAGGTTTAATTGAAATTCGATTTGGAATGAAATAATTAGAATAATTAATGCTCAATTCAACCTAATTAATGAATTCCTTAAGCCAAGCCTATATAAGGCACTAGTGGACCCTTGTATACACTTTACACTCTTATTTCTTCCTTCTTGAGGCATCAAACGTGAGTGACAAAGAGAGGGATCAAGTGTTGAGTTAGAAATCTAGGGGGAGAAAGAAAAATTGTAAAGAATTCAAGGTGTTGAACTGAGTGACTCAACCATTTGGACATCTAGGACACAATTAAGCTTTTAAGGTAATAATTTTTATCTTCTAGTTTGCAATTTAGTTGGTTGCCACATGACATCAAGTGGGATAGGAGAATTAACATGAGAATTGAACTTAAATAGATGAATTCCATACATGCATGCATATATCATAGCATTTTGATTTTGAACTTCACATAAGTCTCACATGCATGTGTCTATCTTGACCTTGTTTTGAGAATTCATCACATTTCTTACCATTTGACCTTCACTGATCATGTTTTGGAAAGTTTAAGTTCATGACAATTCATGAATGTCATGTTCACATCGTAATCATAAGCTTCAAGTTGAATTTTGAGCAATTAGCAAGCTTTTGGGCCTTGATTTGGCGAAATGGTTTTGAATTCATGATGTTGGACAAGTTTAGACATGTTTTCTTAAGCTTTTAGCCCAAAAAGAACATGATTTGTGGCTTTGAATTCGAGTTTTGGTGCTTGGGAGTAAATCTAGAAATTCCAAAATTCAGCTCATCTGCTTGAGCTACAAAACCTACGCTCAAGCGACCACGCACACGTTTGTACTTCCGCTCAAGCGACCAAAAGCTGCAAGCATAAATTGCATGCTCCCAGAAGTTTACATGTTTTGCAGACTGCTCGAGCGACAATAGTTGCGCTCGAGCGAGGACCTCAGTCTCATACTTGAGCAATCGTTGAGCAGAAAAATCAAGCAACTAATACTTTTGCAAAGTTTACAAACTGCTCAAGCAAAGGAAGTTGTGCTCAAGCGACCATTCTCATGTTTGGATGTCCGCTCGAACAAGGGAAGTTGTGCTCAAGCGAGACCCCTGTTCCCAGCATATTTGACCAAGTGTTTTCAAGTGCATTTTTGCATCCTCATTGCATCTTAGGCACTCCTAAGCCAAGATTAAGACATAATAATGAGGATAAGACTTAGAAACACACTAAGAACGAAACGTAATGAGTTAAGTATATGCCGAGCGTGTGTTTCAATGTGTATCTGCTATATGTTTGTGTAGGTCATGTGCATAGACTATCTGAATCGCCCGCTTTCTCTATTTTGCTATCGGAGCCATCTATGAATAACAACTCTGTAAAGTTATGTTTGACTTTAATTATTTTCTGATGATATGAAATGATCAGTTTTCTGGAATGCTATGTTTTATATGAATGAATGATTGTCCAAGTTTCTGAAATGTATTCGTGACATCCTTAGCATCATATGATATGCGTCCCTTTATGGGTCATCGGAATGCCTTCATGGTTGTTACTTTATGGGTCATTGGAAACGTCTGTGTGCACATGAGTCATCGGAATGCCTTATGGTTGTCCCTTTATGGGTCTTTGAAATGGCTTCATGGCCGTCCCTTTATGGGCCATTGGATTTGTTATGGATGTATCACATACTATCATGTGAAATCTACGAACTGTGAAGATGAATATGATTATGTATACAAATCTATTTTTGCTTTGACATCTGATTATGTACAAGACTCTGTTTCTGTATGGACATCATTCAGTAAAACTTTTACTCTGTTATTATTCACTAGGCTTTCACTTACTATTTATATTATGTATGTAGGTGAACATGCACGTGGCCAGGCCTAAGCTACTGCCTGGAGCCTCTATTTTGTCAGCCAGCTTTTGTGCCTCCCGAGGAGGTTCCCTTTTGTGATCAAGTCAAGTTTATGTGGCACATTATGAATAAGTTTCTTTTGACAATTGTATCTATATTTCAGGCTAAGTTCCCTTTTGACAATATCTGTAATGTATATAACATAAGGCTACTTTCTTTTGACGTCACAAATTTGTATATAAAGTTTTGAGATTATCTATCTCATGTATGTTTGCACAGCTCTATGGACTATGTATGTTTTTATATTTGCTTCCTCAGCCCTTATTATACGATAATTTGTTCAAAGGCTTTTGGTAATCCAAGCATTACTAGCTGGTTACGATGCTAAACCTATAGGGACAGGTTTGGGTCGTGACACCACGTGTCCCAGAAAGGACATCATGCCAAAGTGGCTGGTGAATGTACTATACAGCTAATAAGACAACTTTAGACCGAGCGAGTTATGTAACCGAACAGCTTGATTAGCTCGACAAGTATGAGTAACATAGCTCAGTTCTATAGAGTAATCCTAATTATGCGGTGCAGATGGAATTAAGAGGCAATTGAAAGGGTAATTTGTGTAGGCAATTGGGCTGAGCTAGTTGGAAGTGATTTTGAGGCTTGGGTCGCAAGTTGGGCCGAGTTATGAAGAGCTTAGCGTGGGCTGAACAATGGATGAAACCGGGCAAAGAAGTTTGACCGAACTACTAGAAGGCCCATATTCTTGGACCTAGCTACCTTTTAATGGCGGTCAACGCCTTGACCAAGCTACAAGGAAGGCGGTCAAACAAACTAAGAGGTTTGACCAAGCTAGGAGATGAGATGCGCAATGTCAGCATGGTGTCTGGTTGATTGCTAGGAGATGAGCCATGCAATGCCAGTGGCGAACAGAGCAAAAGTAGTCTGGTTGCATGGCAGAAGCAAAGCAAAGAGTTGTGTAATCTCACTTGGCTTGCAATGAGGAGGGTTTCAAAGGATAAGCATTATCCTTTAGGAATGTGATTCTTGGGAGGACTCTACAAAGGAGAGTTAGAATCCTACTAGGATTGTACCATGCGGAATCTACAACAGCTTAAGTTAAACCCTAATCTAAGGTATTGCATTTCTTATTCTCAAATTCACAAAAGCTTTCTTAGTTTATTCGCTAACTTAGGCATCAGAGAGGTTTCCAGCATACACCCGCCGACTAACTCACGTTTGTGATTTTAGGTGATACAACAATGTTTGGAGGAACGCAACCTTGATCAACAAGTTATACGAGTGAAGATTATTTCGTGCTCGTACAGTAAGGCTTTAGATTGAGAATTTTTTATTTTTTTTGGTTGAAAAAAATTTAAATTTGAACCTACTGGTCCAATAGTTACAGAAGTGAACCTCTTGCTATTTAAAAATAAAATGCATTCACGTAATTGTTTTTTTATAACAATTAATAATAAAATAAAATTCTTCATTAATGACGGGCTTGACCAGTAGCCATTACAAGGGAATTTATATGATACACACACAAATGCACCTTATTACATATTTTTTTGATATATGTTACATATTTTTTTAGCAAATATTAGGTATTTTTTTGGATAGAGTTATAGCAATTTGTGATTCAAAAATGAAATTACATATTTTGTAATAATGTTACAAATTTTTTTATCTAAACATTTTCTAATAAAAAAAAATATAATCTCACCACAAAATGCATAATTTCATTACTAGACCATAATTTATTGTAACTCTATAAAGAAAAATATATAATATTTACCATAAATACCATAGCATTGCCCGCCATTGCAATGGGATTTATTTATATTTGATATGAGGTTATTTCAAACTATGCAAACATGCATGTAAAATTTACTCAGTCAAAGTAAATTTTTTGAATAAAATAGGTCCACTAAACTGAGCTACAAAAATTAATAAAATTAGGAGAAATGACTATTTAGGAGAAGTTTTGAAAAATTATTATTATATAATAAAAAAATTATAATTATAATTATTTATATTCATAAAATTTATTACTTTTTTTGTAAAAAAAATTTCTTACTCACTACTGGTGTATAATTCTCCCATAAAATTACATACATACGTTGGTTTACTTGTGAGAAAAATAATCAAAGTTTCATCACAACCAAAAAATTTTATTTTATTTTATGATTGATCACCTAAAATGTAATGAAACTTACAGGTTTATTCCAATTATATTTTTCAACAAAAAAAGATTTTTTTACAAATTATTTTATCATAATATATATTTTTTTAATTTTTATTTTTGTTAAAAAAATTCTTATATTTGATTGTAAGATTAAAATTAATATACTAATTGTTGTATTAGTGGTTATGGTAGAGTGATAGGGTGGTGGAGGCGGTGATAGTTGAGATGTGGCGATGGTAGACAGATGGTGATTGTGGTAGTGACAATGATGACAATAGTGTGGTTGCATTGGTAAGCTTTAAGTTAAGAAAATGTTTTTAACCTTTTAAAAGCAAAAATATTTTCCACTCAAATAAATTTATTTTTCAAAAATGTAAAAAAAAAATATATATATATATATATATTTGCAAAAACAAAGAAAGTAAAGTATTCTGCCAACATGAATGACTTGTTAAAATAGTCCACAATGCTTCAATTTTTTTGTGATTAGTAAAAAGAATTTTATTGATGAATTCAACATGTATTACAAGAGAACAAACATCAATAAAGCAGAGGGAAAAGCGAAAAATATCATAGTAACCTTCCACAAAGTTTCAATGACACACAAATACAGGTGTAAATAGAACCTCAATTACATTTAAGAAAAATTTTGAGGTTCCAAAATTTCTATAAAAAATTTTACCAAATGTCTTATGTAAGTGTGAATCCTAGAAACATGGATATGGGTCCTACAATATATGTTTCTGTAGGATTTGGGATGGTTGTTGTGTGGGGGTGCACAATAACCACTGTTATGCAATCAAATGGACTCATTTTGAGGCTCATTTCGATAATCCGAACTGTTCACATTTTAAAATACATCAAGTAGAACATACCTGCAAACAATTAAATTAATCGGATATCGTTTATCCTTTCATCCACTCTGACGCAGCATAATAAATCACACGAGACTACATATCGTTCTAGTAGACAAGAATTCTTGAATCCCAAGAACACCCTTGAATCCACAAGGAAGATAGAAGAAAAGCTTTTTAAAATATTATTGAATGAATAAAATATATATGCTTGTAGGCTTATTTATAATAAACTAAACTTAATACTTGTAGGAAAAGTAATTCCAAAATAAACTAAGAAACTAAAATCAACACAAATTAAGAAACCTAAGAGAATAGGAAACTAGGAAACCTAAGAGATTAAAAATTCTAAACTATTTAAAATCCTAGTAAAAAATCTAATTCTAAATAATAAAATTAAGAAATATAAAAATTATAGAATTTTGTTCTACATCTTTCTTGCCTTTTGTCGGTCCAATTGTTCTAAGAAATCTTTGGCTACTTGTTCTGCATCAGTCCCTTCTTCTTGGAGAGAACTCGACCTCGTGTTCGATTCTGGATAGAGGGGTTCTTCAGCATGATACTCATATAAATTAGCTACATTAAAAGTCTTGGAAATCTTCATGTCGTCTGGTAGCTCAATCACATAAGCATTGTCATTAATTTTCTTCAACACCCTATATGGACCATACTAGCGAGGCTTCAATTTGTTGTATGTGCCAACTGGAAATTTGTCTTTTCGCAAAAACACCATTACTAAATCTCCTTCCTTGAACAGTTTGAAGCGCCGATGGTTGTTTGCGGCTGCCTTATATTTGGTATTTGTTTCCTCTAGCTTCTATCATACTTCTTCTTGTACTGCTTGGGCTTGTTTGGCTATGGTTTCGGCGGTAGTACTCACTCCTGGACCCCGAGGCAAACGGAGCAAATCAACTGCACGTTTTGGAGGCGTGACATACAACAGAGAGAATGGTGACTTTCTTGTAGCACTGTGAACTGCGCTATTATATGCGAATTTTGCTTGAGGCAAAGCAAGATCCCATTGCTTTGGTTTGTCTCCACAAATGCTACGAACCAAATTGCCCAAAGTCCTATTAGTCACTTCTGTTTGAGAATGTGCGGTTGAACTATGATTCAAGGCTGTGTTAAATATCTTCCACAAAGTCACCTAGAAGTGGCTAAGGAACTTGACATCACAATCTGAGGTAATGGCTTAAGGGACTCCGTGCAAACGAACTACTTCTCGGAAGAATAATCGAGCCACATGAGAGGCGTCTGAAGTCTTTTGACAAGGAATAAAATGCGCCATCTTTGAAAACCTGTTAACCACTACGAACACAAAATCAACTCCACGTTAGGTACGAGGGAGTCCCAACACAAAGTCCGTTGACAATTCTTCCCAAATGTTGTTAGGAACAGGTAGAGGCATATAGAGGCCAATATTTTGAGACTGCCCTTTGGATACTTGACAAATGTAGCACTTCCTTACAAAATTGCCAACATCTCACTTTAATTGAGGCCAGAAATATCGTTCTTCCATACTTGCGATAGTCTTGTCTTTGCCCAAATGTCTACTTAAGCCACTACCATGGAGATCCCGAATTAGTTTCTCTCGCAAAGAGCTACGGAGAATGCATAAGCAATTTCCTCAAAATAGATAGCCATCAGTGATGTAGAAATCAGTGACTGGTTGCCTTTAAATACACTTTGCCCATATCTCCTTGAAGTCATCATCATCAGGATAAAGTTCTTTCAGGAACTCAAACCCCACAATCTCATGTGTCAACGTGACTAGTAAACTAGCCCGTCGACTCAAGGCATTCGCAACTCGATTCAAAACCCCTGATTTGTGGTGAATAGTAAAAGGAAATTTCTGAAGAAAAGTAGACCATTTTACATGCATGTTATCTAGGTGCTTCTAGCTGTTGATAAACTTTAAGGCTTGATGATCAACATACAACACTGTAACAAGCCCGCGGGGGACCTTGCGCGTTACAGTTCGGACTCAATTTGTCACGGTTCTTAACCTAAACCAAAGAGTCCAAATCCGGTAAATTGTTTTGAGAAAACAAATTTTTGAAAGAAGTGCCAAACATGGACTGCTTTGCCAGATATAGAGTCACCACCTAAATATTTTTATTTTGGAAAAATTTAGGAAACCCTGACTCGGTGCCAAAGGCCACGTGTCCGTCATCACCAAAGTTCCCTCGGCTCGGGAACTTAGGTACGATCGGGGAAGGTCAGGTATGAGCACCCCCTCTCGCCCGATCCGAAGATCGGCCTCTACTAACCGTGATATCCGATTTTGAAAACGTTATATGCTCTTGTTCCGGTTATTAGCCTAGAATTACTATGTTATGCACACAGCAAACAAATATAGACTGAATCGCCCAAATTGGAACAAAATATTTCAGGTTTGCTTTGAAAGTGATTTGCTACTCGTAAGTAGGCTAAAACGCAAATTTTGCCACCCTCAAGTGGGCTTTTTGGAAAAGATGGTTTTACCACTATCTAGTGGGCTTAAAACTCTCAGTTTTAATGCATTATTCCAATTTAGATAATTCAACCTCCATCCACAGGCATTCAAGCAGTTATACCACATAAGCAACTAGCCTCATGGTAATCATGCTGTTATGGCAACACTCACACGCATGCGGTATGCTAAAGCATAAAAGTTCACCTAGTACTCCAAGCCAAAATAGGAACTAGTTAGTAATCATATGCATGATCCTAGTTCATGTTTAAAATGGCTAATGCAACACGTGCAAAGATGCAATCTAGACAGGCTCGGCTATCCTAAACATGGCATGTGAAATGCGACAGATAACACGTATTCAATTTGGAATTGAAATACAATGCAGTTAGCATGATGCGCCAAGCCCGGTGCATGCAAGACAAATGTATGGATGCACGCATGCATAGCATAAGGTATGCTAAAATAAATATGCCCTAGTACTAACCATTGAAAGCAGGTAAGTAAAAGGGAGAAAAAAGTGGGGGTTGGAAGACATACACACACTCACCCACAATTATTACAAATTCGCCCTCGCTCGGAGGGACCAAAAGAATAATACAATTTAACTAACTGACAAGCTAATTAAATAATTACAGACCACTTAATTAATTAACAAATCAATTAAGCTATTGAAAACAGTAAAAGGCCTCGGGAAGAGGGATGGATGCATGCATGCTCGGCTTTGCTCGGAAATCCATCGCCATACACAAGTTTGCCTCTATTTTCCTTGCTCTGCTCTTATGAAATTTGCACAAATCCCAAGGTATGCTCTCTGCACACTGTGGAGTGCCACCGACCAAGTGGGAACACCACCGGCCATGTCCGGATGATCATCGGCCATTTGTTGAGCTATCAGCCATCAATAATTGGTCGGTCGGCACTCCATGTAGCCGACCGGCCAAAACTTCCTGCAGAAACTTGTTTTGGCAGCAGCAAAGGACAAAACATGGCATGGCAATGCATTTCAAGCAAATGTGTGCACCAACGCATCCCTTATCATGTTGGTGACTCAAAGGGACATGGTTCTCAATTCTCGGACCACCAATCGCGCATTTCAATGCGTGATGGCCCAACAAACCAAGTATGCACTTTGATTTCAAATGAGATGCACATCAAACAAACAAGTGAAACCCAACCTCTATCATACTCAATTCAAGAGGCAAGGCATGTATGCTCATGCAATGCGACCTAGGCATGTTAACTAAGTATGCAACATGGGTATGCAAGCAAGTAATGCATGTTAGGCGCACAACCTAAATGAGCAAGCATGCAAGATATGGAATAATAATGGGAGTGACAAGCATACAAGATGTGATCTAAGCATGCAAGTGTGCAAGGCATGCATCATATTAAGCAACCTAAACATGCAACAACACACAAGTATGCCACAACACACAAGGTGAGCATGCATCAACATGCAAAAGATGGTCTTACACTAACTTGGACAGCTCTCTACTAGGTCCAAAACAGTAGCCAAAATGATGCAACAAAGGCATGAAAACACACACAAGCATGCATGCACAAGGCCTTAAACACGGAGCATAAGCCATCAACTCTTCAAAGCATGAAAGGGATGGAAAATGCAAGTATGCAAGCATGGAACATGGACTGAAATGTGGTCTCCAATGATGCCAAATCATGAGAACAAGCCAAGTAAAGCATGCTAGGGACCCACACACCCAAGGCTAGTAAGCTAGAATGCAAAGAAGCTATACAAAGCATGGAAAGCATGACTCAAAAGACCCAAGACAGACCTTAAGCATGTTAAAACATGACCAAAAACTTCACAAAGGTAAGCCAAAATATGCAAGCATGGTGGTCCAAAGGCAAGATGCATTTCTAGGCAAAATAGAGGAATACAAAGCAAGTGTATGATGCATGCCAAGGGTCGACAAACCAACATGGGACAGAGATAAAACATGCTAAATAAACACCAAATACCCACTGAAATAGAGCCAACACATGTTAGAATGAGGTGCTCCTTTGGAAAGCCATGCAAGGGGTTGTTATACACATGCAAGAGGGACACTCAATATGACCAAAACAACTCTGGAAATGGCTTATGGGGGTCCTAAAACCCACTGAAAAATGCCTGAACTGAGCACAAGAAGTGTGCAAATATAGGCCCCTTTGTAAGGCCAAAAAGGGCATCAAACAAGACAACAAGGAGAGGGGATGTCCCTCTCCTTCTTAGGATCTTAAACCACCATCCTCTTCACTGAAATCCCTCAAGATTTCAGTGGTGAGAAGGCCCAAACAAGGTGGTCTCGGAGCTCACTAAAAATGCACAAA
Source organism: Camellia lanceoleosa (assembly GCA_025200525.1). Taxonomy (NCBI): domain Eukaryota; kingdom Viridiplantae; phylum Streptophyta; class Magnoliopsida; order Ericales; family Theaceae; genus Camellia; species Camellia lanceoleosa. Next base: position 159,723,388 of record CM045762.1, on the reverse strand, counting down.
AATGAGGCCAAATAAGGCCTAAGAGGGGGTAGACAACCCCAAACACAAAAGTGTTCTTGAACAAACTTAAAAATGAGCTAAAAAAAAGACTTTTTTCAGTTATACTCAAAGCTTAAATCAGCATGCAAGACAGGTCAAAAGCTAATGCAAGATTGGGGAAACTAAAGCAAAGAAGTTACCCTTGAAGAACCTTTGATGAACAGCAAGGTCAGACATCTTTTTGTGACCAAAACCAGCTTAAAACTCCAAGAACAAACCCTCAAGGCCTCTCAAGTCGAAGTGTGGTGTAATGGTGTGTGTGTTGGTGCAATACTATGGTCAAAACACACTTTAAGGCTCTTAAACACACACAAAGGATGAGAGAGAGGGAGATATAGAGAGAGAGGGTGTATATATATCAGATATATATGCCCTAGGTCTGGTTTTTGCTCAAAACTTCTAACCCTAGACCAAGGAGGAAGAAAGGCTCTTATATAAGCAAAGAAAAGGCTCTAAGCTTCTCAAGGAAGCTAAATGAAAAGGGGCAAATGGTGCAAATGGTTCATGGCTTCTTGAAGAAGCTGGGACAGCTTGAGGAAGCTTGGCCAAGGGTTCATCCTTCTAGAAGGAACTAAGGGGTCAAGGGCTCAAAACAGCCATCCCCGTGCATGGGGAGTGGTGTTGGTGTATTCCAGCTGGCACAGCTGGCATGCACCAAGCCTGAAGGGGGTGCAAAAGGGTCACCGGCCGGCAAAATAGATCATCGGCCAAAAAAGGTGCCGGTCGGCCACACAGAGTGTCGACCGGCCATTGATAACAAGCAACAATGGCCGGTGGCAAGGAAAGGCCGGTGGAGTGTGGGGATGGCTAACAAGCCATTCCTTGCCTTCCAAGGCAAGGACACAAGTGTTTGGTGCAAAACCAAACACTAAACGAACGAGTTAAGAGATCCTGAGGCAAGGCGCGCAGCCGAGGCCTTCCGGGAACTCGAAACGAACACGAACAAGGGTGATCACTGAGTGTTCAATCAATGACGTCCAAGTCTTGAGGACGGTCAAAAATGGGGTGTCTACAAACACAAACTCTCTTTGTATCAGGTAATGTTCCCAATGCTTCAAAGCTCAAACCACTGCATAAAATTCTTGGTCATAAGTGCTCCACTTTTGCCGAGCTTCACTTAATTTTTTGCTGAAAAAGGCCACTGGTTTATGTTCTTGAGATAGGACAGCCCCAATGCCCACACCACTGGCATCACACTCTACCTCAAAAATCTTCTCAAAACTGGGCAAAGCTAGCACTGGTGTAGTGCACAACTTCTCTTTGGTCAACAAGAAGCTCTCTTCTACATCATCACCCCACAGGAATTTTCCTTTCTTCATGCACTCTGTTTTTGGTGCCACAATAGTGCTGAAACTTCGAATGAAACGCCTATAAAACGTAGCCAACCCATGTAAACTCTGAACATCACTAATAGTCTTGGGTGCTGGCCACTCTTGGATGGCTCGAACCTTTTCTTGATCCACATGAATGCCATCTGAACTAACCACATAACCCAAGAACAGCAAGCTACTTGTGAGGAAACTGCACTTCTTAAGGTTAACGTGCAACTTGCTTACCTCCAGTGCTATCAACACCTCTTGTAAATGGGCCATGTGGTCCTCCTCTAATTTACTGTAGATTAATATGTCATCAAAATAAACCACGACAAATTTCCCAGTGAAAGGTCATAATACCTAATGCATAACTCGCATGAAGGTGCTGGGAGCATTAGAAAGGCCGAATGGCATAACCAACCATTCATACAAACCATCCTTAGTCTTGAATGTTGTTTTCCATTCGTTCCTAGGACGGATTCAAATTTGATGGTACCCACTTCGCAAATCGATCTTTGAAAACCACTTTGATCCTTCCAGCATGTCCAACATATCATCTAGTTAGGCAATGGAAAATCTATACTTGATGGTAATCTTATTAATGGCTCGGTTGTCTGCACACATTCGCCAACTTCTATCTTTCTTTGGCGTTAATAATGCTGGAACAGCACATGGACATAGGCTTTCATGAATAAGTCCCTTTTGCAGCAATTCTTCGACTTTCTCCTGCAGGATCTCACTCTCTTTTGGACTCATTCTATAGTATGGTAGGTTTGGCAGATTTGCTCCTGGTATGAAATCAATCTGATGTTGAATATCCTTCATGGGTGAAAGTTCATCTGGCAACTCGTCAACAGTAAGCTCTTGGAATTCCTCCAACAATGGTTGAATTTTCTGAGGAATTGGTGTGATTGTGTTCTCCTTGGCCGCAGGTACCATTGTTGTCACAGCCATAACATATAACTCTTGTGAAGTTTTCTCATCTGCTACAAACTCAACCTCTGAATTGGTTATAGTGAGGAAAGACTTTGTTTCAACTTTCGGAGGCACTGTGTGTTGCTTTAAAGGACTCATAGCAATTTTATGAGACCCCCAATTGAACACATAAGTGTTGTCTCGCCCTCTAAATGTAATATCCACATCAAATTGCCAAGGTCTTCCAAGTAATACATGACTAGCATCCATATCAACCACATCACATAATACATCGAATTTATAACGTTTACCAATAGAAATAGGTACCTTACATACTTCGGTTATCTTAACAGCAGGACCTTTTTTGATCCAGCCAATACTGTAGGGAAAAGGGTGTGGTTTAGGAGACAACTTCAAGAGCGTTACCAATCGTCTAGCCACAAAATTTTCACAACTTCCACTGTCCACAATAAGGTCACATACCTTTTGATTTATGGTACAACAACAGCGAAAAATACTATGACGTTGACTGAGGTCCTCAGTTTTTAGTGTAAATAGAAACCTTTGAACTACACAATTGACTCGTTCTCTTTCTTCTCTGGCAAGTTCAGCACCTTCATATTGATCACCCTCATATTCTGTATCTCCATCATCCCTAATTTCATCTTCTTCTTCAATTAAATTAGCAATCTTTCTTTCTGGGCACACATTAAAGCGATGGCCAAGCGTACCATATCTATAACACTTATCCATTGTTGGTTTGGCATAACGATTTGTGTTTCGAGGTGCCTCTTTGCTACTTGATCCAGTCATCTAGTTTCCTCCTCCACCAGCGGTACTCCTCTGCTGATTTACTGAAACTGTTGGTTGGGCAGCCCCTTTTTCCTTTTTCCCTCGTAGGAAACAATGAATCAGGAAAGTTCCGACAATATCCAGAATAGGTTGTCTTGAGCTCCATTAGCTCGGCTTTAAGAGCCATATTATGTGCTTCATCCACAATCCACACTACTGATAACCCCATCTTCTCTCGAATGGTTAATTTTAACCCATTGAGACACCGGGCTACATGTTGTCCTTCGGTCTCATTTAGATTATTGTGATCTGAAAGTCAGCAAAATTCAGTTGTATAATCAAATACAGATCGGGTTCCTTGGGTGCAATTTTGGTACAACTAAAACAAGTATTGATCATAATTTGGTGGTAAAAATCTGTCTTGAAGGAGTTGTTTCATTCGACGCCAAGTCCGTACAGATTCTTTTCCTTGTCGATGCCTATTTTTTTGTAATTAATCCCACCATACCGCAACACCTCCTTTTGGTTTGTACGCCACCAATTTCACCATCTTTGATTCTGGAACATCCATCATCCCAAAAAATCGTTCCACCTCTGAAAGCCAGTCAAGAAAATCCTCAATATGCAGATTTCCATTGAATTGGGGAAGATCTATCTTCATTTGGTGCTCATCAAACCCTTGTTGTTGTTGCCTTCTGGGTTGATAGTTTGATGGAAGTGGTTCAAACTCTGGTTCAAACTCCTTCTCACTATCAGATGGACAACGAAGGGGACGTCTAGGAGCATTCTAAATAGGTTGACCTCGGGCAAATCCTTCGGTGCCCACTATGTTCTAGTTAATAGGTTAGCCTTGGGCAGCTCCTTCAGTACGGACCCTATCAACCACCGGTGGCCTGTTGTTCGCATTGAGATTCAGGCCAATAAGCAGATCACGAATTTCGTTCAACTGCTCTTGTTGTTTCTTATATGCTACCCATAGGGCCTCAACCCCACGATCACCACCAGTAGGGTATGCATGATTTACTCTGTCTTGTGCCAGTGAGCCAGGTGACTCCTTACTCTGATACCACTTGACACAACAGAATAAATCACACGAGACTAGATATCGTTCTAGTAGATAAAAATTCTTGAATCCATAAGAACACTCTTGAATCCACAAGGAAGATAGAAGAAAAGCTCTTTAAAATATTATTGAATGAATGAAATCCATATGCTTGTATGCTTATTTATAATAAACTAAACCTAATACTTGTAGGAAAAGTAATTCCAAAATAAACTAGGAAACTTAAATCAACACAAATTAAGAATCTACGAGAATAAGAAACTAGAAAACCTAAGAGACTAAAAATTCTAAACTATTTAAAATCCTAGTCAAAAATCTAATTCTAAATAATAAAATTAAGAAATATAAAAATTATAGAATTTTGTTCTGCACCTTTCTTGCCTTTTGTCGATCCAATTGTTCCAAGAAATCTTTGGCTACTTGTTCTACATCACACTCACATTTGTATCTACAAAAATAAATAACAATTGTGATTTAAAGTATTAAAATGAATACAAATGTGAGTGGATGAAAGTTAAATGATATCCGATTCACTTGATTTTTTACAAGTATGTTCTACTTGATATATTCTAAAATGTGAATGGTTCGAATTATAGCAATGGGCCCCGAAATGTGCCCATTTAGCTGCACAACAGTGACTACTGTACATTCCGGCACATTCCGAAAACTCACTTTTAGTGACTAAAACATTGGTTGCCAATTGTCTATTTTTTGGTTGCCAATGACATTCTGAGATCGAAAATTTTGGTCACTACATTTGTCGCCAAAACCCTGTCGGGAAAGGTCTTTGAGGGTTTTGTCGACCAAAAAACCTTTGGCCGGCAAAAGACCAAAATTTTGGTCGCCAATAGTCAATTATATTTCTTTAAAATCATACATTTACCGACCAATGTTTTAGTCGCCAATAGTCAAGGAATTGCCGACCAACACCTTTAGTTGCCAAAAGCTTCAAACGTGAAAAAAAATAAATAAATAAAAATAAAATAAAACAAAAAAATTTATTGTAGAACAATTTGATCCACTCTTGCGGAGACTCGAACCACCAACCTCCTACACCATAACCCTTACGCACCACACTCTTCCCGCAACGCCTCTACAACACCACATAATTATATACGTGACATATATTATTTATATAATACATACACCCATATTAATATAAAAGTATATGTATAAACATAATTATTTTATTACATAATTTATATAAAATAAACTATTTAGTAGCAAAATAAAAATAAAAATAAAAATAAAAAATTAACTTTTAGCAACCAAAATAATTTTAGTTGCTAAAAATGACCACTTTTGGCGACTAAACTTATTTTTTTGTCGCCAATTGTAGACTTTTGGCTACTAAAATTTTTTTAGCCACCAAAAAACTTTACTTCTGGCTATTAAAATTTTTTTATTCAGTAAAACCCATATAATCAGAGACTAAACTTATTTTTAGTCACCAATTGTAGACTTTTAGCTACTAAATTTTTTTAGTCGCCAAAAAAATTTACTTTGGACTACTAAAAAATTTTTAGTCACTAAAACCCATATAATCAGCGACCAAACTTATTTTTAGTTACCAATTGTAGACTTTTGGCTACTAAAATTGTTTAGTCACCAAAAAGCTTTGCTTTTGGCTACTAATGCTGTTTTGGTTGCCGAAAGTTATACTTTCAGTGACCAAATTTTTTTTAGTCAAGAAATTTGGTCACCGAATGTGCTTTTTCCTGTAGTGACAGCAGTCATCCCAAATCCGGTTTGGCACCCATGTGAAACATTTGTTAAAATATTTGGTATAATTTTATTTTATTTTATTTATTTATTTATTTTTATCCTTATCATTACTCATTGTCTAAAAGGCTAATTAATGTTGACAAGTGTCTTCGTGCACTTGATAAGGTATATTTATTATGAATAAAGTTGTACGCATTAATTGGTGTATTAATTAGTGTATTAATTGATGATATGATATAATTTTAGAGGGTTTAAATCTTTATAGTTTGTATAATGGGTGTGGTTCATAGTTTTGAAGTGGTAATGTCATAGCATATATTGGTACACTAATTAATATATTAATTAGTGCATATAACACTACTGATTTATTGTATGTAATAACTTGTCAATGCTAATTTAATGTTGTATTAAATAGTCTTACGTTTAATAACATTCTATTTTTACTTATTAATTAAATTAGATGTATTTAATAAGTTTTCATTTTTAACTTATTATTTAAAATTTAATAAATTTCAAGGCTCGTTAAATGAAATCAAGTATTACTAATTACTTTTTATGAAGTGCCTCGGGAGTACTTGTTAGCATGACCTTTTTAATTAAGGATTTTGCTAGCAAATGTCCTAGGGGCATAAGAAAAAGATAAAATGAGTGTGGAACCAATACATTTTTCACTAATTTTAAATATTTTTTTAATTTTTTCACTATTTTTAAAACACTTTTTACACTAATCTTAACATTAAATAATATATAAGGGGTATTTGTTAGTATTTGCCTTTGATTAATGCTCATTTATAAATATCCATAATTCACAATTCACAATTCACAAAGAAAAGACAACAAGATCTATCAAAGCATAATACCTGAAAATGGCCCAGTCCTTATGCCCAGGTAAAGATTAGTTGGGGCATGCACTTTTTCTCATAAAAATGTACATATTATTAAGTTTAATTCTCTACTTTGAGTTCATAATTTCTTTTTCTTTTTTTGTACCTATTAAAGAAAACAAAAGATTAGTTGATATATTGTTATGTTGTGACCGATAATGATATGTTTCCCAATGAGCTATTTAAAATTATGTGTAGAAGGTTAATACAAGTTGTTATATTTATGCAGGTAAGGTTTCATGGCCTGAGCTCCTTGGGGCAGACGGAGAAACAGCTGCAGCGACAATTGAGAAGGAGAATTCTCTAGTTAAAGCCGTGATCCTGCTGAAGGGATCCCCTATTACCGATGATTTTGTCTGTACTAGGGTTCGTGTTTTTGTTGATAAGAGTGGAATTGTTGTTTTTTTGGTTCCTAAAGCTGGTTAGAGTACTTTGAAGTGATTCATTGTTGCTTTGCTTGTTGATTATGATTTACTATGCTATTTTAAGGAAGCCCCAAGAAAAAAAAGATTAATGGAGTTGGTATTCTCCATGTAATTTTAATAAGAGTGGCTTACAAGAGAGTCAACTATGGTGTTCTTCTTCTATTTTTTTTTTTTAATTTTTGGTCTCTCTCTCAAAATTTTAGTACCCCAACAATGCTTTGAATTTTATTTCTTTCGACATTTTGGGTTAGGTTTTTATTTTTTTGCATGCCCTAGTATAGTTGGTTGCAGGGCCGGCCCTGTATTTTTATGGGCTTAAGACAAAACAAAAACGGAGGCCTATATTCACAAAGAAAAAAAAAAATCCTATTTCATATCACTATCGTCGATTGATATCAAAATAGATATCAAAATGTATTATACAAAAAAAAAAAAAAAAAAAAAAAGTTGATAAAATTAGGAAAACTTTATTCAATTAAAATGTATTGAATTAATTGTTATTTATTGAATATGTTGTTTATGAGTGTGGTTGAGTGTGGTTGTGTTGTTGTTTATTGAATATGTTGTGTAGGAATGTGATTGAGATTGAATTAATTATTTATTTCACTAAAATCTGATAAACAAGAAAAGTAAAAAAAAAAAATAGGGTAAATTTATTTATTCTACTATAATATGATAAAGAAAGAAAATATTTAAAAAAAAATTAGGGGCCCTATTTTGGGCTACTGTCACGCCCCAAATTTTAATTCCTCGAAAACATTACCAAAGCTTGTAAATTTAGGTTCATATTTTTTTATATATATATACATTTACAAATGTCTATTACACTTGAGTAATAGAATCACAAAGATACATGTTCTCCCTCTCTCAATAAATACAACAACAATAATACATGCCAAGCTTCTGCCGCGAAGCTACAAATAAATAATTACAAATACAACTCCATTACCTTTACATCTACTAAGAAAGCTATACAAATGAACTGAAGAACTCCATAAATCTTCAATCAAATAACCCAAACTTTCTTCCTGTAAAAAGATTAAACAACGACGGGGTGAGCACTAATGCCCAATAGGAATCTCATAGTTCTAAATCAATAACGAACACACAGATAGAAATGATCATGCATGCGGGGTGATACAATATGGTAGGGTGACATTTCATAATCTCAAAATATCATAAGTAAGATATATTTTTCTCAAAAACAATTTAAACACTTGTAGGAAAAACCTTCAGCAATTAAAATCATCCCTTAACTTTAGAAAATCATAGATCCTTGTGAAACAACCATATTTAAGAAACAACATCATTTAAATGTTATTAACCAATTTCCCAAACATTTCTCAACTAATTTTCCATTGTTAATACTCTTCTTTTCCTTCCATTCTTCTTTTCTACTCTTCACTTTTAACTTAAAACCCCAAAATTTCAAGTTCAATTTCCTTTTTGACTCGCCAACAATTCTCCTATACTCATTTCACCCCGTTAATTTCACCCACAAAGTTTCATTTCAAGATAACACAATGTTAATAAACTCTTCCAAGCCAATCCTTTATTTAATTATAGAACAACTCTCACAATTTACTTTTATTAACACAACTACTTCATTAAGTTTATCATCATAATCTATAATTCTCATATCTATTTTTGGTTCCCATTATTCACAAATAATGCCCATGCACTTTTCCTCTTTAAACCAAATTATACATCAATATGAAATTTCACCAATTCATCACAAGTAACAAATAACATCATCAACTCAACATACCTCTCAACACATAGCTCAACACAATCCACCTTTTACTGACTCACTACGGTGGGAGTGAACTCCCAAAAACCATTTTCATAAGAGCCATTTTCTTTCAAAACCATTTTTTTCCAACTTTTTAAAACCATTCCCTACATTTGCCGGCTACTATATGGCGGGATGTGGGCACGCAAAACATTTTCAAAAACCAACCATCTTTGTAATAAATTTCCATGTTTTGTAGAGAATTCTCACAAAGTATGTACATAGTTATGCTTTTTCCTCAACACAAAAGTAAATGTAAATGCAATGCTATGCCAAGATAAATCAATGAGGAAAAACATCTGTTCCAATGCATTGTTTCAAAATCACCATGTTCTCAATGTCATCATGTGATTCAATTTCAATTGTTCAAAATTTAACAATTTATTTCAAGGGCGGTAAATACAACTCTGGTAATCTTTAAGTCAGTGTCTGCAAGTAGACTATACAAGTACTACCAATTTGTCATTTTTACCAGTATCATCTGGAGGGCTCGACACCCATTCTTTGTCATTTTTACCAGTCACAAGCTGGAAGGCTCGACACACATTCTGTCATTTTTACCAGTCACAAGCTGGAAGGCTCGACACCCATAATCCACACTACCTGTCAAGACTTACCACCGTATTTACCTAAAAATCATTTCATGAAAACTCATTTCTCAACATTCTTTCTCAATGCAAGTTTTCAAATCAACTTTCAAAGTTCAATGTAATCAAATGATTTGATATGACAATGCAACCATAACAATACAATGCAACAATTCTTCCATTTCCAATTCTTCCACACAATACTACCATTGTGATCAAAATTCTCATTTCTCCTTTCTATGCAATTTCACAAGATGAATAAATATACATTTATTTCAATTAATTCAAGGGATAGCATAATTCCCACCTTTCAAACATTTCCCACAACTTAGTCACTTCAAGACTATATCAATACTTTCAAATAATAATTTCCAAAGTGAGTAACAATTCTCATACTTCTTCAAAATTTAACATTTATAAAATATAAACAAGAAATTTTCCAAACATCATTTATTTTAGCATTTAAAATAAATATAGCAATATCAACTATGGATTTTTAACTTCTCTTTTAAAAATTTCAAATTTCTAAGTTTCTCACCAAAACCATCAATCTTCAAATATTTGACAAGATTTTACCAAAACATCTCCCTTTCATCAACATAGTTCCAAAAACCCCCAAATTTCTAGTAAACCCACTTTGAAAAGCACTCTTTTTCTTAAATCAACAACAAGTTTTCAAATATAACCAAATTCCAATTAAACTTGTACACATGTAATTCAACCTACAAATTTCATGATTCTACTTTCAATTTGGGCCAAATAATTGATTATCCTCATAAATCAACCTAGGGTTTCTAGATAATCTAGAAATTTCAAGAAAAATTCCAACTTCTTAACCCATTATTTTCTTCTTCCAATTTTCCCCTTGATTATACATCCTAGGTTCCTAATCCATAATCTAAACCCAACAATAACACCCCAAACTCTTCAAATCTGAAATCCCCCAAATTTCCATAATATAATTCTATATGCTCAAAATGTAGATTTTGCATTTATATACTCCAAAATACCACAAATCTATCTATTAATGTAAGCATTGAAGGAGAACTAGGACCCCTACCTCAAGAACCAAGCAAGAAAAGCAAGCTTTGAGAAGAATCCTCCGAAATCCCGAATTCCAATCGGTTGAAAGTGTTGATCTTCTCTTGTTCTCCATTCTTGATGCAAGAACCATGGTGGATTGTTGATCAAAGTAGAGCAAATCAAGGTTTTGGGGGCTAGGGTTTCGGACATGTAGGAGGGGAGAAGAAGAGAGGAAAAGAAAATGCAAGAAATGATCAAAAAACACGTTTTTGAGCTGCTGTCCCGCTATTCCCGCCGAAGGCCCATATTCCCGCCGAGCGCATTGCCTCCCAACACAGATTTCAAAACTTCGAACAGGTATAACTTTTTCATACGGACTCCGTTTTAAGTCGTTCTTCTGTCCAAATTGAAGCTCCGGAAATAAGCTTTCCAATGGTTCTAACCTCACATCCAAATTCAAAGTATGAAAGGAGAAAAGGGCAAAAAAGTGACGGCTGGTCAAAAACTCAAACTCCAAACTTGGGGCTTTTTATCTAATCTTATCCAAATACCTTGTTAAGACTTCAATTAAGGTTCCAAACATCACCCAAGGGTCCTCAATTATAATATTTAAAGTCCACTCGTCAACCCATCAATATCAAGAGTCCAACAACCGTACAAGTTTTAAGGTGACGGGCACCACTTTTCATCAATCCAAAGTGAATCAAAATCCGAGTCATTACAGCTACTAACATTTTGTATGTGTATATAGTGTTTCTCATTCAAGGACAACCAATATTTTATATATATTTTAATTTCAATTGGGCCAAACCACACTTATAAACAAATATGGGCTTAACATAATATTTTTGAGTCCTTTAGATTGGTCCTAAAACAACAAAAATAATTTGGGTCTATTTATATCTGTAATATACCATAATATTTTTTCTAAATTTGAGAGCCCTACTTTGGGCCGGCCTCAATGGCTTTAGCCCAGATCCAATTCTGGTTGGCTGACTAACAATATTTGCAATCCACTTCAAAAAGAATAGAGAAAATTATATTATGTAATGGCTAGACTAACAATTTTTGAATTAAAGAAGGAAGCAGGCTACAATGACAAAAACTGTTCCTATAGACACTACTAACAAAACTTGGTAAAATCTTGTCTACTCATGTTGTGTCCAATTTTGGGATAAACTTTTGGATTCATAGAAGAAGATAGAAGAAAAGTCCAGAGGAAATGGTTAATTGCATTGTTGAACTTATTTTAATTTTTTTATTTATATCAGAAAATAAAATTTATTAATACTAAAAATAGGGCACATTGGATGGGATCATGCAAAATCTTAAACATGAATTCTCGAATAATAAGTTTAAAAAAAATACTAATATATTGCTATTGTTTTAACAAAAAAATAAAATAATGTAAATATATGTACTTTTAAAATTGCCCTCGACAAGATTACATATTTTGAGATATGACTCTTGATCTAAATCGGGCATCTGTATCATCAGTGTCAAATATGTTCTTGGTTGAACTAATTAAAAATTGGAAATTTTTCAAAAAAGATCCCGAATTTGATCCTTGTAACAAAAGTCTTGAGTTTTTAATTTTGTTAATTCAAATCTTAATCCTTTATTGTTTTTAATCTAAGCTATCAATCTATTTTCATTAAGTAAAACCGATTAAAAAACAAAAAAGAAGAAGATATTTTAGTCATTAAAATCAATGTAGGTGTACATAAAATGTCTAAAATATTTTTTTTTATTAAGTTTAATAACTAAAATACAAATTTTTTCATTAGTTTTACTTAATAAAAATAGACTACTGATTTATATTGAACAAAAAATATAGAGAATTTAAATTGACAAAATTAAAATTCAAGATTTATTTTGTTATAAGGGTCTAATCTTAGGAATTTTTTAAAATTTTTCCTTAAAAATATTATATAGACACTTCAAAGAAAAATAGTAACTATTCAATTTTACTAAAAACCAAGAATTCAATAAATGTCCAATGAACATGTACTGCTATATTGTGCACATGTTCAAATACATTAAAAATTGAGAAGATTTTATAAATAAGTGATAAATTTTATACACATTAATAATGAAAATCATAAAATTTTTCATGAATCTATATTAATTGTTTTGTTAGTACTACCACTTATTGGTAATTTTCCCTTAAAAAGTCAACAAATTCAACTAATTCAGTGTAAGGTTTTTTTTTTTTTTTTTTTTTTTTTTTTGGGGGGGGGGGGGGGGGGGGCGGGGTTACAAAATGTATTAAAAATTCAAATTGCTAGTGCATGGGCTCTTTCTTTTTCATTGAACAGCAGGGTTTAATGTTTTGACCAATTTAAATTTTCTCTTAAACATTTCTCTTAAATTGTTTTGACCAATTTAATTTTAACAGAGATTAATATTAAATAAATTATTAATTAATGCTACCCTTGACTAAAATACATTGGCCTAATGTTATTCATGCACACTCGGAATTCACACAAAAAATTATTTCTGCTGTATTTAGTTGAAAGATTTGGAAAGTGATTTGGAAATAGAAAGAGAAAGGGAAAATGTAGGTGAAATGCGAATAAAATATACTTACATTTTATCTAATTTCACATACATTTTTCATTTCCAAATTCTTTTCCAAATCCTCAAATCAAATACAGTCTTAAATATGTCATAATAACATTTTTTGAAATTTATGAATTATAAAAGAATTGTCAATTGTTTAATAGGTAAATGATATTTTAGCAATGAATAATATCAAAATTATTCATGAGAGTCAAAGATTTTGCTTGACTAATCCCTAGGTACATGCAATGTCACTGTCTCACATATATCAAATAATTATAGTGGGCTAAAATCTTAAATAGGAATCTCAAGAGAGAGTGAGGAATGAAATAACAAACTAGTAGTCCAATCCCGGAGTTTTAAGCGTACGACTGCCCATAATGTTATTTTTTATATTTTTTTGATAAAATGCCAAATAGATCATAATGTATAAACAAGAACAATGGGATTGCCAAATTTTAGTTATAGCTAACCATTACACTAAATTTCGCATAAAATTTAACAATACTAAAATATAACACAAAACCTAACTTGCTATCAAAGTGCTCAAAACTAAACTTCAAACTATTCTTTTGTTTGTTTGTGTGTGTGGGGGGCAATAACAAGCCTTTTAGAGATTAATGTCAAATTTGACATGCCATTGCCAGATTTGGTTATGTTATAATATATTAATATTAAAATTTGACAATCTTGTTTTAAAACTTATGACATTTTTTCAACATAACCATTATCTCATCTTTCTAACCGCTGATGAATCTCTATAACTGTTGATAGCAATGCAAAAAAACAGTCTGTTAAAATTTGTATCAAACATAATATTAAAAATAACAATGTCAAAATTTGACAACTTGGATGATTATCTCATTGGACCACCCACTGTTGTAATATAGCTCTAGCAAGTCAATTAGCAGCCCCATTGGAGCATATCATCAAAAAAACTCTAATAATATGTGTTTTAGTTTGAAATTAAATTACTACTAAATTTCATAGTTTTTAGATACAAATTTCTTGTGTTCATTGGGTATACCACGAAAAAAAAAAAAAAAAACTAGCCAAATTACTCAATTCAAAAACTTTTTTTGGGTCAATAATATTGACTTTGCAAATTTTGTACAGTTTTAACATGCACGTTATACATGAGCTTGCTTAGTCTCAAATTTGCTAAGTCAAACTTATCTAGGCCCTATAAGCTATTGGTATATACCAAAAACACAAGCTAAATTGTATGTCCAAATCCACAATATTCTTTATCAATGTTAGATAATTTAGGGTCAACCAATCTAAAACTAAGGGCTAGTTTGGCATGTTTAAAAAAAGTTAAAAAGTCAAAAAGTCACTATCCTATTTAAGTCACGTCATCCTATTCAAGTCACATTACCTCTCTAATACATCATTTCAAACCCAACTCATATTTCATAAAAAGTTAAACAGTACACTTATTTAGATCATCTCAAACACCTCCTAATTGTCATGGGTGAGGCCATTAAAGAAGAGGATTTATTTTTGTTGAACCTTTGGACTTTAAATTGTTTTCTAATAAGCCTTTCAATAATTTTTTGTAGAAATTTTTTTCCTACTTTGAGATAAACATGAAAGAAGTTAAGGAATTTAGAATCTTGAGAAAATCGAGTCTTAAACGATCATTCATAAGCATGTTAAATATGTACTTCTATTTTAATTATCAAGTTGTTAATAAGGTTTGAACACAATTTATTGTTTATTATGATGCCACTTGTTGGTCTTGGTAATACGGTTTGAACACAATAATTTATTGTCTATTATGACGCCACTTGTTGGTCCTAGCTTTCACCAGTTCACTTAATAATTTATCTTATTGTTTGGTTTCAATTTTTTAAAAATTGAGTTTTTTTTTATTTTTCTTATTTTTTTTAGTGAATTTTTAAAAATATTTTAAGCATTTTTTTTTTTACTTTTTAAATGTACCTAACTTAGATATACCTAAAAACTAAATTATTCGTAAAAAAAATACTTTAAAAAGTCAATAAATACACAAAAATATATTGAATTTTCAATTTTCTTTATATTTTTGGTATTTAGTGAATTTATTTATTTATTTTTTTACAAATATTATACTTTTTAATTGTATTTGTATTAAGTGCATCTAAAAAGTAAAAATTTTCTTAAAATATTAAAAAAGTTCACTAAAAAATATATATATATAATCAACAGGGTTAGTCCAATTGTCCAAAACTCTTGTACCTCACTAGGAGATTAGTAGTTCAAATCTCCCCACTTGCGTGTGGATCTTATTCTCCATATATTAATTGAGATTTTCTCTTCCACTTTGGGAGTGTTTTTTTCTAAAAAAGTTTGTATTGTATTTCATCTTCATTACTATAATTGTAATTCATTGAGTTTCATTATAATATCTTATATGAATCAAATCTATAAAAAAAAAAATATATATATATATATATATAAAGGCTTTTTAAGAGCATGAAAAACAAATTTTCAACCATAAATGTTTTTTTCTTCTCAGCAAAAACTAATATATGACAACATGATTATGTAGAATTACAAGCAATATGAACTAGCATAAAATTTAAAAAAAAAAAAAAAAAGTGCGGCTTGGGTGTATGTAAATGCAACCTTAGCTAGGCTCTAGTTTTCTTTAGCGTTGAATAGTCACTTCAGACTTCCTCAATTAACAACAGCTACAAAAAGTAAAAAATGTCCAACCACAAGCTCATCTCAAATTTTTATGAATTCTCATCTATAAATACCCATTCATCCCAACATCATATACATCAATCACAAAGACAAAGGCAAAGGCAACATAACAAGATCTAGCAAAGCATAACACTCAAAATGTCTTCCGATTGTACTAAAGGTAAATATTAGCTTTCATAACGAAAAATGCCTTATTATATGATGTAGAAGTATGGTTTTAAATTTCTTGAATTTTTGTTATTCTCGATATTAATATAAAACCCTCCTAATCTCGTTTTGAATAAAAAAATCATCCATGTCAATCAATTTGCGATATGTATTGGTTCAGAGTTGATCCATAGCCATCAACTAATATAGTCAGTTGGTTGCTATAAAACTCTTATCTTGTGGTTGATAATCTGAAAAGGTATTCAAGTTCAACACCCGGTGACAGACCAAGTTAGGACTAGTGGTTCACGCCCCCAAGTTTTTAAAAATTACATGAATGCCTCTATATTTCATGAATATTTGTAAAATGTATAATAGAACTGCTTTTAATTTTTTGAAAATCATTTTACTAGCTCTCTATTTCATTAAGTTTTTTACAATATAATGAGAAGATCTCCAATTATTTTGCATGCTACTTAATAGTAGCATTAATATAATCTAATTGATTTTATTTATATAAGAGATGTATGGTACTTTATGTATATATATATATATAAAATAAAAAAATCAAAGATGTATGTATACTTTTTATTAACAAAATGATTTCATCAATAGTTCAAAACTTTAGAATTTTTTTAAATATAAAATAAAATAACCTATTAGATTTGTTTATCCCCCCTCTTATTCCACCCTTAACAAAAAATGCCGATACGTATTTCTCGAAATATTTGATACTATTATGCCGCGACAAATAAAAATATTTTAAAAAATGTGTTTACAAGTTCTTTTATCTATGTAGGTAAGAGTTCATGGCCAGAGCTCGTTGGGACACAGGGAGAAACAGCAGTAACAACAATCGAGAGTGAGAATCCTCTAGTGAATGCCATGATTGTGTTAGAAGGATCCATTGTTACCCAAGATATTCGCTGCGATAGGGTTCGTGTTTGGGTTGATACAAATGGCATTGTTATAAGCGTACCTGTGATTCGTTAGAAGTTGAACTGTTCGTCTTTTTATTTATTTAAAAAAGAGTACTCATTAGTATGATTTACTATGTTATTGTATTTGTAAGGAAGACCATGAAAATAAAAATGCAGTTCATAGTCTCCATGTGTTGTACTAAACAGTTAATAAGAGTGGCTTAATACAGTCAATTATGATGTTTTTTTTTCCTCCATTTTTCTCTCTTTCAATTTTATGGTTAGTTGGGGATTTGGATTGAGTAGACCATGATATTGAAACCCTTTTTTACACTACCAAAAAAAAAAAAACTTAGTACAAATTGAGGGAGAGTTACATGTGCACTACTAAAAATCGGACTTTTTGCGACGGTTTCAAACATCGCAAAAGGTGCACATGCTGTCACAAAAGACTTTTTGCGACGGAGTAGCGACAGGAAATGGGCGGTGGCGGAAGGGGACATGACAAAAAGTATTTGCGACGGTTACAAGCCGTCGCTTTCTTGTAGCGACGGTAAATCAATGGTTTTTGCAATGGTTTAACCTGACACAAAAAAAAGTGAAAAAAAATCACTTTTAGCGACGGTTTAGGATGTCGTCACAAAAAAATTTTTTAGAGACAGTAGTTGACATCGCTAAAAGTGATATTAGCGACGTTCTAAAGCATTGCCAAAAAAAAAGAAGAGAGAATTAAATCAATAATGTATTAGCGATGGTTTATTATTGTCGCAAAAAAAATATTTTTATAAAACAAATATATATTTTATTAATTCATTGTAGTTTTGTAACAGTTTCTAGATATTGCAAAAAATAAAAGCATATATAATATATTACAATTATTTTTCTGTACAAATTATTAATATTTTGTGAAATAAATACAATCACATTCACATTCACAAAATCATATATATATATATATATACGAATAATAATATATATGTTTGGTAATGATACAGTATTAACCAAACATTCATTACAAAAATATATAAAATATCTTTCAACAATACTAATAATTTTTAATAATTCAAGAACTCAAATTTGTACTAAAACCAAACGAAAGTGGAAACAGAGAGAAGGGGGGGAGAGAGAGAGAGAGAGAGAGAGTCACAGTGAGAAAGAGAGATAGACAATCGTGAGAGAGAGAGCTTTCTAGTGTAGGCAATATGCCTAAAATGATTTTGAAAACCCTAGCTTATTTTTTTTCCCCGACTAACCCTTTTCTTAGTCACCAAAAACAAAAGAAGGTGTATTTTTCCCGCTCAATAGCTCAAAATTATCCTTTCATGATTGGTGACAAAATTATTTTTTCACCAAAAAGTCCAAAAGTGTTAAAAATTATTGGTGACTAAAATATATTTCTGACCAAATGATCTCAAAATATTAAAAATCATTAGTGAAGAAAATATATTTTTTATTAATAATTTTATAATTAGTAACAAAATTATTTTCTCACCAAAAGTCTCAAAAATTTGGCATCCCCCAAAAAAAAATAGTGGAAAAACCTCCGGTGACGAAACTTAATTTTTCCTCACCTAAAATTAGGGCTGCAAATGAACCGAGTTGTTCATGAACAAGTTAGGCTCGGCTCATTAACGGCTTGGTTCATTTAGTAAATGAGACGAGCTCGAGCTCAATTATTAGGCTCGTTTAGTAAACGAGCGAAGCTCGAGTTCGCATAAGCTCGGCTCATTTATCTTTATTTAAATTATATAATAAATATATTATTTATATATTAAATATATATAAAAATAATAATATAAATACATTATTTATATATTAAATAATATAAATAATATTTTTAGTTAAATATTTTTATTTAAATAATATAAATAATATTAAAAAAATTATCGAGCCGAGCTGAGCCAAACTCGAGTTTCATTAATGTTAACGAGCCGAGCTCGAGCACAGTTTCTTATCAAGCCGAGCTCGAGCTCAATAAAAGAGCTTGATAAGTAAACGAGTCGAGCTCGAGCTCAGCAAAGCTCGGATCGGCTCGGTTCGTTTGCAGCCCTACCTAAAACGAAGTATTTATTAACGAAAATAAATTTTCTCACCAATTTTTGGATACAAATTTGTTGTGTTCAATGGGTGTACCACCCCCAAAAAAAAACTAGCCAAATTACTCAATTCAAAAACTTTTTTTCGGTCAATAATATTGACTTTGCAAATTTTGTACAGTTCTAACATTCACGTTATATATGAGCTCTTTTAGTCTCAAATTTGCCAAAGTCAAACTTATCTAAGCCTTATAAGCTATTGGTATACCAAAAACACAAGGTAAATTGTATGTCCAAATCCACAATATTCTTTATCAATGTTAGATAATTTAGAGTCAACCAATCTAAAACTAAATTGTCATGGGTGAGGCCATTCACTACAAGAAAAATCACTAGTCGCCAAAAGTCCACTTTTAGTCGCCAAAAACCTTGTTCTTAGTTTCCCCGACTAAATTTTTTAGTCGCCGGTTTTGTCGCGAAAACATGGTCGCCGGAGGTTTTGGCGACCAATAGTTTTAGTCGCCAATGATTGGTCGGTGGGAAAAAAAAAAAACTAACTTTTCTGTTTTTTCTTAGATTCGAACCACGAACCTTCTATCTTCTACACCTTTAGCAACACACTCCCTCCACCATGCCACTACAACACCATATGAATACAGATGTAATATATATTATTTATATAGTATATTGACCCGTGTTAATATAAAACTATATATATAAATATAATTATTTTTATTCAATATAATTTATGTAAAAAATAAATTATTTACTAAAAAAAAATTGAGATGACTAAATCTATTTTTTAGTCGCCCATTCTATAATTTTCGGCTACTAATTATTTTTTAGTTGCTAAAAAAATAAGCTCCGCCTAAAAGTAACCACTTTTGGCCACTAAACTTGTTTTTAGTCGCCAAAAACCTTCACTTTTGGCTACTAAACTGAATTTTAGTCGCCAATTGTAGACTTTTAGCTACTAAATTTTTTTTAGTAGCCAAAAAGCTTCACTTTTGGCTACAAAATTTATTTTTGTCGGTAAAACACGTATAATCGGCGACCAAACTATTTTTTAGTCGCCAAAACCTATACTTTTGGCTACTAAATTTTTTTAGTCGCCAAAAACCTTCACTTTTGGCAATTAAAAAACTTTTAGTCGCTAAAACCCATATAATCGGCGACTAAATTGATTTTTAGTCGCCAATAACTATACATTTGGCTACTAAACTGTTTTAGTCACCAAAAGTCTTCACTTTTGGCTACTAATTCCATTTAGTCACCAATTGTGCTACTTTCAGCGACGAAAAATTGAATTTTAGTCGCCAAAACTGATTTTTGTTGTAGTGATTGAAGAAGAGGATTTATTTTTGTTGAACCTTTGGATTTTAAATTGTTTTCTAATAAGCCTTTCAATAATTTTTTGCAGAAATTTTTTTTCTTACTTTGAGATAAACATGAAAGAAGTTAAAGGAATTAGAATCTTGAGAAAATCGAGTCTTAAACGAGAATGGTTCACTAATTTATTTAGAAGTTTAAACTCTCATTCATAAGCATGTTAAATGTGTACTTCTATTTTAATTATCAAGTTGGTAATAAAGTTTGAACACAATTTGTCGTCTATTATGATGCCACTTTGTTGGTCTTAGCTTTCACCAGTTCACTTAAGAACTAATCACATTGTTTGGTTTCAATTTTTTAGAATTTAATTTTTTTTAAATTGAATTTTTTATTTTATTTTTGTTTTTAGTGATTTTTTAAAAATATTTTAAGCAGATTTTTTTTTATTACTTTTTAAATGTATAAAAGGTAAATTATTCTTAAAAAAATACTCTAAAAATTAAAAAAAATACACAAAAATACAGAAGTATATTGAATTTGTATTATTTTTTTTATATTTTTGGTATTTAGTGCATTTCTTTTAAAAATTTACAAATATTATACTTTTTAATTGTATTTGTACTAAGTGTATCTAAAAAAATAAAAAATAAAATTTTGTTTAAATATTAAAAAAATTTGGTAAAATCAAAACAATGCGAAAAATAAAAAAACTCAATAGGGCTAGTTCGATTATCCAAAACTCATGCACCTCACTAGGAGATCAGTAGTTCAAATCTTCCCACCTGCATGTGAATCTTATTCTCCGTATATTAATTGAGATTTTCTCTCCCACTTTGGAAGTTTCTTTGCAAAAAAGTTTATATTGTATTTCATCTTCATTACTATGATTGTAATTTATTGAGTTTCATGGTAATATCTTATATGAATCAAATCTATATAATAATAAAAAAATAAAATAAAATAAAATAAATGGCTTTTTAAGAGCATGAAAAACAAAATTTCAACCATAAATATTTTTTCCTTCTTATCAAAAACTATTATATGACACCATGATGATGTAGAATTACAAGCAATATGAACTAGCACAAAAATAATAATAATAATAATAATAATAATAATAATAATAATAATAATAATAAAATGTGTGTGGCTTGGGTATATGTAAATGCAACCTTAGCTAGGCTCTAGGTTTCTTCAGTGTTGAATAGTCGCTTCAGACTTCCTCAATTAACAACAGCTACGAAAAGTCAAAACTGTCCAACCACAAGCTCATCTCAAATTTTACGAATTCTCATCTATAAACACCCATTCATCCCAATGTCATATACATCAATCACAAAGACAAAGGCAAAGGCAAAGGTAACATAACAAGATCTAACAAAGCATTAGACTCAAAATGTCTTCCGATTGTACTAAAGGTGAACACTAGCTTTCATAACAAAAAATGCCTTTATTATATGATGTAGAAGCATGGTTTTAAATTTCTTGTATTTTTGTTATTCTCGATATTGATATAAAACCCTCCTAATCTCGTTTGGAATAAAAACCTATCTGTATCAATCAATTTGCGATATTTATTGGTTCATTATCGATCCATAGCCGTCAACGGATATAGTCAGTTCAATTGCTATAAAACTCTTATTTTGTGGTTGATAATTTAAAAAGGTATTCAAGTTCAATACTCCGTGACAGACCAAGTTAGGAATGGTGGTTCACACCCCCAAGTTTTTAAAAATTATAAGAATGGCTCTATATTTCATGAATATTTATAAAATCGGTGATACTATATCCACCAATTAGTATACTAACTAATATATTAATACTAGTTATGACATTATTATTGACATCACTCATTAATCACATTACAAATACAAAAAATCTCTTAAATTATGCTACATTATCAATTGGTACACTAGTTAGTACACTAATTGGTCCATAAAACATTATTCTTGTAAAATGTATAATCAAACTTCTTTTAATTTTTTTAAAATCATTTTACTAGCTCTCTATTTCATTAAGTTTTTGACAATATAATGACATAATCTCCAATTATTTCGCATGCTACTTAATAGTAGCATTAATATAATCTAATCAGTTTTATTTATAGAAGAGATGTATGGTACTTTATATATATATATATATTTTTAATTAAAAAAATCAAAGATGTATATATACTTTTTATTAACAAAATGATTTCATCAATAGTTCAAAACTTTAGAATTTTTTTTTTAAAATAAAATAAAATAACCTGTTGGATTTGTTTATCCCTCCTCTTACCCTCTCTAGATATAATTTCTTATTCCACCCCTAACAAAAAATGCCGATACGTATTACTCAAAATATTTGATCCTATTATGCCGAGACAAATGAAAATATTTTAAAAAAATGTGTTGACAAGTTCTTGTATCTATGTAGGTAAGAGTTCATGGCCAGAGCTCGTTGGGACACAGGGAGAAACAGTAGTAGCGACAATCGAGAGCGAAAATCCTCTGGTGAATGCCGTGATGTGTTAGAAGGATCCATTGTTACCCAAGAAATTCGCTGCGATAGGGTTCGTGTTTGGGTTGATACAAATGGCATTGTTATAAGCGTACCTGTGATTCGTTAGAAGTTGAAGTGTTCGTTTTTTTATTTATTTAAAAAAGAGTACTAATTAGTATGATTTACTATGTTATTGTGTTTGTAAGGAAGATCATGAAAATAAAAATGGAGTTGATAGTCTCCATGTGTTGTATTAAACAGTTAATAAGAGTGGCTTAATACAGTCAATTATGACGTTTTTTTTTCCTCTATTTTTTTCTCCTTCAATATTATGGTAAGTTGGGGATTTGGATTGAGTAGACCATAGGGGTGAGCAGCGGATATATTGATCCGTCGCATTTTAGACGGATGCGTGATAACGAGCGGACGGTTGCGGATTGATTTTCTCCAATCCGCCAATTTGGCGGATGGATGACGGATTTGACATACCTTTGGCCGCAACCGAACCGTCAAACAGCGAGCACCCCTAATAATTTATAAAACTTCATGTTTTCAATTTATTTAAATATTTTGTTTGTGTTTTCAATTAAATATAAGTTTTAATGACATTTAAAAAAAATTGTTACAAAAAGAGTCACTAATTTTTAACTTTCAACGATAGTTTGAAAAATTCGTCATAGAAAAATGTCACTAATTGTAAGTTTTAACGACAATTAATAAAAAATGTGACAAAAAGTCACTAATTGTCAATTTTTAGCGATATTTGAAAAAAAGGTCACAAAAAATTATTTCAGCGACGAATTTACTAAAACTTATTTTCAATAAAACTTGATGATAATTAAATTTAACGATTAGGACATGTTGATAATTTATCCTAGAGTTTAAACATAATTGCCCAAAATATAGAATACGCAAATCAGCGAAACTCTCTAAAACTTTATTAACAATCCAATAATTTGTATATCCTTAAGATTTATAAACTTATAACAAACTCTGGTAATTTTCTTGTTAAACATGAATTTAATGAAGAAATGTAAAGAATTACCAAATAATATAAATTTGATACGGGAAATTACCAAACCCCCCTGCGTAAGGCGACTGGTTTTTTCTTTTACTGGCTGACATGGCTTCCATGTGAATAGTCCACATATATTATTTAAACCTTTTATTTTAGCAAAATAAAAAATAAATGAAAAGCAAATAAAACCCAAGGAAGGAAACAGAGGCTCTTGGCTCTGTCCTAAGTGAACCTGGTTGGGAATTTCGATTTTTTTAGTAATTTTTTTACTTTTTAACTTTTTATACAGTAAAAAAAAAAAAAAAGTTAATATGTTTGATAATTGTTTTAAAAAAAATTGAACAGATGTGAAAAAAAATTATTGATTAATATGTACGATATGAACTTTTGCTATTTTGGCTTTTTAATTTTTTTTTTTAAAATTAATAAAAAAATCACTTCCAAACGAAATCTTAGAGGTGAGAAAATAAATATAAGAGAGAGAATTTAGTGGCTGTTTTGGAGATATGCAAGTGTATATTGGCTGAAAACAATTATACGAGTTTACCGGGGTGATTAATTTGCCGATGTGTAATCGATTATGCTATGAATTCTTTAAAATAAATTAAAATTTTGAAATACTTCATACTTGAATAAGAGTGTGACATATGTATGTAATATTTTTCACTAGAAACTTTTTAGATATTTATATTTAGGATAAATTACAAATATGAAGTTCCTTATTCAAGTGACATAGTGATGAATCTCAGGTTGGTTTTGAAATTGAAATTACAATTAAAATGAATCTTAAGTTAAATATTACATATATGCACCTAAACATGGAGACATACATACATACATATATATTTTAGTCAAAGATTGAATAAAAGATGAAGAAAATTAGACTAGCCAGTGAAATCATAAAAAAATGAAAGACAGAACAACGATGCCCAAATAAAAGCCTGTATTTACATACTACAAACTTATTTTTAAGGGTTAATTATACTTTTTAATCCCTATAATTTGACTCAAGTTTTATTTTAGCCCATATTATTTTAAATTGAATAGTTTGTGTACGGAAAACAAATATTCTACGCTTCTGTACTCTTTTTGTCCAAGCCTTGCGTTACTTTGAACGGTGTCGCACAACCTACAACTACAGAGATGGTGAGCTACCCAGCGGGTGTATTGTCGAAAAACCTCTCCGACGGTCAAGTTCGCATCCTTAAAAAGAGAAAAAAGACAAAAGAAAAGATAGCTGTGGGTAAGGAAAGATTGCAGACCTTTTGTATGGAGGCGCCACAGGGCTTATATAGTTTGTGTGTGCACTACCTTACTCGTCCTTTTTTGAACACGTGGATATACTATCCTCTCTTCACCTTACACATGTCTATGTGAATACTGGTAAACAACATTAACTAAACCTCCAAACAGTATTAACGCGTACGGATGGTGAATTTCTTCATTTGCGTTCAAATTGGGCCACGTAGCACACACCAACCGAGCTATCTCTTGATCGGTCCATCAACCAGACTGGACTGGCTCTGGCCAAACTGCTACGCACCTCACAACTCTACTTGACTTGCATCTCGGTCAAGATATGGGACGCCCCTCAGCTAGAATACGTAGCTTGGTGGTGAGTCTTGTTATCTTCCTGAACTCTTCTCGGCTTGGCATAGTTGCCTGACCAACGTGTTTAGCCCGGTCACGGGTTGAGTGGCTAACGTCGGTCATCTCTCTAGTTTGGTCAAATCCTGCTCAACTTCCATGGCAAATCCCGCCTAGCTTCGAAGCTTGGCCAAAGTCATTGGTCACAACCCTTAGCCCTATTAAAGCTAGGCTGCTACCTGACTGAGCTTGTCCCTTGCCCCAGGCCAATTAGATATCTCAGTCCAACATCTAGGCATCCTTTCAGCTCGGTTATGAGATTCAGAACAATAGCCCAAACCCAAATTTTGTTCGATCCATTTGTTCAGTACAAATTCCCCTCTCAGTTTGGTTACTATTATTTAAATTTATTTTTAGTCTGGTTCTTCTATTTAAGTTTGAGGTTAAAATTAACAATATTAAGACACTCGTTAGTCTCTTAGAAAAATTAAGTAAAATTCGAATAGAAAGATCAAATTGAAACGGAATTTAAAATGTAAGAATTAAAATGCTCAAATTAAAACTATAATGATTACAATAAAATTTGAGCTAAACATAAGAGTAAAAAATATAATTAATCTTATTTTTAATTATTTTGAACAATATGGAGATGGTGTTGGGCACATTTGGTGTTGGCTAATTGTGGTAATGATCGTTGGGTGGGTCATGTTGGGCTTGAACTTGAACTTAGGCTTGGGGTGGGGAGAAGTTGTTCACGGGTTGGGAAAAATACCATCACCAAATGTGAAAAGAAAAAAGAATCAGAGAGAAAGGTACAAATCTGAAAGGAAGTGGGGGAGAGAAAATGCACCATTTTTCAGTACTCTTCTACGATTATATATATATATACAATCTAAATAGGCATTCGAATCTCATGTCATAATGTTATGTATATTTGAAAAAGAAATGTTTGGGATCCGTTTTTAGAGAATTTTATTTTTCTTAATTTGATCTTGACTTTTAATATGTGTGTAAAATCTTCTCATATATATGTAAGTCTCATATTAAAAATGGTTGAAATGAGAATAAAAATTGTAAAAGTCATATATGTATAAGAATTTTTATCACAACTGTAATTGAAATCTGGAACAGTGTAAAAACAACACATTTTTGAAAATTGTACTTATTTAACTTATATTTAATAGGTGCAGAGAACAGGTACATACCTTTATTATTATTATATTCAGTGATGCTAGGGAGCTCGAAAACGAGCTCCCCCTAATCCCCCGAATTCCATTTTTTTTTTTTTTTTTTCTTCTTCGACAGGAAGAAGAAGGCGGAGGGGCAGCAGAGGGGGAGGGGGAGGGGGAGAGGGAGGGGGAGGGGGAGGAGGACTGGAGGGGGCCTAGAAAATGGGCTGGAGGCGGAGGGCTGGAGGTCGTCGGCGATGGAAGAGGCGACGAGGCATGGCGCGGCGACGGAGGGCAAGGCCGATCGGCGACGGAGGGCTGGACGATGGCGATCGGCGACGGATCTGCGACGATCGGCGGCTGACGGGGCGACGATCGGCGGCTCTCTTTCCCTCCCTCTCTCTGCTTCTCTCTCTCTCTCTTTCTCTCTTCTCCGCTTGAAATGGAAGAAAAAAGAAAACAATCCCCAAAACGACGTCGTTTTGGGGATTAGGGGGATTAGGGGGAGCCAAATTCGAGCTCTCAATCATTATTCTATTATATTTACATATATTGTTACTAACATATTACTTGTACAGGATAAAATAATAAATTATTTATTAAAAATATAATAATTATATTTAATTTTTTTATATTTTATTTCTCATAAATAAAATTTTATATATAAATTTAAGAATTTTCTTTTAAATATTCAAGTACTATAATATATAGTATAGATAAATTAAAATTGTTGTATTGGCAATTAATAATTAAAATTATGCTTTGTTAAAAAAAAAAAAAGGACATAATTCTAATACTTCACTATTTTAGAATAAAAATATATGAATTTTAAAAAATTATCATATTGGTTTTTGAAAAGGAAATAATTAAAGAAATTTTAAAAAAATCTAATGAGTAAGAAAGAATTATCGTAACATGTGAAACCACTAATATCAGGGTTAAACCAGCAAATCATTCAAACCAAAAACAATTTAGCTTAATCAGTTAGGTCAAAAGACCAACTAGCTTACACAAAAATTAATTAATTAAAACTTTTAAATTTTATTTTATTAAGATTTAAACTGTCACTAAATGTGGAAAACAATCTATTAATTTAAATTTAAAATCGACACAATATAAATTTAAAATTATAATAATTTATCTCATAATTTATAATTTTTAAATACAAATTTAAAATTATCATAATTACCTCATAATTTTTGTATTAAGGAGCAATAAGAGTGACATTGAGATTATCGATATATCTATATATTTTATAAAAGAATACTTTTAAAGAGAGATATTATGAGAGTTTCAAATTGCCATACAAAATTATTTTTAAAATCATAATATTTATGTGGAATTGTAAAATAAAAGTTAAATGAAAGTTAGCCAATCAGGATTTTCTTAATTGTTTAAAATTAAGAAAATCAAAAAAATTAGTATGAGATATTGATCATAAAACTTCTCACTAAAAATCTCATTCTGCTTATATAAATGGGAGCATAAGATTCATTTTAGGTAAGTGAAACAATTTACTTTTTCCTTCTTTTCTCGATGTGAAATTATAAAATAATAGTTAAATAAAAGCTAACCAATGAAGATTTTATTAATTGTTTCAAAGTTAGCAATTATTTAGACGAGAAGTTTATTTCGAATCAAACAATCTTAACTATTTAATATTTAATTAGGCCAATCTTTAATTTATTTCAAATCAAACAAATTTAACCAATATATTTTGATAAAATCGCAGTTAAACTAGCGAATTAGTTAAACCGAAAACGGTTCACCCTATCGGCTAGGTCAAAGGACCAACCAACTTAATTAATTAAACCTTTAAATTTTATTTTAATTTTAAAATTTAAACTCTCTTGAACTAAAACATATACAACACTACAATATTAAATAGGAGCATAAGGTTTATATAGTGAAACAACTCAATTTTTTCTCATTTTCATGATGTGGAATTATAAAATAAAGGTTAACAGTTGTTTAGATGAGAAGTTCATTTCTAATCAAGCAATCTCAATCGTTCAACTTTTAATAAAGTCAATTTTAATTTATTTCAAATGAAGCAAATCTAAGCAATATATTTTGATAAATAGCTTAACCCGTTGTCAAACCAGCGAATCAGTCAAACCAAAAACAATTTAACCTAATCGGCTAAGTTAAAAAACCAACCAATTTACAACGACATTAATTAATTAAAACCTTTAAATTTTATTTTAAAATTTAAACCATCTTCAACTGAAATATATACAATACTATAATATTAAATGAGAGTATAACATTCACTTTTTATATTAATTTTAAAAGTAAAAATATTCTCTAATAAAGTTGAATAGATTAAATCATTAGATGTATGATATAATTATAAAAATTACATTATAAATAAAAGGAATTGGAGAAAACATAATGAATCATATAATTTTAACATAATTATATTAGTTTTTTTTTCCCATTAAAACTAAAGTGATCTGAATTTATGCATATAATATGAAAATATGAAGATAAATAGTATAAAATATAAATTTTAGTATAAAAGAGATAGAAAAAAAAAAAATTCACATTGACTACCAAATTATTTATAAGAACTGAGCTATAGATTAAAATAAAATAAAAAATTCTAATGTAATGTGATTCATTCATTTCTAATTAAAGCACCTATCATTTTCACAATTTCAAAAATACCATTGACACATTATTTCTAATGTGCTTTTTTATATAATCCTTTTGTATGCAAATCATTTTTCATTGGTTTATTCTTCAAAAAAAAAAAAAAACAAAACAAAAACAAAAAAAACAAAAACAAAAACGAAAACAAAAAAAATGCCAATAAAAGTGAACTAGTCTTTGACTATAGAGGATTATGAATTTTCTTTTTAAAGAAAAATATCAGATAAGTAAACATTTTTCATAAAAATGTTTTAAAAAAAATTACCGAAATAATATTTGAGCTTTTGTAACTAAATAAACTCTAATTTTCTTTTATTTTGTCAATCTGAATATTAATATTTTTTTTTCCATAGTCTAAACCATTCACATTTTTTCATTAAGTAAAATTGATGTAAAAAAAAGATGTTTTAGTCATTAAGCTCAATTGGAAATGATTTTTTTTTTTTTTTTTGTACTCTTACATTGAGTACAAAAAATGAATAAATTTTTTAGTTCTGAAGCTTCGTTTGGTCCATTGGAATGATATGAAATGATGTGGAACAGAGTAAAATAGTTATTCCTTGAGTGTATTTAACGAAATGATCAATTATTTACAATAGTGAAAAAAGATTCTATTTATAATGCATTTTTTTATCATTATTTTAGTAAACCAAGAGTAAAATAAATGAAATGATAATTCTATTTTATAATTAATGTAGGGTTTTAATATAATTCAATACATCAATTGGAGTAATTGTTATGTTTCTAAAGTATCATATTTTAAAACACATTCAAAGTTAAGATAATAATTTTTAAATTATCATTGTATAGTGATTTAAATTCATTACAGTTAAATAAAATATAGAAAATATTTTTATATATTTTCCTACCTCAAATGTAGTTAGTAGCAAATCCATTATTTTATTTTAAGATTTTCTTATATATGTATACATATATTTGTTAAAAAGCATTCAAATATATAAAATACTTTTCATATTAAATTAAACTAACACTAATTTATTGATTGATTTGTGTATCTCTAGTGAAAATATGATGAGTTATGAGTTGAGCAACTTTATTTTAATATTGTCAAAAACAAAATAATTGAAAATGTGTAGCTGCATGATCAAGTTTTAATTGTTTTTAAAAATAAAAAAAAATAAAAATCATCAAAATCATGTTGACTTTTTTTTTCTTTTTTCTTTTTTTTTTTCAAATGTGTTGTTACGAAATTATAGATGTCCAACGTTTTTTTTTTTTTTTTGTTGATATGGATGATTTACTCGAATAACTTTATAATATAAACGATTTAAATTATCAAAAAAAATTCAAGACAAACCCCCGTCTAAACCTTATGATAGCCATTTAAAACAGCAGCCACCCACCTACTCAATTGGTGAAAGAGTCAACCGCAGCTGCTTACCAAAGCCAAATTTCAAAAATGGGCCCCACCTTTGAAAGAAAATGAAATAGCAAAAAGAATTTTTCTTGTAGAAAATACCAAAATACAAGCCTTGCTAAAAAGACCCTAACAAAGAAGTAATTTGTTAAAACAAATGGAACAATTCCGGTAAAAAAAAATATAAGCCATCTTTACTAAAGAGATTCTTATATATATAGATGTATGGTTATCGTTTATTGGTTGTTTATATTTTTGGTGGGTTTGGATTCATCGGTTTATTTACAAAGACAACCACAAGCTAATTGTCAAATTGATATTTTCTGTACGGAAATTTTACTATGCACACTTCTAAGATATACTATTTTCTTTTTTAGTTATATTAAATTTTCTTCTTTAGTTGTGATATTATTTTAGTTATAATTCATGAGATTATTAGTTATACTTTAGGTGTTGTTTAGTTATGATCCTTTTTTTTTTTATAGTTATAACCCAAAAAATATAAAATTATATTATTTTTTTTTAATTATAAAATGCATATGAGATGTGTGTCATAGTCTTTCTCTTTCCTATATCGTGTTGACCATGATATACTTTCAAAACCATCTAAAATCAATCTATTCAGATTGGATCGGTCGGTTTTTTAGAACACCCGAGAGAGAGAGAGAGTACCTATAAAAAGATAAAGTGAAACCAAACACAACATGAACAGATGTAAAACAAACGTACGTTCGCATATGTAAATACAAACAACTATTTATGAAAATATTTTTTATTTCATGTCTGTATATTTTGTATTTAGATTTTTAAGTAAACATAGCACAACTAGGAGTAGAGTGTGTTCATTTGTACATTTAACAATGACTACCACAGTTGTTACCACAAGGAATATAGGTGCATACGGAAGGTCTATGCGGTGCCATTAGAGCTCCTTCATTTGACACAGATACAGATACGAACAAAAATAAGTTATTTGGTTGGACTCCAACTTGCAAATTTCTAGATGTTACAACCAGGACTAGGGTGCTCAAGCTTAGCAACGTGAACATAATGACCGTTATTTGAACTCTCTGAGATGGGTCTTTGGTTTTGCTTCTGCTACAGATACTCATTGCCACACACACAAAAACACACAAATAAAGAGTGAGTTTTTAGATGGATTTGCTAGCGGTGGTATTACATGTACCAATTAATATATACATTAGTGTACCAACTAGTGTTATGTTATCATTACTGACCCCACCTATTATACAAATTATAAATATCCAAAACCTCTAAAATTATGTTACATTATCTGTTAGTATACTAATTAGTACATTTATTGATACATATAACATTATTCATTAGCTAGACATGAATTCCTTCTTGAAGGAATTTATAGACATTAATTGATATAGTTGTGGCATAAGAGTAATGCTAGAAACCCTAAAATTTCTATTAAAAATTCTATCAAATGTCTCACATGGATGTGAGATCTACACCATGTGGGTGCCACACTCATGTGAAATATTTGATAAAAATTTTAATAAAACTTTTGAGACCTCTAGTATTTTTGGTGGCGTAAAATATGTGCTTGACAACTATCCAATAAAATATGTGCTTTATAAAATGGGAAAAGCAAACTTTAAGGAGCAAAATAAAAAAGTGACCTAATATTAAAGGGACAAAGTGTAATTTATCCATGTTTTTCTCTCCATTTATTTCCATCTTATTATATTTTTATCCACTTTATTAATTCAAACAAAAGATATGAATAGAAAGAAAAATAATTTTTTCCCTTTCTGTCAATCATTCCAAACTGGCTGGAAGTGGGCATTGTATTAAAATTAAGGGGAAATTATATCCAAGAAAAAAAAAATTCTAAGATTTAACTCTTATAACAAAATAAATGTTAAATTTTAAATTTGGTCAATTTAAATTTTGAACATTTAATTTGTTTTCAATCTAAATCATTTGTCTATTTTTGTTAAGTAAAATCGACAGAAAATAAGTATTTTAGTCATTAAACTCAATAAAAATAAGTATTTTAGACATTTTATGTATACCTACATCAGGTTTAAGGGCTAAAATAAAGTTTTTGGGTCAGTTTTAATTAACAAAAATAGATAAATAATTTAGATTGAAAATAAATTTAAAATTTATGGTTTAAATTAATAAATTTAAAAATTCCAGGTTTATATTGTTACAAGGGTTAAATTTTGTTTTGTTTCGTGTATGTATTTATTTATTTTTATTTTTTTGTTATTGTCTCTAAAATTAAAGTCAAGTGGCTTAAACTTAGCAGAAATTATCTACTAAGTCAGGAATATTACGTGTTCATGTACCCAATCAATGAAATATTGTCTACTATCTTCTTATTATTAGAGTCATGTATTTATTTAGCTCATTTCTATTGATTGAGCATACAGTCAACATATAATTCCAAGAATGTAGGATAATTATTCCTAACTTAGGATTGGTTTAAAAATTAATTTTTTTAATAAATTTTTAACCTTTTATAAAATAAAAAAAAAGACATATAAAAAAAATAAAAAGAATGAATAAATTTTTATAATGACTTTTAAATTTTTAACTAAAATTCTAACTTTTCAAACAACACCTTAGGTGTAATTTGGGAAGATTAGCATTTTAGCTTTTTTTTTGGTTTTTTAAACTTTTTGGAGTCACATTATCTCTTTAATTTTTTACACAAAAAAATCAAAAAAAGTTTTAAAAAAAGTGTTTTTTTGATAAATCCCCTTTCTAAGAATTTTATTCCATCCAATCCATTTTTTTTTTTGACTATTTCATTAGATCCTATTTGAGGTAAGAAGACCAAAACACCCTCAATCTCTCATACTCCCATTAATGTTAATATTTAATGTTAATTGTCATTATATTTTGATAGTTCTCGTGACTATTCTTATTCCTCATATCTTCACTCCAAAAAAATACATAACTACACACTACTATTTAATGTTGATATATATTACACGTAAAAAATTAAACATGGTTCCTTATTGATTGTCATTATATTTTGGTAGTTCCCATGCATCCAAATATTGACTGTACGTGATGACGTGAATGTTCACATTAAATGACGTGACTATGAATGTTCACATCAGATGACGTGAATGTGAATGTTCACATCAGATGGCGTTGTGATAAAAGTGATGTTAAAGTTCACATCAGTATTGTATCAAATTATACAACCGCAAGCCTTAACTTTCATTTGAATATAAACATGACTGTACGTGATGACGTGAATGTTCACATCAGATGACGTGAGTATGAATGTTCACAACAGATGACGTTGTGATAAAAGTAATGTCAAGGTTCACATCAGATGAGAGAGAATGTTCACATTATTTTTAATATGGTGTCAATTAAAAATATATTCACATCAAATAAGAGAGAATGTTCACATTATTTTTAATGTGTCAATTAAAAATATATTCATATTATATAATAATATAAATAATAACATCAATGTTATTTAATTTGTATATGAAATTTCCTATACCTTGGTCATTTCTCTTCTCTCTCATCCTCAACATTAAATATCAATATTAAATATAAGGGCATGAGAGTCTAAGAAAATAGTGTAAATTAAGAAAAATTACTTTATAAAATAAAAGTATAAATATATGAGACTAAGTGGATTAAAAAAATTTCTTCATAAACTTCTTGAGTTAGAACATTTTTAAATAAGATTTATCAGTAAAAATTCCTATTGCATAGTAGTTTTTTTTTTTTTTTTTTTTTTTTTTTTTTTTTTTTTTTTTCGCTGAGTTGTAATTACCCTTTTTTTAATAAGAGGAATTACATATTGGTTGGAATCCAAAAAAAAAAAAATTATAAAAAAATGATAAATATTATAGAAAAGTGATAATTTACCCATGATTTTATTATATATTAATAAAAAAAATTACAATTTTAATTATTAATATTTATAAAAATTATCATTTATTTGTAATAATTTTCCAAAACTAACACTATTGAAATTCCCCAAGATGAAACTACCCCTCTCTGGTCTCTCATTTGTCTCTCTAATTCTCACTCTTTAGCCTTCAATTTTTCCTTTTTCTCTTTCTTTAGCCTTCAACACTTAATTCAAATGCCACAAAATATAATAATAATTAATTATTGAATGGATAAAGGCCACAAAATATAATAACAACTAATTATTGAATTCATAGTTGTTGAATTCTTGATTCAAAGGCCATAATCATTATCAAATTTTTGTTTGTCTTTGAATTAAGTACTGAATGAAAAAAGTGCCGGATAACAGCTGACCTTTGCCACAAACTTTTTTTTGTTTATTTTGAGGCTAGTCTTGTTTCGACTTTGAGTATATTATGGCTTATTTTGATAAGTTGGTTAAAAATTAATTTTTAAATTTTTTGACTTTTTTATGTTATATCACCTCTCTACTATTGTATATATTTAAAAAAAAATAAAAAAAACTAAAAAATTGACTTTTAACTTACTTTTCAAAATATTCCTATATATATATATATTATATTAGTTTAATCAAAGGATGGTTGGCTTACCATGAACCCTATTTTCAAGATCAAATCTGGTTATTTTATGGGTCTGTGTGTTGATCATTTATGAAAAAATTAAATTAATTTGATAACAATAATTTCATAACTTCATTATATTTCTTCTTAAAAATTAGATTATGATTTTGAAAATGAACATTCTATGTTTTAAAAATAAATATAATTTATTGATTTTGCAATAAATTTTTTTATCTCGATCGAAAAAAAAGAATAATTTTTTTAAAGACAAATATAATAATTATTTTTTAATGGATTAGCTATTCCGAGAGTATGGTTATGTGGTACTCTATAATATTATGATTGGTGGAGAATAAAAGATATTATAATTTTATGTTAAGTAATTAAAAAATATGAGAAACAAGATGAATAATGATTGATGAAATATAATGTGACAAGAGTTAGGACTCGCACGATGTGTGACTCACATATGGGACACATCTTTTGTAAGATAATTTTATCTCATTCTATATTTAGTTTTTGTATTTTTAGCATTACTATTAAATATTTTTTTTTGGATGAAGATGCTCGGGATTTTGTCTCACGTTTGGGGTAAGCCTCCTCAATAACCCATAGTCCATGGGCAAGTTCGGGCTTGAGATCAGGCTGGATTCTAAAATATATGAGCTACATTTGGGCCAAAGAGTGACGCTTGTGGGTCAGCCAATAAACCTGGTGATTCTCTTTCTCTCTTGTTTCTTTCTAATTTTATTTAGTTATTTATTTATTTAATCTTTTAATCTTCCTGTGAACATGTGGTTTTTTAATGAGGAAAATGAGTGAGACTCTCATTTTTTAAAATCCCCACCACCTCTAAAGTGATTTGGACCATTCAGGTGTTTTTTTTTATTTTTTTATTTTATCTCTCTCATGTAAATGGTTCAGATCATTTTGAGAGTGATGGGGATTTCCAAAAATGAGGGTCTTAATCATTATTGTTTTAATAAAACAAGAAGAATAAAACTAGAATAATTAGTGAGTAGCATGCCAACCAACTATGAAACTAATAACTATATTTTTGCAAGATACATACAATGTGTTAGAATTCAGATGATCCTCTGTGTAATGTGTATATAAATTAAATGTATAAATAAAATAAACAAGTAAATAATTCAAAAAATAATTATGAAAATTAAATTTTGAATTTAATGTTTATAGCATTTTAAAAATGCAGAACTTTAAGTTGAGATTTGTGTTGGATATAATTTCTTTTAAATAAATTTCGTTCTAACTCCTGTGCTTCGAGATTTATCGACGTACGTTCTAAGATGCAATGACTAATAAATGTTAGAAATGCATCACTACAGTTCCAAACCAATGTTGTAACACGAACTTGTAGAATATATACAGAATGAACGAGAACGAAAACACAAAAAGGAAGTAGGAATGGCAACGGGGCGAGGCGGGGCCGGGGATCACCCTCTCCGTCCCCGATCCCCGATGGCCAAAATTTCCCCGTCCCCGACCCCGATCCCCGATGGGGAACCAATCAGAGTCCCCATCCCAGTCCCCAACGGGGATCGGGTTTCCCCGACCCCGAAATTCCCCGATTCTCATCAACAGATCAAAAAACAACATCATCACCACCACCAGATCAAAAATCAAAAATGCTCAAAAAATAAAAAATTCACTTACACAGATTCACATCGCTCAAAAAAAAAAAAATTTGCATACACATACAGATCTGTACAGAACATAGATCTATATTCGTTCAAAAAAAATTTTAAAAAAAATTGTATACATACATATCTGTTACCCAAAATCTGTTACAGATCTACATACATCTGTTAGTAACAAATCCAAAAACAAGACAGCAAATAGACTGATCTAGATCTACCCAAAAAATTGTATATATACATACATACATATCAGTTACAGATCTACCCAAAATCTGTTTCAAAACAAGACCTGTGTCGGTGGAGGACGATCGGGGGAAGAGGACGACGGACGAGGACGATCGGCGGAGGAGGATGACGGATTAGGACCATCGGCGTCGGAGAAGGACGAACGGCAGAAGAGGACGAACGGCGGAGGAGGCGAATCGCCTTCGCGGATAGGTGCGAGAGTGAAGGGTAGAAGCGAGAGAGAGAGAGAGAGAGAGAGAAGGGAGGAGAAATTCAGAGTGAAGAGGCTGCGATTTGGTTTGGTGATATATCAACCAAACCCTATATATGTTATACATATATAAGGGCAAAACAGTAATTTTATATCGGGGAAAACGGGGCGGGGATCGTATGGGATCGGGGTCGGGGTCTGGCGGGGCTTGAACACCGATCCGTTCGCTAATCTGCTCAGGATTAAGTTTTAAATACCATTCCCGTCCCCGCGAGGGTATTTTTCGGAGAAAACCCGCTTAAATCGGGGTCGGAATCGAGGATGCCCGTCGGTCCGGTTTCAAATTGCCATCTCTAAAAGAAAGTAACAAAAATGAAAAAAAACAAATGTCAAATCAATGAATTATTGAGGAAATGGTGAAGGCTATTTATAGCCAAACTCGAACCTGTGCGAGAAGCCTTCATGGCTATTGGAAAGTGGACGGAAAGGTACGACGGGTCAAAAGGAAGGCGGTTGAAAATTTTGAATTTGAATTTTCATTAAATAATTTTTTTTTTTTTTTTTTTTGAACAAAATTCATTTCCCGCAAGTGGACGGTTGCAACGTGTGATGAATTTAGGTGTCAAATCCACTTTGTTACAATTCTCTTCCTTACAAAATTTAGGTGTCCCTTAGGACTCATGTCAACTCATCTCAAGGATGTCAAACTTAGAGTTTATATACTCGTAAAAAATCTCAAGCATTTTCTATGTGAGATAAGCATATTTTAGAAATGTGTAAGAAATCACTTGTCATTTTCACGAAACTTAAATGCGTATTGAATTCACATTTATCCGAAAATAATTTTGAGTAACAAAATATATAATGTTATTCACTACGCAGTATTAAACATGAACCTATTTGGACTCGTTAAAATTAACACTTAAGTCACACCTTAATTAATGCTCAAAATTAGTGAAAAAATAAGGTTTATAAAAATCTTTTTCCACTGTCACGTCCCAAAATTTAGACAATTAAATATTAAATTAGGACTAATCCCAAGAATATTCCATCATCCAAATATTAGGGGTGAAACCAAATAAATAAATAAAAAAACTAAATGCCAACCAAACCATCGATCATAATTTCATAACTAACCAATACATCAACATTCAGGTAGCAACAACCAGTCAAAACAACTTAAATAAAGTAAACCTTATTCCAACACACACTACAAAAAATTAAGATTTTAGAGACTAAAATTTAGAAACAATTATTTTTTAGGGATCAAATATTTTTATTGTGAAAAATGCCGTTATTATATTTTTAGCAACAAAAATTAGACATTAGTGATGAATTATTATATTTTTGGGACCAAATTTTTTATCTCAAAAAATAAACCATTTTGAAACCAAATTATTTTATCCGTAAAAGTATATTTATTAATGACATTTTCAAAATTTTGTCGCTAAAAACCTTGTTTTGGATTTTTCGAAACGACCTTTTAACGACTATTCTTATGACGATAGAACTTGGTCCATAAATATCTTTTGTAACAAAATTTTCACTTTTAAAGACCAAAATATTTGTTTTCTAAAATTCTTATTTGTTGTAGCGATAATTTAATACATAATAGACATATTGATGTAATTTTGTAGTTCAATTAATAAATTTTACTTTTATTGTTTATGATTCAATATACCATTCTAATTGTTGTGATGTACATCAAAATTGTGTTATATTTTTTTCTTCTTTTTTGCTAACGATTTTTAAATTTAATAAAAAAAAGCAGAAACTAAAGTCCAAATTAGAGCTAAAATAGATCCATATGGGCCAAACTTGACTGGAGACCCATAATTCTATATTTTTAAGCCCATGGACAAGGCCGAATCCTAAGAATCTATGAAGGTCGGCCCACCCCAAACCTCTTTGACCAATCAACTCATAAGCTTTTAAGTTTTAGTGTTAATTCGGGCCAGGCCAACCCATTGATGAGGCTTAAGGGCTACAGTTGCTCTGCAAGGATAACGATGCAATGTGTTAAGACTGCCAGCTTTGAAATAGCTCTAAAATGTAAAAAAAATTCAACCTTGTGCATTGAAATTGTTAATGGTCATAGATGCATGGTTTCACACATAAATGTGGGGGCTACTAATGACTTGGATTAAATGAATCAATGTATAAGACACCTATGATATGATCATGGGACTTATCCAAAACTGTCCATTTTTTCCGCACCATAGAACCAATGGTTACCAAAAGTTTAATATTTGCAAGGACGTGGATGAAATTTCTAACACCAGATAGATATCTCAAATCTCGAATCATTTTTCTTTCTATGTTGTTGTTGTTCAAACTTTTCTATGAAAATCACCTTTATTTTCTAAGCTTATCTTCTTGGAGTCAATGGAGGGTTTTCAAGTATATGCTTCCAACTTTAATAACCACCTTCCTTGTCATTCTCTTCTCATGGTCCTACCGCTTCTGAACTTCTGAAAGTCTATCCTCTCAAATCA
Organism: Camellia lanceoleosa; assembly: GCA_025200525.1. NCBI lineage: Eukaryota > Viridiplantae > Streptophyta > Magnoliopsida > Ericales > Theaceae > Camellia > Camellia lanceoleosa. The sequence goes on along the minus strand of CM045762.1, from coordinate 159,683,763 downwards.
TCCAGGCCATCCTTTTTTAGGTTATTTCTGTTTCTTAAGTGATAAGTACAAATTATATTAAACACTTTGATATTAGATACATAATATTTAAGTTTGAGTCTTATTATTGCACTTCATAGCTTTCTCATGCCCCTCCCAATGGTTGTGAGGGAAAAAAATAAAAAATAAAAAAAAAATAACCCTCAAATCCAATAAAATGGCCATCTTTATTGATTAATGACTAAAATGGATCATTTAATTTATTAATCTACGACAAATTATTAGGTATTTCTATCATATTATATAGCATTACTGAGAGGGTAATTTGTGTAGCTAAATTGGGCCAAGCTAGGTTGGAAGGCGGTCAAAGGTTTGATTGAAACTATATTGCAAGGCGGTCAAAGGTTTGACCGAAGCTATGTTGGCGGTGTTACTACAACTTTTGTGATTTCAAGTGTTACGACGACGTTTGGAGAAGTGTAAGCTTGATTAATAGGATTATATGAGTGAAGATTATTTTATACTCGCACAATTACTTATGTGATATTCTTAACAAGTGAGAAAACACAAATCCCATTAGGTAAATTATTCTTTATTTCTTCACTGTCTAATAAAGATAGGTCAATATTGTGTTACCTGTAATGTTTTTATTTTTTTTTATTTTATATAACCCACTTAGTTTAACACATATTTTATGGTGGTCTACAAAGATCACTTAAGCGCACTAGCTATTGGTCAAATACCTTCTCTCTAAACTTTTTGTTCATATGTTCTCAATACATTTTTAACTACACAATGTGATAAAAAAAATTTCTAGATATAAGTGGTAGGAGTTTTTATTTTTATTCTTTTATTTTCATAACTGAGTGCCTGAATTAGTTTATGCGCACTTCTACTAATCTAGGAAGATCAATCCTACCGTCTACTTGCGAAGGCCAAATTTAAAGCAATAGTAAATATTCTGTATAAATTGATTCCAAGAAACATATTACAACTAGTGAGCAGTGACGGAGCCAGGAAATTAAAGCAGAGGGGGCACTTATTAATTACAATATTAAATTTTTTTATAAAAATATTTAACATAAATTTTTACCATTAACTTCAAGAAAGTTAAAAAAAATTAATCAGTGTGTTTGGTTTTAATTTTTTGAATTTAGTTTTTTGAAAACTAAGTTTTTTTATTTTTCGTATTTTTTTGGTTTTAGTGAATATTTTTTAAATTTTAAACAATTTTTTTTTTTACTTTTTTAGATGCACATTACTTAGATATGTATCCAAATAATAAAATATTTGTGAAAAAATATTTTTAAAAAATTAATAAATACACAAAAATAAGAAAAATGTACTGAATTTTCATATTATTTTTAAATTTTTTGGTATTTAGTGTATTTTTTAAAGATTTTTTTTCACAAATATTATACTTTTTAGGTATATTTATGTTAGGTGTGTCTAAAAATTTTAAAAAATTGCTTAAGATATTAAAAAAATTATTGAAAACATTAAAATACGGAAAATAAAAATATATAATTTTTTGAAAACTGTTTTCTGAAAACTAGAACTAAATAAGCTAAATATTATTTGTAATTAGTGTATCGTGGACAATATTAAAAAAAGTCATGGATATAAAGTTTTAAAATAAATAATATAATGATAAATTAATTTTTTTTATACAAAATATGTATGAAAATTCAATATAATAATTATACTACGTCATCATTAACATGTGATATCACCAATCAATAGTAAAAAAACACATAGAGAATGAACGCTACATGTCAAATGTAACTAATAATTTAATAAATTCTATATTTTCATTAAGATTAATTATGTTTACATGTTAATAGTGATAGACATCACTATTATATTGAAATTTCTATAGATAATAATATCGTAATCACTTTATTTTCAATCAAAATAACCATTATTATTATTATTATTTTAAAAATGTCATTGACATTTAAAATAATATTTTTATAATTTTTTTATTTAAAATATTTTCTTTATAAAAAAACAATTGCAAAACCCGGGGGGCACGTGACCCCCCTGGCCCCATAATAACTCCGCCCCTACTAGTGAATATTCAACTTGAGACATAAATAGAACTTCAGATCTCAAGTTAAGCCCACTAAGCTAACTTTTTGAGGTTTAAGGGGCAAGAATTTTAGAACTTAAAATATAATATCTGTTTATTTTAGAATCTCAGTATTATTTGTATTAAAATAAGCAACATCATAAATCTTGTAGTCCTATAACCATGGGATAATGATTTTTTGCCTAACGGTAGGCATTAGAAAAATCAAAGTCAGCTCCTCAGACAAGTCGGAACTTTTCTATCATTCCCTACTACTGGACCTTGAAGACACGTAAACTACCACTACTATAAATACCCATATGCAGTTTCTATACATGGATTCCCTACAAATCGGCCTCACAACTCTCTCTCTCTCTCTCTCTCTCTCTCTCTCTCTGTGAGTGTGTGGAAATGCGTGTCTGCAGCAAAGCCAAAGACCCATCTCAGAGGGTTCAAGTAATTGTCATTGTTTTGTTGTTGCTAAGCTTAAACACACTATTCCTAGTTGTAACAGCTAGAAATTTGCAAGATTTGGAGCCAAATGATATGTCCGTGTCCGTGTCCATATCTGTGTCAAAAGAAAGGGTTCCGGTGCCACCATCTGGACCTTCTGTGTGCACCCACATTCCTGGTGGTAACAACCATGGTGGCCATTGTTAGTTGCACAAATGAAAACGTGTGCGCTCGCACATATTTATATATATAATGGTACTTTGCACAGAAACAGATCACAGAATGAGTTATAGAACACTCACAGAGGTGGGGCCTATTGTGGGACACACACTATGATAGGTATAACATTATGAGTGTTTTGTGATTGTGATTGATTCTGTGATTTGTTTCTGTGCACGTAGCATTATTATATATATACTTGTCCAAAAAAAATGATGAAATGATGCATTGTAAGTAGTTATCTAGCAAGTGTTTGATATGAAAATATGTTTTAAATTGTGTGTAGGTAAATAATGGCAAGTGGATAGGGGAAAATGTTCCATTACTGAGGCCTTCATTTGATTTGTAATGACACTGAAAAATGCAAGTTTGCTGCATTTTGCTTTCAATAAGTTTGTAGTACGAAGAAATTATTTGAATGCTATATGCTACCAATGTAAGACGTATTATATGAACCTATTCAATTATTTAAGCATCAAGGCTCAAGCATTGAATTTTATTTATTCATTTATTTCATTACAGTTAGCCTACTGAATTTGTCCCCCCCCCCCCCCCCCCCCCCCCCAAAAAAAAAAATTTATTTAGAAAAATTAAGCGTGGTCAAGATTCAACTTTTATATTATATGAATAATATTGAGAATGAATTTGGACTATACTTTAATTTTATGAATAAATTTCTATGTACAAATTTTGGGTCTTGCTCAATTCTTATTGGACAAATAACATGACAGTGAATTTTTTTTTATTTAAAATAATTACAAAAAAATGATAAAAATTATAAATATTAATAATTATAATTATAATTTTTTTTCATGAATTTGTGCTAATTTTTAAAAGTTAGACTTGAACAGTAATTCTTCCATTTTTATTTATGAGTGGAATATTTAAATTAGTCACTGCAACTAGAAAAGTCTAAGTGTCCAAAAGATGTAATACAACTCGAAAATGGAATTTTCTCCAGCACTTCAACCGTAATCCAAGTCATTATTGTGATATTTAAATTAATTATTTAATGATGATTAAATGAAGAAAGTGCTGAAAAGAATTCGAATTCCTAGATGATTCTCTTCTGAGTAATGTTAGAAATCTCAAAAATTCTATCAAATTTTTTTTTAAACATCTTATATCGGTGTAGAACTGACACAATATACATCTCATGTGAATCTTACATTCATATGAGACATTTAATAAAATTTTTGATAAATTTTTTTAAAATCTCTAGTATTTTTGTTCTCTTCCTTCGACTCGAGTTTTGAGCTACCAATCTGAAAGTATAGGTCAAGATGGGCTTGGATTGTCTTGTCAATTCTTCAAAGCCCAAACCCAATCATTTGCGAGCTATGATTCCATCATCAGCGCAACCATAAAAATCTCAGCCTGTACAGTCAATTGGGTAACGGTTTGCTTCCTTTCAGACCAGCCCAACTTTCGGGCCCACTTATACATCCATAACTTCTAGATAAATTTTTTTTTTGGGCAAAATATACTTTTCACTGTCCAACTTTAACAAAAATTCTAATTTAGTACTTTATGTTTCAATTATAACAATCTTAACCATATATTTTCCCCGTCACACAAAAAAAAAAAAAAAAAGTTTTGAGTGAATTTAATTCTTCCATGGTTAAGTGTTGTTAAATTAAATGAAAATTAGTTAATAATCTATTAATTAAAATGCTGAATTAAATACATTTTTGATTTCGTACCTCAACTAAAAAAGAATTATAATTTTTATATTTAGCAATTCGATTCTTTAGGTACTGTTTGGTAACACTTACGTTTTTAGTTTTCTGTTTATATTTACAAAAATTTAAAAAACTCAAATAAAAACTTGTTTGGTAAACTTTTTGATTTATAAATCAGTGGTCTCAGTTTATAAATTTGGCTAAAAAATGAAAGCACAAAAAATGTGTTTCCATTTTGAGTTTTCAGTTTTTTTTTTTTACCACCCAACACTAGCGACCACCCACCACCATTTTCCACCACCGTCTTCCGCCACCACCACCCACTGCCACCTGCCACCACCGTCTTCCGCCACCACCACCTACTACCACCTGCCACCACCACTCACCACCCATCTACCACCACCATCCACCACCTGCCACCACTACCCACTAGCCACCCGCCACCCACTTGTCATCCACTCGCCACCACCACCACCACCACTACCACTACCACTATCACCACCACCCACCACATCCATCTACCACCATCCGCCACTACCATCCACCGCCCGCCACCACCACCCGCCACCTACATGCCACCACCACTCACCACCCACCAGTCACCACCATCCACCACCTGCCACCCCCCACGACCAGCCACTTGCCACCCCCACCACCACCACCACCCACCACCCGCTACCACCACAACCCATCTGCCACCCACCACCACCACCACCACCATCACCCACCACCCACCACACCCACCGCCACCACCACCCACCACCACCCACCACCCACCACCGCCACCACCCCACCCACCCACCACCACTACCACCTTCACCACCACCCATTACCTCCCCGCCACCCACCTGCCACCACTACCCGCTACCACCACCACTACCACCCACTCGCTACCACCCACCACCACACCACACCCACCCACCCACCATCACCACCTATCACCCACCACCACCTACCACCACCCGCCATCCGCTACCCACCTGCCACCACCTACCACCACCCGCCATCCGCCACCCACCTGCCACCACCACTCATCATTACCACCACCATCCACTCCCTACCACCCACCACCACACCACCACCGCCACCCACCCACCCGCCCGCCCGCCACCACCACCACCACCACCACCGCCACCGCCGCCGCCGCCACCCACTCGCCACCACACACCACCACCAGCTACCCACCACCCACCGTCACCACTTTCTACCACCGTCTTCCGCCGCCACTTGTCATTTCTCACTCTTTTTTATGTTTTTAATTTTTTTAAACATTTTGTCAATTACCAAACACGTTTGTAGTTTATGTTTTTCTAAAAATAAATAAAAAATAAACAAAAACCAGTTTATAAAATTTTTGTAAATATAAACTGAAAACGTAAACGTTACCAAACGCACCCTTAATGTTTTATTCCTAGAAATTTAGAATTCAAAATTTTTAATAAGTAATTTAATTTTATCAATGAACTTCTTCATATATCACTTATCTTTTTTATTTTCCTTTCGAAATCTATTTCTAAATTTATTAACCAAACACAACCTAAGTGGAAATTATAAGTAAAATTCATCACCAAACTGAAACTTTAGGTGAAATTTGGAGGATGAAAATATAATAGAAATTAAGTGCAAAAATGATCAATAGATTAATTATGAGAATTTGAGGCTAAGATTGTAAAAACTGAATTTTAGCGAAACTTCGAAGGTGAAACTTTTTTCATGGGTGAGTTCTTCCTTAAGCTAAATAACTCTTATTTTAAAAGATGACCGAACATATCCAATAGTTTCAATTAATGAGTTATAGATAATTGTTTGAAATGACTCAAAACAAAATTAGTAATTATTCAGTAATTTCGAAGTATGGACATTTGATATTTTATAATATTATAATTGATGGAGAAGGTAGGTGATTGGAAAATATAAGGAGTATATTAAATGATGATTGGTTAAGGAGTACAAACACGTGGTATTTCGGAAATATTGAATAATTTCCCCATAGAAGCATGCTTTAGGAGCATATTTTATCGTCAAATTATAACAATTATTTTCATTGAAACCAAATTTAGGAGTGCTTTGGCAATATAGTTAAAAATTGATTTTTTAACCTTTTTTTTTTATTTTTTTTACTATTTTATGTAAGAAGTGATGGGACCAAAAATGAGTTAAAAGCTGACTTTTGACTTTTGGCTTTTTTTGACATGTTTCCAAATGGCTCCTTAGTAATTAAACTAATCAAAATAAATCCATGGGCCTAGCATAGTTGGTAGGGATGTAATAATGGTCCAACCCAGCCCATTCAGGCTCAGGTCGGCCCAAGCGAGCGTTGTGGGCTCCTGCTTTTTTAGCAAGCCGAGCCAAGTTAGCCCATGGGCCGAAAAGTGGGGGCTCAGGCCCACTCATAATAGGATCGGGCCGGGCCAATGGGCTTGGGCTCTGGCCGAACCTAGTCAGGCCTCTCTCTTTTTTTTTTTTTTGAAAAAATGAATGATAAATACATTATCTATGTAGATTATTTATTATGGATAAAAAAAATAAAAGAAAAATTATAGTAGAGTATTTTAGTTAAGATTAATGAAATATTTTCATGGTGGTATTTAAATTTAATTATATATGACTTATTTTTTTTTATTTATGAACTTATAACTAAAAAAATCTACAATTATGTAATTTTTTTCTTTCGAAATAAATAATTTTATATATATGAAAATGAAACTTTTAATATTACAATATTAAATTAATTATATAACATTTATTGAATGAATAATTTGTATTTCAAACTGAAATAAAATATTACAAAAATTTATATCATTAAATAAAATAGGTGTAGATTATTGATGATGATAAAGCAATTGCATTACTATAAGTCAAGTACATCCCAATTAGGTTGGCACCTACTAGCCTACCAATTATTTGCATTAAACTCCACCTCAATAATCTAATACAAAAAAAAAAAAAATGAAATGGTAAAAATAAATTGTTGATCAATTATCGGAGGAGACAGACATTTCAGTTACTTTGCCCGAGGATATGCCATCTAAATCATTTTGAATTCACTCTTTTTCACTATAATTTTGTCTTATCGTAAGCGCATGCATATGATCTCTGGATATCATCAGTGCCTCAACCATTTGGGGGTGAAAGCCTACTGTGGTAATCGCTCAACACCCCATCCACCTGCACTAAAAGTTGTTTTTCAAGCAATTGTAGAAATAGGAATGGTTAGTATATCACAGGCCATTTGTGAAACCATAAGCGACATAATTTAATTTTGTTTCTACCATTTCAAAATGGCAAAATCATCGGAATCATCTATTGATGGACTTTCCAAATAACGTTGTAGTTCAGAATTACTTATGCTTATATGTTGAGATATTCTTCTACTTTTTATTATTGAAAAAACACTTGATCTCCCGCCTCGAGATAAGATTGCTAGTGTAATATGTGTAGGTGCATTTACAAATATAGTTGCCTTGTATTTATCAAATAATCTGTTACAGGTTTGCATAATAGGGGCAAATTGTATTTGATCGACGAAAATACGTTATAAAAATTATTGTAAACCAATTTCTTTATACCTATGATCAATTATTATGGCTAAACCTAAAAAATGAGGCAAATGGTCAAACTATTTATCAAATTTTACTTTTATTGAAATAAAAATAGTTACATAATATTCATTATCTATATATTTTACGAAAACTTTAATTATTTTTGCTAACATATGTAAAACAAATGGTGTAGTACGAATATATATATATATATAAATAATTTTGTTGAAGTATCAAAAAAATCTTTATGTAAGGCCACTTGGCACTAATTAAATTTTGTGGGAGTCAGTACTCCTCCTATTGATGTTGTTGTAAAAAATAAATCTATTACTCTTCTTTATTTATAAGCTCTTTTTAACATATCATACGTTGAATTTCACGTACTACCTATATCTAAAATTAATTTTTTAAATGGCATATTTTCTCATTAACAATTTTTTTTATATTCCGAAATTCGATTAACAGAAGACATAATAGTAACAACTGTATTTTTTATTACAAGTACAGAAGTCTCATATACATGCATAACTTCTTTAACAATCAAGTTTAAAATATGGGCACAACAACGAACGTGAAATAAATCGCAATCAATAAGTAATTATAAAGTTGATTTTAAATGGGTTACAGTTTGATTATAATATGCTGCATTATCTAAACTAATCGTAAATATTTTATTTTGTAAAGCCCACTCATATAATACATTTCTTATTTCTACACCAAGCGAATGACCAGTGTATGGAAGTTCAACTAATTTAAATGAAATAATTCTTTTATTTAATTTATAATCATTATCAATAAAATTTGTAGTGATACATTGATATTCAAAACTATTATTTAACCATAGATCAGATGTTAAATAAACTCTTCCATTCAATTTTTTAAAGATGTCAAATAATTCATTTTTAACGTCCTCAAATTTCTTTAAAATCATATATCTAGTAGTATTTCTTGAAAAATTTTGATATTGCGGTACAAAACTTTCATGAATCATTTTGGTAAAATCGGGACATTCACTAGTAGTAAAAGGTTATTGTTTTTCAATAATATAATCAATTATAGAATTTTGTGCACATATAGGATCATATAAAAATGTTTGTAAATTACCAGTCGATGAAGCCCCTAATTGCATTTGACTTCTAATATTAGGTTGTTGACTTTGTAAATGTTTGTTAGCATGCTTTTTTAGATAACTAGTACCCTATGCAGATGCAGCACTAAGTAAATATGTACAATATTTACATTTTTCTTTAATTGTAATTGTACAATCAGGATTATTTATATATATTTTCAAAATGTTCCCAAACTGTATTAGTTGTGCCCCCTAGATGATGATCCAACTGTTGGACGATGAATATTAGAAGGAGAATCAACAAATTCATGTTGTGGAATATATGTATCAATATCGACATAAACATTAGGAATATTAGAATCCATAATAATGTAAGTAAAACAATATATAAGAATTAATAATTAATTTAAATAATGTGTAAATACAATGAGTAAAAAAAAATAAATTAATATATGTTCACAAATAATTAATGAAAAAAATGAGTAACTAATAAATTTAATTAAACTAATTAATGTTATCGATTGGCAAATGTGATACAAAAATTAGCTTTTTCTAATAAAAGTTTTTTAGTGCACAATTACAATTGCCACTTGGGGATGATACTTCAAAATTAATTGAGAGTTGAGAGAGAGAGAGAGAATTATTTGTGAGATTTATTTTGAAACATTGAGGATATTTATAGTAGTTTGAAAGATTGAAGTAAATTTATAAAAAAATAAAATAAAAAAAATACTAGCTACCGTTGTGTTAAACGGTAATATAGGGGTGATTATGGGTTCAAGTCTTCAGATTATGAGTTCAAGTCTTGGGACTATCACTTTGTGTATTATGCCAAAAGTTAGGTGTATACTTAATTTCTCCTCTCTCAAACACACATTAATGTGTACTAATTGAACACTTTTTTATTAAATGGTAATATGACCATTTGAATATTTATTTTATTTTTATTTTTTTTTAAGTCTACAGAGGTGCTCAAGTGCAGAATAAATTTTTTTTTTTTTCATTCAATGAATGTGAGTGAAGAGTGAGTTGAGTGATGCAAGCCTAGCATAAGGGTAGGCCGTAAAGGGGGACAGGGGCAAGCTGTAGCAATTGAGCAGCAATATTTTTATTTTTATTTTTCTCACTCATTGCAACAGTAACGTGAACTTGATTGTGAGTGAGAGTGATGTGATGCATGAAGGGGGGCAGGGCAGGGGGTAGGCTGGATAGGGGCAGGGGCAGAGGTCTAGAATTATATATATATATATATATATATTTTTTCATTCATTCATTGTAAGGAAATAACCGTTGTGTTGTGTTGTTTTGTTTTTTTTATTTTATTTTTGAAAGATCAATCTTTTATTTATTTTTTAATGATTTAACCATTGCAAGTTGCTTATTATTTTTTATTTTTTTAAAAAATTGACCATTGGCGGAGAGAGGCCGGGTTGGGATGGCCCAAAATTTTTTTTTTGATCGGGCCAGGCTAAACAGGTTGGGCCGAGTTTCAAATAGAAGTCCCAAGCCTAAGCCAAAAGTACTACGTTGGGCTCGAGCCCAGGCCAAAACATGCTAGACCCACCCACGGGCCTCGAGCCATTTTTACACCCGTAATAGTTGGCTACACTTAGAGTATCTCCAATGGAACTATCAAACAACTTGCCAAAGTTATAATTTGACAAGTGACAAAAAAAAAGTCTCCAATGAATTGCTATTCTTCTTGCCAAAGATAGCAGATACCATTTCTATTCTCAAATTTGATTGGAGGTTTGGCATTTGCCAAACATGCCACATCATAAAAAATAACATATTTTGGCTTCAAAGCTCAGTTCATCCTCTCCCAGAAAAACATCCCAAAATGTTTGAATTTTTTTTTTTTGGGAACAAACTTTACTATTTTTTTTTTTGGGGGGTCAAACAGAATTCATTTATTTATTATAGCATTTGTTCCTTCAAATTTTTGTTTTCCCCAAAACAAATTTCACCAATTTTTGCATTTCCTAGACACAAATTTCACAAATTTCTAAATGATCTGCCAAGAATTTGTTTTACAAATTTCACAAATATTCGGAACAATTAGTCAATGACAAATTTCAGAATGATCAATCAACCCAAATTTCACAAATTTATATAATTTTCTAAAAAAATCTAGTTCAAATTTAGAGGATAAATACCTGGATTCCAGAATGATTGATGACAAATTTGGTCTGAATCTATTGTATTTTTTTCAACTAATTTGGTCTGAAACAAACATAGATCTAAAGGGAAATGGGTTTGTCTAGACTTAAAGGCATATCTTCGTAGCTCTACCTTCAACATAGGCTCTAGACTTGATCAACAACAACAACAACAACACAAAAAAAAAAAAAAAAAAAAATCAACATGGAGAGAGAGAGAGAGAGAGAGAGAGAGAGAGAGAGAGAGAGGTAACTTAAAAAAATGAAGATGAGAAAGATGAATGAACAACCGATTGGCTCATCATAGGTTTTGGACTTGATCAGCTGATTGGGTTTACTGAAGATGGAGAGATGGATAAACATGGAGGGGAGGGGGGAGAGAGAGAGCGAGAGAGAGAGAGAGAGAGATGCTCAGCCGATTGAGTTTGATGAAAATGAAGATGAGAAAGAGAGAATAGTAGGTTTTCTTGATAAAGCATTCGATGATTCTAGAATTCTCACCTTAGCCATTAGATTGTGAAAAAATCAACGGTGTGGATGGTCTCTTGGAACGCAATATGACCGTTGTGCTCTTCCCCCACCCCCCTCTCCCAAAAAAAGAGAAATTGCAAAATAGAAAAAACAACGGCTATAAATACAACAGTAATATTTTTTTTTATGTCTCAGCCGCTATTATAAATAAAAAAAGAAAAACAAAAAATGATCATATATTTTGTTTTATTTATAAATCCAAACTCTCAATCTCAATTCCATTTCACAGCAAATAAATTATATTTATCTTCTTCTTCTCTCTTTATCTCAATGTCATTTTTATTTTGCAATATAATGTAGTGGTCCATTTAATTTTGAGTATTTTTTATGTTCCAAAGTAATTTTGTTTTTTCGTAGTAGTTGTTTTTTGGTGGGGTGAATTATATTAATTTTTTTTTTCAATTTTTCAATTTCTTTTTCATTTTTTATATTTATCTAATTGGGTATAATGTAAATAAATAATTTTTTTTACAAACAGTTAAAAAAAGGTCACATAAGACAAAAAATAAACAAAAAAAATTACTAAAAAACCTATATGTAAATAACACCTATAAATTTAGAGGGAAAGTTAGTCAAGATTTGTCAAAATAACATATGTACCATTGAAGTGCCATTATTATAATTTAACAAATTACTATTATTCATTACTAAATTATAGCAAAGACAATGGTACTATAACAAATACCATTGGAGATGCTCTTATACATCCTTAATTGAGAGATCAAAAGTCAATCTTTGTTAAAGACAAAATTGATTGTTTCTCTTCTAATAAGTTTTATATATATATATATATTTTAGATTTGTTCAATTGGCTGTTGAACTCATATATATGTGTTGGTGGATTTTTTAAATTTAATTCTTCTCATATTTTTAAATAATCTTTTACCAATTTTCAAATAATAATAAAAGAAAAAGCTCAGAAATAGTTCGAATCAAACGTAGACTTCACCTGAAATACTTTTACCCTTCCTTTTCTGCAAAACAAGAGGATTAATGATGCAATCACTTTTGATCCACGTTACTGATGCGAGTTCGAAGACTTGCATTATTAATCTGCCTAGGACGCATATTCATTCAAAAATAAAATAAAAGAAAAAAATATCTTGACATTTGAATTCAATCCCATTGTTCATTTTGTTTATTTCAAACCCACAAGTTTTTAACAGCTCTGATAGATTGCCAATGAAGCAAACCATAGATTGTGAAAGCTTGTTAGTATAACATTAAATGTTAAAACATTTTTCAACCTAGTGACATTCAAAAGAAATTCCGTTTGGCCTCCAAGTTTGCGTGTATTTGATTTATTAAAAAATATAGACAATAGTGATTCAAAGTTCAACCTTCAAACCATGGCTAAGTCAACACAAAAACAATTTATCAAAACTAAAATTCATGCCTATATATAAACATAAATATACCTATAACCAGGCCGGTCCAGAAATTTTCGGCGCCCAAAGCAGATAATCAATTGATAAATTTCTAGGTCCTTCACATTTTTTTTTCATTGAATGAAAAAAAAATTGAAGGTAAAGGACAAAAGATTTGTGTTAAAATCACAAAAAAATACTTACCATTACATTATAACAACTACTAAGTATCTTTTGATTCTCTCTCTTGTTACATTTTTAGAAGCAAATAAATAAATCATATTTGCATAATCTAGTTTTTTTACAAAATCATTTTCAATGTATAACACTGTTAATTATTTTAAATGGGCCTTTCAATTTTTTTAATGAGTTAATTTATTTTAAATTAGTTTGGGCATTTCTTAATTTTTTTTGGACTTAAAACATATCTAATATATTACACTAAATTATAATAGAATGGGCCCTTTTTTGGATATATTGTCAATAGATAATAATGCTAATTTTTTTGAATGGGTCTTTTAATTTTAGAATGGTTAATTTATTTTAAATTAATTTGAACTTTCTTTAATTTTTTTTAAACTTAAAATATACCGCCCATTTTTTAAATCTATTTTGAGAGGCGTAGCCACGGCCTGGGCCTGCATATAACTTACCTAACACATCTCCAATTACCAATTCTATAGCTCACAAATACAAAAAAACATTAAGTTCCATATACCAACCTAAAAAAACAAAAGATGGTTTTTTCTAAGAGACTTGCCACAAAGCTACTATTCACTGTGATGATCTTCATTTTGTTCACTTCAAATTCTTTTCAACTTGCAGCAGCCATTAGGCCTTTGAATAGAGACCAATGGCAAAGGGAGCAAGTCCGGGCGCTCGTCTCCATCAAGAGGGCCCCGGTGCCGCCATCTGGTCCTAATCCCTGCACTTACATCCCTGCCCCGGGCACCGGGACTTGCACATGATTCAATGGTATGAATTTTTTTTTTTTTTACTGTATAGGTTCTGCAGAATACAAGACACATACCCAACATTTTTCCGGCCACACTGCTCGTGTGCACCATCGATCTTTCCTGGTTCTATTACAAACATGGTGGTAGCCTCTGTGGGAGATGATGAGATCAAGAAGCAAGATTAATCAAGATCTTGATCTTATTTGACAATAAAATGTAAAAGTTTTGTGTATATTCAGCTCATATGGATATATTAGTTGTAATTTCCTCTTCTTAGTTAGGACAACCATTCCAAGTTTGGTTGTAGGTTTTACATTACTCATGTAAATTTAATTGTAAATATAAATGATGTTGTAATATACCTCTCTATAAAACTAATTTATTGATTTTATTTTTATTTTTTGTATTTTTTTTTTATGTACAATTGTGTTGGTGTAGTATGTAGGAATAACAACTGAGAAGTTGGTGGATATAAATAATGAAATTACAATTCTCTTTTAACAACTTTTTAGATGAGTAGGTGGAATTAGAGGTAGTTATATATGGCTTAAATATTTGGGAGAGTTATAATTAAGTGGATTTTTGAAAAAATATTTATAAATACATAAAAAAAAATTAAAAGTTTAATTATTAATATTTATAAAGTTTTCCACTTATGTTTAATTTTTTTTCCAAACCTACATTGAATTGTATTTTCCCCTAAATATTTCACTAATTTTTTTCACTTTTGATGTTGTTTCTTATATTATGAGTTTTGCTATATTTTAAGGATTAAGTGATTATACTTAACACTCTTTTACTTTTGTTGTAACCTCACTTTTGTTTGTGACAATTCACTCCCTATACTTTAAGTCAAATTACAAAATTACACTTCCATTCATCTACAGGTAATAAGGTTGACAGAAATACATTTTTTTCATCTTATTGGTGTTCAAAACTTTTATCAAAATCTCAATTTACTCCTTATACTTTTACTTAATTTTTACTTTGATTCATTTGCTTTTAATTTTCATCAACCTCATTAATGATAGATGGATGGAAGAATGATATTGTAACTTGACTTAAAGTATAAAAGGTAATATGTCATAATTAAAAGTAAAAAAAATTAAAATATAATTATTGTAAAAATAAAAAGATATTAAGTGTAGCTAACCCATTTTAAAAATATTTTAGAATTCACATATACACATGCACATGTAATTTATTGCATATGTGCACATAAGAGGTGAAATAATTATATTGATAAACGGGTTTGGCTTTTTTCTAGTCCGTGATCGGATTTGAGAGTGTTGTTAGGTTTATAGGAGTCCATCACGAGTCTCTTTTTGATAATCTGAATCGTGCAATGTGTAGAACTTGTCGAGTACTGTATATTTATAAAAAATTACGTTAATCGGATATCGATAGCTATTTGATCAACTCAGTTTTATATTTAAAAAAAAAGGTATAAAAATAAATGATCGACAGAAATATGATCCGATGAAATAGTCATCGATATTCGATCAACGTGATTTTTTACAAATATATAATACTCGATCAGTTTTACACATTGAACAATTCAAATTATCAAAATGAAACTCGTAATAGACTCTCACTAATTCAACAGCACCTTCTAATCCGATCACGGACGGGAGGAGAGCGTATCGCTTGATATATTACATTTTTTATGGGACCATTCTTGAGTGCAACTGCTATACGATTCTAAGTGACGTGACTAATTAATAAATACAATAAATGGGATTGGATGTGTTTATTTGGTCTCCATTTTAAATTGTCATTGTTGGATGGCTTAAGCCTTATACCAAGTTATCAAGCTGTTTGAATATTAATATTCTACTAAAAAATTTGATTCCACACGGTAACTTCGTAATTTAAATTGAAAATTGTTAACTGGCAACTTCATTAATATATATATATATATAATGTTATGCAATTGAGATGTTAATTCATGCCCATAGTTCATTATTCCGTTTGTTTTATTGATTTTTGAATAAGTTTTACAATAAATTTAGCGTTGAATCGTCTATTGCTCAAAAACTATAGTTTATAAGGAATAAATACGTAGACGATCTTTATATTTTGATTCTTGTGTTATTTTAGTCTTTGTAATTTTAATTAGTTCGATTTTAATCATGAATTGATGATTTTGTACAACTTGGTCCAATTAATTACAATTGTTAGCATTCTTTTTATGAAAAATGTGCACATAAGCGGCAGATATTATGCTTTTAGGAGTAAAATTATAAATTTGATTAACTCAGTGAATTAATCTCAACTAGCTCAGTGATTATTTTCTATCAAAAATCCTAACGACGATGACAATTAGACCAAATTGATACAAAATTATAAATTCAGGGTCAACATTGATTAATTAAAACTGTAGGTACCAAAATGATATAAGGAACAAAGTATAGGGACAATTGGTGTAATTTACCTAAATTTTTTCCCCCAAATATCACACAATTATTTGGCAAAATTCTATTTGTTTTTTCAACCATTTCAAATACTTTCTCATTTCATATTATGCGCCAAAAAAAAAAAAAAAATTTATTATTATCAATGTAAAATTCAGCCAAACCCTAAATGCATATCATCTTTTATAACATTTTTTTTTTCAAGATCAAAGAATTAAATACTTTTTATATGGCCAAATTAATTAGAGGTTGTTTGGGAAGTTAGTTATTAGTACAATTTTTTTTATCTTTTTATTTTTTTAAATCACGTCACCATTTTACTTTTTTATATATCTTTTCATAAAAAATCAAAAAAATACATTTATTTAAATCATCTCAAATAATCCCTAATTCATGCCAGCCTGCATGGCGTTAAATGGAAACATATATGTTCTGATTGACTTCAAATGTGCATGCCCTGTTTGGTATCGTCCTCATTTTATTCATTTACAATTTTGTTTTTATTTTTTTATATTTTCAAAAATAAAATAATGAAGGGTTCTTTTGATCAAAACTCCCCATTGGATCTCTTTTTATTCAAAGGGCAGTTCAAAATTTATTACTTCATAAACCTCCTAAACAAGAATTGCTTACTTTATAAAGGACAACTAAATAAGTTTTATTTTTTTTAGACAATCTTGCTCTTTCATATATATTTAAGAGATATGAATAAAATCTTTTAGTAGGATTGACGTTGAAGCTATTGTTTCTTCCCTAACAAAATTCTTCTTCATTGATCGATCGCAGTTTATACAGTTCGTAGTTGCAAGTTTGAGGAGCGTGAGAGTTTGATCGAGTTTCTTTGGCGTTATTCGATCATTGTTCTAGTTAGAGTTAGGGTTTTGTTTAATCACTTCATTCAATCAGTGTTCGTGTTGGAGTTTGAATTTTTGATTGTTGATAATATGTAATCAACAATCATACAGTGATTGAATTGTCATTTATTAGATTAATTTTATTTTGATTTGTTTTGATAATATATGTCAAATGTTTTATTTCGTGATGTTCTATTTAAAAGTGACAGTAAAATTTTACTCTAGTTTGTAATAATAATATGTAATTTGTTATCTATTTGTTGATTCTTTGTTTTAAATTATTAGTAAAATTTTATTCTGTTAAAGTTATTATTTCATTTTATTCTATTAAAATTATGTTTTTGTAACTGCTTATTAATAATTATTAGTGACTATGGTGTTTAGTGATGATGATGATATTTTACTATTTAAAAGATAAAATTTTACAGTAAAATTTACTGTGAATTAGAGTAAAATTTTATTGTTAACGTTAATTTCGATAGTAAAAATTTTACTATTTTTTTTTAAAAGAATTTCATAGTCAATATTGAATATTATTAATAGATCTTAACTAGATGATTTTAAAAATGCTAATTTTATTAAATGGTGACATCTATATCAAGAATTATATCAATTTAAAGTTTAAACTATTGAATTAGTCACTAAGAATATTTAATAATAGTGGTGTGTATTGAATTTTTCAAGATTTTTTTGTGTGTGTGTGTGTGTGTTTATCTTTAATGCAATAAAATTTTATTATGAAGAGATTTTGATCAAATTCTCCAAATTTAAAAACTCATTATTGTTTTTTTTGTATAATTTTTATTTTTGATCAAAAACAATTCTAGAAAATTTGAGATAACTTTTTAGGGTTTACTAAAAAGCGAATTGTTTCTAGAAAAATTTTACAAAAGTAATTTTGAAGAAAGAATTTATCAAAAAATTTTTTTACATTTTTTTAAAATAAAAATAAAAATACAATCATTGTTTGGGTAACACAAATGGTCGTGTATTTTTTTATCAACAAAAGGTGTATTGGTTGAGACCAGTTTTGAAGCAATTAATTAAATAATATCACTATTAAAAAAAATAAAAACACGTTTGACTTATGTAATAAATTAAAATTTGATTTAAATTTTTTTTTTTATATATAAACTTCAACATTTTACATTGGGAATAAGGAAATAATTTTTGAAACGGTCTTGTTAAATTTTGACTTTGATAAATTGTTTAGCACTCCATTGTTGGATACTTGGAAGCACAATTTGACTTTCAATAAAATAATATACTGCAATAAAATAATTCACGGGTCTTATTTTCTTAGACTCAAATGCGAAAGTTTCACGTTTATTAATGTAAATCCTATTTATTTTTATATCTAATGGTAAGAAATCGGACAATGCAAGCTATTTTTTGTAAGTCTTTTTTTAATAATTTGAACCATTCATTTTATAAGACATGTCAAATAGATTGTCTATGTTAATAATTAGGTTGATCGAATATCCACAAGATCAACTCACAAAACCGTGCAAATAAAAAAAAAAAAATGATTTCCAAAATCATATAATTGAAGGAAAGAAATAATTGAAAAGAAGTCTAATGCCTTTAATACCACAAATCCTATGATAATCTCTTATTTTTCTTCATTTAATCCTCTATATTAGTATTAAATTTATATTAAGTTCTAACATCACGATAAACAAACAGTGGACCAATAATATTTGTGACTTAATTAATTGTTCCCAATCTCTTATTCATCTTATTTTGAAGTGAATCTAACTATCTCTCCCACATTTTATCATATTAGTGAGGCAATCAATCATGTCATAGTATTGTTTACCCACCTAATCCTCACCACAATTTCATAGTATCCAATCCTCAACATTAATCCCACAATATTCAAACAATGACCACTGTTGAAATATCTTAGTGGTAAGAGATGCAATTCATTTAAAATGAACCAGAGGTTGACCACAGAGGGCAAAGGGAGTTTCCTTGGCACAAAAGAATTCAATCTCATTTTTCTATACACAAATGCTCTTGTACCCATTGAAAAAAAAGGTATTTAATAATTTTGAACACTTATTAAATTTTATATTTTTTTTAGTATGTAGAATTGTTATTTTTCATGAAAGTTGATGACATAACATGTGATATAACATTTTTAACATCAAACAAACAATGTTTGGCATTCAATCTTCCATGTGTTTGATCTTAGACTATAGACCGAATGGCTATTCAAACTACATACCATGGCCAATTCAATACATAAAAATAAAATAATATAATATATATGCTCTAGTCAAAGAAAACCCCCTAACATTTGGACCAACAAATTAACTAAAACACAAGCCTATATAAACACATGTGCATGTAGCATCTGTATATCACATCTCCAACAAAATTCCCATTACAATCTGCAGCTCAAATCTCCTTCTCCTTAGAACAAAAAGTAAGTTTCCATATAGTTACAAACAAAGGGTTTGGTCATTTCAAGTTCAAATGATGGTTTCACATAGGTTTATCTTCACAACTTTATTCATTGTGACCATTTTATTCTCTTCAACTTCCTTTGTACAACTTGCAAAATCCATGAGACCTCTAAGGGATCCTTCGGTGCTCATTCAGTCCATCCTTAGAGGAACTGTGCCGCCATCTGGCCCTAATCCTTGTACTTACATCCCCGGTCAGGGCACTGGTACCTGTCCATAGTGGTGTAAATGAAAAATTATTAGATATTCATAAAATATTACTTGTGTTGTGCTCTTCATCAATGAAGAGTACACAATATGGGTTATCACTTAAAAAATGTCAGTTAGTTCTTTCCCACCTATAAAGTTTTTTGCTACATCATTGGTTAGGAGAAACACGCGCACAATGCCAAATGGGTTTAACAAAGATTCAAGCCCTTCATCCGTACAACAATAAGTTCCAGCTGCATATCAACCAAGGTTTTAAATATTAGCTATTACGTATCGTATCGGCTGTTATGTATCGAAATTTTGGATTGTCGTCAATATGCTGGTTGATATTGCCCGACATTTGACTGTATCACCAATACCCTAATACCATTATATAAAACCATGATACAAACTTAGGAATATACAATTTTTTTTTTTTTTTCCTAGAGGTTTTATTTGTTTTAGTATTTTTTTTTTTCTATTATCTGGGACAACCATTATAAGTTTGGTTGTACACCCCTGTGCAAAGTGTAATTTACAACCCATTTAAATTTATTTATTTTTTAATATTTTACAGTTGTGAAATTTATTAATTTATTTATTTTTATTTTTTTTAACAGTTGTTGTATACTGATGAAGAAATGATAATTTGTTAAATTCTTGATGTGCATGAAAGAAATTTTTTATTTACGGTGACAAATGCATGGAATTAAGGGGTGGACACATGTAAAAAATTACTCAAATTGAGAATTTTTGTCTAATGTTGAAGTCTTAATACTACCAACTGTTCTAAAAGTTTGTTTTAAAATTCAATATCTGGTGTCAAAATAATAAATGGATAATAGATTTTGTGTTCAAATATCTATGTAACCTCTATATCATGATTTTATATCTTGAGCTGCTATGGAGAGTGCTTTTGGATCAATATAATTATTCTCTATACATGTTTTAATATTGTAAATGTTTAATTGGGAACTTGCAGCTCAAGATGGTTCACAATTGGGGCTTTTTTTTTTTTTTTTTTTTTTTAAAGCAATGCTACATCCAAGTAAAACAAAATACAAAAAGTGTCAAAAAAAATAAAATATGCGGACTAGATTTATTAGTATGACTCACAGCACATCACATTAATTTTTATTTAAATTTTTGATATATTGGAAGGAGAGGAGAATCGAACACTTGTTGTAACCACACTGAATTAATCCCAGTGATTTATAATCGGAAAAATATCAAATTAATGCTAGTTTGAAAAAATAATTATAAATTAATGAAAATTTTTATAAACATTAATAATGAAAATTATAAACTTTTTCATGAATCTGTTGTTATTTTTTGAAAAATCCATAATTTTCTAGATAATACATTAAATTTGAAATCTACACTATAAACATAATTTTCTAGATTTGTAGTCTTTTGTTAAAAAGAAAAGAAAAAACTAAAAAAGGAGAGAGAGAAATACAATATATTATGAACTAATATCATTTTCTTCCATATTAATATTATGTGGGATCCATTCAACTAAGCCCGTTCATATATCAATAACACATTTTTTTAATCATATATTATTTACCACTTCATTTGTTACATTACTCATGGTGATTACACAGCCAACGTTTAACACGATAGTTGAGATTAATTTAACTCATTAAAATATAAAATAGGTTAAAAGTGAATATGATAAAATATTATATTCAAATCATAATCATTCATTTTTTCTCTCACAAAATTATAAAAAAATCAAAAGTTCATCCCAAATAAAACTTTTTTAGTCAGGCTAAAAAAACCAAAAAGTTAAAAAGCTATACTAAAAAAATATTCTCAAATGAAACCACAAAACGTGTTAGATTAAGGTATATTTTGCCAACAGTCAGCTTATTAGCTTATTTGGGTCACATTTTTATATTTTTTTACATATTTTTTAAAAAAGAAAAAAAAAACAATAAGCCAAAAAAAATAAAAAAATAAATAAAAAAATTCACTCCCTAAAATAGGCCTAATGGTTGTTTTAGCAACAACTTAAAGTAGTAAAAAAGTCACTAAAAAAAAAGTGAACTATTTTCTCAATTTTTCTAAACATCTTTTAATAAAAAGTTAAAAAATCAACTAAAAAATTTATTTTTTAAAATAACCATAAATATAATAATAATAATAAATAAATAAATAAATAATACTCATAACATTTTGTTGTGTTCACACGTGATATAGGTCTACACTGACACATTTTTTACCCATAATTACGAGGTGTTGACAATTAAAAAAATAAAAATAAATAAATAAATTGGATCCTCGTTTATTTTTATTTTTTTGGAGCTCCTCCTTCTATTATTTTTAAACAAGGAAATTATGCATTGCCCTTTTTACGTTTGGACATTTTCTTATTTTGATTCTTAAATTTTTTGTCACTTATTTTTAACACTTTATGTTTCAAATTTTTTTCAATTTATTTTTAAGGTTAACTTTTGTTTAAAATTAGACAAAAAAATATCACTCTAGCTACAATATGACAATATATATATATATATATTATATTAAAATTTAGATTTGTAACAGAGGTGTGAGTTATATATAATAAAATATTTTTATGTCATGTGGTTATCAATATGTCATTTTTTGTTTAATTTTGAACATAAATTAGTTTTTGAAGTAAAATGAAAAAAAATAAAAACTTAAAACATAAAAAGTCAAAAAAAAAAAAAAAAAAAATTAAAGACCAAAGTAAAAAAATGAACAAATAAAAAAAGGGCAAAATGGTATTTTCCTTACTTAAAAAATACAGTGTGGCATGCCAATGCATATTTTATTTTCATTAAAATAGTTTCAACCCACGACAACTGCGACTTGCTACTAAAGTTGCATCAATACTTTCTTATTATTTAAAAAATAAAGAATTTTTTTTTTTTATTAAGTGCACAAATCTCTTGTAATTTTATTTTGTTTTTTCGTTTTTGGCTTGACAAGTGATAAATCTAAGTCTGAGAAACTAAATTTATGTTATTAAATTAAGCCAAAATAAATTATTCAAAAGAGAATTGAACATTTTAAATTAGACGTCAACTTCTTAATCTTTTTAAAAATAGTGAATAGATTATTTTGCCCTTTAATTTCAATTGGTGTTTGGAGTTTGATATTTGGGTGACTTATTTTTGTATTAGTAATTTTTTAAAAAAACTTTAGACTTTCAAATTATACTTGACAAAAATGAATCGAAATTTAAATTTTTTTAAAAAATTCCAAAACAATCTCAAACACACACACGCACAAAAAAAAAGATTTTTTTTTTTACTTATTTTGGTTTAAATTATTTTCTTACATTTCTCAAACAAAAATTATTTTTTAGAATCGTCTGGACAAGATGAACCAAAAAAGTAAATAAAAAAAAAAATTTGACATAATTTTGAAAATATGTAAGACAAAAAAAGTTAGAAAAAAGAGTGACTTATTTGGGAGTTTCCAAATAACAATATTAGATTAAATTAACACGGTATTAAAAAAAAAAAAAAAAAACTAATTAAAAAAAATTGATATAATAAGAAATATAAAAAATAAACTAATACAAGTGGCAAATTATAAAAATTAAAAGTCTAATTTGTTCAAATTCAAATTATAAAAATTAAAAGCCTAATTTGTTCAAATTAAAATTATAAACATGTTAAAGGAAGGCCACACATGGTAAACAAGACCAATTCAATTTCATCTTCATATATGTATGCGCATATCACGCGATCATGTTGTTAATCCGGTTGGGACGTGGGAAACAAGCAAGCCGAAGACAAAGTCAAAATCGTCTGGGTCAAGGCCCACCTTTATACTATGTTACCATCAGATCTGTTGTTTACATGGACCTGTATTCCACATGTATCTTCTTAGTGATGTAGACTTTTCGTGAATTCATAGTATAATCAGTGTGTTGGGTTTTAATTTTTTGAAATTTAAATTTTTTTTTATGCATTTTTGTTTTTTATGAATATTTTTAAAAATTTAAGTAATTTTTTTATTTTTTTAAATGTATCTTACTTAACTGTATATAAATTGTAAAATATTTAAAAAAATTAATAAATATACAAAAATATGAAAATTATATTGAATTTTTATTTTTTTGGTACTTTTGGTATTTAATGAATTTTTTTATCGATTTTTTTACAAATATTATACTTTTTAAGTGTATTTATGTTAGGTGTGTCTAAAAATTTAAAAAAATTACTTAAAATATTAAAAAAATTCATTGAAAACAAAAAAATAAGGAAAATAAAAAAGTAAAATTTTTTAAAAAGTGTTTTCTAAAAACTAAAAGCAATCAAGTTGATTATTTTTTTGGAAAACAGTAATAAACGAGTAAATTATACTAGTGGTCTCTCTCTCTCTCTCTCTCTCTCTCTCTCTATGTATATATATATTTTATATTTTTAATTGATTTAATTTTGATTCTTAATTTTAAATTTATGTCAATTTGATCCAATTAATAATACTGTTAGTATTTTTGACTAAAAATAATCACTAAATTGGTTGAGATTAACTCGCTGAGATTATTAAATTTATAATTGTACTCTAAAAAATATAACACGTGTTATTTATATGTATATTTTTCATAAATAAATAAAAAAAAGTTATACTCAATTGAACCAAATTGAAACAAAATCTTAAATTTAAGGTCAAAATCGAACCAATTGAAATTACAGAAACTAAAATAACACAAGGACCTAATTACAGAGACTACTGCCACAATTTATCCTTAATAAACTTATCAATAAATATATCAGTTAGATACGTTTGACAATTGACATTATTTATGTTATTCATGGGGAAATTGCAAATTAGTGAAGTCTTTTTAAAATAATTGCAATTCATAAAAAAAATTTATGACTTTAATTATTAAAATTGATAAAGTGTTCTACTAATATATTATTTTGAGAAGACCCTACTTAATTGTAATTTTCCCTTGTTTATGTTTATCATTTATTTATTTATTTATTTTTGCCTTACTCATTCTCATTATGCTGTAGAGTTTTGCATTCTTCGTTATTTCTAAAAACACCCTATTTCATGATCATCATTTCTTAATTCATCATTTTTTATTTCTGCATTGTTTTGTCTTATATCTTGGTGTAGCAACAAATAAGCTGTCAATATTGTAATCTAGGTGTCACTACTGAAAGAGTTAATCTAGCTTTGTTGATTACTTGAAAATATTTGAGTTTGTCATTTCACAACCATTGTTGAGTATATTATTGCAACAATCAGAGTACTATTCGTATTGCTTATAATAATTTTTTTTTACGCCAAACACAGATTAATTATTGTAACGTTATGCATCAACATGTTATTCATGGCACCATTTGACTCGTTTTTGTTGATTTAGCCGAGCAAACTATGTATATCTCTTCACAAAAGCATAAATTTAAGTAGGTGCTTTTTCACCTTGAGTTTGAGGAGAATGTCAGTGTATATTGTATGTATGGATTATTATATTGTCTTATTTAGTGTGTTGGCTTTATTTAAATTTCTCGGTTTAACACTTTATCTCAACCTATATAAAGGCTTTTTATTTTTCTTAGATATATTCATTTGATTTTTATTTTTATTTTTTTGTCAGATTAATTTGACTTGAAGAGCCACAATTTATTCTAAAATTAATCGAAATACGTGTAAGTTGGTACAGACACACGGTTAACCATAAAAGAAAAAAAAAGCTGTCAAGGCAAGCTCGTTGGCCAGGGCTTATGCCTAAAATTTCAGTCCTGGGTTGGCCAAGTCCGTCATAACAGATGTGCTTGGGCAATAGTTGCCATCATAAAATTTTTGAACCTTTTTTCATGCCGTTAATGAAGTTTTTCTTTGCTGATAAAAGAAAAAAAAAAAAAATTTGAACCTTTACAGCCTGTTATGAACTCCGTTTGGCATTCAAGTATTCCATGTGTGTTGATCTTAGAATATAGACCGAGGCAATTCAAACAAGCGAAGGCCAAGTCAACGCATGAAAAATTCATCTGTATGCTTTAGTCAAAAAAACACACATCCAACAATTGAACAAACAAGTCCACTAAAACCCAAAGCCTATATAAACACATGTACATGGAACATCTATACATCAAATCTCCAACAACATTTCCATTACAATCTCTAGCTCAAATTTCTTTTCCTTAGCACAAACAAACAAGCCTTCAAATAGTTACAAACAAAAGGGTCATTTCTTAAGTTAAAAAGAGAAGAAGATGGTTTCTCATAGATTTCTCTTCACAACTTTGTTCATTGTGACCATTTTGTTCTCTTCAACTTGTTTAGTACAGCTTACAGAAGCCACGAGACCTCGGATGGTTCCATTGCTCATCCAGTCCATCCTCAGAGGAAACGTGCCGCCAACCGGCCCTAATCCCTGCACTTACATCCCTGGCAAAGGTACCGGTACTTGCACATAGCGGTGCAAATTGAAAAACTATTAGTCAGTACTGGAATGTAAAGCAATCAAGTTTCGGCTGCCTACCACCTTTAGAATGATAATAGGGGTTACATTTTTTTTTTCCTTGTTATTTGGGACAGCCATTACAACTTTTGGTTGTACCCATGTACATGGTGTAATTTATGACCCATTTCGATTTATTTATTTATTTATTTATTTTATTTTACAATTGTTTTGACGATATATACTAATCATGGTTTAAATATCGGATTTTTATCGTTCCAAGATCGCTACACTTTGGCTAGTTTGTAACACATATTGGTACATAACATATTCACAATTAATCAATTTGGCTAATTCAACTACTGTAAAACTCTTTTATGCTGTTGATGATTATAAAAAACTTCAAGACCACAAGGCAATATTTGATTTCCAATACGCATGCCTTGATAATTTCAATACTGTTACACCACAAATGATATTGATATGTCTCATCATACCACTACTTATTTAAAATGATGTGCACAAATCAAAGGATATTTTGTCATTTTAAATTTTAGGCATGCATTCAACGAAATTGTTATTTACGTTGACAGATGCATGGTTTTGGTACGTAAGTACTGTAAAAAAAAAAATGGAATTCAGATGAAGACACATCTAACAAAGGTCCCAAATTGAGAATTTTTTTTTTTTTTTTGGGGGGGGGGGGGGGGGGGGGGTCTAGTAAACATGAAATTTCAGTCTCAGTAACCTCTGTGTTTTTTGTTTTTCTTTGTATTTATTTGATTTCAATACCATGACGCTATATCTTTGGAGAGCTTTTGCATCAATATAATTATTTTCTATGCATGTTTTAATATGCTAAATGTTTAATTTGGAATTTGCAGCTCAAGTTGTTAACTAGAATTTTAGCTAGTACTTCTATGGTAATTTGCTCTCAACCTTTTTTTTTTTTTTTTTTAAATATATCAATAATTGAAAAATAGAGGAACAAAACATTGTATAGTGTAACAAAAATTGTCCTTTCATAAATTCATAATTTTATTTGAGGTATAAATTTTTTTAGCCATAAAAAAATAAAAAATAAATTATGAGAGTGACAAGCTAAAATTTCCATTAAATTTCATTACTTTTTATAATTTTGCTTTGTTTACTTTATTTCTTCTTTTTTGAGTCTTGACAAATGGCTCCGTTTGATTTAGTTTTAAAATCATCATTTGAGTGTGAAGTTGTATTTTGAGTTATGAGTTTTGAGTTGAGTTTTAAAAAGAGAAAATTTGTTTAATTATGAATTTTAAAAAGAGTTTTGAGTTTTGAAAAAAAATTTTGAAAAGAGTTTTGAGTTGTATTTTGAGTTGTGAGTTGTATTTTGAAATTTTGTGGATTTATTTTTTAATATTTAAAAATTTTCTTAATTTTATTTTCTTAGGATAAATATTTTTTATTGTAAATATTTATTTTTTTAATATGCGCTATATTTACTACATGTGTGCGCTGTTTTTTTTTTAAAAAAAAAAATTAAAATGGGTTGTATTTTTTTATTTTGCATATATATTTTTTATTTTAAATTTTTTCTTTTTTATTTTAAATTTTTAATTTTTTTAATATTTAATTTTTTTAATTTTAAAAAATTTTGGATCTCCCATAAATATCTAAATTATAACAAATTGCATGGCCAATACTTAAAAAAAAAAATAACAAAATATTTTTTTCAAAAAAATAAAAACTATAAAAATATTTTTCTTCAAAAATAAAAATAAACAAAATATTTTTTCAAATTTTATATTTTTTAAAAAAATATAAAATAAAAAATAATTTTAAAGAACAAGACATAGAGTTTTGAAAAGAGTTTTTGAATTGAGTTTTGAGCTATATATTTGATTATAAGTTTTGAATTTTTTTATTTTATTTATTGGAATCATGATTACAAAACTAAACCACACACTTTTTTTTTCCCGCACAAAATAGAGTTTACTTATTAGTAGTTAGATTGTAATGCAGATCAACGTCTATTTATAAACTCAAACTTAAAATCTCAATCACTCAGGAACTGATTTAGGATTATTATTATAGGGGTGCGAAAGTATGTTTAGAAGGACAAACTTTATAAATTTAAATTATATTAAATTTTTTAATATAATATATGATATTTTATAAATTTTTGGAGGTGTAGTTGCCTTCCATCCACAACCCCTAGATTCATGTTGACACCTGAGTAACCACTTGAACAATTACCTAGATCTTGAAAATGTGTTTGGAACACTTTTCAAGCTATAATTTTACCTCTTTATTTGCATTTGACGTTTGTTTACATTTTTTAAAAGTTAATTTCACATTTAATTTTGAAAACTCTGTCTTAGGTAGGAAAATTTAGGCTACCCGGTCGTCTCACCGGTCGTCCGGTCGGTTGACCAGAATACTATATATATATATATATTTTTTTTTTTTTTACAATTGACACATGTTAATTTTTATATATTCAATAAAAAATATTTTCCAAATTTTTTAAAATTTTTATGAGTTTTGAATATAATTTTGAGTTGTGTGTTTGGTTATGAGTTATAAGTTTTTGTATCAAATATCATATGTCACATCAAAAATTTTCACTCAATTCAAAACTCATTCAACAAACAAATTTTCCACACTCAAATCATAATTCTAAAACTCACAAACTCAAAATATAACTTCTATTCTCAAATCAAATTTAGAAAATTCTACCAAACACTACCATAGTTTGACCAGTTAAATTTCAAGTATATTTCAGAATTCTTCATATATAATAAATTGTAAAATTTAAATTAGCTAAACGAGTGTCCAATGAAAATTCATAACTATATATATTACAATTAATTATTTTAATGAAATATTTAAATGGCTCCTCACATGTTAAAAAAAAAAAGAACCCCTAAAATTTTAATAAATTAAACTTATGCTTTTATTTATATATATATATATATATATTTTGTGTTCAAAATTTAAATCACGTGATATTGTTAAATTGGTAGGGACGTGGGAAGGCTATATGGGTCAAAGGAACTCACCTTTTGATTCGTAGTTTTACCTCACTTGCGTTTACCCGACTTCGTCAAATATACATCTTATTCTATTATAATTTTAAGACTCTGACTCTACATGATTTTTTTTTTAAAAATTTTAGAGGAATTATTTTTTTGTCAAATAATGAGAGCTTATTTACAAATATGGAAAATGATCTGTCCCCACAAATTTTTCTCACAAAAACACTTCTTATTGGTAAGAGGTTTTTTTCTTTTATTATTATTATTTATTTATTTATCAACAAAATAGAAACTTTATTGATTAGAATTAAGGATTAACCTTACATTAAATATCAATAAAAATAGAAATTAGGACGTGCAATAACATCAGAGCACCACCCTCAACTCCCAACTAGGTTGGCAGCGAAAGAAAATGCCCTATCATTTGCTACACAAACATAAGAGAAAAGGTTGAAGAGTACTCAACCTAAAATAAAGAATCAAGAACACCCAAGATCTAAACCCCTTACAGAATTACCGCTATAGAGAGAGTGAGTGAACTCTTATCGATAAGAATTTGTGAAGGGATGTTTTGTGGGAGAAAATTATCTGGCTATAGCACTGCCGTACAAATATTAACTAAATTAAATTAAATTGATCAATCAGCTATGAAGAACCACCAACATTAATACAATAAAGAGACCTATAATGAATGTTTTTATTTGACAATAATTGACCTCTTCAAAATATACTATAATAATCAATTGAATAAGATTAAATTTTTTTCTTATGATAAACCACAAAGTTACTGAAGGGAAAGAATTTCACACATGGTTGTTTATAAATAGGGTAAACTACCAATAGGTTCTATTTTGGAGACTTATTACCCAATAGGTCCTACTTTTGAGACTTATTACCCATTAAGTCCTATTTGATATAATTTATTAAGTGATAAAAATAAATTTATCAGTCTTTTTTTTAATGAATAATTTTATAGTGATAAATTTATCAGTCTCTTTGTTTTATGAATAAATTTTTAGTGATAAATTTATCACTCTCTTATTTTTATAGTGTTAAATTTATTAGTTAGGACCTGTAGGTAAATAAGTCTAGTTAACATGACTAATTGGTAAGTACCCCATTTTAAATAAGTACTAAAAATATTCACCCAAAACAAATAAGCACTCAAAATAACACAACCATCAATTAAGTAGACAGTTGTGCATAATTAGAGATAGCAAAATGTTGGAGACACCTAATTTATCATCTCTAAAAATCACCTTTAATGATGTGCCTGACAAATGTCAAATTTTAATTTGTCAAATATTTTATTATGTGAGATCTACCCACAATACCATATCATTATGGGTGGTTTAAATGTGGTAAATTAAGGGAATGTAACATTGTTGTTAAAGATATAATATGTATAATAAAAAATTGTAATTAAGATCTCATTATTTTATAAGCGCGTGAGATTTTAAATATCTTTCTTGCAAATAAATATATATTAATGCTGTGTTTGGTTAGAAATTTTGAAAAGAAATTTAGAAAAAGAAATAAAAAATGTGTATAAAATTATGTGAAATATAAGTATATTTTATTTACATTTTATTTAAATTTTTTCTTTTCATTATTAAATTTATTTTTAAATTTTTTAACTAAATACAACGTAGGAGTGTTTATTTTATTTTTATCATTTCTTAGAAACTACTCTAACTCAGATTTAAGGGGAAAGAGAATCACCTCAATGCTCCACATGGGGCTCGACTCACAACCTCTACATTGGTGTGGTAGAGGGGTCAGGACCTGAGTAATGTTAGATTTCTAAAATGTTACTTTCAAATTTATGTACACTAATTTGGTGGAAGGGTGAAGTTTTGAATTTACGCACTGATTTGGTAATAGGGTTAAGTTTTATGTGGTTGATTTTTAAATAAATTAATATGCAATATGCAATATCCCACACTATTGAGTCTAAAATTAAGGTTGATATTTTAAGAAATCTTCTATGTACTAAACTAGTTCGAGCAATTTTTTGTTTTTTGTTTTTTGTTTTTGTTGGAAGATATGAAAAGTATAACCCCACATTTTTAGGAATAGGAGTTTACACTGGCCACAAAAAATTATTTAATATTTTAGGAACACCATTATAATATGTGCATATGATATAATAAATCAATAAAATTGCATAAAAGAATATGAATGAGATCAATATTGTCTCTCATTCAACTCATATGATAGGTCCGGTAAGGATTTTAATAATTTCCATTGTATATTTGTGATTGAAAGATTCCATTATATTATCCAATGATAAGTGTAATAAATTTTTTTTAATGGGCAAATTACACTAACGGTCCCTATAATTTGAGGCTTTTGTTATTTTGGCTAACTTTTCAATTGTGATACATTTGATCATGAATTTTGAATCTTGTTCCAAATAAGGACAATTGAAGATACCATTACTCAATTTTAAGGGCAAAGTCGTCAATTTGATAAAATATAAACTAATTTGATAAAAAAAATAAATGTCAAAAAAATATTTTTGAATTCTTAAAAAGTATTTCTACCAACCAAAGATAAAATTATATAAAATTGATAAATCTTTTACACATTTTTTTTACTAAATTAATTTTTATTATGTGTTTGGATGATGATCATGTAATGAACGGTTGTTTTTATTTTCATTAAATTAGTTTTCATTTTTCCAAAACTCAAATATGGCAACAATTTTGATATCATTATTAAATTAATCCATTAAATCAGAAAATCAAAAACTAAAAACATTTCATATATTAAATATATTAATAACACATTAAAAACCTAACAACCACACATTATATGATTATCATTTAAACACATAATAAAATTTAATTTGATAAAATAAATAAATGTGTAAAAGATTTATCAATTTTATATAATTTTATCTTTGGTGGGTAGAAATAATTTTTAAAAATTTAAAAATATTTTTTTGACATTTATTTTTGTCAAATTAGTTTATATTTATCAAATTGACGTCTTTAGCGTTAAAATTGAGTAATGATGGTATCTTCAATTATCATTATTTGAAACAAAATTCAAAATTTATGATCAAATAGATTATAATTAAAAAGTCAGAAATCAAAGTAATACGAGCACTAAACTATAAGGATTGTTAGTGTAATTTGTCCTATTTTAATTTTAATTAATTATAAATTTATATTCTTATTTTATAATTATTAAATTTTTAATAAAAATATTTCATTACATATTGAAATGAAGAGAATCAAAGTCGGTCTACGGTCATCCAATTACGCTCATCTAATTACTTTTTCAAAAACACCACTTCAATGTGTTGAATGGGTAACAAGAAAGCAATGAATTACTCACTTGCCTAAAAGTTTGATTTTGATCGGTGACTTTCACGTTTTGAAGGTTTCAACTGTTGATTAATATTCATGGCTCCAAAAACTCTTGTTTTTCTCATACTACTATTTTCTTTTTCTTTTTTTCTTTTTTTGAATAGAGAAGGGGACGCTTCGTGGGGTATAGTAACATCTGTGAGCCCTGATCCTGAGGCAATTATTTACTCATCAAATTTAACCTAATCCAAAACAAAGGATCCACCAATGGGACGAGAGGGATACACCAACTCCCAGAATAAAAGGCAGAGTCACGACTAAGGCACAACTCAATTAGTTTCATCATTTGAAAAATAGGCCTTGCACCCCTCAGGAGTCGAGTCCTACTCAATTGTATAGAATGAAGGCAGCATTCCACCCCACCACCCTTTAGTGGTTCATACTACTATTTGAGGATGACTCATTTTCAGCCCTCAATTTGGATTGGACCATCTAGGCCTTCTAGTGGGCTTTATCTTTGGATCCACTTTAATAATTTGATTCATTCGCATTTTAAAGTTTGTTGAGTAAATTATTTACATATAAATTAAATTGATTGGATAATGATAATCATATGTTCGAATCAATTTTGTATTAAAAAACAAATGGGTATACTTATACTCATTGTTCATTTTTTACATACATAACTAATCCGAACATATGGATATCGTTTTTCTGGTCAATTTAATTTTTTGCATAATAATTTTATCGACGAATCTTAAACAACAATGATACTCAAATTTGGGCCCAAAAATAGGCCCACAAGAAAGACTGGACAATTCGATCTAGACTTACAAACTGGAGAGGAGTCATCATCATATTCATGATCAATAATCTCTTCACAAAAAGTCCTTAAAATTTAAGTAATGCTACACACACATAGTATACCAACTAACCCACTAACTAAGACACAAGGCATATATATAGTTCCACCACTTTACATAGTCCCACCTAACATAGTCCCACCTAAAGGATTCGAGCTAGAATATAGAATTTTGGCCAACACGACAGTCTGGGATGGACAAAGAAATGATGAGCAAATGATATAAAGAAGCTTCGAGATGCGTTAAAGGTTAAGTTCTTCGTCCCCCTCTTCTCTTTCTACACAATCAATCTACTCTATCCTAACTTGATCGTCGGAGTGTCCGCAAGAGGGATTACCTCCCCCCGTGGACCTTTTTCCAGGCACACTCCATGGACTTCAAGGCCAACAAACCCGTTAGAAGTGTGGCTCAGTCCGACCCATCCTCCGTTGGAACTGTTGCACTATCAGTTGGCACTGTCTGTGGGAATCGACAACTCTAGTCGACAGTTGTGTTCATTGTCACCAGAGGGAACCCAGTCCTTACCCATCTCCTACTTCAGGGTGGATGGTCATGACTAGTTCCATGGCTTCCAAACGCAATGTAGGTAACCGTGAAGCTGAGTCCTCTAATCCAAATAACCTACCTCCATATTTTGCAGAACTCACCAACAGCATCAACCGGCTGACCGAACAAAATCAAGCCCTAATCAATCTCTTACTCCAGCGTGACTTGCCTAACCCCCCTCTACCGCCACCAATAGTTCCCTCGAACTCGAAACAAGCCCACAATCACCACTAATTCACACCACATGTGTCCCAAGGAATATATCCACCTTTTGTCCCACGGCCTCAATCGTCGAACCTTGACGGTCTACAACCCCCTCCATTAGGCTCGCAGCCTCGCCAACCGCCGCCTTTCCATAACCACCCCACACTGCCGCCCATGAAGGTGAGACTAGCAGTGTTCAACCCCTAATTCCTATTTGTGGGGATAATGCCCCCGTATGGGACGAGGAACTGCGGGTCATGAAGCTACAACTGCAGAGGGTCATACAGAATATGCAGCACAAAACTTCCTCTACCGTCAACTCTTCTTTTATCGTTTCCATCATGGACAAAGCTCACCTTCCCAAGTTCAAAATGCCATCGATCGACACATTCGATGGTACCACCGATCCCGTTGACCATGTAAAAGCATATTAGACGCTCATGATCTTCCATGCCTTCCCAGACGAAATCATGTGTTGTGCCTTTCTTGTCATGTTGAAGGGGTCGGCGCGTCTCTGGTTCAGTCAGCTTTCCCCAGACTCGGTCATTTCATTATGCTAGATCAGCAAATCTTTCTTAAGCCATTTCATTAGTGCTCAGTGACAACGACATCCGACGACCCAACTGCTAAACATCCGGCAGACGAAAGGGGAGTTGTTACACAACTATGTCACCAGCTTCAATACCGAAGCCTTACAAGTACAGGAAAACGATGACAAGGTCATTCTCACAGCTTTCATGGCCAGCTTGCGCTCATCCGACTTCCTTTTCTCCCTTTTCAAAAATCCCCCGACCACTATGGCCACCCTTCTCGCCAAAGCCTAAAAATACATGAATACCGAAGACTCTCTGGCAGCCCGACAAGGCTCCACATCCAAGACCCCATCCTCCAAGGACAAAAGAAAATAGCCTAAGCCCCGACCCTCGCAATATACACACCGACCCTCACCGTATCTAGATCGACCAACACACTCGGACTGACCGGCTCTAACCCACCCACCTGGTCAGTTCAAACGATACACCCCTCTCAATTCACCTATGGAACAAGTTCTCAACCAAATTCAATGAGACTATAACTTGATATGGCCTCAACCCTCAAGATCTCCCTCCAACCGATGGGATCAATCAAAGTACTGTCGTTTCCATCAAGACCACGACCATAACACTGAAGAATGTGTCAACCTTAAAGACCAGGTTGAGGATCTGATCTGCCAGGGATGTCTCAGCCGATTCATAACAGCTCGTCCCCAGCAAAGGCCTAGGACAGACCCCCCAAGACATTACCTCCGACACACCTCCCCCGACAACCTGCACAACCTAAACGAAATGACAACTGGCCCCAACACTAACCCCGAGCATAAGGTGATCCTACCCCCATGCTAGGTGAAATAAGGGTCATTGCCAGCGGACTCGCATATGGCAGACTGTTACAGATGGTACAACGAGTTGAGTTCTAAAAAATTAGACAAAACTCTGATAAGGAAGTGGCAACAGTGGACCAACCCTATAAGTAACCCAGGCAATAGTTTGAGTCAGTCACCTTTACAACAGCAGACTGCACTGGTGTTCGCTATCCATACGACGACCCCCCTGGTCATATATACTCTCTTATCAAACTACAAAGTTAGGAGAGTTCTTATCGACAATGGCAGCTCCTCAGAAATCATATTCCTCAATGCCTACCGCTAACTCAAGGTTAGGAAAGAGAAGTTGTCACCCTTACAAACCCCACTGGTCGGTTTCACCGGCTATCGGGTGACATCCATAAGCTTGATCGACCTCCCCATCACCATCAAAGAATATCTCTAGCAGTCCACCAAATTACTCACTTTCCTCGTCGTCGATTGCCCTTCTGCTTACAACATCATATTAGGACGCGTCGCCCTTAATGCCCTCCAAGCCGTAACATCCACGTACCATTTGGCCATGAAGTTTCCCACTAATCAGGGGGTCAGCACAGTAAAGGGTGAACAAACGATAGCCAGAGAGTGCTATATTGCCTCGTTGAAGGAAGTCAAGATGAGAGAGGCTATGATCATTGGAGGCCTTGATGTTAGAAACGAGAAAAAGTTAGTTAAAGGGGAACCCATAGAGGAACTTGTTGAAATGCCTATCCATTTTACCGATTCAACAAAAATGGCTAAGATTGGCAGCCAACTGTCCTCTCAGGCCAAAGTTTACCTCATGGCTCTCTTAGCTTAGCACAACGATGTCTTCGCCTAGACCCATTCAAACATGCCAGGCATCGACCCTTCTTTTTTTACTCATTGTCTCAATATTGAGCCCCAATTTTGACTGTTCCACAAAAAACAACGCATTTTTCATCCAGAATGCAATAGCCTCATCACCACCGAGGTTGACAAACTGTTAAAGGCACAGTTCATCAGAAATGTGGACTACCCCTAATAGTTGTCTAACATAGTTTTGGTCAGCAAAAACAATGGCAAATGATGACTCTGCGTCAACTACTCCAACCTCAACCAAGCCTGCCCCAAAGATAGCTACCCCCTTCTCCGGATAGATCTATTGGTCGACGCAACAACAAGACATCAGATGCTTAGCTTCATGGATACTTTCTCTGGCTAGAACCAAATCTTAATGCACGCAGTTGACCAGGAGCACACCTCCTTCATCACTGATAGAAGAACTTATCACTATTGTGTCATGCCATTCGGTTTAAAGAATACAGGAGCCACTTACCAACGGCTGGTTAATGCCGTTTTCAAACACCAAATAGGTCGTAACATGGAAGTCTACGTCGATAACATGCTCGTCAAAAACAAACTCTCCTTTGATCACTTGGCAGACCCGCGAGAGATTTTCCAGACCTTGCGCAAGTATCAGATGGAATTGAATTCGGAGAAGTGCGCCTTCGGTGTTAGGTCTGGTAAGTTTTAGAGATTCATGGTCAGCCAAAAGAGGCATTAGGCCAACCCAGAAAAGATCAAGGCTCTGATAGAAATGCGATCTCCCAAAACGGTCAAGGAGGTTCAGCAGCTCACATGTAGAGTTGCCATCCTCAACAATTTCATTTCTCGAGCGACTGACAAAAGTTTCCATTCTTCAAAGTCTTTTGGCAGGCTTTTAAATGGAACACCGAGTCTGAGGAGGCTTTCCAACAATTGAAACAGTGCATGGCTAACCCCCCTCTCCTCTCTCAAGCATTGCCAGGAGAGACCCTCTTCTTCTACTTAGATGTGTCCGACACCATAGTCAGTGCTGCCCTCGTCAGGGAAGACATCTCAGTATAACGCCCATTTTACTATATCAGCCGCACACTCAGGGGACCTGAACAGAACTATCTTCTGTTAGAAAAATGGCTCTAGCCCTAGTCATCGCTTCCAGATGCCTCCGACCCTATTTTCAAGCTCACTCCATAGTGATCCTCACTAACCATCCTTTGAAAAAGGTCATGCAACAACCAGAATCATCAGGCAGGCTTATGCAATGGTCCATTGAACTAACCCAGTATGACATCTCTTACCGTCCCCAAACAGCCATCAAAGGCCAAGCTGTCGCAGATTTTATCATGGAGTTCACTAATCTTGCCCTGCACGCACCCCCTCCACCAGCACACGTCACCACTGAGGTGGAAGACCCCCACTCTTAGACTCTTAGTGTCAACGGTTCATCCCACAAATAGTGTAGCAGAGCCAGTTTAATCCTCACCACTCCAAAAGGAGAACACTTCAAGTGTTCCCTATGATTCTTATTTGTAGCAAGTAACAACCAGGCCGAATATAAAGCCCTCATAACTGGTCTCCGACTGGCTAAAGATATCGGAATTGTCCATCTCTGAGTGTTTAGCGACTCTCGGTTGGTAGTTTGACAGATAATGGGCAAGTTTGATGCAAAGGAGGAAGCTATGCGATCATAAAGGGACATTGTTCTTTTCTAACTCGCCTCTTTAATAGCTTTCATATCAAACATGTCTCAAGTTAGAGAACTCCCAAGCAGATGAAATGGCACAGTTAGCCCCAGCAGATCAATCAGACCTTTGCCATGGCGTCCGGGTTGAGTACCTGACCCATCTAGCAGTTTCACCAAATTAGCAAGTGATCCATCTACTCCAGAACAAACCTATCCTGTGGGCCTAAGACATTATCACATTCTTAGAATAGGGAACACTACCCACATACAAGTAGGAGACTAGCAAGGTTAGAGCTCAGCCGTCAAATTATGTCATTATCGGAGACATCTTGTATAAAAGAGGATTCTCACGGCCATACCTCAAATGCCTCGATAATGATCAAGCCACCTACGTAATGAGAGAAATACATGAAGGAGTCTGCGGCAACCACTCTGGGAAAAGGTCTTTGGCTCATAAAATCCTCGCACAGGCTACTTTTGGCCCTCGCTCAATCGAGACACCATCGACTTTGTACTCAAATTTGACAAATGCCAGTGTTTCGCCAACATCCCTCATGTCCCTCCAACAGAGCTGATCACACTCAGCAGCCCTTACCCCTTCGCCAAGTGAGGCATTGATCTTGTAGGCCCCTTGCTGACTTGCTGCAGCCAAGTAAAGTTCGCTTTTGTCGCCATTGACTACTTCACTAAGTATGTAGAAGTAGAACCCCTTGCCAAAATTACTAAGCGAAATACTACCAGGTTCCTTTGGCAGTCTATTGTATGTCATTTCGGGACTCTTTAAGCCACCGTTTCCGACAACAGCAAACAGTTTGATAACGCCAAATTCAAATAATTCTGTGATAAACTCAATATCAAGACTTGTTTTTCTTTCCCAGGCCATCCTCAAGCTAACAGTCAAGTAAAGGTCACCAACCGTTTCTTGTTCAAAATCGTCAAGACCAAGCTGGAGACCACCAAGGGCCTCTGGGCAAATGAGGTGCCAAATGTCCTCTGGGCCTATTTAAGAATGGCAACGGGGTGGGGCCGGGGATCACACTCCCCATCCCCGATCCTCGATGGTAAAAATGTCCCCGTCCCTGGTCTTGATCCCCGACGAGAAACCTATTACCGTTCCCGTTCCCGTTTCCATCCCCGTCCCCGCCCCCTAACGGGGATCGGGTTTCCCCAACCCCGAAATTCCAAAAAAAAAACAAAAAAAACAAAAAAACAAAAAGGAAGAGAGATCAACAACAACATAATCAACATCACAAACAACAACATCAAAAAACAACATCATCAACATCAGAGAAGGAGAGATCTGAGTAGAGAGAAAGAGAGAGAGAGATCTGCTCAGATCTGCCGTGCGGAGGGAACCGACGTCGGAGGAAGAGGAGGTGGCACTCAACGACGATGTTCGGTGCTTTCTCTCTCCCTTTGCCCTCTTCTTGTCGTCGTCGTCGGTAGCGCTCCTCGTCGTCATCGTCATCGGTGGGTAGCGCCGATTCTATGAGAGTAGATTTGAAATGACACGAAACAAAAAAAATATGAAATGAGAGATCAGAGACGATGTGAAGAAGAGAGAGAGAGAGAGAGAGAGAGAGAGAGAGTAGATCTGAACTGAAACAAAAAGATGAAAAAAGTATATAAAAAAGTATATTATATATATATATATATTTTATGAACTGAAATGAGAGTGAGAGAGAGAGAGAGAGAGAGAGAGAGAGAGAGAGAGAGAGAGAGAAACAAAACAATTAATAAAAAAAGTATATTATATATATATATATATTAGTTCGGGGGACAACCGGAGTGGGGCTGGGGCCGGGGTTTAGGCACTTATCACCGTCCTCGACTCGAATTTGATCGGGGATTGATTTTTGAATACCATCCTTGTCCTGTCGGGGGTATTTTTCGGGGAAAACCCGTTCAAATCAGGGTCGGGAGATCGGGTCCCCGTCGGGTTGGTTTCAAATTTCCATCTCTAGGTTTATTAGATGATCGCTAGAACTCTAACTGGGGAGGCCTCATTTCACTTAACAAACGGCGCCGAGGTAGTCATCCCTGTGGAAGTTGGTCTAGCGACGCCTAGGGTCATCCACCCCGATCCACAACTAAACGAAGACTTTCGGAGGGTCGACCTGAACCTCATCGAAGAGCTGCGGGAATCAGCCGCTGTCCGACTATCCTCATACTAGCAGAAAGTAAGAAAGCACTATAATCGTCGAGTCCAACCTAGGAAATTCGTAGTCGGAGATCTAGTCTTACGAGAAATAACCCTTGCCACCAAAAATTCGACGGAAGGGAAGCTAGTAACTAAGTGGGAAGGACTTTACATTGTCAAATCCAGGCCACAACTAGGTACCTACCGTCTACAAGACATAGAAGGCCAAGACCTTCCCCACCCGTGGAATGCAGAGCACTTGAAGCAGTATTTCCAATAACATGTAGCTCTTTCCTGTTGTTTTGTTCCTTTTACTAGCAGATCCACATGTTCGTTTTTGACATTTCAATGTAATGTATACGACAAGGGCACCATCACAAGATCAATGACAAACACATTTTGCTCTCCATTATTTGTACTATCTCGAGTCAAGCAAAGGCTCAATGACCGAGCCTCAAGAGCTCAAATTTAGATTGAGTTAAGCAAAGCCTCACCAATCGAGCCTAAAGAGCTCGACTGCATTAAGTCAAGCAAAGTCTCACCAGATCGAGCCTCAAGAGCTCAAATTAACCGAGCATAGTCCTCAAAGGCAAAACATACAACAGTTTTATAACTTAACTTTATTACAAACTGTAGTAACAAGGCGATTTGTCAAATTGTTAAGAGATAGTTACATGTTTCGTTTAATTCACTTATAGGCCTCCTTAGACAAATCATTGTAATTTCACAATATCCACGACCTTTCCTTATTTTGTAAACAATTTCATTACCAAGTCTTATATCTTTCCATGCGTAGATTTATTATATACCAAGTAAGCCACTACAAGAGCCAACACCAAACAAACTGCACAAACCATCCTTACAATTTAAACACAAGTTCTTTACAAATTTCAACCATTCTTTACAAGAAGCTCTCTCAACTCAAAAATAAAAAAATATAAAATATAAAATAACTACAGAACAATACGTAAGCCTAAGCTTAATCTTCAAACTTCCCTTGCTTCACCCTCGTTAGATACCAAATCTTCTTCTTTGACCCCCTCATCCAGCGGGGTCTGGGTAATGTCCCCCTCTCTTGGTCTCACACTGTTGAAATCTATGCTTGGGAAGAGCTCCTCCACCTTATACTTAAAAATTGTCCAGCCACTATCCCAACAAACGCTCATCTCGTGCTTATAGTAATTCGACTGCTGAAACCGTTGAATTATTTCTTCTTTGGTTTATCCCTTCATTAGCTCAGTAACGGCCACGTTTGATGGTCCAACGCCACCATCCCCCTCTCTGGCCAAGCTCCTCGCCACCGCTACATCCATAGTCATTTGGAACTCAAAGGATAACTTAAATTGTTCCACTGCCGCTGTGCACAG
The DNA here is from genome assembly GCA_025200525.1 of Camellia lanceoleosa. Taxonomy (NCBI): domain Eukaryota; kingdom Viridiplantae; phylum Streptophyta; class Magnoliopsida; order Ericales; family Theaceae; genus Camellia; species Camellia lanceoleosa. Next base: position 159,642,090 of record CM045762.1, on the reverse strand, counting down.
ATTTGGATAGGCAGCCTTCTCAGACGTCATCATTCTGGCCAACTTTGGTGTATTGGCCTTTCTTCTTCCAAGGTCCTCTCCAAATCAGCGACGCGTGCATCTGCCGCCTCCTTATCTTTCACGGCCAGGTTGTGCAGCTCTTCATTATTCGCAAGGGCCTCCTCCAATCTTTTCTTGGCAAGCAAGCTTGCCGAAAGGCCGCCGGTTTCTTCGCTTCACTCGCCAACTCAAAGTCTAGTGCTGTCACCTTGTGGTGCACTACTTCCAGTTCAGACTTGGCGGTTGACAGCTTAGATATAACCCCGGCCTGGCACATCCTCGCACGCGTAGTCAAGTAACTCTGCATCGCCTCCAACACTTCCATCTTTTTTGCCTTCTGAGTGTAGGCCAGACCCTTTGCACAGACACTTCACACTGCTTTTCTCCAGCCAGCTATCTCTCCCCTTAAGTCTTGAACTTGCACCTGAACCTCTTCCAACTGGGCTTTCAGCAGCTCTACTTCCACCTTCGCCCTACTACCTTGTTTAGAAGGGCAGTCGCCAGGGTCGCTGCTTCCATCTGTGCTAAGTAGAATCCTCTCATGAGGTCGACCTCTAAAAATTGCGCCACACTCCGCACTGCTACGTCTTTCACAACCCCTAACAGACGATCTGTGGCCACCCTCGCTTCGTCTCCATCACCTTCCAAGCAGCCGACCACCGCGCGAACATGATGAGTGGTGATCCTCAACGCGATGCTCCTTTCTACTTTGCTCGCCCGCCCTCTCCCCCAACTCTTGACTTGGGGGCATTTCTTTAAAGGGCACATCCTTAGGGGGCAGGTCTGTCGCCTGATCGCAAACTTTCCTCCCCCTCCACTTCGCTCCTCACTTGGCCAATCGAGACCTCATCCAAACTTTTCTCCCCCCTCCCCACCAACCCTGATCTTTTCTTCCCCTGCTTTTGGGAGCATCTCCACCTCTCTCTCATTCATTTTCTTCACCAAGGGCCTTTCTTCCTCACCCATTGGGGTCACTTTCCTCTTTTTCTTCAATACTAGCTCCACCTCCTTTTCACTTCTCTCCTTCAACGGGTCCACCAGCGCTTGTAAGGGCATAAAATCGGTTAAGTCCTTCTCGCCCAAGGGCTTCGGTCATCGTAGGACCGGCTTCTTCGTGACCAGCTTAGGCGCTGGACCTAATTGCTACCCCTTGTATTTTTTGGCTATCGTGAAAGCATGCTTGTCTTCCGCCTCCTGCGCCTTCTTCCTTGTCTCCACCTTTTTTGGAGTTAGGTATCCTTCGATTAGCTCAGGCCCCAGGTTAAGGGCAAATAGGGCTGAAGGTTGGACAAGGTCGTTCCACTTCAGTCCCTTCTTTTCTCTCCCTCCTTCACTTGCATCACCCTCCTCTCTGCCGCCGCCCCCAACTTCGGCTCTAGCCACTTGGTGGGAACCCTCCAACTAGTACACACCCCCTCTTGCCATTCACTGACACGTAAAACCATCTTGGCCTCTAACCCTTCATTAACAAAGGCAACCCCACCACCAATCCTCTCCCCGCTATCGGCTGCAACGTCACCTAGGTCTCCTGCTGCCCTGAGGCTTTATAGTATAAAAAAAAATTCATCTACCATCATCGCCCCCCTCCCCCGGTCGGCCGTGGCCACACGATCGTCCAGGAAAATATTATCTTCTACACATTCGACATTAATTGCCCTGGGGCCACCTCCAAGCGGTTTAGCACGTCGACTACTAACCGTTGAAAGGGCAGCCTTAGGCCACCATACAACTGTCACGACCCAAACCCGCCCCTATGGGTTTAGCACCGTAACCGGCCAGTAATCCGAGATTACCGAAGGCCTACTTAACAGTAAAATAGTAATACAGAGTATAGGGGCATGGCGGAAGCCAAAACAGTAAATAAACAATGTCCAATGAGCTGTGACAATCTGTATGCAAAAAGACTTTTCATTCGTATGCACATTCATAACGAAACAGTCTATACATATATGAACAATCATTCAGAACAGGGACCTAATCCCTATTAAACAGTATAGTAACAGTTTAAACAGTTATACAAAACAGATACAGAAACAGATGGGGAAAATTAAAACACTCCAAAGCCATAGCTTGGCAGGCTTAGAACCTCGCAGTGAGGCACAGTGGTTGGTATGACAAAAAAGGAGTCTAACCCACGCTCCTAGCTCCGATCTGGTACCTGAACACTTATATATATATATATAAGTAGTGAGCTAAAGCCCAGTGAATAACATAATGCGTAAAGAGGTTAAGAATGAATGTCCTTACAGTAATGAAAACAGTTCATTAAATCAGTATTTCAGTCATTCAGTCATAACAGTCATATGTGGTACATCTATTAGCATAGCAAGACAAGAAATGAGAGGTCTTAGAAGGGAGCACCAATGATGGCCATCATAACAAGAAACAAAAGTTCTAAGATAGAATCGACAGAGATCTCAGAATAAAGAATAGAATAAAGAGTTGCTAAGGATGCCACAATACGCCTGCTTCAAAATACGACATACATTCATTCATTAATAGTAATAATTCGTAGCGCTCAGCTTAACAATGTAAAATATTCATCTTTGAACATATCTTTACGACATCGTTACTCATAGAGTTCTGGGCTATAAGCGCCTACAAAGGCCTTCAAAGCCAACCCTATAAGGATGTAAATCTAACACACACTAAGTTACACATTCGGGAATCAAAGACTTAGTCCCTACTTAGACTCGGTGTGGTTCTACATCTATATCCTCATTAAGATGCCTTAAACTAGGCCTAAGAATGCCTAAGATAGAATGAGGATACAAAGATGTACTTTAAAACATTTTTTAGAATTTTCAGAAAATAGGGGATCCGCTCGAGCTCAGGTTACCCCGCTCGAGCGTAAAGGCAAACAAAATACTCCGCTCGAGCGGACTGTATAACATGTCAAAAGTACTGGATGTGTGAAAATCATGCTCGATGGGCACTCGATAGCCGCTCGAGCGTCCAATATCCCGCTCGAGTGGACTGCAAAACAGTGCAAAGTGCTGGGAGCACGAATACCACGCTAGAGCGCCAGTCACCCCGCTCGAGCGTGAGTTCAAAATCTGGAATTCCCAAATTTGAACCTCAGGCTCAAAATCAAGTTTTAAAGTACCACTCTCGATCCTCTTGGGCTAATTTTTCAGAAAAAACTTCAAAACTCATAGTTTAACATGATTCAAACCTCAATTGTAAAACCAAAGCCCCAAAGGAAGATCAATTCAACTCAATTTCAAACCAAAACTCAAGAACATAATTTCAATTAGACATGCAAGACTTTAAACAACTTTCAAGCTTCAAATAATTGCTCTAATGAGCCAATTGTTCCAAAAACAAGATGAATTGATGGTCCATTGTAAAAATATGAACATGCATGAGTAATTCCATGAACAAACACCTCAAAACTCATGAATGGCAATATGCATGCATAGAATGATCTTCAATTCAACATTAAAAGACCAATTTTTTTACTTAGCTCTTTAAACTACCATGATCCATGCTAGATAGAACTTAAATACACAATTAAGAAGATAAAATTCATACCTAGGTTCCTCAATTACAAGTCTAGAGGTTCAATTATGCAAAACTCCTTCAATTCCTCAAGATTTCAAGTAAAACCATCAAATTGCACTCAAATCTCCCACTCTCTCTCTCCCTAGTCGGTTGAGACATGAAATGGCTGAGAAAATGTTGGCCAAATGTATAATAAGGCTAAAAAATTATCCATGTAGTGGGCCACTAAGTGGTAAGATAGTAATTAAGCCAACTATTGTAATTTATCACCATTTAATCTAATTTAATCATACCAAATCACATTTTAATTAAATATGTCATAAAATCACATAAATTCTAATGATCATAAAACATCGATTATTTTTGAATTCGGCCATCGATAAGGCCTTCAATTTGCAGTTTAAAGCATAAAACATGAACAGATAATTTAGCAGTCAACAGATAGACATGCAATTAAACAGATATACTCAATCAATTCAGTTCTAGATTTCAGTCGATTCAATTACTTATCATAATCAGTCTCAGTTTAGCAGTAATCAGTGGCGAGGGTTATTACAGTCTCCCCTCCTTATAAATAGTTTGGTCCTCCAAACTCGAATTACCTTCGTTTTAGAAGAAAACATGATTCAGTGGAAATAGTTCAGGATATCTTTTAGCCATGTCATCTTCCCTTTCCCAAGTAGCGCACATGCCACCATGGTTTTGCCAGTCAACTTTCACTAACGGGATCTCTTTGTTTATCAACTTCTTGATCCGTTTGTTTATAATCAACAGCCGCTCGTAAGTGTAGTCGTCACTTAGCACTACACGAGTAGGCTCTATCATATGGAAAGGATCCCGAAGGTAGTCCCTCAACATAGAAATGTGGAACACGTTGTGCATATGCTCAATTTCAGGAGAAAGCGCTACTTGATACGCCACCGGATTGATTTTCTCGATAATCTCATATGGTCCGACATATCTCGACGCTAGCTTGCCTTTAACTCCAAAATGAGTCTAGCCTTTCATCGGTGTCACTTTCACAAAAACGTGATCACCTACTTCATACTCTGTCTCGTCTTCTGATATCCGCATAACTTTTCTGTCGGCTCTGTGCGGTTTTTAGTCTTTGTTGTATCAGTTTCACTTTTTTGGTAGTTTCATACACAATCTCGGGCCCAAGCAAAGGCCCATCTCCAACTTCTGCCCAACAAATCGAAGATTTACATTTTCTGCCATACAATGCCTCGAAAGCCACCACACCAATGCTTGAATGGAAGCTGTTGTTGTAGGCGAATTCAGCTAAAGGCAAATGGCTTTCCCAATTTCCTTGGAAATCAAGAACACACATTCTCAGTAAATCCTCCAAAGTCTGGATGGTCCTTTCTGACTGGCCATCCGTCTAAGGATGATAGGCACTACTCAGTCTCAGTTCAGTACCCAATGCAGTCTGTAAGCTTTGCCAGAATCTCGATGTAAACTTCGAATCTCTTCGAATCTCCATGCAATCTAATAATCTCATCAATATAAATCACAACCAATTTTTCCGCATTATAAATTGTTTTGACAGGTAAGAAGTGAGCAGATTTAGTCAGTCTATCACTAATAACCCAAATTGAATCCATACCTTTACTGGAGCGAGGCAAACCAACGATAAAATCCATGGTGATATGCTCTCATTTCCACTCCGGTATTGGTAAGGGCTACAATAAGCTTGCGGGTCATTGATGTTCGGCTTTAACTTGTTGGCAATGAAGACACTTTGATACAAAATCAGCAATTTCTTTCTTCATTCTCGGCCACCAAAAATTCAGTTTCAAGTCTTGGTACATTTTTGTATTCCCTGGATAGATAGACAGTTTTGAATTGTGGCCCTCTTGCAGAATTCTTTTTTTTAGTTCAGAATCATTCAGTACACACAATCTTCCCTGAAATTTCAATACATTATTCTTAAATTTGAAACCCGGTCTCGGTTTAGATTCCCTTTCTTCGATGATCTTCTTTAAGAAGTCATTCTGTTACTGTTTCTCTTTAATTTCTTTAATCAGTGCTGGTTGAACAGAAATAGTAGCTATTGTTCCACCTTGTTCTCCCAAAACAATTTCAATTTCAAATTGTTCAAGGTCACAAAGCAACTTTTTCTGTCCGGTGAGTAAACAGGCTAAGTTTCCAATCGATTTCCGACTCAGTGCATCGGCAACGGTGTTGGCTTTTTCCGGATGGTACAAAATCTGTAGGTCATAGTCTTTAATCAATTCTAGCCATCTCCGCTGCCTCATGTTCAGTTCTTTCTGTGTGAAGAAGTATTTCAAGCTCTTGTGGTAGATATATACCTCACATGTTGCCTTATAGAGGTAGTGACGCCAGATTTTCAAAGGCAAACACTATCGCAAAGAAGTTCCAAGTCATGGGTCGTAGTTCTTTTCATGCGGTCTCAGCTTGTCCGAAGCATAGGCAATAACTCTCCCATTCTCGCATTAAAACACATCCCAAACCCTTATGAGAAGCATCACTAAAATAGTAAAACCATCCGACTGAAAGGTAGGGTAAGAACCAAGCAATACAAGTCGAGTTTTTAACTCTTGGAAAGTTGATTCCCTTTGGTCAGTCCAGCAAATGATATCCCCTTTTGGGTCAATTGAGTCAATGGTAAGGAAATTTTGGAGAAGTCTTTGACAAATCTTCTGTAATACCCGGCTAATCTCAAAAAGCTTTGAATTCCTGTAACGTTTGTTGGTCTAGGCCAATTTACCACTGCTTCAACTTTCTGCGGATCAACTGAAATTCCATTTTTGCTAATAACATGTCCCAAAAACATAACATGATTAAGCCAAAATTCACATTTAGACAATTTAGCATAAAGTTTCTGTTCCCTTAGGGTTTGTAGGGTAAGTCTCAGATGATGTTCATGTTCTTCTCTACTCTTGGAATAAATCAGAATGTCATCTATGAATACAACAATAAAGTCATCGAGGAATGGTTTAAAGATTCTGTTCATGAGGTCCATAAATGCAGCAGGTGCATTGGTAACTCCGAAAGGCATAACTAAAAATTCCTAATGTTCATACCTCGTTCACAAAGCAGTTTTATTAATGTCCTCTGGTTTAACTTTCAGCTGATGATATCCAGATTTAAGATCAATCTTAGAGAAAACTTGAGCACCCTGTAACTGATCAAATAAGACATCAATACGCGGCAATGGATATTTATTTTTCACGCCACCTTGTTCACCACTAAGAGGCAATCCAAAGTCTCAAGGAGCCGACTTTCTTCTTCACAAACAAAAGGCCTACGGTGAAGCATCGGGCCCGATGAACTTCTTATCTAACAGCTTCTTGCGCTTACATTTTCAATTCTTTTCGCTCATTGGAGCCATTTGGTAGGAGCTTTAGATATCGGGTCGGTACCCTAATCACATCAACGGTGAACTCAATCTCCCTATCAATCAAATCCCCTAGTATATTATCTAGAAAAACATCTGAGAATTCTCTGACCATAGGAATATTGTTCACATTAGCATTATCATCAGTAGGTACAATCAATACAGTACACAGATACCCTTTACACCCCTTCTTGATCAATTTACAGGCTTTCATGGATGAAATCAGATATGGAGGAGGTACTACTCCAACTCCATTAAACATAAATTCAGGCAAACCAGGTGGACGGAAAACTACTTGTTTCGTTACACAATCTATGGTAGCATGATATTTCGTTAACCAGTCCACTCCCAATATTACATCAAAATGATCAATATTTAACGGTAGTAAATCAATATACAGATGCATATCCCAAACAATAATTTCACATGCAGGGTACATATAAGCACAAGTCACAGATCCCCCGACAGGTGAAGATACAGCTAACAAGTAATTCATGGGTTCCAATGGTCTGTTCAATTTTCGCGAAAAAGCATGCGATACATATGAATGTGTAGATCCCGAATCAACTAATACATATGCATTTTGAGTACAAATTGAGAGGATACCTGACACAACGGTCTCGGTATTTTGTACATCTCCTGGTACAAGTGCGAACACTCGGCCTTGCCTCATAGGCTCTTTCCCGGTAGCCTTGGGGTTCGGTTTTGGTGCAACAGTTAATGCTGCTATGCTTGGTGCAGCTTTACTATTGCCCTATGAAATGAAGGGCAATCTTTGACCATGTGGCCCACCTTGCCACACCAGAATAAGTGCCGAAATTTTATAACAAACCCCTTATGATTCTTACCGATTCAACAAAGGCGGTATTGAACGGTTCCCTTGACTAGAACTAGTTGTTGACCCTGTATTTTGCTTCTTGTTCAACGGGTTATTTTTGCCTTTCTTGAATTTAAGACCCCGTCTCTTACCACGCCATTCAATTCCCGGTGTTTCAGTCTGTTTCAGTGCCTCAATGTTTGCTTCAGCCATGATGGCTCTGTCAAGAACATCTACATACTTCAACAGTTTCAGTACATTTATTCTGTCAAGGATTGCAACATTAAGGCCGCCTTCAAATTTCCTGGCCTTCATATAGTCAGTGTCCACCATATGTGGTGCATATCTAGCAAGTTCGATGAACTTTGCTTCATATTCAGTAACGGACATAGTACCCTGTCTTAGCTGTTCAAACTCAGTCACTTTTCTGTCCCTGATACACTGAGGGAAATACATTTCAAAGAAGGCTCATTTGAATTGAGCCCAAGTCATAACGGTGTTGGTGTCACGGACTAGCATCCACCACCTTATTGGCTCTTCTTGCAAGGTAAAGGTGGCCAACAATACTTTAAGTGCCTCAGAGCACGGGAACACTGCGAATAACTTTTCTGTTTCAAAAACCCAAGCTTCAGCCTTTAATGGTTCAAGGCCTCCCTGAAAGAATGGCGGTTTCATTTTGCCGAACTTCTGGGTGAGAGCAATTATATCCCCATCATTGACATTCGGTTTCGGTTGTACCGGAGGAGGAAGTAGGGGCTATTAGTTCTTTTGTTGCTGTTGCCTTAAGGCTTCAGTTAATAGTTCAATAGTTCTTTCCAGTCTTGCCATTCTAGCTTCAGATGATTCAGGTTCATTTGCAGTTCTTGCATTATCTATTTCACTTTCACTATATGCAACATGATAATAATAAACATAGGAAGTTGCATACTTTAAACACTTAAACATCTTAGCACATATAGTCATGTCATATCCACACACACTTTTCATGCTTATGCAATGCCTTATTACTTTTCTAGGACATCCTATAGCTCATTTGGACACGTGTGTGCGGTATAACTCGTGGTTAAGTATCGCTCTGATACCACTCTGTCACGACCCAAACCTGCCCCTATGGGTTTAGCACCATAACCGGCTAGTAATCCGAGATTACCGAAGGCCTGCTTAACAGTAAAACAGTAATACAGAGTATAGGGGCATGGCAGAAGCCAAAACAGTAAATAAACAATGTCCAATGAGCTGTGACAGTCTGTATGCAAAAAAACTTTTCATTCGTATGTACATTCATAACGAAACAGCCTATACATATATAAACAATCATTCAGAACAGGGACCTAATCTCGATTAAACAGTACAGTAACAGTTTAAACAGTTATACAAAACAGATACAGAGATAGATGGGGAAAATTAAAACATCCCAAAGCCATAGCTTGGCAGGCTCGGAACCTCGCAGTGAGGCACAATGGTTGGTATGACAAAAAAGGAGTCTAACCCATGCTCCTAGCTTCGGTCTGGTGCTTGAACACCTACATATATATATGAGCAGTGAGCTAAAGCCCAGTGAATAACATAATGCGTAAAGAGGTTAAGAATGAATGTCCTTACAGTAATGAAAATAGTTCATTAAATCAGTATTTCACTATTTAGTCATAAATATATGGTACATCCATTAGCATAAGAAGACAAGAAATGTGAGGGTCTTAGAAGACCGAGCAGTCAATGATGGCCATCATAACAGTAAACAGAAGTTCCAAGATAGGAACTGACAGAGATCTCGTAATAAGAGTAGTAATAAAGAATAAAGAGTCGCTAAGGATGCCACAATACAGTTCAGAATAGGGGACATACATTCATTCAGCTATCAAGAATAATTCGTAAAGCGCTCATTAAAATAAAAATATTCATCTTTGAACATATCTTTACAACATCGTTACTCACAGAGTTCCGGGCTATAAGCAGCTAGAGCGCATCTCCGAAAGCCAACACTATACAGTGACAGAACAAACACACACTAAGTTACACATTCGGGAATCAAAGACTTAGTCCCTACTTAGACTCGGTGTGGTTGTACATCTATATCCTCATTAAGATGCCTTAAACTAGGCCTAAGAATGCCTAGGATGGAATGAAGATGCAAAGGTGCACTTTAAAACATTTTTCAGAATTTTCAGAAAACAGGGGATCTGCTCGAGCTCAGGTTACCCTGCTCGAGCGTAAAGGCAAACAAAATACTCCGCTCGAACGTGAGTTACTTCGTTCGAGCGGACTGTAAAACATGCCAAAAGTACTGGATGTGTGAAAATCACGCTCGATGGACGCTTGATAGCCGCTCGAGCATGAGACACAAGGTCTCGCCGAGCGGATCGCAAAATAAGGTAAAGTGCCGAGAGCACAAATTCCACACTCGGCGCTTAGTCACCTCGCCGAAGCGTGAGTTCAAAATCTAAAATTTCCAGATTTGAACCTCAGGCTCAAAATCAAGTTTTAAAGTACCACTTTCGATCATCTTGGGCTAATTTTCTAGAAAACACTTCAAAACTCATAGTTTAACATGATTCAAAGCTCAATTGTAAAACTAAAGCCCCAAAGGAAGATCAATTCAACTCAATTTCAAACCAAAACTCAAGAACATAATTTCAATTGGACATGCAAGACTTTAAACAACTTTCAAGCTTCAAATAATTGCTCTAATGAGCCAATTGTTCCAAAAACAAGATGAATTCATGGTCCATTGTAAAAATATGAACATGCATGAGTAATTCCATGAACAAACACCTCAAAACTCATGAATGACAACATACATGCATGGAATGAGTTTCAATTCAACATTAAAAGACCAATTCTTGGCTTAGCTCTTTAAACTACCATGATCCATGCTAGATAGAACTCAAATATACAATTAAGAGGATAAAATTCGTACCTAGGTTCCTCAATTACAAGTTTAGAGGTTCAATTATGCAAAACTCCTTCAATTCCTCAAGATTTCAAGCAAAACCATCAAGTTACACTCAAATCTCCCACTCTCTCTCTCTCCCTAGTCGATTGAGACATGAAATGGCTGAGGAAATGTTGGCTAAATGTATAATAAAGCTCAAAAATGATCTATGTAGTGGGCCACTAAGTGATAAGATAGTAATTAAGCCAACTATTACAATTTATCACCATTTAATCTAATTAATTATACCAAATCACATTTTAATTAAATATGCCATAAAATCACATAAATTCTAATGATCATAAAACATCGATCATTTTCGGATTCGATTGCCGATAAGGCCTTCAATTTGTAGTTTAAAGCATAAAACATGAACAGATAATTTAACAGTCAACCGATAGACATACAATTAAACAGATATACTCAATCAATTCAGCCCAGATTTCAACAATTACCAAAAGATTTCAACATTCAATTACTTATCATAATCCTTTAATTTAGCAAAGAATCGCTGGTTAACCGTAATCAGTGGCAAGGGTTATTACAGCAATGCCTTTTCGTACATCATAAACTCCATCGACTGTGTGTCCGATGCTCTCTCATTCGTTGTCAGCACTCTCAACTCCACCTCCACCAGAATTTGATATCTGCTTCGAATGTCCTCCATATCTTTTTCCGTTAAAACGGATTTGTCCGCCAGATGCTAGTGGTCGCACCGCCATTAATAGGCTATATCAGAAATTATCATCGCTAAGGGGTCACACCACCGCTTCCACCTCTCTTCCCACCAAATTTCTCACTTACTACTCCGCCAACTCTATCAAGGCTATCCTCTCCTAACGCCTCTAATCCCATGGATGGTGCTTTGTCTTATGCCATTTTGCTCATGTTCCTGCAAATTGCTTCGGTCGCGGGAGTAAGAAACCTCACAACGTGAAACAATAGTAAATCAAACGAAACGAATGTAGTCAGCTCTGGGATCTCTCGGTTCCTTGCTATTAGAGACGTAAATTGCACCTGCCCAAACGCCCAAGGTTTGCTTGTGTTCCACGGATCGTGATTGAATTTTGCCAGTTTAAACCCCAAGGCCCAAATAAATTCCTACTTTTTGAACTCCCCTGCTATAAACCACCTTTTCACTTTCTTTTAATAATACCGTATTTTAATCCAACAGTGCTGATGACCTCACAAGCCCCCACGTGCTGCGTCGCCATCATTAACTATCCTTTCATTTCCCGTCTTTTCCATTTCACATCGTCACGTGCTGTTGTAGACAGGCCCACGGGGGGACCTCGCTACAGCTCGGACTCGAATTTGGGTCACGGTTCTTAATCTTGAACCAAAGAGTCCAAATCCGACAAATCGTTTTAAGAAAACAGATTTTTTTTTTGAAAGAAGTGCTAAACATGGACTGCTTTGCCAGATATAGAGTCGCCACCTAAATATTTTATTTTTGGGAAATTTTGGAAACCCTGACTCGTTTGCCTAAGGCTACGTGTCCGTTATCACCAAAGTTGCCTGCCTCAGAACTTGGGTACGATTAAAGGTCACTTCGTGAGTTGAGCACTGCTCGCCGATCAAAGATCGGCCTCTACTAACCATGATATCTATTTTTAAAAATATTGTGTGTTCTTATTCTGGTTATTAGCCTAGGTTACTATGTGATGCGCACAGCATACAAGTATAGACTGAGTCGTCTGAATTGGAATAAAACACTTCATGTTTGTTTGTGAAAATGGTTTACTAATCGCAAGTAGGCTTAAAATGCGGCTTTTGCCACCCTCGGGTGGGCTAAAAAAACATGATTTTGCCCCTGCCCAGTGGGCCTCAATCAACCATTTGATGAATTGTGCCCATCCCGATAACCCGTCCTCCACCCACAAGCATCCAAGCAGGTATATCCCATAAGCAGTGAAGCTCACAGTCAGCATGCTATCATGGCGGTACACCATTTTCGATCCAGAGTAGCCAAGGCAGTGTCAAGGGTAAGCACCATTTTTCCCTTTTCTACCTCATTTTATTGCCATTCTTAGCCCTCTTTTCTTCTTTGATTTTGAGCTCCAGCCATAGCTGGAAATGTCATTTTTAAACATTACTACATTTCATTAAGGGGTCTTACCACCGTTTGGGACCCCCATTTACACTTGCTTCAATATCCCTTTGTATGCCATTATCTTACATAAATATTTTTTGGCCTATGTGTAATCTGTTTTGAGCTGCATTCTCAATACGTAAGCATGGCGAGACTTATTTTGAGCGCTTCTTCAACATTTAGGAAAGGGATCCGCATTATTAGGACCTCCATGTACCCGCTTGCCATTGTACCCCTCTTTGGTCCCCATTTTGTGATTTAATAGCTTATTGAGCTTCTGTTTTGGACCTTGGTCTGAACTGAAAATGGCCCTATTTTTGACCCCCCTCTATTTCATGTCTCATTAAGGGTATATGGCTTTTAGAGGCACCACTTTGTATACTTCATGTTATAATAGCCCGCTTTTTGGCGGCCTTCTTATTTTTGCATGATATTTTGAGCCTATTGCTGCAATTTTGAGCTCGGGACATCAACTTATAAAAAGCCATATTTTGGGTCCCTCTTCAACATTGTTGAAAGGGCCCTCACCTGTTTGAGACCTCCGACCACTTTACTTGCTTCTTTGCCCTTTGTTGGCTCGGCATTTCTTGCATGAGATCTTTGGCATACTTGTATCTGTTTTTTGGGACCTGTCATAAACTTTAAAACATCATATTTTTATCCCCTCTTCAATATTGTAGAAGGCCCTGCTCTGTTTGGGGCCATCATTTCTCGACTTAGCTTCATTTACCTCCGCCTTCTGCGGAGCCATTTTTACCCTAATTTAGTCCGCCACTTGGAGCCCCTTTGTTTGGCCTCACTCTAAGCGTAAAAAGAATTCTTCCCTTAAGGGCTGCCTTGCTTCTTTCTTTTCATTTCATATTCAAATTATGTATGCATTGTATAGTTATAGGCCATTTCATGCGCCAAAACACATGTTGGAGGACTTTCGTTTCATACATCGGGTTTCATTTCTAGGGTACGGGTTACCGGGGCTGTAAGGGGCGCTGTTGCATCTCATTTTACCTCTGATTTTTGCATGCTGGTATGCCATTTTTTGTGTTTGCCATGACTTGTTAGAGTGGCATTAAAAGTCTTTGTAGCAGGTTAGGTTCTCGGTTTCTATGATACCACCATGCGTGCAGCATGCGCGTCTCGGGGATTATCTCGAGGATTATCTCATTTTCATCTAATGGCCTCTTATGTGAGTGTGGGTGAGGTCCACTCATGTTGGTGTAAGTCCATTATGCATTGTGTATATCATTTCATTCCATAGGATTGTGTGTATGCTAGGATGTATATTATCGCATTGTATATGCCATGTTACCTGCGTGATAAATCGTGTATGCTATTTCATAGCATTTGCATGTTAGGTTGTATCTTAGTGATACATTCATGCATGTCATGCATATTACATTGTGTTAGGGATAGGAGTTGAGCGAGCTTACAGAGGCAGATGCGTTTACCGCACATCGAGTGTGACAGGCGTGTCTCAATTCCCAAGTCCGCAGAGCCAAACTTTTCCGGATCATCCATGATGGAGTCGGGTTTAGTTGCGTTTTCATGTGCATTCATTCCATATTGAATTGTGCTGAGATCGACTCCTCGGCCATCATGCATCCGAGATCGTGATTGAGTGGCATGAGGATCGAGCATGCATACATTTGTGAAAAATACATTGCTATGTCCGCTCACGCTCTGTTTCTGCTCTCTGTTGCGCGGCAAAATGAATCGGCGATCTTAGGAATAATGGAGTCTTCAGGGAGAAGCAGCACGTGGAGTCTTAGGGCTTAAGCATTCCATTTAACGAGGGGTGAGTGCCAACCGAGGAGAGCTGGGTTGGGGCATCCTGGTGGTTCCAGCGCCAAAGTAAGCGCCAATGCCCTAAACATACATCATTCATCGAGAATCAAAGCGGTCACGACTTGCATGCCAATTATTATTTTCTTAGTTAATTTATAAAAATTAATTAGGAATTTGTACATATTTAATTTGTATTATTTGGAATTGTACTATTCTTTTATTGGAAATTTGTATATTTATTCGGACCTACCTTGTGGCGAGTGTAATAAGTATTATAATAGGAGTGTGGGTGTGTGTGATGTATGTCTTCCAACCCCACGTTTTTCCTCCTTTATTTACACCTTATGATGGTTAGATTAGGGAATGTTTCAATTAGCACTACTGATGTGATAAGCATGTTTGCATTCGCTTGTCATACATCTTGCATGCTGGGCATTTCGGCACATCATCTGCTACTTTGCTGCATTTTGTATTTCAATTCCAAGTTGAATACATGTTAGGCATTTGTAGCATTCCATATGCCATGTTTAGAATGCTTGAGCGGAGCACCCGGCTTTGCTATAGTTTGCATTTTTGCATGTGTTGCATTAGGCATTTTACAGTATACTTTCGAGGATCATGCATGATTTACAATATAGTTTGTTTTGGCAAATTGGTACTCGGTGAGTTTTTTTGCTTTAGCATCTTTGCATCTTTGTGTGAGTGGCTGCCATGATAGCATGCTTACCATGAGGCTAACTACTTATGTGATATAAGCGCCTTGAATACTGTGGGTGGAGGTTGGATTATTTGATTGGAACAATTCATCAAATGTTTTAACACGAGTGGCATAAAATCTGCGAGTTTTAAGCCTACTGCTTGGGTAACCAAACCATCTTTCAAAATGAACATGAAATGTTTTGTCCCCAATTGACCGAAGGCGACCCGGTCTTTTGTATCTTTGTCTTGTATCTTTGTCCGCATCACACATAGTAACCTAGGCTATCTAACTTAGAATAGAACGCCTGATGTTTTTCAAAATCGAGATATCATGGTTAGTAGAGGCGGTCTTTGGCCCGACGGCGAAGGGTGCTCTGAAGTGACCTTCTAATCGTACCCAAAGTTCCGAGCCGAGCAACCTTTGGTGATGTCGGATCGTGGCTGGCGCAGTCAGGGGTTTCCTAAATTTCCCATTAAAAAACATTTAGGTAAAGGCGACTCTGCGCTCAGCAAAAGCAGATCCATGTTTGGCACTTCTTTCAAAAATCGAGTTTTCTCAAAGCGATTTGCGGTTGGACTCTCTTTGGTTCCGATTAAACGCGTGACATTGAGTCCTTGGTATGTGACCCCATGGTATTTCATGTAAGCAGGCAGGACTTAACCCTCCGGAGGCGTTGGGGCGTGTCTACACTCATGGCGCCCGCACGTCTGCGTCGCCATCATTAATTATCCTTTCATTTCCCATCTTTTCCATTTCACATTTATCACGTCTTTGTCTTGGCCTTCGAGCCCCGTGCCAATCACCGCCTCTTTATCGGTCTATATTCCTCACGCTCGGCCACCTTTGTGGTTGGCCAGCCTGACAGTCTTCCCTCACGCTCGGCCAACCTAATGGTCTTCCCTCACGCTCAGCCCACCTCACGCTCAGCCAGCCTAACGCTCTTCCCTCACGCTCGGCCTACTTCACGGTCAGTTAGTCTAACGATTTTCCCTCCCGTTCCGTCACCCTCGCGGTCGGGCAACCTAACAATCGACCACTTTAACCCCCACACCCCTGTCCCTACCCAGCCTTGGAAAACTCCCTCCTGCATTGTTATTCCCTTCGATGGACTAAAGTTGCACTCAGAAATAAGGGAACACTGACACTAATGGGCACTCAAGAGAGCCTAACCTATGGTTCAGGGCCCAGTTCACAGCCCAGAGATCAAAGCTCCAATAACTCTGAGAAATCAATGCTGGGTCAGGACTAATAACATTCAAACATTTGTCAAGCAGAGGCCTAGCCACGTAAGCAGACAAAAATCCTGTAGAATTATTGCACCCACACATCAGCCATTAATGAGGCTCTCATAGAATTAAATGTGACAACTCCTTCACGTTGGAGGATACAGATTGACCATGAATGATGCAAGCTAGAATATAGGATTTCGGCCAACACGACAGTCTGGGATGGACAATGAAATGATGAGCAAAGGATATAAGGAAGCTTCCGAGATGCATTAATGTTAAGTTCTTCATCCCCCTCTTCTCTCTCTACACAATCGATTTACTCTATCCTAACTCGATCGTCGGAGTGTCCATTGGGGGATTACCTCCCCCTTGGACCTTTTTGCAGGCACACTTCGTGGATTTCAAGGCTAGCAAATCAATTAGAAGTGTGGATCAGTTCGACCCATCCTCCATTGGAAATGTTGCACTATAAAAAATAATTGTAAAGTAGTAGTGAATCATGCATTGAATTATATAAATAAAACTTATACTTTCAACACTTTATAATTTTATTTCTTCGTTGACATTTTCTTTGAAATTTTTCCTGGAATCTATCTTGTAAAATAAATTTTCACATACTTGTAAAAGAGGTTAGTCAGAGTTGAATTCAATACATTCAAATTTACAATTCACCCCTTAACCTATGTGAATTTTGAATTAAAATGTATTCCTATATGTGCTCCTAATTAACCCGTAATAATAATAAATTGGAAATTTAGAGGTGAACTATTAATAGATTTTAATAGTGGGATTTAATTTCCATCAAGTTCTATTGAAAATAAGTCTTGGTAAAATTGTCACTAAAAATAATTTTTTTGTGACAATTTTTATATATGTCACTAAAAATTGATAATTAGTGACTTTTTTTGTTATGATTTTAATAAATTGTCACTAAAACTTACAATTAGTGACTTTTTTATGATAATTTTTACGTAAAACCTATTAAACAATAAATTCACTAATTAAGACCTATACTTAAATATCCCGAAATTCAAAAGGGTTAGCCCTTTCAATAGCAACAACAACTATAAATTAATCTATTATGTATCATCATGAACAAAAAGTGACATGTTATTCACTTGCGTCCAAGCTTTTAGTTACTTGTTGACGATAATGTCCTGGCAACTGTTAAATTATAATAATTCAACAAAAGCTAAAGTTTCAAATGTGTGACAATAATTAATATATTATTGCCTTTAATTCAAAAGACAAACATGCTTTCATTCATGACATGAAAGTGATTGGTCATTAATTTAAATTAAGCCCCATTTAGTTTGTGGTATTTTGATTAAAAAAGTAAAAAAAATAACCAAAAAAAATTAATAAATTAAAATATCACATTATGTACATTGGTTAATCATTTTTTCTTTATAATTATCTATTCAACTAAAAAAATATTTCAAACACACACTAATATTTTTTCACCTTATAAAAAATTAAAATACTAAAAAATATTAAAATAATCAAATTATCAAACGGACACTAAAATTCTGTTTGGAGACTTGAGTTTATAATTAAAGTGGGTGTTTGAAAAGTTGTTATTTTAGTAGGTTATTTTAATTTTTGGCTATTTTAGAAGGCTAAAATTTTTGTGTTTGGAAAGATAGTTAGATTTTTTTGTAGTTGGATGTGATGTTTGTGAGAGAAAAAATGAAATGATTGTGTGTTTAATATGATATTTTGTCTTATTGACTATTTTAATCTATTTTGTCTTTCAATACTATTTTAACCAAAAAAGCTAAAAAAAACTCTTTCCAAACACTCCTAAAATGTCAAAAAATTATTATAAATTATCACATATTCTTTTTATATTTTACACGCCTTTCTATAAAATTTTAATTAAAACAATCAATTTTGAAACGGGATAAACCATCATGAGATCGAGGATTTCGTCCAAATATTGCCAGCTTCGAGTTGAAGTCAATGCGTGCCTATAATATTTTAACCGTATGTTATATCATTTGTCAAAATTTTTTTTTTTTTAATTATCAGATTTTGTCTGAAAATAAATACTAATACTTTAACAGTATGTTACATCATATGCCCATAAATAATATTTTCATTTTTCATTTTTTCAAGAAAAATATAATAAATGTCATTTGCAGTCGGAAGAGTGGAAATTTTGTATACCATACGCAACCTTAGTTACGATTTTATATTTTTAGTTATGATTTATTGTATTGTTAATTATGATTTATTGTGATATTGTTATGATATTATTTTAATTATAATCTAAAAATTCGTTATTATACTTTATGTGATTTTTAGTTAAAACTCAAAAAAATTTCTTAGTTATGAATCTCATAATATTAAATTATGCCATTTGTGAAAATAAAATTCACAAATAACATAACTCACATAGCATTACCCCAGATCAGTATTGTTAATCTTTTATTTTTTATTTTTGCGTTGAGTAAAATGTTAATAGATTAGTAAATTATGTTAGTACAATGATCTTCCACGTTTCTTCATATGCTCCGTAGCACGTCAAAATATGTGTTTGACAATATTCCCAAAATGACAAAAAAAAAAAAAAAAAAAAACAATTAGGGATGCTTTTAAGATTCAATTTTTTTTTAAATATGAAGTCTCTTGAGAATATGATTTTTTTTTTTTTGGTTAATCAATAACAGATAAATTACAAAAATAAGAAAGAGTGTGTCAATTTAGATTATCATAATACACCAACTCAACAATCACCACAAGAAACAACTCATAATGCAAAGAAAAAAACAACTCAACTCCAATAATCACTCAATGCATAACTCATAATAAACAACACAATCAATCCTTAAAATGGGAGATAAATAATCGATATATATATATATTTCATAATATAGCGATTAATATATTAGTAATTAGATTACAATATATGTCAATATCTCTTCATATACTCGAATCTAAAACTTCACTCATATTGGCACCAAAGTGCCCTTTCCATGACCGCTTAATGTACGTGGAACTTTAATGTAAAATTAAAGTAGGTCTCAACTATTGGTTTAGATATGATCAAATAAATTTAAATTCTTTGTAACAATATCTTTACACCACAAAAAGAAGGACAAAAAATTATTAAGAATTGAATGAAAAATTATCTCATAAAGTTGGCCTTATGAATGAGGTATTAGAAATTGTATATAACTACCATTTTCACATTGGTTGTAGGTGAAAACTTTGATGAGTATTTAAACATCAAGATTTTGATAAGGGCATGAGCCCTTAGAGTATCCAAATTTTCCGAATGAAGGAGTTATGGATACTTCAAGAATGAGTTTCGGCTAATACTAAGCCTCAAGCCCTAAGTCTCAAGATCCACCAACCTAATCTTTTTGAACTAGATTTGTTTGGTGCTGCAGATATACACACGTGTATATAGAGTGTATAACCCACACACTTATTTCCCATAAGTTTTGTACATTACTCCATCAGTTTTGCAGTAGTAATGAGTTGCATTTGTTGCGATCCATCATTGCTTGAAGGCTCCTTCTCTCTTCCCGCATTGTGTATAAAAGGAGGCCATTTTCTTTGGTTTCAACACAAAGGCTTCCATACTATACAAAATTTATGCTCCTATAATCTTCTTCTAGTACGAGAGCAGAGGTGTAGTCTGTTGGATCCAAGGGAGTTGTGGCTGGGCTCCTGGAGTCATCATTAAGCTTTACATCTACAGTAGATTCAGGGGAGATAAGGCTCATGTTGTTTGAATGCTAACAGAATCTAGTTTGGTTTATTTTCTCTGCAGTTTGGTTGTTAGCTGTGGTTGTTTTTGTCTATTTCTGTTGTTTTGTTTGTTGGTTTCTCACCAACTGGCGCTTGGAGCTTTTGTTAGCTCCAAGCTCCTCTTTATTGATGTTTTGTATTTTCTTTGGTTACTTTCATCAATAAAGATTTTCTTTGCCGATCAAAAAAAAATAAATAAAATAATCTTCTTCCAGTACGAGAGAGAGCTGCCACTGTTCGTTTGCCAGAGCTAAACAGAATATTCTTCTACGTTAGTGGGTCTAGACCGTCGTATCCTAAAAGATAGATGTCGATATACCCCCAGCACCTATGGTGAGGCGGCAAATCTATTTTAATGAGACTGTAGTATTACACAGGTTTCGGTTTACTTTCTTTTCCTTAAATTTTATCATATGTATTTCTGTTTATGAAGTTGTATGATGTAATCCCATGTTTTCTTATTTTGTAAATTAATTTAATTTCGTATAAATCTATTTATTTATTTTATTTAATCACAAAATTTGTACAACATGAACTAATCTAGGTTTTTTGTTTTGTTTTTTTTTTATTTTATTTTAATCGGCAAAAGATTTTTTTTTATTAATAATATTCAAAACAAAGGATTAGACATCAATAAAAAAAAAACCATGGGAAATGAAATATATTGTATAGTTTACCATGAATATAATATGAGCATACCAGAATTGACTAGGCTATATATGGTCAGAGAATATAATAATATATCCACCAAATGTTGCATGGTCAATTTTAAACCAATAGTGTTTTCCCTCTCTATTCCCAAACTCCCACCATCTCAGTTTTAATACGCGATTTATAATTACCTTAAACAATAGTAATTGGTAGCCATCTCATGAATTAAAATCACTAAGGTTATATTTGAATTATAAATTTATATAATAATTTAAAAATAAAAGAGGAAAGAAAAAGAAAAAATATGAGAATAATACAAAAGAAACATAAGCTAGATTTTTCTCTATTTTTTTCTTTTTCCAAACTCCCATATAAATTTATGATTTAAACCCAACGTAAAAATAAATATTTGAAAATTTTGGATTCAAATTCCATGCTATCTAGTGGGCAGAACCCATTTCCCAACAGAGAATTGCCAACAAAATTGTTAATCATAAGTCATAACATATGATTTTTTTCTTTATTATTTTCTTCCATTTTCTCAGCAAGCAAACGGAGAAGATGAGAAAAGCAACATATGCCAAAACTCAACTGAATTAGGAGTTTAATATACTCCAAATCGTAAGATGTTATGAGAATTTCAAAAAATGAAATAAGGAGCAACGAAACAATAATTTTGAAAATAGAAAAATCTCACATCATGGTCTTTCACATCGTAAACAGATAGTCCATAAGCAAGCTAGTGAATCAAAGTGAGAATTTTCATATTGTAAACCAAAAAATTATTGAAAAATTAGATTTATTCTCATAAACTTACAATAAATGTATATATACAAAATCAACAAACAAATATTGATGAACGAATTACAAAAAGAAAAAAGAAAAGAAAAGAGAAGAAAGACTAAACCAAGGGTTGAGTAAACCCTAGCTTCAAGCTTCTGACATCAAAGTTTCGTCATCGTCATCGTCTTTTTCAATGGCGATTGAGCTTTATTTTCACTTTGTAGCGACACCAAATCGAGCCATGAGACGTGGGTAAGTGCTGGCATGAGGCAAGCCATCACCGGCGAAGTTCTTCTCTTGAAACGGACAGGGTGGTCCATTGCTGCCGGGGATGTTTGTGCAACCAGATGGCCCTGAAGGAGGGACAGGTACCCTATCAAGTGATGCCATTACCATGGTGTCTGTATTTTTGCCCACCTTTTTGTGTTCTTCTTCATGCAATACCCTACTAGCTGTGCTTGGTTGGAAAAGTAGAAGAACAAGAAGCATTAATATTACAACACTACTAAGAACCCTCATTTTTGTGTTAATTTTGAACAAATATGAGAAGAAACGATAATGGTGAATGCATGAAGGAAAGAGAGAGGGGATGTTTATATAGAAAGATTGAGAGTTCATTTTTATTTTATTTTTTCAATTGAGGTTCTGACTGTTGACTACTAGGTTTCTTCGGTGATACAAATTCTATTGAATAGGTCATAAGGGATAGCGGTTTTTGTTCAAGTTGAATCCCTAGTTTTTGTTATCATTTCTTACCAACTTCCTTGGTATTAAAGTATATCTATGTGTAGAATGATGTAGCATGTGATTTAAATATTGAAATGGTCTTTTTACAGATCAAAGAGTTGAAAAATCATATTATTACAAAATTTAAGACCAAATGATGTGGAGTGACATTTTTAAAAATACAAGTCACTTTTTGATGAATTTTTCTCTTTTAATTGATAAAATTAAGAAATTTCACGTCATTTTGTATTAATTTTACGTATAATTTTTACTGTTTTCATAACACTAGTAAAAAATTACTTACCCAAAAAAAAAAAAAAAAAAACTCCACTAGTCAAAAGAGTTTGATTATTTCCTATCCTTTGTCGATTGGTTTGATACAAAATTGGTCCTACTGAGAGGAAGTTCTTAATACTTTACGGTTACTTGGGCTTGAATAGATTTGAAGTCTGATTTGAAGTGTTGGTGAGTTTGTTAAGTTTTTAAGGAGATTTTATATGTGAATTAATGTAAAGAATTGGTAAATATAAGGAGATGAGGTCACCACGCAAGTCATTATCGGAGTCATTGCCTTCTCTAAACGGAACTCTCTCTCTCCCCCTCTCTGGCACATTTTAATAGGATAGGAATAGATTTAAGGTTGGAAATGGAGAATCAGACTAGGTTCGGAATGGGGTGAAGAAAGGTAATATATTAGATTCACTATAACATGTAAGAGTTTTAGAGGTTAAAAATTTTTTGGTCTTTAAAAATAAAAATCTTATTGCAAAAAATATTTAAAAATCAATTTCTATCGTCGTGAGAATAGTCGTTAAAAGTTCATTCCGAAAAGACAAAAACAAGACTTAGCAACAAAATTTTGAAAATGTCACTAATAAATACACTTTTAAGGACAAAGTAATTTAGTCTCAAAAATGATTTATTTTTTGAGACAAAATTTGGTCCAAAAAAGATAATATTCATTCTAATGTCCAATTTTTGTTACTAAAAATATAATGACACTTTTAGTAACAAAAATATTTAGTTCCTAAAAATAATTTTGTCTATAAATTTTAATTTCTAAAACTTAAATTTTATATAGTGATTTGACCAGATTACATGTATTATTTTTGAAATATTCACACTTTTCCCTCTTCACTTTACAAATTCACTAAAGATCAATGTCGATCAACTTTTCAAGTTTGTTTGCTCTGACTTTTATTAGTCATATGAAATTCATTGTCGAAAATGTACATTCTAAAACTAAACAGAAGAGGGTGAGGGCAAGGTGGAGGGGGTGAAGGGTGGATAAGCAAGCAAATATTAATGTGTTCAGAGATAAATTTAGCTTTTTTTTAAGTAATTTTTTTATGAAATGAAAAAAGTTAATGTGTTCAGAGATAAATTTTTAGTGACTTTTCTAGTTATATGAAAAAAACTTGATTGCCTATGCGTATAACTTACTTTTTGTCTTAAATTCTCATTCTATTAAGACCATTAAGAATATAGTGATCTTTTTACACTGATACTTGATAGTCTTTGACAATCGATACCAAACACAAGTTTTTGTGTTTAATTTTTAACTAACTTTTCAATTGAGAATGGTCACCCCCTTGCCATACCAACCCCTACGGAAACAAGCAATCATACATGGACAAGTGTAAAAGATTGCCCAATCTACCATTTTTGTTCTACATTTGTCTCCTCCCTATCACTTACAGATGATTGTTGATTAGGTCAATTGTCTTCACCAACAATCTTAACTGAACGCCCACTCCATACTCTCTCGGATTGTCTACCACAGACGACCATCAATAACCCCTTCTTTAATTTTTTGCTTGACAATTATTCAATGTCAAACACTATTCAAATTAATCTCAATTATTTATTTTATAAGAATTTTATAAAAATAAATAATTCAAATCTATTTGTGAAATAATCACAGCAATCCCGTGTGCAAATAAAATCAACTAACTAAATCTATTTTTTAACTCCTTGGAACATTAATGAAATCTATAAAATCTCTAACGCTATGTTTCTTTGATAATATTTTCTGTATTTTCTATTATTTGGAACAACATAAAATAAAAATCAACGAAAGCATATTTTGTAATCAACAAAAAAAAAAAAACAAATCTACTTGGACATAAAATGCTTTTTACTTTCAAAAAATGTAAAATATTTTCTCAACTAAGATCTTACCATTAACACCATACTACTGCCACTAGCTACCACCACGCCCACCGTTGTTGCTACCACCACCACCACCACTACACTTTCTCCACCTCTACCCTACCATTGCTGCCACCACCCCACCACCACTAATGCAACCGCTAGTACATTAATTCAAGGACACAACCAAACATAATAAAAGGTTTTCTTCAAAAAACATTTTCTGAAAAAAGTATTGAAACTTGTTGAGGATACTAACTCTGCAGATACTAACTCTACAGCATTACCTACTCAAGCTCAACTCCAGCTCAAAACCTGCACCTGCACCTACTCAGTTCAGTCCTCGGCTCAATCATCAATTTAGTCCTCAGCTCAATCAGTTCAAGAAAAAGAGTTCTATCAATTCAAGTTTACCCTGTTCAACTGCTTTACTAACTACACCTATGGTGGTTAGAGAATCTGTTAGAAGATCTGTTACTAGTTATTAAGTTGTTAACACACGCGTAAAACAGTTAGATTAGTTAGTTAGGTTATTAGATACATATCTGTTGTATATGAGATGTTGTATAAATAAGTGATCAAGTATCATTGATATTTTCAGGAAATGAGAAAGTGATATTTTTCACATGGTACCAGAGCTAGCTAAGCTCTAACGAGCAAGATAACAATGGCTGCTCCTTCATCTCTTTTATCTTCCATTCTATCAAATTTAATTCTTCTCATTTCGAATCTTTCTTCTTTTATTACTATAAAATTAGATTCAACAAACTTCATCATTTTGAAGAGTCAGACCTTCAACATGCTTCGTGCTACCAATCTTTTGGGATATGTTGATGGTACAATCCCTTGTCCTTTATCTAAAGTTGTTAATAACTCTGGTGTTGAATCTGCAAATCCAGAGTTTCTTCAATGAAGTTTAATCGATGCACATCTCTTAAGTTGTCTCACTGCAACATTATCTCCTTCAATTTATTCCACTGTTCTTTAGTTCTATCACTATGCTGAGGTATGGTCTACACTCAATAAGAAGTTCACTTCACTTTCTGGATCTCATGTACATCAACTCAAGAATAAATTGAACTCTATTGTTAAGAAATCTGACTC
This sequence comes from Camellia lanceoleosa, assembly GCA_025200525.1. Taxonomy (NCBI): domain Eukaryota; kingdom Viridiplantae; phylum Streptophyta; class Magnoliopsida; order Ericales; family Theaceae; genus Camellia; species Camellia lanceoleosa. The sequence goes on along the minus strand of CM045762.1, from coordinate 159,616,460 downwards.
CATGGAGGCTTATCTCTCAAAGATTCAAGAGATTGTTAATCAATTGGCTCTTATATCAGTTGTTATTGATGATGAGGATCTTCTTTTGCTAACTTTGAATGGTCTGCCAGATGAATTTGATGCATTTAAAACTACAATTAGAGCTAGATCTGGTACTATTTCTATGGAGGAATTGTCTTCTCTCTTGTGTTCTAAAGCGATTCATATGGATGCAAAGACTAGGAAGTTGTCAAAGCCAACAGTTGCTCTTTCCTCAGTTAAGAAAAAATTTTCACCACAATCTTCTACTTCATTTCAAACCAGAGGTCATAATTTTGGCTATTCTAGAGGTCGCAATTCTTTTCGAAATAATAGAGAAGGCAGATTTTATAAAGGCAATGGTAGATCTAGCAATAATACTGGTACTGGTAGATCCATCATTTCTCCTAGAGGCAGAGGAAGATTTTCTTCTCATTCTTAGTCTAATCTGATTTGTTAGATTTGTGGACGTTTTGGTCACTTGGCTCTTGATTGTTGGCATAGAATGGATTCTTACAATCAGTCCTAGTCTTCTCCTCAGAATCAGGATTCACATAATTCCACATCTAGAGATTTTGTTGCCTCATCTAATGATACATATTCATCTGTTTTTCCAGGTCCATGGTATTTGGACTCTGTTGTCACTGACTATATCACTAATGACTTGTCTAATCTCATATGCTATCAACCATATCAAGGACCAAATCAGGTTACTATTGGAGATGGAAGTTCAGTGCCTATTACTCATATTGGTAATGGAATTTTGCCTACTCCTCACTAGTCTTTCTGCCTCAACAATATTCTACATTCACCTTCAATTATCTCCAATTTGGTTTCAGTCCAAAAACTAGCTCAAGATAATCACTGTGTTACAATTTTTGATGATTCTAACTTTGTGATTCATGACAAAGTTACCAAGCAGGTTCTTCACAAGGGAGTTAACATTTATGGTCTTTACCAATTTTATTCATCTACTTCATTTCCATATGAGTCTCATGCTTACCTAACTAAGGCTAATCCTGAATCTGCTGCTCTGTGGCATAATCGATTGGGCCATCCTTTATCCTTAAAGTTTCATCATCTCAAGCCACATTTGAAGCTGAAATCTCTTCAATATGATAGTCTAGATTGTGTAGATTGTTGTGTTGCTAAAAGCCATAGGCTTCTTTTTCATTTGTCAAATAGCACTATAAATAAGCCCCTTTCACTCATTCATAGTGATGTATGGGGCCTGTAGACGTCCCCGAACGCCCCGGAAGGATGAGTCCCATTCTATTCATTTTGGGCTCACTACAGTTCAGGACTCAAATTGTCACGGTTCTCAATCTGAACCAAAGAGTCCAAATCCGGAAAATCGTTTTGAGAAAATAGATTTTTGAAAGAAGTGCCAAACATGGACTGCTTTGCCAGATATAGAGTTGTCACCTAAATATTTTATTTTTGGGGAAATTTAGGAAACCCTGACTCGTTTGCCTAAGGCCAAGTGTCCGTCATCACCAAAGTTGCCTCGGCTCGGGAATTTGGGTACGATTGGGGCAGGTCATTTCGTGAACACCCCCGCTCGCCCGATCAAAGATCGGCCTCTACTAACCATGATATCTAGTTTTGAAAACATTATGCATTCTTATTCCGGTTATTAGCCTATATTTACTATGTGATGCGCACAGCATACAAGTATAGACTGGATCGCCTGAATTGGAACAAAACATTTCATGTTTGTTTTTGAAAGATGGTTTGCTACCCGCAAGTAGGCTTAAAATGCAGATTTTGCCACCCTCGGGTGGGCTTCGAAAACATGGTTTTGCCACTATCTAGTGGGCTTAAAACTCACGGTTGATGATTTGTTCCAATCCAAATAACCCAACCTTCACCCACTGGCATTCAAGCAGATATATCACATAAGCAAATAGCCTCATGGTAAGCATGCTATCATGGCAATCACTCACACACGTGCAAGAATGCTAAAGAGTAAAAACTTACCGAGTACTCCAAGCCAAAACAGAAACTATGTTAGAAATCCATGCATGATCCTAACTATACAGAAATGCCTAATGCAACACATGCAGGAATGCAACTAAGATAGGCTCGGCTATTCTAAACATGGCATATGGAATGCTACAGCTAACATGTATTCAATTCGGAATTGAAATACAATGCAGTGAGTTATGATGCGCCGAGCCCGGTGCATGCAAAACAGATGAATGAATGCAAACATGCTATCATACTGTATGCTAATTGAAACATGCCCTATTCTAACCATCATAAGCTGGTAAATAAAAGGGAAAAAGACGTGGGGTTGGAAGACATACATCATACGCACGCACACTTATTACAATTGTGCCCTCACTCGGAGGGTCCGAATAAATAATACAGTCCCAAATGAATAATTACAGTCCGAATAAGTACAACACCCTAATTAATTAAGAAATGAACTAGGAAAACAGTAAATTGGCAATGCAAGCTAGGGAATGCCTCAACTCTGCTCCGAATGATGAATGATGCATGTTCGGGTTGCCTTGCGTGGAAATCCATTGCGATGCTCCAATTAGCCTCTGTTTACAATTAAGCCCGGAATATTGTACAAAGCTCTAAAAGGCTGTTGATTCTTGATTTGCTGCGATAGAGAGCAACAAAGGGGCATGGCAATGTATTTTCACATATTTAAGCATGACTACTCTTCGGGGAGCGTAGTCCTCGATCCTCGTGCCACCAATCACGCATCTCGATGCATGATGGCCAATGAGTTGATTTGCATGAGTCAATATGGAATGAATGCACATGAAAACACAACAAGACCTAAACTCCATCATGGGTAATCCGGAGTGTCAGCGACAGGGAATTGAGACACGTTCCGTCACTCGAAATACGAAACCTCCCTCGTTTCCCATGCTTGGGCTAACTCCTATCCCAAATACAATGCAATATGCATGACATGCATGAATGCAATCCTAACATGCAACCTAGCATACGCAATGCTATGAAATGGCATACACAATGCACGATGTAACATGGCATACACGATGCTCTAACATACAACCTAGCATATGCAATGCTATGAATTGAAATGACATACATAATGCATAATGGACTTACACCAACATGAGCACAATATGCAACATCACCAAGCGCTCAATTGGTGACGTCTGAGTCTTAAGGTTGGTCAAAATTGAGGTGTCTACAGTTACCACTCTTTGACAGAACTCGCAAGTCATAAGTGACGGGAGTGAATGTCAAAACCCAGAGACGACCCATTTTTGACAAGGCCAAAGACTTAGACAAACATACTAGATAACAGAGAAATGTACCCGCAGGCATGCCCACAGGCGGGGGGCAAAATGCAAAACGATATGCACAAAGCCGGATGTAACTCAATGATCATGCGAAGCAACAAGCTGTAATGAAGCGAATATTCACAATAGACGCAACAATTATAAGCAAGAATGCAAAGCAACAACTACATTTCATGCAGGAAGAATGTAAGAGAATCACAATTCTCGCTACGTCTCACACGGAGAAGATACAATACCTGCCCGGCTCATCTGGTCGTGCCAGCCTCAAATGAACCGTACATACAATATCGTGCCTCATGCTGCTGGAGGTCTTTCGCTTCTTTTTAGTCGAACCACAGGTACTACTTTTCTCCCTGACTATGGTCGCAGCTTTCCCTATTCTCCAACAGGGTGACAGACTAGGTTGGTTCAGTATCCAGAATTGAGGTACATACACATGCTATCTCAATCTATGGGGCTGCCATATAGATTTCAAGTCGAGGATATACCTCTGGGTATTTAAACCAGACTTTAGTCTCGGAAATCCCGAACCTTTGCATTCTAGGCAAGAGCCATTCAAACTCTAGTTTCCACCATCTCAGTTGGTCTCCTAGGAACTCACCACAAACAAAGGTAGGTGGCTATACCAGACCACCGAAAGTCGTTTGGGCACGACAAACACCAAAGGAATTGCACCTTTAGAGGATTTAAGGTCTCCTAGACAAAAGAGTGCACAAGACAGTGCGATGCAGGGTGGATACACAAGACAGTGCGATGCAAGTGAGTGCACAGGACAGTGCTAAGACAAAGGATGTGCAAGACAACGCGAGTGATAATGCATGCACCATGCAAGTAAAGTGCACAAAATAGTGTGATGCGCAAAATAACGCGATGAAATGCATCTACAATGCAAGACTAGGCATATAGGTTACGACACAGCATTCCATTCATTTGGCACACAGCTCACTTCGGGCACATAGCTCATTTCGGGCACGCAGCTCACTTTGGGCACACAGCTCATTTCGGGCACACAGCACATTTCGAGTACACAGCTCATTTCAAGCACACAGCTCATTTCGGGCACACAGCTCATCTTGGGGGCACACAGTTCATTTTTCGGGCACACAGCTCGTTCTTTGGGCACACAGCTCATTTCAGGCACACAGCACATTTACGGTACATTTCGGGCACACAACTCATCTTGGGGGCACATAGTTCATTTTTCGGGCACACACTGCTTTCGTTCTTCGCACATACTGCTCTTCTGCACATAGCTCAATTTTCGGCACATAAATTTTCGCACACAAACATAACCGCTCAATCAACTGAACACTCAGTCCATAACACAGCATTTGGTTTGCATTTTGAACACACAGCTCAAGCACTTGAATTTCTGGACACGCAGCTCAAACTTTTGGCGTGAACACGCAACCCGCATTTTTGAAATCTAAACACACAGCTCAAACTTTTGTGGTGAACATGCGACCCATTTTTCTTCAAATCTGAACACACAGCTCAAACTTGTTGTCGTGAACACAGCCCACAGTTTTTGAAAGTTGAACACACAGCTCAAACTTTTGAATTTCTGAACACGCGGCCCATTTTTGATTGTGAACACGCAACACTCACTTGTTGAAAGTTGAACACGCAGCCCAAACTTTTGAGGTGAACACACAGCACACACTGGTTGAGAGTTGAACACGCAGCCCAAACTGTTGAATTTCTAAACACGCAGCCTATTTTTGATTGTGAACACGCAGCACACGTTTGTTGAAAGTTGAACACACAGCTCACTGTTTTTGAAGTCTGGACACACAGTCCAAACACTTGATGTTGAACACACAGCTCGAACTTTGAATTTCTGAACACGCAACCCATTTTTTGATTATGAACACGCAGCACACACTTGTTGAAAGTTGAACACGCAGTCCACTGTCTTTGAAGTCTGAACACGCAGCCCAAATTTTGAGGTGAACACACAGCACACACTGGTTGAGAGTTGAACACGCAACCCAAACTGTTGAATTTCTAAACACGCAGCCCATTTTTGATTGTGAACACGCAGCACACACTTGTTGAAAGTTGAACACACAGCTCACTGTTTTTGAAGTCTGGACACACAGCCCAAACACTTGATGTTGAACACACAACTCGAACTTTGAATTTTTGAACACGCAACCCATTTTTTTATTGTGAACACGCAGCACACACTTGTTGAAAGTTGAACACGCAGCCCACTGTCTTTGAAGTCTGAACACACAGCCCAAATTTTGAGGTAAACACACAGCACACACTGGTTAAGAGTTGAACACGCAGCCCAAACTGTTTGAATTTCTGAACACGCAGCCCAAATTTTGAGGTGAACACACAGCACACACTGGTAGAGAGTTGAACACGCAGCCCAAACTGTTTGAATTTCTGAACACGCAGCCCAAATTTTGAGGTGAACACACAACACACACTGGTTGAGAGTTGAACACACAGCTCACTGTTTTTGAAGTTTGAACACACAACCCAAACACTTGATGTTGAACACACAGCTCGAACTTCAAGATGAACACACAGCACATAGTTTTTTTTTTTTGAAGCCTGAACACACAGCTCAAACACTTGACTTTCTGAACACGCAGCTCAAATTTTGACTATGCACATGCAGCACACACTTGTTGAAGGTTGAACACGCAGTCCACACTTTTGAATTTTTGAACACGCAGCTCATTTTTTATTGTGAACATGCAGCACACACTTGTTTGAATTTGATCACGCAGTCCAAACTTTTGAATTTTTGAACACGCAGCTCATTTTTTATTGTGAACACGCAACACACACTTGTTTGAAGGTTGAACACGTAGCCCAAACTTTTGATGGTGAACACATAGCCCACTGTTTTGAAAGTTGAACACACAGCCCAAACTCTTGATGGTGAACAAACAACCCACTATTTTATTTGCACGTAGCGCATATTGAACACATAGTTCTTACATTTCACTTTTGAACTCACATCTCATTCATTTCATTTCTGAACACGCAGCTCACACATTTCAATTTTTGAACACGCAGCTCATTACACAACACTGCTTGATCTAAACACATGGCTCATAACACAGTATTCTTTTAATTTTGAACACACAGCTCATTCTGAACATACCGGATGCGATGACGGAACTTGCCGAAATTGAAACAAACTCAGATGCCCGACATTTTTTCCTTTTTTGTTTTGCTTCGAAGTCTGGAACCTATATAGCTTCAGATAGGTCCCGGTTTTACTGTTTTCACATGACTCGGGTTGAACCCTACAATTTTTTAAAGAATAAAATCTCATTTTGCACAAGCATAGAGAATGGCACAGCACTTTGAACACAAAGTGATTTATTTTATTTTTTTTTTGAAATTGAAATTGAGAATGATTTCTCAACCGGGTATTGAGCCTATAACTGACCACAGCCAAAACGACTCAACAACGGAAAACAAAAGTAAAACAACCTAAACACAATTCAACAAAGAAAAAACAAGGTAAAACAACCTAAACACACCGAGTGACACTAGAAACGACTCAAAACAAGAATTGAGAGAAAGCAAAAGACACGACACTCAGACGTATTGGAAAGACGAGAGAACTCTCAGATCGCGAGGAACCAGTTTTTTTGGGTATTTGTTTCCCAACCTTTCTAATTGGTGATTCTCACATCACTTGGCCCTCAAGCTCTGTTTTTCACGAAAAAGCCATTTTCTCACTTTTTCTCTCAACTCACATCTCTCTATTCTTCAATCTTTCATTTTTTTATCTCTCCCCTGGGTGGTTGATGGATAAACAGGAAGTTCTTGGGCTCGCGCCCTAGATTTCGGCCCTTTGTTGACAAATTTCTTCAATCGTGCCTTTTCCCAGTAGAGTGCCCTTTCTGGCAAGTATGGTGCCCTTTCTAGCAAATGTACTGACAACGGGGAAAAGACAGGAAGCCTGATTCAACTGTGTCCCTAGTTCATTATTTTGACCATCTATTTTTTTTGGCTTCTGCTTAAAACAATTTTAACTAAAATGAGAGTTGGATTAACGTGCTTGTTCGATTTTCTGATTTGAAATCATGCGAGTTAGGTTATGAGCACTGAAAATTTTCCTTTTTTGGGTCCAAGAAATGGTCCAATTTTGGAATGATGGAATACTTTTCGAGAGAATTAGTCAACTTCATTAAAAATTCTCAAAAACTATTTTTGCAAACGGCCACTGCTCAACGAGCATAGAACCCACTCTCGAGATGCACAACCTCAGATTCGAAGGAAAATTGCCCCTTGCTTGAGGGAAGCTGCGTGGCAACGGAAAGTTGCCCCTTGTTTGAACGGCACCGCAGCGCATTGAATGGCAACGGAAAGTTGCCCCTTGTTTGAATGGCACCGCAGAGCATTGAATGGTAACAAAAAGTTGCCCCTTGTTTGAATGGCACCGCAGCGCATTGAATAGCAACGGAAAGTTGCCCCTTGTTTGAATGGCACCGCAGCACATTGTAGTCAATCCTGAGAGTGACGAACACAACCAAATTCTCGGATATAGAGAAGGCGAAAATGATTAAAACCATTACATGGGCACAATTAATTTGAAGTGTTTCACAGTTGGACTTCAGAATGAAGTTGCCTACGTATCCCAAAGATAGGAATCAAGCCTTACGTAGTTCGGGGTAAGGTACACTCGGGTATTGACCTCTCCTTTTGCGCTCTAACTTTTGCCAAGGCCGCCCTTTCTGGGTTTTCAACCTTGCAAGCTTTGTTTTTCTTTTCTTTTCAATTCGTTTCATTTCTTTTTTCATCTTTTCTTTGCATTTTTCTTCTCTTTCTTTTTTTTCATTCTTTGCATTTCTTTTCTTCTCTTTTTTTTTTTTTTTGTTCTTTTTCTTCTTTTCCTTGCTCTAACTTTTGCCTGGGTCGCTCTTTCAGGTTTTCGGCCCAGCGAGCCTTTCAAGGGTAAAAGTGTAGCTTTGTCCATGTCAAATGGTTTTGAGATCCTGAAGTCATCTGAATCTAAGAGAATGGCTACTATTCACTGACGATGCAAGAGTCCATCCAATGGGGGGCTGAACTTGCCCCTAGTGTTGTGGATAGGAACTCAGTTGTCCTTCAGTGATACCTTCTTTTTTCTTTCCTTCTGGAATTTGGCATTCTTGTCAATCTTTATCTTTGACTCTTCGAGCACAATTTGGCATCTTTTGCCCCTAGTTCGAGTGGTGCTTCTGATCTAGCTTTGCAAGCTTCTTTTGAGGACATCTGATCTTCTTGATCTGACTTCCCTGCCCCTAGTTCGAGGGCTGCTTCTGATCCGGCCACATAGGCCTCACATTGTGGTTGACCATTGAACATTCTAAATCTAAGTTCAAGGTTCGAAAGCAAAGGGTCGAGTCTCGAGGTTGAGAGCGATCCTAGGCTACATAATCTCAAGAGTGATTCCACACAGGTCTTCACAAGACGGCGCAAAACATTTTTGAAACCTTTTAAGAAAGCGACTAATCGCTCGCGCTGAAGACAGTGTAGAACCAATCTAGATCAAGCCAAGATCTTTCTCAGTACTCACATTAACAAACATGATCTCAATCATTAAGGGCTTAGCAAGTCTCTCTTTCTCTCACTTGATCAAATTTTGCAAATCTTGAGGAATTCCTTCCTCTTTGTTTTCATCGCAGTGTTAAATTTTTTTTTTTGAAAAACTTAGGTCAATACAATGACTTATAGGCACAAAAGAGCAGGTGAAATGCGCTGTCGTTTCATTCTAAACTTGCTGGCACAACGAGCTCAAAGTAGCAATAGGCACAAAACATGACAGCCACAGCCGTTTGATTCAAATTTCTGGGTTGCAACTGGCTCCATAGCAGAAACAAACTCAGGAGAAAGCCAAAAAGATATACACAAAACAAAAGAGTGATATCCGAGGTAACACCCCCGAAATCACCAAACTTCTATACAACATGACTGACTCGACACAACATGACAGACCCAACCGACATAGTACAAAAAGACAGCTTCTATACAACAAAACTGACTAAATACCCAAGTCAGAAAGTGCAAAACTGGCATTCGCGAATGCTTAAAAGTGCATGCCATACACCATATCCGAATGCAGGTGGACCAACTTCTGATCACATCACATTATCCCCCTAAGTTCACCGATCCGGTGCTGATAGACTTTGCTGAGCTTGGCGGGAGGATGACCTCGTTGTCAAATGGATCCTGTACTTCATGGCGAAGACGAAAGCAGTTGTCGGTAGTATGGCTAGTTTGTTGATGGTACGCGCAGTACTGGGTAGCATCATGCATAGCCGGAAGAGGGTTCGGGAGAGGCCGAGCCTCAAAGGGTTTGAGATGGCCTTGTCCAACAAGGATTTGGAGAGCTTTGGACAAAGGCATATAGAGGGCATGGAAGACCCTCCGACCTCGGGGTTGGTACTTCGAGGTTTGCTGACTTTTGCCGGACGCACTAGCAAAAGGATCGGCAGGTGTTTCCTTAGCCTTCTGATTCTTTCCCGGTGCAGAGTTGGGATTGGAGGGAACTGTGCTAGCATGACGGGGCCTATCCCGATTTTCTGCCTGGCTGGAACTCCCCTTGGTTGGAGTGGGGAAAACATCATCCACAATTTTAGCCACCACTGCGAATATTTGCTGTTTACTCAATCCTCCGGCTTTCAAAGCCTCGACTGCCCACAGCAGTTGTTCAACAGGATCGGCATTTGTTCCTACCTTATTCTTACCTCTGACCTCAGCTTGATCGAGGGTTTGGGTTGCTATATCAGAGCGAAACCCGGTTGTTGTTGTCATGGCATGGCCATAGCTTGAGACAGCCTCAGGTTGGCTGAGCTTTATCATAATTCGCCTCAATAGCGGGGGCTCCTGCGGTACGCAATTCCCGACGTAAGATGGGGTTGGTGGCGAAGCCGACATCCCGTAGGCGAGATCAGCCACAGATCGCTGAAGATCGTCGATCATTCACATCAATTCAAACGTGGTGGGCTCACGAGCTTGACACAACTGTGGCGTCCAGACTAGGCACGTGGCCGGCGACCTGGGCGGATGCGGTACATCAACATTGGTCTCATCTTGCAAGATGATTCCTTGGTCTAATACGGCTGCCATAATGTAACGACCCAGAAATTCTTTCCTCCGCTCGAGCGGAGGAGTGGCCGCTCGAGCGGACTTTTGGGGTTTCCAGCAAATTTTCAGACGGCCCGAGATTCTCGAGTTGTGATTCTCCGCCGAGCGGGGAGTTTACGCCGAGCGACTTTGTTGAGTCTTAGGCCGAGCAAGATTTGGGCGCTCGAGCGGGTCGCCTGAGTAAGGTTGATTCTGAAGCATGTGGACTCATTTTTGATGTTCTTCTTAGTGTATTTGAAATGTTCTTATCTTATTTTGGGATATGGATTGAGATGATAAGATGAGGGTAAAGTAAGATTGAACCAAACACCTTAATTTGAGTAATTCATTTACGACCAACCGTCACTCTTTTGACCTTTTTTTTATCCACACTTTGAATTTGGATGTGAGGTTAGAACCATTGGAAAGCTTATCTCCGGGCTTCAATTTGACCACAAGAATGACCTAAAACGGAGTCCGAATGAGAGAATTATACCTGTTCAAAGTTTTGGAATCAGGTTGAAAACAGTCCGCTCGAGCGGGAATTTCTACGCCGAGCGGAGATTACGGACAGCAGCTTTTAAACCAGATTTTTGGATCATTTCTTCCATTTTCCTTTTCCTTCTTCTCTTTTCTCTCTAGGTCCGAAAACCCTAGAGGTTTGATCCCCAAATACTTCCTTTTTCCTTAGATTTGAGCTAGATTTTCCACCAAGGAAAGAAGAAGAAGTGAAGATCAACTTTTCCAACCGATTAGATTTTGGGATTTCGAGAGGTTGCGTTCAACCTAGCTTCTTTGCTTCTAATTTCGAGGTAAGGGGTTCTCTTAGCCTTGAATGTTTATGATTCGAAGTGATTTTGTTGGTACCTTGAGATTTTGGTGACATTTTGGAATCTTGAGTTAATTATGGGCTAGGGACACTTATGGTTTAATGTTTATGCACAATTGGGGCTTCCACTCTACTTCTCAAAGGATGTTGAATGTTTTAGCATATTGGCATATAGTAATTGTTGATTTGGTGATTTCACTAAGAAAAGAGAAGAAACCCCCAATTTCCTTGGAAACCCTAAGTTGATTAGTGTTGATAATCAATGTATTGGCTCAAGTGGAAGGTAGAGTAACGAAATTTAAGTGTTGAATGATATGTATTCAAGTTGAATTAGAATTTGGAAATGTTTGAAAGCTATGTTTAGAATTGCAAATGAATTTGTTATAAATGTTGGAATTTATGCTATCATGTAAAGGGAAAATTAGAGAAATCATCTAATTAAGGATATAGATGATATGAACTTGGTTTTAGAATGATAAAATAGGATTCAAGGATTTATTGTGAATTATGTAAGGTCGTAAATTGTATTGATGAACCAAGTGATGTTGATTATGTTGGATAATGTTGTATTGAATAATAGTGGCAATTAAATGGTGTTGTATTATGATGAATTGTGTAGGGTCAATTACGAGGCGGACCAAGCGTCTAATCATCGTGAGTAATAGTACTCCATACGTACATTATTTTCCATTAATAATCATTGTTAATAACATTTTGTTCTCCGTGGAAATATGGTGACATGTATGTGGATTGAGGATTGATGTAACCTATGTGAAGCGTGGAAAGAGTTGGCCTTATTCGTGTTTCGCTCCTAGTTCAGATTATCGGTAATGTACTAATCTAAAAGTTATGTATGATATCGCATAATAAAGGGAGAAGACTTATTAAGATGATGGACTTAAGTGAACAAAAGGGTAGTGGAAATGTTGTTTTGATTAATTGGGATTACTTACTATTGGCAACATTATTAATGTTCTACTGTCCGTAAACTATCTGCATTGATTTGTGGTGAACAAGAGAAACAATAAGGCTCATGTATTCTGACTCCTTCTGTTTTGTCAGTGATGAGACGATTATGCCTATGTGTAATAAGCCATGAGATGATTTGTGTATCCTATGGTCTGACCATGTTCATATGAATTTGAGACTGCTCAGATAATCAAAAATATGGAAATGTAATAATAAAAGGTTTACGTATATATTAGTATGCGTTACGGGCGAAAGGCTATTCGGATATTTGTGGGCCGATGGCCGTTCTGTTACGCTTTATGCATTCCGTCACGCTTTATGCGTTCACATTTCGGGCTTAAAGTTGCTTTGTTAAAGAAAAATCGGACCCATGTTGTTTGAGATATATTTACGTAACGTAGTTAATCATATACTTCGCAGCTTATATACTTTATTGTTTGGGTTGAACATTACATGATTTACGTACTATTATTCAATTGAGCTTGACTCACTTTATTTTGTGTCTGCTTCAGAGGCACTCAACCTCGAGGTCAACCTTAACTCGTGGCTTCCGCTACGTTGCCAAGCCTTGGGTGTCTAAGCCGTTAGATGTTGACCGCTTAAGTTTGGAGTTTTATTAAGTTTTAATTTATACCCTAAGTGTTTATTAAGCTTGATGTATATGTATATGTATTTAGCTATCTCCGTATATACGCCAATGTATATTTATCTCGCTTTATGTTCTCATTCTGCGTGATCCCGCATAGTAGTGGTAGCTCAATGGATATTATTTTATACTATTATATCATATTAAATGCTTCCGTTCAGGCCCCGTAGATATTATTTATCAGGTTTGGTGTTTATGTTCGAATGGGTCATGCCCAAATTTTTAGGGGCGGGTTTGGGGCGTGACACATAACCACAATTTCCTCCGAACTTTGCGTCATCATAAGTCCGCTGAACTGAATGGTGACTGACGGATCAAATATCTATCTTGCCTCAACGAAGGAGAACACTGGTTATTCTGTACTAAATCTCTGAACCCTCCTTGAAAGAGAAAACACGCAGCATTTCAATTTCAATCAATACGTACATGGACATGGTCAAGCATCAGATTCGACCATCGATCATCAGCCCCAAACATCGCCCCCAAATCAATCGACATGCAGATATAACTGATTCCTAAAATACTGAACTAGTGCCCGCATGCCTGATTCCCAAACTTTCGAACTGATACATGCATTCCCTGTAGAGAAGCACTCTAAAAGCACATAACAGATAAGTGAGAGCCAAAACACCCCTATGTTGGGGTAAGGTTTTCCTGTCCTATTTTATCAGGAGCTAGGGTTTTACTATGTACGCAGTGGTTTCAAACAACCTAACATCGGGTAAGCAACCTGCCCTAGCTTAGAATGGTCACTATGGATTACGAATATGCACTAGGTCGAATGGTCAAAAAGGTGCCCCGGTAAAATCGGGGTTTGTGTTCCCATACTGGCAGAACCCGTAACCGGTAAGCTTTATGGCACGCAGCCTCTGGCAAACCGCTCAAGAATAGCAGATGGCAAACACGGTGTCCTAGGCGCACCAATGCACATGCAATGCAAAGAAACACATAAGTGTAATCAAAACAAGATATCATGAGTTCGAGTCAAGTTCTCCAAGTCTCCAGCGGAGTTACCAGAAACTGTAGACGTCCCTGAACGCCCCGGAAGGATGAGTCCCATTCTGTTCATTTTCGGCTCACTACAGTTCAGGACTCAAATTGTCACGGTTCTCAATCTGAACCAAAGAGTCCAAATCCGGAAAATCATTTTTTGAAAATAGATTTTTGAAAGAAGTGCCCAACATGGACTGCTTTGCCAGATACAGAGTCGCCACCTAAATATTTTATTTTTGGGAAAATTTAGGAAACCCTGACTCATTTGCCTAAGGCCAAGTGTTCGTCATCACCAAAGTTGCCTCGGCTCGAGAACTTGGGTACGATTGGGGAAGGTCATTTCGTGAACACCCCCGCTCGCCCGATCAAAGATCGGCCTCTACTAACCATGATATCTAGTTTTGAAAACATTATACATTCTTATTCCGGTTATTAGCCAAGATTTACTATGTGATGCGCACAGCATACAAGTATAGACTGGATCGCCTGAATTGGAACAAAACATTTCATGTTTGTTTTTGAAAGATGGTTTGCTACCCGCAAGTAGGCTTAAAATACAAATTTTGCCACCCCCAGGTGGGCTTAGAAAATATGGTTTTGCCACTATCTAGTGGGCTTAAAACTCACGGTTGATGATTTGTTCCAATCCAAATAACCCAACCTTCACCCACTGGCATTCAGGCAGATATATCACATAAGCAAATAGCCTCATGGTAAGCATGCTATCATGGCAGTCACTCACACACGTGCAAGGATGCTAAAGCGTAAAAACTTACCGAGTACTCCAAGCCAAAACAGAAACTATGTTAGAAATCCATGCATGATCCTAACTATACAGAAATGCCTAATGCAACACATGCAGGAATGCAACTAAGATAGGCTCGGCTATTCTAAACATGGCATATGGAATGCTACAGCTAACATGTATTCAACTCGGAATTGAAATACAATGCAGTGAGTTATGATGCGCCGAGCCCGGTGCATGCAAAACAGATGAATGAATGCAAACATGCTATCATACTGTATGCTAATTGAAACATGCCCTATTCTAACCATCATAAGCTGGTAAATAAAAGGAGAAAGACGTGGGGTTGGAAGACATACATCATACGCACGCACACTTATTACAATTGTGCCCTCACTCGGAGGGTCCGAATAAATAATACAGTCCCAAATGAATAATTACAGTCCGAATAAGTACAACACCCTAATTAATTAACAAATGAACTAGGAAAACAGTAAATTGGCAATGCAAGTTAAGGACTGCCTCAACTCTGCTCCGGATGATGAATGATGCATGTTCGGGTTGCCTTGCGCCGAAATCCATTGCGATGCTCCAATTAGCCTCTGTTTACAATTAAGCCCGGAATATTGTACAAAGCTCTGAAAGGCTGTTGATTCTTGATTTGCTGCGACAGAGAGCAACAAAGGGGCATGGCAATGTATTTTCGCATATGTACGCATGACTACTCTTCGGGGAGCGTAGTCCTTGATCCTCGTGCCACCAATCACGCATCTCAATGCATGATGGCCGAGGAGTCGATTAGCATGACTCAATATGGAATGAATGCACATGAAAACACAACAAGACCTAAACTCCATCATGGGTAATCCGGAGTGTCAGCGACAGGGAATTGAGACACGTTCTGTCACTCGGAGTACAAAACGTCCCTTGTTTCCCATGCTTGGGCTAACTCCTATCCCAAACACAATGCAATATGCATGACATGCATGAATGCAATCCTAACATGCAACCTAGCATACGCAATGCTATGAAATGGCATACACAATGCATAATGTAACATGGCATACACGATGCTCTAAGATACAACCTAACATATGCAATGCTATGAATTGAAATGACATACACAATGCATAATGGACTTACACCAACATGAGTGGACCTCAGCCACACTCACATCAGTTGCCATAAGATGAAAATGAGACACTCGAGATGCGTGCACACATGCACGCAAACCGATGACCAATCCTAAGGCATAAATGCCACTCTAACAAGGCATGGCAAGGCATGAAATATGGCATGCGAACATGCAAGTTCCAGCACTGAAATGTGATGCAAAATGATCCCGAAACATGGATATATGTCATACAATGCATGGAATGGTCCCGAAACTCAAAACTAAGCACATATATTGACCTATAGCTATACAAAGGATGCATTTTTTTGACTATGAAGCACAAAGACAGAGCCAAGGCAGTCCCAAAACATGAACATTTCTAGCTCAAAGCATGGCCAAAAGATGCTAGCAAGATGGACTAAAATAGCATGCAACTTTGACTAGCAAACATGGTTTACATGGCATGTATATAAAGCATATGAAATTTCACCAAACCAGCAAAAATTAGTGAACAAAACATGTGAAAATATGCCCAAATAAATATGGAAATGCAGCCAATGCATGTAAAAATGAGGGGCTCATTTGGAAGGGCATACAAGAGGTTATTAAGCACATGCGTCAAGGACACTTAACATGGAAAAATTAACTCTGGAAATCAAACATGATAGCCCTAAAACCCATCAAATTGGCCCTGAAATCAGTCAAAAAAGCATGCAAGATAGGGCCTCTTTGGAAGGCCAAAAAGACCATCAAGCAAAACAAGGTGAGAGGGGTTCACCCCCCTCTGCTTTTGAGGCTCAAAACAGTGTTCTAGCCACTGAAAATCCACTGGATTTCAGTGGCTAGAAGGCCAAACGAAGCATGCAACAAGGGCTTAGTTGTAAGGCTCAAAATAAGAGGCAATCAAGCATACAAGGAAGCATATGACCTTAAACAAAAGAATGCCCTTAATAAAACCTCAATAGGGCCTCAAAAAAAGACCTTTTTTAGTTTAGGTCGAGGTCCAAAAAGGCTCACAAATAAGGCTAATGTACCATGCAAAAACAGCCCTAAAAGAGAGATTGAACAAACAGGGCAGAAAAAGGCCTCAAACAGCAAAGAGCCCTTCAACAAAGTTTAAGAGAGGCTCAAAATAAGATACTTTATAGTTTATGGAAAATCTCAAATATGCTCACAAGTAAGGCTAAAATATGATGCAAAAATATCCCTAAAAGAGAGATAAAGGGCAAGAGGCAGTAGATGGCCTCAAAAAGCAATGAGCCCTTCAACAAAGTTTAAGAGGGGCTCAAAATAAGGCATGTTACAGTTTGTCTCGAAGCCCATAAATGCTCACAAGTAAGGCTAAAATATGATGCAAAAATAGCCCTAAAAGAGAGATAAAGCACAAAGGGTGAGTAGAAGACCTCAAACAGAGAAAGATCCTTGATCAAACATGAAGATGAGCTCAAAATAGGACTATTTTCAGTTCAGGTCAAAACCCAAAAATCTAAGAAAAAGGGGCTAAGAGATGAAGCAAAATAAGGCTAGAAAAGGGAAAAAGAGGACTCACCCTTGTAGCACAGGTTTCTAGCAGCTTTTGATCCAAGAAAAGGAGCTCCTAACCTCTGAAAATCAGCCTCAAGATGTTGGAATGGAGTGTGGAGGTGATAGGCTATGAGTTGGTGTATAAATCATGCAAGAACAAGGTGGTTTTTGAGGCTTGGAGTATAGATATATGGTTGTATGTATAATAGTGCCTCAACTAGTTTTCTAACCCTTAGAAATGGAGTAGGGTGCTGGTTATATAGAGGGAGAGGAGCCAAAGAAAATGGGGAGAAAACCAATTCAAATTTCCCCCCAAAAGGGCAGACCCTCGGGCAGGGGGTTTGGTACAAAACAGCTGGCACAACTGGAACACACTCAGGATGGCAAACATGGCCTGCCAGGTTTAAAAGGCCAAGGTGGTAGGCCGACCAGGGGTCAAAAGGTTCAAGTAGAATTACTGGTCGGCCATACCAGAAAGGTGGCCTCCCAGGTGAGTAGAACACAACTGTATGGTCAAAACCCAGAAAATGTGAACTAGGAGAGAGAAAAACCAATTTTTTAGAGGGGTTTAAAAGGGTCAAGAAGAATTGCTGGCTGGCCTACCCATATTGGTGGCGTCCCAGGTGTGTACAACACAATGGTGTGGTGGAAAGTCAAAAAAGTGGCCCGGGAATGGGAAAAATCAGCTTTCTAGTGGAGAAAACGGGCGATGAAGAGCGATGAAGGAATAAAGTTGGTTTTCCAGAAAAATTGCTGGTCTCCCACCCTTCTACAACCTTTCTAACAATGAAAATAAGGTCTCCGCCAAAAATGAACCCAAACCGATGCAAAACGAAGGTTCGGGGGCCAAAACGCGCGGCCCGGGGCCCCGAAAACAGGCTGTTAAGCATCGGAGGTGGCGTATGACCACGAAGTTGGTCTCTTGAGCCACAGTGTCTCTCAAAAGGGAGGAAACAAGGTGTATGTCAAAAACCAGAGCAAACGGAGGTGGTTAAGCGGTCCCGAACCGAGGCACACGGCCGATGGCTCCGAAAAACCGAAAACCGGGCTCCAAATGGGAAAAATGGCCTACGACCAAGAAACATAGCCTACGGCCACTGAGAGATGGTCTACGAGACCTCTCCCTCCCTTCGGGAAGAGAAAACGGAGAAAACGTGACCTGGTTCACAAACCGAGGCGAAGCATAAAAGAGCTTCGAAGTCCGGAAGCAAGGCTCGCAGCCGAGACTCCGCAACCTCAGAACGAGCACAATATGCAACATCACTAGGCGCTCAATTGGTGACGTCTAAGTCTTAAGGTCGGTCAAAAATGGGGTGTCTACAGGGCCCTTTTCATTCTTCCTCTACTTTCAAGTATTATGTTCTTTTTGTTGATGAATTCAGTAAGTTCACTTGGTTATATCCATTGACTTACAAAGTGAAGTGTATGATAAATTCTTAGAGTTTAAAGCCTATGCTGAGAAACAATTTGAGACTGTTTTGAAAATTCTTCGAACTGATGGTGGTACTGAGTATTGTAATGCTAAAATGAAAATTTTTATTTCAACTCATGGTATTGTCCATCAGCATTCTCGTCCTTACACTCCTCTACAAAATGGCACAGCTGAGAGAAAGCGTAGACATATCATAGAGACTACTGTCTCTTTACTTCATCACTCTTTTGTGCCTCTCAAATTTTGGTTTGAGGCCATAGCTACAGCCACTCACTTGATTAACAGACTTCCTTCCACTCAGTTAAATCATAAGACTCCATTTGAGAACTTGTTGCACCAAGTTCCTGATTATTCATTTCTTAAGGTGTTTGGTTGTCTTTGTTATCCTTGGCTTCCACAATACTCCTCTTATAAGCTACATCCTAAATCTCTTCTTTGTGTATTTCTTGGTTATTATCCTTTTGCTAAAGGTTACAGATGTTTTGACATTGCTACTGTAAAACTCTATCTTTCAAGACATGTCATTTTTAATGAATTTGTTTTTCCTTTTGCTGCATCTTCTTCCTCTGATTCTGTTCTTTCTTTTCCTCAGCTTCAGTTCTTCTTTTGGTCTGTTGTGTCTTCATCTAATCTTTCTACATGTAATTCTTCTTTTTCTAACATGTCTCCATTTGTTTCTCCCTCTATTTATGCTGCTGCTACTATTTCTAACAGTCCTACTTCCAATCAGGCTACTGCTATTTCTTCTCGTTCTCATTCTCTTATTTCTTCTCCACCTGCTGCACCTTCTAATTCTTCTATTGCACCTGTATCCATTCCCATTTCCTCTATTTCCATTAATTTTCCTCATCTTCCTTCTTCCTTTAATGTACATCCCATGGTTACTCGATCCAAGTCTTCTTCACATTGTTTGATTCATACTAATTCTCAACAGCCTTCTGTTACCTCTGCTCCTCTTTGTTCTGATATTGAACCTCCTTCATATAAAGAGGCTCTTCATTCTCTCATTTGGCATAAAGCAATGACAGATGAAATTGATGCCTTATATAAGCAAAATACTTGGTCTTTGGTTTCTTTGCCTCTTGCTAAAAATGCTATTGGTTGCAAGTGGGTATTTCGAGTTAAAAGAAATTCAGATGGTACTATTGCTAGGCATAAGGCTCGACTTATTGCCAAGGGTTATCTTCAACAAGAAGGGATTGATTTTCAAGAAACTTTCAGCCTAGTGGCAAAACTTTCCACTATCAGAATTTTGATTTGCTTGGCTCTTCATCATGGCTGGCCCTTGAAACAGTTAGATATATCTAATGCCTTCTTGCATGGTATACTAGAAGAAGAGGTGTTTATGCTCCAGCCACTTGGGTTTGTTAATTCAGCTCATCCTCACCATGTCTGTCTTCTAAAAAAAGCTTTATATGGTTTAAAACAGGCCCCTAGAGCCCGGTACTCAACATTTTCCACCTATCTACTCTTTCAAGGATTTTACAGTAGCAAGTGTGACTCTTCCTTGTTTATTCAAAAATTGGGCACAAATATTACTATTCTTTTAGTCTATGTTAATGATACATTGCTTACAGGCAATAATTCTTCTCATATTCAGTCCCTTATTTCTCATATGCACACAGCTTTTTCCATGAAAAAATTGGGGGACATATCCTACTTCCTTGGTATTTCTATCACCACCACTACTTCAGGCTATGTTTTATCTCAAACCAAATATGCTCAAGACATTCCCAAGAAAGCAGGTCTAGCTGACTATAAGCCTTGCTCATCTCCCATCTCTATCAAGCCAACTCTTCCTTCAAATGTTGATCATTCATTTTCTGATCCTGCTCTTTATCATAGTCTGGTTGGGGCTCTTCAGTACCTTACTATTACTAGACCTGACATTTCCTTAGCAGTAAATCAATCTTGCCAACATATGCATTCACCCACAGTTGCTCATTTTGCTGCTGTGAAGAGGTTGCTCTATTTTGTCAAAGGAACTCTTACTCATGGTCTATCTTATTCCCCTAGTTCCTTTGACGTTCTTGCATTCTTTGATTTAAACTGGGCTGGGGATATCATTTACCGTTAATCCACTTCAGGCTACTGCATTTTTCTTGGAAGTAATCTTGTCTCTTGGTCAGCTAAAAAGCAACCAACCGTTTCTAGATCCTCTACTGAGGCAGAGTACAGGTCTCTTGCTCATACTGCAGCTGAATTAGCTCGGATTGGTATGCTTCTTCAAGATTTATCTGTTGTCTCTCATGTGCTTCCTACACTTTGGTGTGATAATGTTTCTGCAATTACTTTAGCCTCTAACCCTGTTTTTCATTCACGCTCTAAACACATTGAGGTTGATTGCCATTTTGTGCGTGATCAAGTTCTAGCTAAAAAGCTGGTTCTTTAGTACATTCCAACCATTGATCAGCTGGCTGACATCTTAACTAAGCCTCTGTCTGTTTCTCGATTTTTGTATCTTAAAGCCAAGCTCATGCTGTGTCCTTCTTCTCCCATTCGCTTGCAAGGGGATGTTGAGGATACTAACTCTGCAGCATTACCTACTCAGCTTAGTTCTAGCTCAGAACCTGCACTTGCACCTACTCAGGTCAGTCCTCAGCTCAATTATCAGTTTAGTCCTCAGCTCAATCAGTACAAGAAGAAGAGTTCTATCAGTTCAAGTTTACCCTATTCAACTGCTTTACTAACTACACCTATGGTGTTTAGAGAATCTGTTAGAAGATTTGTTACTAGTTGTTAAGTTGTTTACACACGTGTAAAACAGTTAGATTGGTTAGTTAGGTTATTAGATACATATCTGTTGTATATGAGAGGTTGTATAAATAAGTGATCAAGCATCACTGATATTTTCAAGAAATGAGAAAGTGATATTTTCCACAAAACCAATAGAGCATAAAATGGCAAGGGAAGTAGAAATCAATAAAGCAAACCTAAAAATGTGGTTTGGATTAAATGAAATTTAAAAAGTTATGAGCTTAGGGGCTGGCTTTCCAAACTCAGAACCCTCCAAGACAAAAAAACACTGCAAAGCCACTTTTTTGCAACAGCTAAGGCTGGAAACAAAATAACAAAGAAATTTAAAAAAAAAAAAAATGCAGAATCACTCTTTTCAAAATGTTTTCTTACCCAAATGGTTACAACCTCACTCCAAATCTAAACAGCAACAACTTCCTTGAAATGCAATTGTTACACCGGATTATAGCCTCAATCGACTAATTCACTGCAAGTCATAGTCAATAGTTTCTTCACAATGACCATTCGAAGGCCAGAATACAGTATAACAGAAGTTGAAAAACTAACCAAAAATTGAAAAACTATTTTTTTTTTACTTGATAATTTCAATGTGATTGTGTTTACACTTATTTATACAAAATGGTTAGAGTTTGTTATAACAAACTCTAACTGCCTCTAACTACTTTACAGTTACATTATTATCTCTTCTTATATCTATACTACTCTGTCTCTCTCTTGTTGCTTCAAATCTCCTAGCTTCTGCTGTGACTGTGGCTTAGATAGCTTATCATCCCCCTCAAAGTAATGGGATTTGGCAAAACCATTAGTTTCTCTTTGAGATAATGAAACCTAGAAGAGGTTAAGGGTTTAATGAAGATGTCAGCCAGTTGATCGACAGTAGGGATGTAAGATAAAGCAATTTGCCTAGAAACAACACGTTCCTGAATCAAATGGCAATCCACTTCAATATGTTTAGAGCGAGAGTGGAAAACAGGATTAGAAGCCAGGGCCATGGCAGAAATGTTGTCACACCAAAGGACTGGAGGAGAATAACTTGGAACAAATAAGTCTTTGAGAAGTTGCTGCAACCAAACCAATTCAGTAGCAATGTTGGCCATAGATCTGTACTCAGCTTTAGTTGATAATCGGGAGACTGTGGGCTGCTTCTGAGTAGACCAGGAAATTAAATTTGGACCCAGAAAAACACAGAATCCAAAAGTGGATCGTCTGTCAACATAATCCCCTGCCCAATTTGAGTTAGAATAAACATGAAGAGTAAAGGGTCCAGGACAAAAAATGAGACCATGATGAAGGGTACCCTTGACATATCTCAAGAGCCGTTTAACCATTGCAAAATTGCCAAGTGTAGGAGCTTGCATATACTGACTAGCTTGGTTGATAGCTAAGGCCAAATCAGGTCTTGTAATGGTCAGATACTGGAGAGCACCTACAAAACTCCGGTAAAAGGAAGGATTAGAGTAAGGCAAGTCATCTGAAGAAGATGAGTGAGAGGATTTAAGAGCCAACGGAGTATAACAAGGCTTGCACTCAACCATCCCAGCTTGCTGAAGTATTTCAGTAGCATACTTTTGCTGGGAGAGAAAATAACCTTGAGAATTTGAATGAACCGATATCCCAAGAAAATAGGATATATCGCCAAGTTCTTTCATGGAGAAAGTAGTGTGCATATGAGTAATGAGAGAATGAATGACCAAAGGATCACTACTAGTGAGCAAAATGTCATCAACATAGATGAGTAAAATGGTAATATGAGTAGGAGTATGTCTGAGAAACAAAGAAGAGTCAGAGGAACTAAGCTTGAAGCCTTGGCCTAGTAAAAATGAAGAAAATGTGGAATACCAAACGCGAGGGGCCTGTTTAAGACTATATAGAGCTTTTTGAAGCTTACAAACATGATGAGGAAAAGCTAAGCCAATAAAACCTTGGAGCTGAACCATGTAAACCTCCTCCTCAAGGTTACCATGCAAAAAAGCATTAGATATATCAAGCTGTTTAAGGGACCATTGATGCTGAAGAACAAGACAGAGGAGAATGCGAATTGTGGACTGTTTGGCAACTAGACTGAAGGTATCTTGAAAATCCACACCCTCTTGTTGTAGATAACCTTTAGCCACTAACCGAGCCTTGTATTGGGCAATAGCACCATCAGAATTTTCTTGGTACGGAAAACCCACTTACAACTAATGGCAGTTTTGTGAGAGGGAAGAGGGACCAACTTCCAACTGTCTTGTTTTTTAAGAGCAAGAAACTCCTCAGTCATAGCAGCAGTCCAAAGAGAAGATTGCAAAGCTTGAGTAGCATTAGTGGGCTCAGTCAGAGTAAGATTAAGGGAAGGAGCATAAGTGAGATGACAGGCTTTAGACCTTGTGATCATAGGATGAATGTTAAGAGAAGGTAAGGCAGCAGAAGAAAAGGGAACTGCAGAGACAGGGGAAATAGGTAAATGAATTTGAATAGAAGAAATGAGAATAAGAGATGAAGTAGAGAGAGACAGAAGAAATGAATGAGAATGAGATGAAGAAACATCAGAGGAAAGGGAAATTACAGGCTGAGCTACACGAGCAGAGGTAGTAGGCTGAACTGCAACAGCAGGGTTAGCAGAAACAGTAGCAATAGGCTGAATTACAGGCCTAGACAGACAAGAATAAGGCAGAGAAACAGATGAAGAAGGTCTAGAAATAGGAGATGGAACAGAAGTAGACCAGAAAAAGGACTGAACAGTAGGTAAAGAGGACGAATCAGTCAACTGAAGGGAAAAAGGGAAACAAGTCTCATTGAAAAGAACATGTCGAGAAAGATACACTTTCCCTGAAATAGGATCCAAACATCTGTAGCCTTTGGTAGTGGGATGATAACCCAAAAACACACAAGGAGTAGACCTAGGTTCTAGTTACTGAGACACATAAGGCCTAAGCCAAGGAAAGCATTGGCATCCAAATACTTTGAGAAATTGATAATCAGGAATGGTGCGAAATAAAAGTTGAAAAAGGAGATTTGTGATCAAGAGAAAGACTAGGCATCCTATTTATAAGAAAAACAGCAGTAGCCATAGCCTCAAACCAATATTTAAGGGGAAGAGAAGACCGATGAAGTAAGGTGATAGCAGTCTCAGTGATGTGTTGATGCTTCCTCTCAGCTACACCATTTTGTTCTGGTGTATAAGGACATGTGAGGCGATGAACAATACCATGAGTGGTCAAGTAATCATGCATTTTAGTATTAACAAATTCAGTCCCATTATCAGTCCTTAAGATTTTTAAAGAGGTAGAGAATCGATTTTCAGCATAAACTTTTTTTTTTTTTTTTGGTGAATAAGAAATAAAATAAAACAGGGAAAATTTACACGAATACAAGGGGCATCCCCCAAGCCCTACCACAAGCTAACAACAATGCATTTTCAACATAAACCTTAAACACCAAAAAAGTAGAAAACACATCACTCTTAGCATAAAGGGAATAGATCCAAGAAAAATCTTGTGAAATCATCAACAAACAACAAGTAGTATTTATAACCAGAGACAAAAGCAGTAAATGGGCCCCAAACATCACTATGAATAAGAGAAAATAGTTGTTTAGCAGTGGAGCTAGATAGTTTGAAAGGTAACCTATGAATTTTAGCAACACTACATGGTGTACAAGAAAATTCAGTACAATCTTTATTCTTAAAAGTAGAAGATATATGCTGAGAAATATGATGAAATTTCAGTGATGAAGGATGGCCAAGCCTTTGATGCCAAATAGGTAATGAAGCTTGTGAGGAAGTATGAGTAATATGAGCTGCATGAGATTGTGGAGAAGAGGAGGCAAAGTGATAAAGACCATGCACATTAGGACCTTGGTGCAGAACCTGTTTCGTAACCTTGTCCTGAATAACAAAGGAATTAGCATCAAAGGTAATTGTACAATTATTATCCTTAGCTAACTGATGAACAGATAAGAGTTTGGAAGAAATGTGAGGAACATGTAGAAGATTGTTAAGCTGAAAGGAATATTGAGGAGTAGGCAACAGACCTTTACCAATATGTTGAATAGGAACATTTTAACCATTTCCAACTGTCACTTGATCATGTCCTTAGTATGGATGATAGAGATGAAAATTGCCAAGGTCATTTGTGATATGATTTGTGGCAGCAGAATCAATATACCAAGGTGTGGCAAAGGAATCTGGAGAAAAATAAGTTTGATTCTAATTTGAAGAAGTTGGACTGGTAGTAACTGAATAAGCCTTAGATGGAGGCATGGAAGGATTAGAGAATGAAAAAGAGTGAGATGGCTAATAGTTGGAATCCATATGAAACCAGCAGTCCAAAGCAATATGATTGAATCCTCCATAGATCTGGCAAGCAGAAGGATTTGAATAACCAAGACTGGTTCCTCCAAATCTTCCTTTGTAAGATCGATTTAATCGACCTCCTCTATATCTTCCACCTCAAAAACCACGAGAAGAATTTCTGCCTCTATAACTAGACTGTGCAAAGGAATGAGTCCTCGAATACTGAGAATAAGGTTGAGAATTCTCAGAACTTTTGGTTACAAAATAAGCAATTGTAGACTCATTTTGAAAAACAAGTTTGGTTTTATCCTCTATGTAGATGGCTTCAGAACATAGGAGAGAGCACAGATCCTCCATTGAAATAGACTCTACTCGAGTACGAATTGCAGTCTTGAGAGCATCATACTCATCGGGTAATCCATTGAGACTGATAAGTATAAGATCTTCATCATCAACCATTGAAGAAGCAAGTTGAAGCTGATTGGAAATTTCCTTGATCTTTTTTTTTGGTGAATAAGTCATAAAATAAAAACAAAAAACTTACACAAAATACAAGGGGCATGCCCCAGGCCCTAACAGAACTATACAATAACCAATAAAAATTGGACAGCAACAATGCAGACCCGTCCCAAAAAGGATAAGGACCCACAAGGACCAAAACAAACAACCTGCTAGAACATCAAAAACTTCAACCAAAACCTAATAGAAATATGTGCAGAAGCAACAAACAACACCCTAAGCAAAAGAGAATTAGCTGATACAAAGGGAATGTTCATGGGCCCCATAGACAAAATATGTGGGCCATGAACATACCTATCAGCAAAGACACCTAAATGAAATAACATCCCTTGCACATCCCGCAAGGGTAGGCTCAAAAAGAGATTAGAGAATTTGATACAAATTCGGAAAATATAAATATACAAAACAACAAAAACAACTTTCTTCGTCATAAAAGACAAAAACATGGCCTTCACTTTGCTATAACACTTGCCAGCAGCAGCGCAAATGTACATACCCCAGCAACTTTTATGTAAGCACATCTTATAACCAGCATTCTTTACAAGTGCTTCTTCCAGCTTCAAGCTAGGAAGGTTAGTGAAACCCAAAACAGCTATACAAACGTAACACCAGCAACAAAATAGTCGTAAACCTGCCATCATCCTTAACAGCCGCAACCCAAATCTTAAAGTTTGGAGATTTAATAAAACCTGTCTAACAATATAGATAATGAGAGTGCAGCCAAACAGAAACCTGAATATGTAAAGGATAAATGGTATAATGCATATAATGTAGGGGCTCACAACACTCAACCCACAATATATAGCCTCACACCACTCGGCAGATAACGAATAACACTCAATATATAGTCTCTCAACACTCAACCCACAAGAGAAGGTCCCATTATACAACTTCAGCCTTGTCAAACACCTGCAAAAAAGAGTAACAGCAATATATATATTTGTCACCATTAGAAAACACTCTGTGGACAGTGGAATGGAAGGTGTATTTGGCTACCAAAACTCAACCCTCAATTTATGGTAAATAGCAGATTGTGGATATGATTAGGTTTAGAATGTTGTCCATAACCAACTTGAAAAATCATTCTAATGACAGCTGGTTCGGGATAAGCATCATTGTTAAAAATTTTGTTATTTCTAGCAAGCCACAATTGGTAAATAGTGCAAGTGAACCCAAGTCTGGAAATGATAGAACCCACAGAATTACCCTTAACAAGTTTAGAAATATGATTGACCAATTCAGGCCATTCAAGACAGGGCCATGATATAGTAATCCTAGACTGAAGCTCATTCCAAACATTATCCGAAAAAGGACAGTGGAAAAAAAGATGGTTGTGATCCTTATAATGGTTATGACAGAAACCACAATTACCAGTATGCGTAGAACCAAAACGAGATAACCTGTCCCCGGTGTAAAGACGACCATGAATAGCTATCCAAGTCACAAAACTGGCTTTCGGGATACTATGATTACCCCAAAGCAGACCTGTCCAAGAGACCTTGGCAAAAGACTTTCTCCAGGAATTCCAAGTGGAATTAATAGAGAACATGCCATCAGTAGCAGGAAGCCAAACAATTTTGTCAGTGGCATAGCTAGGAACCAGAGAAAGGGGAGTGGAGTCAATTAACTCCTTTAATACCCGAGAAGCAGCACGAGGCCATTTCCAAGAATTATTTTCAACAATAACATTGACCTTAGAATTATCAGGAAGGGTATGGATAATCCTAGCCTCAAACCTGTCATACAAAGAACCTAATGGATGCCAATTGTCATGCCACAGAAAAACATTGCCTCATCCCCAATGATGTCTTTAATAAGGGAGAAAACAAGCGGCCTAAGCGACAAGATTTTCCTCCAAACCCAAGAAGGGTCGCTAGGAACTGTCACTCTCCAAAAGCTCCTACCTTTAAGAAGATAGGAACGGACCCAATGACACCACATAGATTGCACACCACCCAAGAATATTCTTCCATCGTAGCACCTCTTTTTGTGGTTGATTGTAACAGAATTTTCAAGTGATGAATATAAGATCGAGATAATGAAATGTATTTCTTCTCGAGAGCACTCCAGACTTGAAAGCAATGTTGATGATGAAGTACTGAAGAATATACAGAAGGTGAGAGTGTTGCAGTAATGAAACTCAGAAGATGAGCATCCATCGTCTTCCATTCTAGAAATTTAGAATTTGACACAGTTGCTTTAGAGGAATCAAGAATGTCAAATACAGGACAAGGTACCAAACCAAGAACAAAATCGAAAAGATCAGTTGCTCTAAGAACATTCTAAAACTGATTTTTCCAAATCAAAAAATTTGACGAATCAAGCTTAACAGTGACTAATGAATTGAAATTTGTAAGAAGAAGACTTAGATTTGATGGTATAGATGAAGAAGAAGATGAAAGCACCATTGTTAGACCTTGCTCATAGGAGCTTGTGAAGGCTCTGATACCATAACAGAAGTTGGAAAAACTATTTTTTTTACTTGATAATTTCAATGTGATTGTTTTTACACTTATTTATACAAAATGGTTAGAGTTTGTTATAACAAACTCTAACTACCTCTAACTACTAACAAAGTCTAACTGCCTTTAACTACTTTACAGTTACATTACTATTTCTTCTTATATCTATACAACTCTGTCTCTCTCTTGTTGCTTCAGATCTCCTAGCTTCTGCTGTAACTGTAGCTTCTGCTGTGACTGTGGCTTAGGTAGCTTATCAATAACCATTATCACTGCACGCCAGATTTGAATAGTCTGGAATATGATATCTGTAGCCATCACCCCCATCCGTGTTCCTCATGCTAAGATAGGATAGATCAGAACCACCCAACTGCCACTGGTTCGGAATCAATCCATCGATCTGCCCATTTGCATAAGGCTGTTGATTTACTTGGGGAATCATATCCCGTAGCGGATCATAGTGGCTGCCTAACTACCGATTCAGATGGTAAGGTCCGTTGCTAAAACTTTGAAAGTTCATGCTCGCCCTAGCCCCAAGCGCCATTCTGTGTTCATCATCAAGTAGGTCATTGATTATGCCCAGGTGTAGAAACTCATTAGCGAATAAACCTTGGCTCTGACGTCCTGATGATATAGATGCCGGAAACTCAGTCGGGAAGTGATCCCGGGATCGGCTGTGTACAAGCTTGTAGAAATCAAGGTTATGATGGTTATGAATGTCATCGTGCATCGAAGAACCATAGTATATGCTTCGGTTTCCGTCCCTTTGAGGAGGGCACTCCATCCATTGAGGTCCATTCTGCAACATATCATGATTCACCATTCCGAATGAAAGGCTTAGTTTTACCAGGTTTGGTTCGATCCTTTCAGAACTGTGAGGTAAAAACATTGGTGCCGACTTCATGTTGGACGGTTGTGGATACGACTGTAATGGGTTTACTACAGAACTGGGAGACTAAGGTTGAGTGAAACCGGTGGAACTCGCCGAAACAGGATTACCCATTATAGTATTTCGATAAGGAGAGCGTAGCGTATGTCTGTAGACACCCCATTTTGACCGACCTTAAGACTCGAGCGTCATCAATTGGCGCTTGGTGATGTTGCATATTGTGCTCGTTACGAGGTTGCGGAGTCGGCTATGAGCCTTGCCTCCGGACTTAGGACTCTTTTGTGCTTTGCCTCGGTTTGCGAACGAGCTCCGTTTTCTTTGTTTTCTCTTCCCAAAGGGAGGAGAGGTCTCAGAGACCATCTCTCGATGGCCGTAGGCTACGTTTTGTGGTCGCAGCCATTTTTCCCATTCGAGCCGGTTCCGGTTTTGGAGCCGTCGAGTGTGCCTCGGTTCGGGACCGTCTAACCACCTCCGTTTGTCCGTTTTTGGCATGCATCCTATTTACTCCTTCGAGGACACTGGGTCCGAGAGACCAACCGTGGTCGGACGCCACCAGGTGCCCCTTGACCCACTTGGGGCCTCCGAACTGCGTGTTTCGGCTTCCGAACCTTCATTTTGCATTTTTGGGCTCCGACCCGAACTTGAGATAGTCATATTTTGAGGTCCTTTTCATGTTTGATTAAGGACCTTTTATTTTTTGAGATCTCCTACTGCCACTTGCTTCTTTCCCCTCTTTTAGGCCTATTTTGCACGGTATTTTAGGCATACTTGTGGGCTGTGTTGGACTTGGTCGTAAACTACAAAGTGTCTTGTTTTGAGCCCCTCTTCAACTTTGTTGAAGGACTCTCGGCCGTTTGAAACCGGTAGCTACCACTTTCCCTTTTGGCCTTTTTGGCGGGAAACTTGACTAGTTTTCCCCCCTTTTTTTTCCCTCCATTTTTCTACACCTTTTTGCCTACATATACAGCCCTCCAGATCTGTTTTAAGGGTGAGAAATTTCTGTTTTGAGCTCCTACATTATATCTCTCTCTCTCTCTCTATATTCCAAGTACCAAAAACCCTAAAAATCCTACACCATTTCTTCACCATTTCTTCATCATCACCTAACACCACCATCACCACTCCATTTCCAGTTGCTGGAGGTGGTTTTCAGAGCTTAGGAGGCAACATTTTTGGTCCAAGAGGCAACAAAAGGGTTGGTCTACAAGGGTAAGTTCATTTCCCTCTTTTTGATCTCTTTTTTTTGCCTCATTTTTTAGCCTCTTTTCTTGTGGTTTTGAGCTCCGACCAAAACAGAAAATATTATTTTTTTGAGCTGTTCTTCATCTTTGTTTAAGGACTCAACCCTGTTTGAGTTTTCCATTTGGTACTTGCCTCAATACCACCTTGAATACCATTATTTTGCATGCTATTTTTAGTTCGTGTTTGATCTGTTTCTGAGCCTGATATGAATTGTGAGTAGGCCTATTTTGAGCCCCTCTTCAACATTGAAGAAGGGCTTAACCCTTTTTGGCCTCTCTATCATTCACTTGCTTCATAATCTCTCATATTTACCGTAAATTTGCATGATTTGTTTGACCTACGTGTAGTCTGTTTTGGAGCATTTCGTGAACTGTGAATAATCTTATTTTGTGTCCCTCTACAACATTGTAGAAGGGATCAACCTTATTGGGGGTCTCCATGTTATGCTTGTCTTTATATCCTTCTTTGGCCCCCATCTTTGCATAATTTTTAGGCCTATCTTGCTTCTGTTTTTGACCATGATCAGAACTGAAAATAGTCTTAAAATGACCCACTCTTAATGTTTTGTTAAGGGTCCAAGACTGTTTGGTGAATTCTTGGTATACCTCTCTTTATAGCCCTCTTTTGGCTCATATTTTGCATGCTATGTTGAACATATCTACATACTGTTTTGAGGGTTGTCATAAGCTGTAAATGTTCATATTTTTGGTCCCTCTTCAGTGTTGTAGAACTGTATTTTTCAGTTTGAGCATTGTGTATACCATTTGCTTCATTATTCCCCTCTTTTCCCCCATTTTTGCATGCTATTTTTACCATACTTGTAGTTGTTGTTTGGCCTTGCTTTGTACTGGAAAAATGCTAGTTTAGGGGCTTCCTAGCATCTGTCTTTACACTTCATATCCATATTGTGCATGTTTGGCATAGCTACAAGTCATTTGAATTATAGCATAGCATTTCGGGCATCGGGTGTAATTTTGCCATAATTCGGGGGCTGTTTTTGCATCATTTTGGCTGCTGAAACTTGCATTTTCCATATGCCATATGCCACGTCTCATTTCCATGCCATTCCATGCCTTTATGTCATTGCCTCGGTTTGCGTGCCCGTGTGCACGCATTTCGAGGCACTTCACTTTCATCCGACGGGCTCTTATGTGAGTGTGGCTGAGGCTCTCTCATGTTAGTGTAAGTCCATTTTGCATTCTGTATGCCATTTTAGTCTCATTACATCGTGTATGCCATTGCCTCGGTTTGCGTGCCCGTGTGCACGCATTTCGAGGCATCTCTTTTTTGCATCTCGAGGCCTCTTATGTGAGTGTGGCTGAGGCTCTCTCATGTTAGTGTAAGCCCATATTGTATTATTTATGTCATTTTAGCATCATTGCATTCCGTATGCCATTGCCTCGGTTTGCGTGCATGTGTGCACGCATTTCGAGGCACTTCTTCTTTTATCCGACGGCCTCTTATGTGAGTGTGGCTGAGGCTCTCTCATGTTAGTGTAAGTCCAATTGCATTGCGTATGCCATTTCATGCCTTAAGATCATCGCCTCGGTTTGCGTGTCCACGGGCACGCATTTTGAAGCATCTCATTTTCATAGCATTGTGTATGTTAGGATTGTATTTTAGTTGCATTCATGCATATCATGCATATTGCATCGTGTTCGAGATAGGAGTTAGCAGACGCAGCGAAAGGCACGTTTACGTACTCCGAGTGACGGAGTGGGTCTCAATTCCCAAGTCACCGATACTCCGGATTACCCATGATGGAGTTAGGTTTTGTTGTAGCATTCATCTGCATTCATCCTATATTGAGTTGTGCAATCCGACTCCTTGGCCATCATGCATCGAGATCGTGATTGGTAACGAGGATCGAGGCATGCATATATTTGTGAAATACATTGCTATGCCCTTTCTGCTCTCTGTTGCACAAAATCAAGAATCGTGATCTTAGAGGCTTGGCACGTATTTAGAAACATTGCAAGCGAGAGGCTAATTGGGGCATCCTAGTAGATTTCCAAAAAGCGTGACCAGATACATCATTCAATGAGTAAAGCGTACAGCTTGCATGCGATTCACGATTTTTCTTAGTTAATTTGTTAATTAACTAGGAATTTGTATATTATTGATTTGTATATTTGGTTGTATTATTCTTTCATTTGAATTTGTATTATTTATTGGACCCTCTGCGAGGCATAATTGTAATAAGTGTGGGTGAGTGTGATGTATGTCTTCCAACCCCACTTCTTTCTCCTTTTATTTACTTGCTTACGATGGTTAGATATAGGGCATATTTCAATTAGCATCTGATGTAATGACATGTTTGCATCATTCATCTGTTTTGCACGCACCGGGCTCGGCGCATCATACAAACTGCATTTGTATTTCAATTCCAAATTGAATACATGTTAGTTGTTGCATTTCACATGCCATGTTTAGAATAGCCGAGCATGCTATAGTTTGCATCTTTGCATGTGTCGCATTAGGCAATTCTGTATACTTAGGATCCATGCATGGATTTCTAATTGGCTTTTGTTTTGGCTTGGAGTACTCGGTAAGTTTTATACTTTAGCATCCTTGCATGCGTGTGAGTGTTGCCATGAATAGCATGCTTACTATGAGGCTATGTGCTTATGTGATATAACTGCCTTGAATGCCTGTGGGTGGAGGTTGAGTTATTTGGATTGGGACAATTCATCAAATGTTTGTTTTAAGCCCACTAGATAGTGGCAAAATCATATTTTCCTAAGCCCACCCGAGGGTGGCAAATCCACGTCTTAGCCTACTTGCGGGTAGCACCATCAAACCATTTTCAAACAAACAAACATGAAATATTTTGTTCCAATTGAAGATTCGGTCTATACTTGTATCTTTGTGTGCATCACATAGTAACCTAGGCTAATAACCGAATAAGAACGCACAATGTTTTCAAAAAGCAGATATCATGGTTAGTAGAGGCGGTCTTTGGCCGGGCGAGAATGCTCACGAGGTGACCTTCCCCAATCGTACCCAAGTTCGAGTCGAGGCAACTTTGGTGATGACGGACACGTGGCCTTTGGCACCGAGTCGAGGTTTCCTAAATTTCCCATTTTAAAACATTTAGGTGGCGACTCAGTATCGGTGAAGCGATCCATGTTTGGCACTTCTTTCAAAAATTCGTTTTCAAAAGCGATTTGCGGTTGGACTCTTGGTTCAAGATTAAGAACCGTGACATTTGAGTCCTTGACTGTAGTGACCCAATATCGAACGAGCAGGGGACTCGCACTCCTTCCCAGGATGCGTTCGGGGCGTCTGATTCTGGCGACTCTGGGGGATTTAGAGAACTTGACTCGAACTCATGATATCGGCTTTGACTACACTTGTGTGTTTCTTTGCATTGCATTTGCATTAGTGCGCCTAGGACACCGTGTTTGCCATATGCCATTCTCGACGATTCTTGGGAGGCTTGTCTTGTCAAGGCATGTCCATAAGGTCGATCGCTCTGAGCTCGACGACATGGGAACACAAACCCCAGTTTTACCGGGGCACCCTTTTTGACCATTCGACCTAGTGCATATTCGGATCCATAGTGACCATTCCAAACTAGAACAGGTTGCTTACCCGTTTATAGGTTGTTTGAAACCGCTGTGTGCGTAGTGAAACCCTAGCTCCTGACAAAATAGGACAGGGAAACCCTATCCCAACATAGGGGTGTTTTGGCTCTCACTTGCTTGTTATGTGCTTTAGAGTGCGTCTCTACAAGGAATGCATGTATCAGTTTGTAAGTCTGGGCATCGAACTGCGGGCACCGATTCGATGTTGAGAATCGGTTTTACGAGGTCAGTTGAAGCAAAATTTTGAGAGCGAAATTGATGAGGCACACTCATTCAACTATGCTCGTATCTGTTCAGGTGAAATCAGGCTGAGATGCTGTCTGTTTTCTCTTTTGCTAGGTAGTCTTGGGAACCATAGCTTCAGAAGGCTCCAATATCCCCCGAGGTTCATCGAACTTGTGCTAATAAACTTTGTCAGGTCAGAGGTTCAGTTCAAGGGCAATCGATGGCGAGTAAAAGGGCGGTCGAGGCACAAATCACGATTCGGCGATTACGGATCAGGGGCCCTTATCCACCCCATCAGTGAACAGTCAGGCTGAGGTCTCAGTTTCTACTGCAGGGATAGATATACCAGTCAGTCAGATGGATCAGCAGAATACGTCAGGGGTGGAGGCAATGATGTGTCAGATGCAGGAAACTATGAAACTCATGCAGCAAGATGCTGTCCGCCAAGCGGAATTCTCCAAGTAGCAAGCTGCAATCATGGCTCAGGAGGCCGAGCTCATCACCAGGCTGCAACAGCAAAGCGGCGCGTCCGCTTCACAACAAGTTCCTTCCCCAGCAGGAGCTCCAGCACCTGGGGAGACACCAAATGTCCAGGAAGGTACGGACATTCCGGTAGGGCCGGCTCTGCTCCCAATTTTACCCCAACTATCCAAAACACCTACCAATCTACCAGACTTTCCCTTCGAGTTCGAGGTCGACCCTACAGCGTTGCAGTTGAGCAAGCTTGAAAAGTTGTTCAAGAAATCCCAAGGGGTAAAGTCCATCCCGGACATTGAGGACGGGTACAACCTGTATTTGTGACAACTGCCGGACGAGTTCAAGATATCTCACATCGGCCCGTTTAACGGGTCGATTGATCCCATGGTCCACGAGTTTGTTTTCAGATGTTCTGCGCCCGATGGGCTTGACAAGATTACAGAAGCTTTCCCTTTTTGGCAGGACCCTGTCAGGTATTGCGGCCATCTGGTACGCCAAATTGGAGGATTCAGTGAAACGAAGCTAAGAGGAGATGGCCGAGGCCTTCGTTGCACAATATTCATACAATACCCAAATCGAGGTTACGACCCGTGATCTTGAGACGACGAGGCAAGAGCCTAAGGAGAGCTTCTCGGAATTCATGGCCCGGAGAGGCCAAGGCCTCAATGATGACCGTTAGGCCAATGGATAAGGATCGAATCTACGGATGGTTGTCGCAACCTCCACCCCAAACTAATCGAGAAAATGATCGTGCTCCTTTCCTACCTTTTCGATTTGCATGAGATGGGAGTCTGGATCGAGGATGCTATGAAACATGGCCTCATTGACGGGAAGGAAGCGACCCGGAGGCGTTTACCCGATTCGAATCGACCACCGGCGATGTGCCACCAAGATCTTCCGAAGTGGGCATGGTCGCCACCACCACACCAAGAGCAGCCACCCCCTTTGTTGGTGCATCCACTTCAAACCCCCGAACTTCAAACTATCTACCCCGAGGCAAGAGGGTTTTCACCCCACTCTATATGTCTTTGTCTAAAGCCCTGGGGGTCCTACTCAGGAAAGGACATTTGAAACCGTTAGAGCAACGGCCTCTACCCGATCCTCTCCCTCCAAAGCATGACCCGACTAAGTACTGTGCTTTCCATCAACAAACCGGTCATGACACCGACAGTTGGGTCCGTCTCCGCCACGACATACAAAATCTGATTGACAACGGGGTCATCTCCGCACCAAGTCCTGCAAAGTCTATCGGCACCTGATCAGTGAACTTGTGGGGGATAATGTGATGTGATCAAGGGATGAACCACCTGCGGGCGACGTTCAATTTATTTCAGATATGGTGGATGGCATGCACTATTTTGAGCATTTGTGAATGCTAGCTTTTGTGCTTTCTGACTTGGGTATTGGGTCAGTCTTGTTGTTTTTGAGTCTGTCCTTTTGTTTTGAGTCAGTCTCTTTTGTTTTTAGTCTGTCTTGTTGTTTTGAGTCAGTTCTATTGTATAGGAGTCGGGTGATTCCGAGGAGGGTGTTACCTCAGGCATCACCATTTTGTTTTGTGTTTGTCTTTTCGTTTTGTTTTGAGTCATTTTACGCCTTGGAGCCGATAATGCAACAGATTTGAATGAGCAATGATGTTTTTCACGCTCTCGCGTTTGCTTTTGTCGTGTGCCAGTTGTGCCAGAAATTCTAAATGACATGGCAGTATTTGACTAGAAGCTATGTCTTTTCTGTGCCTTGAAGTCATTGTAATGACCTGAGTTTTTCAAAACTTTTTGAACACTGCGGTGAAAACGAAGAGGAAGGAATTCCTCGGAATTTTCAAAACTTTGATCAAATTAAGAGAAAGAGAGGCATGCTAAGCCCTTAATGAATGAAATCATGCTTGTTAGTGTGAGTACTGAGAAGGACCCTAGCTTTGATCCAAATTGGCCCTACACTGTCTTCAACGCAAGCGATTTGTCGCTTTCTTAAAAACTTTCAAAAAAAATGTTTTGCGCGGTCCTGCAAAGACATGTGTGGAATCGCTCTGGAGATTGTGCAGCTTAGGATCGCTCTCAGCCTCGCGACTCAACCCCCCTTTGCTTTCAAACCTTGAACGTGCATTCAGAATGTTCAACGGTTGACCACAATGTAAGGCCTGTGTGGCCAGATTTGAAGCAGCCCTCGAACAAGAGGCACCAAAGTCAGATCAAGAAGGTCAGACCTCATCAGAAGAAGCTTGCAAGGCTAGAATAGAAGCACCCCTCGAACTAGGGGCAAAAAATATCCGATGTGCTCGAAGAGCCAACAGGTGGATCCTTCTGCAAATCAATACAACAACCACTCTCCTAGATATAGAGGGCTTCAATCTCAAAACCATTTGGCATGGACTTGTTACACTTTTACCCTTCGAAAGGCTCGCTAGATTGAAAACCCAAAAGGGCGACCCAGGCAAAAGTTAGAGCAAAGAAAAATAAGAAAAAAGAAGAAAAATGCAAAAAAAAAAAAAAAAAAAAAAAAGAGAAAGGAAAAGAAAAGAAAAGAAAAAAAGAAG
This sequence comes from Camellia lanceoleosa, assembly GCA_025200525.1. Lineage (NCBI taxonomy): Eukaryota > Viridiplantae > Streptophyta > Magnoliopsida > Ericales > Theaceae > Camellia > Camellia lanceoleosa. The sequence continues at coordinate 159,578,850 of CM045762.1, read as the reverse complement.
AAAGAATGAAAAGAAGAACAAAGAAATAAGAACAAAGCTCGCAAGGTCGAAAACCTGCAACGGGCGCCTTGGCAAAAGTTAGAGCCTAAAAAGGAGAGGTTAAATACCCGAGTGTACCTTAACCCGAACACGTGAGCTTGATTCCCATCTTTGGGATCGTGAGGCAACTTCATCTGAAGTCGGTAGTAAAACACTTCAATTTGATTGTGTCCATGCGATGGTTCTGGTCATCTTTGTCTTCTTCAGATTCGAGGATTTGGTTGTGTTCGTCACTCGAGGATCGACTACAATGCGCCATTGTGCTATCAAACAAGGCAACTTTCCGTTGCCATTCAAAGAAGCCGCGCGCCATCCAAACAAGGGCAACTTTCCGTTGCCATTCAACGCCCGTGATGCCATTCAAACAAGGGCAACTTTTACATTTGCCTTGGGTTCAAACAAGGGGCAACTTTCCGTTGCCATGCAGTCCTCTTCAAGCACGAGGCAGTTTTCCTTTGGATCGAGGTTGTGCATCTCGAGTAGGTTTCACTCGTTGAGCAAGTGGCCGTTTGCAAAAATAGTTTTTGAGAATTTTTACTGAGGTTGACTAATTTTCTCGAAAATTTTTCCATCTTTTCCAAAAACTGGACCACTTCTTGGACCCAAAAAAGGAAAATTTTCAGTGCTCATAGCCTGACTTGCATGATTTCAAATCAAAAATTGAACAAGCATGTTAATCTAACTCTCATATGGGTCAAAATTGTTTTAGTAGAAAACAAAACAAAAAAACAAAAAATGGTCAAAATGATGAACTAGGGGCGCAGTTGAGTCAGGAGTTCTGTCTTTTCCCCTTTGTCAAAATACTTGCCAAGAAGGGCACTCTACTTGCCAGAAAAGGCACAACTGAAAGGCACAACAAAAGGCTGAAAGCTCTCACATCCTCCGAGGAACTAGATATCAAGTCAAGTGGCAAGCACTAACTGGAAAGAGACCACAGATTCCACTCCGTCATCTGGACAGATCGATCACATCCGAACTCCAAGCGAGCATCATCAATCGATGTCGACTCTGATTTGCTACACACCCGGTTGTAGCCAGCCCTCTGTGGGAGAAATTCACTAGTCATGAGCGGAAGAAAGAAGAATCTAGCGAAAGTGCTAGGGGCAGAGCCTTCAACTTCTTTGTTTATCTATCAACCACCCGGGGAGGGATTGAAAAATGAGAGGTCGAGGAATAGAGATGTGCGATGAGAGAAAAAGTGAGAAAAGGGCTTTTTCGAAAAAAGCGAGCTTGAGGGAGGGCAGTGATGTGAGAACCACAAATGAGAAAGGGTGGGAAACACTACCCGGTGAAACAGGCTCCCTGTGCACGTCTGAGTGTTGTGTCTTTTTGTTTTATCTCGTTTCTTGTTTTGAGTCGTTTCGAGTGTTACTCGATGTGTCTAGGTTGTGTGCCTCTTATTTCCTTGTTGAGTCGTTTTGCTGTGTTCAGTCGTAGGCTCAATACCTGGTCGAAAAACTCCTCTCTCAATTTCAAAAATAAAATTGTTTTGTGCTCCAAGTGCCGTGCCGTTCTCCACATTTGTGCAAAACAAAATTTGTTCTTTCATAAAACCGCAGGATTTAACTCAGGTCATATGAGAATAGTAGAACCAGGACCTATCTGAAGCTATAATGGTTCCGGACTGCAAAGCAAAAGCAAAAGAGGAAAATGTCGAGCATCTGAGTTTGTTCCAACTTCAGTAGGCTTCGAGATTATATTCCGTGTGTACCTCTTCAAGTCTTGCCAATGCTCCGAAGTATGAGTGTGCCTCTACCTCAAGCTCAAGATCAAGTCTACCTCAAGCCAGAATGGCGATCAAAAGTGCTCTATCTGAGTACCAGTTCCTTGCCGGGGTCATCTTGGCTGTGTTCGCAATGAGTTCCTAGGAGACCAACTGCGACGGTGGAAACTAGAGTTCAAATGGCTGTTGCCTAGAACGCAAAGGTTCGGGATTTCCGAGACTAAAGTCTGGTTTAAATACCCAGAGGCGTGTCCTCGGCTTGAAATACGTATGGAAGCCCCATAGGTTGAGATAGCGTGTATGCACCTCAATGCGGATCTTTGGACCAACCTAGTCTGTCACCCGTTGGAGAATAGGGAAAGTTGTGAATATGATCAGAAAACAAGCGTGGCCGTAGCTCCTACATACAGATGTTGTTACTTGTCGACATTTGAGCCTTTGTCTTTGTGAGTTCAAGGTAAAGTGTTCAAGAACACGAGGAGATCCGTCGAGTAGAGCGGTTCACCGCCACTCACCTTAGGAGGTGCTTTCTAAAGCGCCGCTTTGTCCATTTATTGCTTTCCTTAAGCATCATGCATTGTAATGCATTGTACCTATCAAGTTTTTTTCTCAGTCATGCACAATATTGTATGTACGGTTCATCCAAAGAAGTTTTGTTTGAGATCATTTATTAGTGTATCAATCACACTTCATTCATTTTGTGTATCTATCACACACATTCTCACTTTTCTGTATCTATCACACACATTCTCACTTTGTGTATCTATCACGCACATATTAACTTTTTGTGTATCCATCGCACACCTTTAGTGTATCAAACACACTTGTTCACTCAGTGCATCTATCACACTTTGTGTTCACCTTTTGTGTATCCATCACACACCTTTAGTGTATCAATCACATTTGTTCACATAGTGCATATATCACACTTTGTGTTCACCTTTAGTATGTCTATCATACCCTGCTCACTTTGTGTATCAATCACACTATGCTCATTCGTTGCATTGTTATGCACATCTGTCTAGCATTGTTATGCTCATTACTTGCATTGTTACGCACACTTCACCTGCATTGTTATGCACCTTTTCACTTGCAATTATCACTCTTTCTCCTCGTGCGTACGACGGGTTAGACCTCTTCGGTTAAAAGCATTCGGAATACGTTCCAATGCTTACACCATTCTAAAACACCGGGATACGTCCCTATGTTTCTCCGTCTTCGGTTAAAAGCGTTCGGAATACGTTCCAATGCTTACACCATTCTAAAACATCGGGATACGTCCCTATGTTTCTCCCTCTTTGGTTAAAAGCGTTCGGAATGCGTTCCAATGCTTACACCATTCTGAAACACCGGGATACGTCCCTATGTTTCTCCCTCTTCGGTTAAAAGCGTTCGGAATACGTTCCAATGCTTACACCATTCTGAAACACCGGGATGCGTCCCTATATTTTACATTCCATGCAGAACACCGGGATACGTCCCTACGTTTCTCCTCTCTTTGCGAAACACCGGGATACGTCCCTATGTTTCACATTCCTTGCGGAACACCGGGATACGTCCCTATGTTTCACATTCCTTACAGAACACTGGGATACGTCCCTATGTTTCTCCTTCTTTTCTAACCTTTGGAATACGTCCCTAATCTTTGGGATACGTCCCTAATCTCTGGGATACGTCCCTAATATCTGGGATACGTCCCTAATCCTTGGGATACGTCCCTAATCTTTGGGATACGTCCCTAATCCTTGGGATACGTCCCTAACCTCTGGGATACGTCCCTAACCTTTGGGATACGTCCCAATCCTTGGGATACGTCCCTAAATCTTGGGATATGTCCCTAAACCTTGGGATACGTCCCTAAATCCTTGGGATACGTCCCTAACCTTTGGGATACATCTTTAAACCTTGGGATACGTCCCTAAACCTTGGGGTACGTCCCTAAACACCGGGATACGTCCCCATATTTCTCCATCTTTGGTTAAGAGCATCCGGAATACGTTTCAATGCTTATACATTTCCGAAACACCGGGATACGTCCCGATGTTTCTTTGCATGATCATAAGTTGTGTTCGGCTTCTTGCATTGTCAGTTGTATTTTGCCCCCGCCTTCGGGCGCATATCTTTATCTGTAGCTTGTATACTTTGTCTAAGTCTTCGGCCTTGTCGAAAATGGGACGTCTCTGGGCTTTGACATTCACTCCCGTCATTCTTATGACTTTCGAGTTCTGTCAAAGAGGGGTAACTGTAGACACCCCATTTTTGACCGACCTTAAGACTCAGACGTCATCAATTGAGCGCTTGGTGATGTTGCATATTGTGCTCGTTCTGAGGTTGCGGAGTCCCGGCTACGAGCCTTGCCTCCGGACTTCCGGACTCTTTTGTGCTTTGCCTCGGTTTGCGAACCAGGCTCCGTTTTCTTTGTTTTCTCTTCCCAAAGGGAGGGAGAGGTCTCGTAGACCATCTCTCAGTGGCCGTAGGCTACGTTTTGTGGTCGCAGGCCATTTTTCCCATTTCGGAGCCCGGTTCCCGGTTTTCGGAGCCGTCAGGCCGTGTGCCTCGGTTCGGGACCGTCTAACCACCTCCGTTTGTCCCGTTTTTTGGCATGCATCCTATTTACTCCCTTTCGAGGGACACTGGGGTCCGAGAGACCAACTTCGTGGTCGGACGCCACTTCCGGTGCCTAACAGCCCACTTTCGGGGCCTCCGAACTGCGTGTTTCGGCTTCCGAACCTTCATTTTGCATTTTTGGGCTCCGACCCGAACTTGAGATAGTCATATTTTGAGGTCCTTTTCATGTTTGATTAAGGACCTTTTATTGTTTGAGATCTCCTACTACCACTTTCTTCTTTACCCTCTTTTAGGCCTATTTTGCACGGTATTTTAGGCATACTTGTGGGCTGTGTTGGACTTGGTCGTAAACTACAAAGTGTCTTGTTTTGAGCCCTTCTTCAACTTTGTTGAAGGACTCTCGGCCGTTTGAAACCGGTAGCTACCACTTTCCCTTTTGGCCTTTTTGACGGGAAACTTGACTAGTTTTCCCCCCTTTTTTTTCCCTCCATTTTTCTACACCTTTTTGCCTACATATACAGCCCTCCAGATCTGTTTTAAGGGTGAGAAATTTATGTTTTGAGCTCCTACATTATATCTCTCTCTCTCTCTATATTCCAAGTACCAAAAACCCTAAAAATCCTACACCATTTCTTCACCATTTCTTCATCATCACCTAACACCACCATCACCACTCCATTTCCAGCGGCTGGAGGTGGTTTTCAGAGCTTAGGAGGCAACATTTTTGGTCCAAGAGGCAACAAAAGGGTTGGTCTACAAGGGTAAGTTCATTTCCCCTCTTTTTGATCTCTTTTTTTGCCTCATTTTTTTAGCCTCTTTGCTTGTGGTTTTGAGCTCCGACCAAAACAGAAAATATCATTTTTTTGAGCTGTTCTTCATCTTTGTTTAAGGACTCAACCCTGTTTGAGTTTTCCATTTGGTACTTGCCTCAATACCACCTTGAATACCATTATTTTGCATGCTATTTTTAGTTCGTGTGTGATCTGTTTCTGAGCCTGATATGAATTGTGAGTAGGCCTATTTTGAGCCCCTCTTCAACATTGAAGAAGGGCTCAACCCTGTTTGGCCTCTCTATCATGCACTTGCTTCATAATCTCTCATATTTACCGTAAATTTGCATGATTTGTTTGACCTACGTGTAGTCTGTTTTGGAGCATTTCGTGAACTGTGAATAATAATCTTATTTTGTGTCCCTCTACAACATTGTAAAAGGGACCAACCTTATTTGGGGTCTCCATGTTATGCTTGTCTTTATATCCTTCTTTGGTCCCCATCTTTGCATAATTTTTAGGCCTATCTTGCTTCTGTTTTTGACCATGATCAGAACTGAAAATAGTCTTAAAATGACCCACTCTTCATGTTTTTTTAAGGGTCCAAGACTGTTTGGTGAATTCTTGGTATACCTCTCTTTATAGCCCTCTTTTGGCTCATATTTTGCATGCTATGTTGAGCATATCTACATACTGTTTTGAGGGTTGTCATAAGCTGTAAATGTTCATATTTTTGGTCCCTCTTCAGTGTTGTAGAACTGTATTTTTCAGTTTGAGCATTGTGTATACCATTTGCTTCATTATTCCCCTCTTTTCCCCCATTTTTGCATGCTATTTTTACCATACTTGTAGTTGTTGTTTGGCCTTGCTTTGTACTGGAAAAATGCTAGTTTAGGGGCTTCCTAGCATCTGTCTTTACACTTCATATCCATATTGTGCATGTTTGGCATAGCTGCAAGTCATTTCGGGTACTTAGCATAGCATTTCGGGCATCGGGTGTAATTTTGCCATAATTCGGGGGCTGTTTTTGCATCATTTTGGCTGCTGAAACTTGCATTTTCCAAATGCCATATGCCACGTCTCATTTCCATGCCATTCCATGCCTTTATGTCATTGCCTCGGTTTGCGTGCCCGTGTGCACGCATTTCGAGGCACTTCACTTTCATCCGACGGCCTCTTATGTGAGTGTGGCTGAGGCTCTCTCATGTTAGTGTAAGTCCATTTTGCATTCTGTATGCCATTTTAGTCTCATTACATCGTGTATGCCATTGTCTCGGTTTGCGTGCCCGTGTGCACGCATTTCGAGGCATCTCTTTTTTTCATCTCTCGGCCTCTTATGTGAGTGTGGCTGAGGCTCTCTCATGTTAGTGTAAGCCCATATTGTATTATTTATGTCATTTTAGCATCATTGCATTCCGTATGCCATTGCCTCGGTTTGCGTGCATGTGTGCACGCATTTCGAGGCACTTATTCTTTTATCCGACGGCCTCTTATGTGAGTGTGGCTGAGGCTCTCTCATGTTAGTGTAAGTCCAATTGCATTGCATATGCCATTTCATGCCTTAGGATCATCGCCTCAGTTTGCGTGCCCACGGGCACGCATTTTGAAGCATCTCATTTTCATAGCATTGTGTATGTTAGGATTGTATTTTAGTTGCATTCATGCATATCATGCATATTGCATCGTGTTCGAGATAGGAGTTAGCCCGGGCACGGGAAACGAGGCACGTTTCGTACTCCGAGTGACGGAACGGGTCTCAATTCCCAAGTCACCGACACTCCGGATTACCCATGATGGAGTTAGGTTTTGTTGTAGCATTCATCTGCATTCATCCTATATTGAGTTGTGCAATCCGACTCCTTGGCCATCATGCATCGAGATGCGTGATTGGTGGCACGAGGATCGAGGCATGCATATATTTGTGAAATACATTGCTATGCCCCTTTCCTGCTCTCTGTTGCAGCAAAATCAAGAATCAGCAGTCTTCCGAGGCTTGGCACGCATTTCGAGAAACATTGCAAACAGAGGCTAATTGGGGCATCCTAGTGGATTTCCAAAAAGGCAGCCCAGCATACATCATTCAGCGGAAGTAAGGCAGCCCCTGGCTTGCATGCCAGTTCACAGTTTTTTTTCTTAGTTAATTTGTTAATTAACTAGGAATTTGTATATTATTGATTTGTATATTTGATTTGTATTATTCTTTCATTTGATTTGTATTATTTATTCGGACCCTCTGTGAGGGCATAATTGTAATAAGTGTGGGTGAGTGTGATGTATGTCTTCCAACCCCTACTTCTTTCTCCTTTTATTTACTTGCTTTATGGTTAGATATAGGGCATATTTCAATTAGCATACTGATGTAATGACATGTTTGCATCATTCATCTGTTTTGCACTCGGCGCATCATAAGCTGCATACATTTGTATTTCAATTCCAAATTGAATATATGTTGGTTGTTGCATTTCACATGCCATGTTTAGAATAGCCGAGCCTGCTATAGTTTGCATCTTTGCATGTGTCGCATTAGGCAATTCTGTATACTTAGGATCCATGCATGGATTTCTAATTGGCTTTTGTTTTGGCTTGGAGTACTCGGTAAGTTTTATGCTTTAGCATCCTTGTATGCGTGTGAGTGTTGCCATGAATAGCATGCTTACTATGAGGCTATGTGCTTATGTGATATAACTGCCTTGAATGCCTGTGGGTGGAGGTTGAGTTATTTGGATTGGGACAATTCATTAAATGTTTGTTTTAAGCCCACTAGATAGTGGCAAAATCATATTTTCCTAAGCCCACCCGAGGGTGGCAAATCCACGTCTTAGCCTACTTGCGAGTAGCACCATCAAACCATTTTCAAACAAACAAACATGAAATATTTTGTTCCAATTCAAGCGATTCAGTCTATACTTGTATGCTATGCGCATCACATAGTAACCTAGGCTAATAACCGGAATAAGAACGCACAATGTTTTCAAAAACAGATATCATGGTTAGTAGAGGCGGTCTTTGACCGGGTGAGCGGGGGTGCTCACGAGGTGACCTTCCCCAATCGTACCCAAGTTCTCGAGCCGAGGCAACTGTGGTGATGACGGACACATGGCCTTTGGCACCGAGTCAAGGTTTCCTAAATTTCTCATTTTAAAACATTTAGGTGGCGACTCTGTATCTGGCGAAGCAGTCCATGTTTGGCACTTCTTTCAAAAAAATTTGTTTTCAAAACGATTTGCCAGATTTGGACTCTTCGGTTCAAGATTAAGAACCGTGACATTTGAGTCCTTCGAACTGTAGTGACCCAATATCGAACGAGCAGGGGACTCAGACTCCCTTCCCGGGATGCGTTCGGGGGCGTCTGATGTCGCGGTGATGGTCCGGACCCAACCGCCCGGTTGCACTCACTGAACGCGCTAAAAGTGGGGGTGTTTGAACCACGGAAACAACAGGAGTCGGTGGCTTAGGTCCCGGAATAATCGGAGCACTTACGGGTCGTAACATGGTGGGCACTTGTTGCACTGAGGGCTTTTCGGTTGGTTTTGGAGCGGCATTTTCATGTGTATCAGGTTTCAATGCAGGTGTAATATGAGATGAATTTATTGGCGGGGCCACTCTCTCCGCTTGTTGGGAGATGTCTGATGATGGTTTCCGAACCGAAACCGGATCAGCAGCACCGGGGGTCTTTGATTCTGACTTCACCTCAACAACGTGGCTGTTTGGAAAGATGTTATTTTAGTAGGTTTTTTTAGTTTTTGATTATTTTAGGAGGTTAAAATTTTTGTATTTGGGAAGATAGTTAGGCTTTTTTATAGTTGGATATGATGTCTGTAAAAGAAAAAGTGAAATGATTATGAATTTGATGTGACATTTTGTCTGAATTTGTTTTTTTTTTTTTTGGTTTTTTAACCATTTTTGTCTTTTAGTGTCTTTTTAGCAAAAAAAAAACACTTCCTAACACCCCCAGCATATGGGAATCCAGATCTTCCGTCGCACTCTCCTTCAGCTTTTTGCTGTCGCCTTCCAAAACGAGGGTTTTTTTTTCTTTTTCTTTTCTTCTTCTTCTTACCAAATTTAGAGAGAGAGAGTGTGTGTGACAAAAATGGACCCTCACGGCGGCATCAGCAGCAGCAGAGCGGTGGTTCCTCATCGCCGAGAAGCTCCTTGCCGGCGGCAGCATCAACAATAACAGCAGAGCGGAGGCGGAGCGGTGGCTCCTCATCACCGGCCGTGGAGGGAGAGAAAGAAAGGGGTAGACAGCTAGCAATGAAGAAAGAGGCTCACCTAACGTCACTCCAAACCCTATCTCTCATCTCTTCCCTTCATTTTTAGGCTTTCTATCTCTCTCTCCATTCTCTACTTTCAAACTCTTCTTCCTATTCCATTCTCTCTCTTTCCAGACTAGAGAACCCCAGAAAAATGCCCAGAAAATTAAAAATGCAAAATCTAATCTAATCTATAATAATGTTGAATCAAAATTTAAAAATGCAAAATCGTTCCACAGAAAACAAATTTTCTGGGCATTTTTCTTTCCAAACTAGAGAATCCTAGAAAATTTTGCATTTTTTTTAATGTCAAGAACGAAATTTGTTTTGTAGATTAGTTTAGATTAGATTAGATTTTGCATTTTTAATTTTCTGGGCATTTTCTTTCCAGATTAGATGTCAAGAATGGAGAAACCCTCTCGACCTTCTCGCTAGAAAATTTTCCCGAGAAAATCTCTGAGAAAGTTCGTATGATCAGTCGAAACGGAGACATGAGAGAGCTTCATTCCAAGGAATGGTTGCTTGATCAATGGTGATTTTGGGTAAAAGTGGAGAGAGAGAAGCAAATAAGTTAATGGCGATGGGATCGGAGAGATCGAAGCCTCTGCACAATTTCACGATGCCGTGTTTGAAGTAGGGGAGTCAGAGGTATCTCAAGTGCATGAAGATGAATCCAAATGGCGAAGTCTATTCTGCCGATCGGAGGTCTTTAGCTTCCGAAGTAGATAAGCGTTTGATCGGAAAGAAAGAGAAGAAGAAAAGAAAAAAAAAAAAAAAAAACCCTCCAAAACGACGTCGTTTTGGAGGACGACAGCAAAGAGCCGCAGGAGAGTGCGACGGAGGATCCAGATTCAGCATGTGGTTGATTTTTGGAAGAACTGTCAGGAGAGGAAGGCACGGTCGTTGGCTTACCTTTTGAAGGTCCTTCCGTATCGAACTGATCTTTGATGCTCAGTTCTCTTTGCAGAGAAATAACTTCTTCCTATTACACAAAAAAACAACAAAGCTTGTCAGCTCTCATGAAAATCCAAACCCAAGGACCAAAAATGAAGTCAATTGAAACAAGGCAGCAATGCCTAAATGAAAAAAGGAGATGCAATAAAAGAACAAAGCCAATACATCACGGTCTATCTAAAAAGCACAGACACTGACAAGATACCCATTGGACACCTCCCAACAATTGTAAGAGACATGTCAAAACATGTCATAATATTTTTTTTTTTTTTAAATTTACACTGGAATACGCTTCAGACATTCAGATAATGGCCCCGTTTGGTAGAGTTGTGGGAATGTGATTATAACTTATACCTTAACAGCTTATAGTTTATAACTGTGAACATAAACTAATTTTTGACTTATAAATTAAGCTTTTCCTCCCCCACTCAAAGAATAAGTTAATTTTTGACTTACAAAAAGCTATAAGCTGTATTATTAAGCTAAACCAAACACATCAAAATAACTTAAATTAAGCTAAAAGCTGAAATAAGCTGAAAATAAGCCCTACTAAACAGGGCTAATATATGTATCTATCAATTAGACACACACGAAACACATTATAAGTTTAAATAAATATTGGAATCCAATAGTGAAACAAAACTAATGTTACATTTATACCTATTCTCCCCTTTTAGATTTTAAAAATTATTTTGAATTAATACATGACATATAATAAATATATAAAACTATATATTTTACATATATCACATATCATGTCCTATATTTTCTAAACAATTTCTTGTTAGCGTATCCGTGTCATGTCTATATCATGTCACGTGCCTGACCTTCTTAGCTTTCCATAATTAGTTGCAAATTTACATATATTTGCCTTATATGCAAAGCCCTTTCACTTTACATATCCTTCAACAGGAAATTCTGTTACTTGAACGAAAGGAATGATGGGAATGCCAACTTCCAGATGCACCATTCAGTTGTGCGGCATCTCTCGTAACTTCTGACGGCTGACTGTGAGCTTCATTGGCCGAACCAGTCGCATCACTAGTTGCCCTGCCTCGCTGAATCCTTCCTCTACAAAATTGAACCAAATATATCAAAATGTAAAATAATCTTGTCAATGTGGCCCTACAACAAAGGAAGGGTAAATTTACCTGCTCGGTGATTTTTGGCTTTTTTGGTTCAGAAAATTCCCTTTGTAAGGCCCATTCATTACCACCGATGGAACCGAGTCTGTGGAACACGTTGATGAACTATCATCCGCTATAGAAGGGCCATTTCGTTCGATCGCTCCATTTTGTACAGCTGAAAGGCCACTTACCCCGCTGCTGCTGGCAGCCTCTGTGGGAGGATGAACTTCCGATGTGTCGATATCCCCATTGACAGGACTAGTGTCTCTGTCTTCTAAATCAGGCTGAAGTATCTCGGGAAGACAAACTGCTGAATCAGACACATCAGAAACATCTTCCAGTACATCGGCCTTTTCAAGCACAAGTTCTGCCTCCTCGGTCGTGAAATCTTTACTTTCATCACCCGGGCTTTCTCGTCGGAGTTTGTCTTGGATTGCTACACCAGGCTTGTCATCCCTTCCTTTATCCTTCCTTCCCCTTGCGATTATTTCTTTTTTGTTTTCCCTGCAGCATAGAATAAACAAGACAGTGCAACTCAATCCGAAGGAAAGACAAAGTCTTTAATAAAATGCAATCAGTGTTTGGGTAACACGAATGGTCGTGTATTTTTTTTTAATCAACAAATGGTGGTGTATTGGTTGAGACAAGTTTTGAAGCAATTAATTAAATAATATCACTATTAAAAAAAATAAAACACGCTTGACATGTGATAGATTAAAATTTTATTTTTAATTTTTAATTTTATTTTTTTTATTTTTATATAAACTCCAACATTTTACATTGGGAATAAGAAATTTTTCATAATCCCTAGCATTACCGTTTTTGAAAAATGGTCTTGTTAAATTTTGACTTTGATAAATTGTTTAGCACCCATTCTTGGATACTTGGGACAACAATGTTAGGTATCATGAAAAATCTTTCATGAAAATAATCATGAAAGTTTTGTGACCCTTGGATTACACTTAGAATAAAGAACTACACACTAATCAAGGTAATCGAAGGATCATAAATATCTCATGATCATTTTCATAAAAGAAATTTCATGATCTCTAACTTTTCTCTACTTGGGAGCACAATTTGACTTTCAATAAAAAACATATACTGTAATAAAATAATTCACGAGTCTTATTTTTCTTAGACACAAATGCGAAAGTTGCACGTTTGTATACCCTAATTATTTTTATATCTAATGGTAAGAAATCAGGCAATGTAAGTTATTTTTGTAGGTCTTTTTTTGATAATTTGAACAGTTCATTTTATAAGACACGTCCATCAAATTATATATATTGATAATTAGTTTGATCAGATAGCCACAAGATCAACTCACAAAACCATGCAAAAAAAAAAGAAAAAGAAAAGATGGTCGATTTTTAAAATCATAAATTTGAAGGAAAGAAATAACTGAAAAGAAGCCTAATGCCTTTAATACCACAAATCCTATGATATTGGGCCTGTTTGGCACAGCTTATAATCAGTTTATTCTAGTTTTCAGCTTAATTTAAGCTATTTTGATGTGTTTGGTTTAGCTTATAGCTTATAGCTTTTTGGAAGTTAGAAATCAGCTTATTCTTTGAGTGGGGCAAGAGATGCCTTAAGAATAAGCTGAAAATCAGCTTAAGCTGAAAGTTATAAGCTATAAGCTGTTTGGGCATAAGTTATAAGCAGTTTCCCACAGCTCTACCAAACAGGGCCATTATTTAATCTCTTATTTTTCTTCATTTAATCCTCCATATATTAGTATTAAAGTTATATTAAGTTCTTACACCACGATAAACAAACAACGGACCAATAATATATGTGCCTTAGTTGTTTCCAATCTCTTATTCGTCTCATTTTGAAGTGAATCTATCTCTCTCACATTTTATCATATTAGTGAGGCAATCAACCATGTCATAGTATTGTTTACCCATCTAATCCTCACCACTGGTTCCTCTCCAACTCTTGGCGACGTGCTAGCATATGATTGGGCGATCTTATCGGTGTCAACCTAGTTGAGATTGCTTGTTTCGCTATGATGCTCTTTGCACTCCTTCTCCCCTTCCCCTTCTTCTTTATTAATGTAATTCTTCTGTTTTCATCAATATAGTCTCCTTTTCTTTGCTGATCAAAAAAAAAAATAATCTAATTCTCACCACAATTTCATAATATCCAATCCTCAACATTAATCCCACAATATTCAAACAAGGACCACTGTTGAAATATCTTAGTGGTAAGAGATGCAATTCATTTAAAATGAACCAAAGGTTGACCACAGAAGGCAAAGGGAGTTTCCTTGGCACAAAAGAATTCAATCTCATTTTTCTATAGACAAATGCTCATGTACCCATTGAAAAAAAAAAAAAGCTATTTAATAATTTTGAACACTTATTAAATTTTATATTTTTTTAGTATGTAGAATTGTTATTTTTCATGAAAGTTGATGATATCACATTTTTAACATCAAACAAACAATGTTTGGCATTCAATCTTCCATGTGTTTGATCTTAGACTATAGACCGAATGGCTATTCAAACTACATACCACGGCCAATTCAATACATAAAAATAAAATAATATAATATATGCTCTAGTCAAAGAAAACCCCTTTACATTTGGACCAACAAATTAACTAAAATACAAGCCTATATTTTTTTTTGATCAACAAAGAAAAGTTTTATTGATGAAATAAACAAGTACACAGTACAAAACAAAAAATATCAATAAAGGAAAGGGAGGTGCAGAAGTATCACAATGAGCTAAATTGTCCCAACTAGGTTGGCACCAAAAAGCGCATCCTATTATTTGCTAGCACCCCCAGAGTTGGTGAAAAACCAACGAGAAAACAAACCAAACACCAACAATAAAGACCAGCAGACTACTACCTAACAGTTGAGAAATTTCAAATGCAACCACCAATGCAAACTTGGAACTAGAGTAACTTGTAGACTTTAGAAACAGTTCAGCTTGCAACTTGAATAATTTCCACCAATGCAACAGCAGGCAACAAAACATAATAACAGAGAAACAGAACTGAGCAAACACCCAATTTCATCAGAGCAACAGAGCAGACCAAACACCCAATTTCATCACAGCATCACAACACAAACCAACATCAACTGAGTAGTCCAACAGAGCTGAGCAAACCAACCACTTAGTAAGACCAACAGAGCAAACATCAGCTAAACATATCAGTTCAACAGCATTGAACTCAGCAGCACTAAGGATATCAGACCACTATACACCAGAACTTAGCCCCAGAATATTAGACCACCATACACCAGAATAGAACTTAGCAGACCAATCTGAGAAGCCAGCAAGCCTCAGCCATTACACAGATACTGGTGTAGGGGCTGACCACCCTCAGCCATTACACAGATACCAGTGAATGCTGCTCACTTATGAAGAATCAGCAAATTCACTGAACACTGCTCCCATATTGATATAGAGGCAAACCAACCCAAGACAAATACATACCATGCTCAGCCATCTCTGTTGACAGCAAACAGATCATAGCATCAAAGCCCCTCCTCTGCTTCACCCAACATAGGCCCAGCAGAATAGAAGAGCAATGCACCCAGGCTCCACAAGGTGGTTACAAGCATCTTCTAACTTGTTGAATATTGTAAACAAATTCATCCACCGCATAACCTTGCCCAAATGAATGAGTTTTCATCCATAAGGCTACTCTAGTTTTAATTAACTCACAAAGGTCTTCATAAATGGGCTGCAAATCATTGAAGAGGCAGTCATTTCTGCATTTCCAAAGGGACCACAGCCCAACAATTAAAACTGATCTCCATAATTATTTCTCCCTTTTTCCATAAGTACAACCAAACCACCAGTGCATAAGCATGACCGCAGTACTAGGGAAGGCCTATTGCAAACCCCACCATTTGATTATGGAGGACCAAGCTTTCCAAGCAAAGTGGCAAAGCAAAAGAACATGATTGAGTGATTTAACCTCCGCATGACAAAACACACTCGTTACTAACTTCAACACTTACGATACCAATTCTATGCAGATAATCTGAGGTCTTTAACCTCCATTTCCATGCTAACCAAGAAAGAAATTGGGCTTTAGGGTGAGAGGGATTATGCCAGATCAGATGAGGAAGCTTTAGAGCAGGACCAATAACAGATTCACACCAGTTAACAACATGTTTAACGGTAAAAATGCCTACAGGGTCAGCTTTCCACAAAATAGTGTCATTAGAACCCAAATTCAAAACAGGGCCCTTCCCTAGAACATCATGAAGCCTCAGAAGTTCATCTTCCTCCCATGCCAGTAGAGGTCTTTTGAAATTAAATGCCCAAATGTGCTAATTTCTGGCCCTAGACCACAACATATGCAAAGACATGTCCCTCTCCACTGATAGGTAGTATAATCTGGGAAATTGGGACTTCAAACAACTAGTTCCCAACCAATTATCAACCCTGAAACTAAGTCTTTCACCATTACCAATCCTGAGTTCAACATTGTGCAAATAATAGTTAAACAGGCTATTGTTAGATTCATTAAGAAGGATGATGTCACTCCACACTCTTGAGATATTGGTTGCCTCCGCATGAAAAGGAAACCACCTTCTCCCCTCTGACTTATACTTACTGCAGATGAGTTGTTTCCATAAAGAGTTGTCTTCCCTCCCAAATCTCCACTACCACTTAGCAAGTAAGCAATTGTTTACCACCTTTAAGTTTTGAATCCCCAACCCACCTAGTTTTTTGTCCATGGTTACATCTTGCCATTTCACCAAGTGGACTTCTTCTTGACCTCAGAATCACCCCACAAGAAAGCTACTTGGATCTTATCGATCTCTTTACCCATACTACTGGACAACCTAAACAAAGACAAGTAATAAACAAGTAATGAGGATAAAACCGATTTGATTAGTGTTACTCTACCTGCAAAGGACATCAACCTCCTCTTCCAACCAGATAGTTTCTTCCTAAATTTCTCCACCACAGGCTTCCATGTTGCTCTCCTTTATAGATTGGCCCCTAAGGGCATTCCAAGATACTTCAATGGGAGATTCTGGCACTTACAGTTTAGTCTAGAAGCAAAGGATTGCACCATAACATCAGGAATGCCCACACCACATACAGTACTCTTATGAAAATTGATCCTCAACCTAGAAATAATCTCAAAGCATCTGAGAATTCGCTTCACAATCAACACTTCCGACCACTCAGCTTCACAAAAAATAATTGTGTCATCCGCAAACTGAAGATGGGAAATATTAATACCATTAGATCCAATGGTTATCCCTTTAACCAAGCCCAACCCCTTTGCTCTTGTAAGAAGCAGATTGAGACCTTCAGCCACCACATTAAATAGGAAAGGTGATAATGGATCACTTTGTCTTAGCCCTTTATGAGGGCAAAACTCAAGTGTAGGTGAACCATTAACCAACATAGAAACTTTAGCTGAAGAAATGCAAGTACGGATCCAATTCACCCACTTAGCACCAAACCCAAAGTTGGATAGCATTTGGATAAGAAAGTTTCAATTAACTGTATCATAGGCTTTTTGGAAATCCAATTTCAAAATCAGGCATTTTCTTCTAGATTTCTTCCACTAGTCCACCACCTCATTAGTTATAAATACTCCATCCAAAATATTCCTTCCCCTTAGGAAAGCAGATTGGGTAGTATCTATCACATCAGGAAGAACCCTTTTCATTCTATTGGAAAGAACCTTGGAAAGAATTTTATATATGGAATTTATGAGACTAATGGGCCTGAAATAATTCTTTCATTGCTTTGGTCCCAAAAAAACACAAGCCTATATAAACACATGTGCATGTAGCATTTGTAAATCACATCTCCAACAACATTCCCATTACAATGTCCAGCTCAAATCTCCTTTTCCTTAGAACAAAAAGTAAGTTTCCATATAGTTACAAACAAAGGGCTAGGTCATTTCAAATTCAAATGATGGTTTCACGTAGGTTTATCTTCACAACTCTGAGGGATCCTTCGGTGCTCATCCAATCCATCCTTAGAGGAACTGTGGCGCCATCTGGCCCTAATCCTTGTACTTACATCCCCGGCCAGGGCACTGTGACTTGTCCATAGCGGTGCAAATGAAAAAATTATTAGGTATTCATACAATATTACTTGTGTTGTGCTCTTCATCAACGGAGAGTACAATATATGAGTCATCACTTAAAAATGTAGGTTAGTTCTTTCCCACCTATAAAGTTTTTTGCTACATCATTGGTTAGGAGAAACAAGCACACAATGCCAAATGGGGTTAATAAAGATTCAAGCTCTTCATCTTATACAACAATAAGTTTCAGCTGCATATCAACTAAGGTTTTAAATATTGGGGTACTTACCAATTAGTCCTGTTAACTAGACTTATTTACCTACAGGTCCTAACTAATAAATTTAACACTATAAAAATAAGAGAGTGATAAATTTATCACTAAAAATTTATTCATAAAACAAAGAGACTGATAAATTTATCACTATAAAATTATTCATAAAAAAAAAAGACTGATAAATTTATCTTTATCACTTAATAAATTATATCAAATAGGACTTAATGGGTAATAAGTCTCCAAAGTAGGACCTATTAGGTAATAAGTCTCTAAAGTAGGACCTATTAGTAGTTTACCCTTAAATATTAGCTATTATGTATCGTATCGGTTGTTATGTATCGAAATTTCAGATTTTCATCAATATGCAGGCTAATACTGCCCGACATGTGACTGTATCACCAATACCGATATCCTAATACCATTATTTAAAACCATGATACAAACTTAGGAATATACAATAATAAAAAAAAAAATTTCTAGAGGTTTTATTTGTTTTAATATTTATTTATTTATTTATTCTATTACCTGGGACAACCATTACAAGTTGGTTGTACACCGATGTACACGGTGTAATTTATAACCCATTTAAATTTATTTATTTTTTAATATTTTACAGTTGTTAAATTTATTCATTTATTTATTTATTTTAACAGTTGTTGTATACCGATGTAGAAATGATAATTTGTTAAATTCCTGATGTGCATGAAATAAATTTTTTATTTACGTTGACGAATGCATGGAATTAAGGCGAGGACACTTGTAAAAAATGACTCAAATTGAGAAATTTTGTCTAATGTTGAATTCTTAATACCAACTGTTCTAAAAGTTTGTTTTAAAATTCAATCTGATGTCAAAATAATAAATAGATAATAGATTTTGTGTTTATCATGATTTTATATCTTAAGCTGCTATGGAGACTTCTTTTGGATCAATATAATTATTCTCTATACATGTTTTGATATTGTAAAATGTTTAATTGGGAACTTGCAGCTCAAGATGGTTCGCAATTGGGGCTTCTTCTTTTTTTACTTTTCATTTCCTTTTCTTTTTTCTTTTTTTTTGTATTTTTAAATACATCCAAGTAAAAAAAAAAAATACAAAAATCGTCTAAAAAATAAAATATGCGGACTAGATTTATTAGTATGACTCACATCACATCACATTAATTTTTATTTATATTTTGGATATATTGGAAGGAAATGAAAATCAAACCCCAGTTGTTGCAACCACTGAATTAATCCTAGTGATTTATAATAGGGAAAATATCAAATTAATGCTAGTTTGAAAAAATAATTATAAATTAATGAAAATTTTTATAAATATTAATAATTAAAATTATAAACTTTTCATGAATTTGTTATTATTGTTTGAAAAATCCACCTGATTGTAATTTCTCCTTTATAATACATTAAATTTAAATCTACACTATAAACATAATTTTCTAGATTTGTAGTTTTTTGTTAAAAAGAAAAAAGAAGAAATGAAAAAGGAGAGAGTGAAATACAATATATTATGAACTAATATCATTATGTGGGATCCATTCAACTAGGTACATTCATATATCAATAACACACCAATTGGTTGTTGGCCGAGTGGTGATTGGCGCTCGGCTTGGTAGGGAGGACTACGGTTCGATCCCCCGCAACGCCAATTGGGAGGGGTGTTGAACCTAACCAGCCAGAACTCAGCCCCGATCCGGATTAGTCGGCCCGATGGGTCGGATACCGGGTGGCAGGACCAAAAAAAAATATATCAATAACACATTTTCTTAATCATACATTATTTACCACTTCATTTGTTACATTACTCATGGTGATTACACAGCCTACGTTTGAGAAGATAGTTGAGGTTAATTTAACTTATTAAAATATAAAATATATTAAAAGTTATTAAGGTAAAATATTATAGAGTAAATTATGTAAATAATTCCTATAGTTTATACTATGTGTTAATTTGGTCCCTATAGTTTCATTTGCTCAATTTTATCCCTTAATTTAACGGATTGTGTCATTTTAGTTCAATAAATAACGGTTGTTAAGTTAATTTTTCGTTAACAACCGTTATTTATTGAACTAAAATAACACAATCCGTTAAATTAAGGGGTAAAATTGAGCAAATTAAAACTACAGGGACCAAATTGACACATCGTATAAAGTACAAGAACTATTTACATAATTTTTCCAATATTATATTTAAATCATAATTATTTATTTTTTTTCTCACAAAATTATAAAAAAATTAAAAATTCATTTTAAACAAAACTTTTTTTAGCCAGGCTAAAAGAACCAAAAAAGTTAAAAAATCAAGCCAAAAAAATTCTTCTCAAACAAAACCACAAAACAACGTGTTAGATTAGGGTCTATTTTGCCAATTAAAAAAAGTCAACTAATTAGTTTATTGACTTATTTGAGTCACATTACATTTTCATTTTTTTACATATTTCTTTTTAAAAAGAAACCAATAAGCCAAAAAAGATTCACTTCCTAAAATAGTCACTAAAAAAAAGTGAACTATTTCTCTATTTTTCTAAACATCATGTAATAAAAAGTTAAAAAATCAACTAAAATATTTATTTCTCAAAATAATTATAAATAATATAATAATAAATAAATAAATAATACTCATAACATTTTGAAGTGTAAAAATGACCCGTGGCCTGTAGGCGGCTCGAAACCTGCTCGCGACCCAGGGTGGGCCCTGCCCGTTTAGAACCATTTGGGCCCGGACCTGAGCCCTTGGACTTGGGCCATCATTTTGAAGCCCGGCTCAGCCCGTGAGCCTGGGCCACCATCCGCCCGCTTAAAGCCCACTCAAGACTCGGCCTGCCCGAGACCCGGTATCTTTTTTAGTGAAAAATAATAATATTTTGTTAAAAAAATTTTTAAAAATTTAAAAAAATGGTCAGACCCACCCAAGCCCAAGGCTAGGTCCAGGCCCATCAGACCGACTCCGGCCAATGACCGAATACCCATGGACCTGGGCCTAAATTTTTGACCTGTGACCCAACCTAGCCAGAATTTTGATAAGAGCCCGTAAAACCTGACATGGGCCGAATGGGCCAAGCTGGACCAGATTTATACCCCTACATTTTGTTGCGTTAGCACATGATATAGGTAGGTGTACAATGACACATTTTTTTACCCATAATTACATGGGAAAATTAGTCTAAAGTCCCTCTTCCATTTTTAGTAATGAAAGAAATCCACAATATTATTTTATGATGTCTAAGGTCCCTACAGAGAAATTTGATATATCTCACACCTTCAAACCCTTACCCCCTCTCTCTCTCTCCCCGCTGCTCTTTTCGCTCTGGCTTCCACCTGACACGTTGCTCTCAGAACTTCCTTTCTTCTCCTCAATCTGATCAATTCCAATCTCGCCAATTGCCTTGTTCTCTCTCTCCAATTCCCCGATTTTACAGTTCTCTGCTCAATCCGAGTCCTTGATTTCGCTAACATCCTTGAAGAACAAAGGTAACATGCCTGAACTGTGCTTCACGCGCATTCATCGGCGTTTGAAGCTTCAATTCGAACAAAGCCAAAGAAGGATCAAAACGAACACTATAATTAGGCAAACAAAGCATAGTCCGATCACAAGGTAGAGTCTTAGCCCGAGAAATGGCGTCTTGGAGTTGAGACTGTGGAACAAAGAGGTGTCGGAGCTGTAATGATCGTCGGAAACCACCATTGTTTCCTGCTAGATGAGAGAGAGAGAGAGAGAGAACAGAGAGGTGTCGGAGCTGTGATGATCGTCTGATTTCGTTTTTCAAAAAATATAAAAAGTGAACAAAGAGAAAAATTTAACGTAAAATACATTAAAATCCCACTTCTAGAGATTGTGTCGATGTGCGCTGAGGGACGGGCGGCGATACGCGAAGACGAGAGCTGCGTAGCGGCGATTGTGAAGAGGTTGATGAAGATGTCGAGTGCGAGTATCCAACCAACGACGACGATTGCCCACCCAAAAAGTCTTCCAGCTTCGGAACTGTGTTTTGTTAGATTTGCGAATCCACGAAGCTCCTGAATATAAACGAATCTACAATGCTTTGTCCTTGTTTTACTTGATTCTCCCCATCATCATACAAGCATTCAACCTTTGTATTTTCCCATCCTGCCATAAAACATCAATATCAGTTTCAGAAAAATTCAAAATTTCTCTGGAGATAAACATCATTATGAAAACACATTTGATAAATTCCGAAGTCAGAGAAATTTGGTTAAAACACATTCCGAAGTCAAAGAAATTCCGAAGTTAGAGAAATTCAAAATTTCTCTAGAGATAAATCCAGAATTTCTCTGGTGAGAAATTCCGAAGTCTAGAGAAATTTCCAGAATTTCTCTGAAGAGAAATTTCTCTAGAGAGAAATTCTCTGGATTGAATTTTCTCTGGATCAATGTTGAGGGACCTTAGATATTATGAAAATATTTAGTGTCCTTTATGCTATAAAATCTTTATATCAGGGACCTTAAAAAAAAATCTCCTAATTACATGGGGTTTACATTAATCCTCATTACTATTATTTTTAAACAAGGAAATTATGCATTGCCCTTTTTACGTTTGGATATTTTCTTATTTTTATTCTTAAATTTTTTGTCTCTTATTTTAACAGTTTATGTTTTAAATTTTTTTCAATTTATTTCTAAAATTAACTTCTGTTTAAAATTAGATAAAAAAAATATCACTCTAGCTACAATATGATATAAAAAAATATATTATTATATTAGAATTTAAATTTGTATCAAAGGTGTGAGTTATGTATAATAAAATATTTTTATATCATGTGATTGTCAATGTATCATTTTTTGTTTAATTTTGAACATAAATTAGTTTTTAAAATAAATTGAAAAAAACTTAAAACGTAAAAAATCAAAAAAAAAAAAAAGTTTAAAGACAAAAGTGAAAAAATGAACAAACATAAAAAGGGCAAAATATTATTTTCCTTTCTTAAAAAATACAATGTGGCATGCCAATGCATATTTTATTTTCATTAAAATAGTTTCAACCAAAATTTTAAAAATCGGACTGGTGAGTGAACCGAAAAAGGGATTACGTGGACGAATCACCGGTTCAACCGCCGATTTTTCCGATTCTCTCTAAATAAGTCGGATCACCGGTTTAAAAATCGGACTAGTGAGTGAACCGGAAAAGGGACTAGATTCTCTTTAACGATTTAGAGGATATATCTAGACCAGAATCTCGACCGGTCAACGGTTCAACTAGCCGATCCAGTCTGATTTTCAAAACCTTGGTTTCAACCCACGAGAACTGCGACTTGCTACTAAAGTTGCATCAATACTTTCTTATTATTTAAAAAGTAATTAAAAAAAAATTATACTAAGTACACAAATCTCTTGTAATTTTAATTTATTTCTTCATTTTTGGCTTGACAAGTGATAAATCTAAGTCTGAGAAGCTAAATTTATGTTACTAAATTTAGCCAAAATAAATTATTCAAAAGAGAATTGAACATTTTAAATTAGACATCAACATCTTAATCTTTTTTAAAATAGTGAATAGATTACTTTGGGCTTTGATTTCAATTAGTGTTTGGAGTTTGATATTTGGGTGACTTATTTTTGTGTTAGTAATTAAAAAAAAACAAAAAAACAAAAAATGTTAGGGTGCTGTTTGGTAACACTTACGTTTTCAGTTTTCTGTTTATATTTACAAAAATTTTAAAAACTCAAATAAAAACTTGTTTGGTAAAATTTTTTATTTATAAATCAGTGGTCTCAGTTTATAAATTTGGCCAAAAAATGAAAATACAAAAAATGTGTTTCCGTTTTGAGTTTTAAGTTTTTTTTTTTTTCCACCCAGCACTAGCCACCACCCGTCACTATTTTCCACCACCGTCTTCCGCCACCACCCCCCACCCCCACTACCACCACCACTCACCACCCACCTATCACTACTACCCATCACCACCACCCCCCACCACTACCACCACCACTCACCACCTACCACCCGTTACCACCACCTACCAACTACCACCCACCTGCCACTCACTTGCCACCCACTCGTCACCACCACCACCACCACCACCCACCACCCATCTGTCATCCACCCGCCACTACCATCCACCACCCGCCACCACCACTCACCATCTACTTGCCACCACCACCCACCTGCCACCACTATCCACCACCTGCCGCCACAACCCCCACTACCACCACCACCACCACCACCCACCACCACCCACCACCACACCACCACCACCACCCACTACCACCACCACCACTGCCACCTACCACACCACCACCACCCGCCACCACCACCACCACCCGCCCACCACCACCACCACCACCACCCACCACTTGCCACCACCCACCTCCACCACTTTCTTCCACCACCGCCATCACTTGCCATTTCTTACTCTTTTTATATTTTTTAAACATTTTGTCAATTACCAAACACGTTTGTAGTTTATGTTTTTCTAAAAATAAACAAAAAATAAACAAAAACCAATTTATAAAATTTTTATAAATATAAATTGAAAATGTAAACGTTACCAAACACACCCTAGACTTTTAAATTATACTTGACAAGATGAATTGAAAATTTCAAAAAATTCCAAAAACAATCTTGAAAAGAATTTTCTCAGTTTCTAAACCCAAGTCTCAGTTTTCAGTGGTTCAGTACCTCCCAGAAATTCCGGTGGTTTCAGTTTATTTGGGTTTCAGTATTAGTGTCATCAGTTCATATTCAGTTGGTTCAGGCACGTATGTCTGCCTTTATTCTCTCAGATTTTCGATTAAGGCCTCAATCATCCATTCTGGCCTGTTAATCCTCAAATTAGAAGTTTCAGTTCGTTCACAATCCTCGCCCTTGTTGTTGTTATTTCAGATTCTCAGTTAACCTATTCATTCCCCAGGAATTTACCAAGAATTTCCGACTCGAACGCCGCCAACGTGATTCCAATCGGACTTTCCAGGTCATTCAACAAAGGCATGAGACTCTACGGTTTAACATTCCACAAATTAGGTTCCCATATATTTCTTTGATCAACACAAGGAAGTTCTCACTGATTTCACATTTTATTCCATATCAGACGTGTGTATATTTTCATTTCAATGCAGGTATGGTCACATGACCCTTTACTTCCACGTTCACTTTCTTATAGGTTTCTCTGATCGAGAGTACATTAACATTACATGTTATTCCATTTAACTTCTTTAAGTATGCATATAGGTTTTCGTTTCATTTCACTATAGCGGTGGTAGCAATTATAGACATAAGCGATTGCATACTTAAGCGATTTAACACATTGGCATATAATCGGTCATGTCATAACCACACACACTTTTTATGCTCATGCAATGCCCTAACTTCTTTTCTAGGACATCCTATAGCTCATTTGGACACGTGTGTGCGGTATAACTTCGTGGTTAAGTATCGCTCGATACCACTCTCACGACCCAAACTCGCCTTATGGGTTTAGCATCAGAATCGCCAAGATGTCGAGATTACGAAGGCCGCTTAATGATGAAACGATGTCTGATCTGAGGGCATGGCGGAAGCCAATACAGTAATAAAGCAATGTCCAATGAGCTGTAACAGTCTGTATGCAAAGAGATTTTTCATACAATCAAACAGTTCAGAACGGTACAGTCTATACAATCATTTACAAACATTTAGTACAGGGACTTAATCCCTATTAAGCGATAAGATGGCATGCGATGCGATGTTGTTATCGATCCATACTCGCGATATGATCTATCTGATACAATGACAGTTGGGTGAAGCTAAGACACCCCAAAAGCAGTCTAAGCTTGATTATACTCGGAACCTCGCCGTGAGGCACAGTGGTTGGCTTGACAAAACTGAAGTTACCCTGACGCCTCTAGCAACAATCCGGTGCCTGAACACCTACATATTTATATATATGAGCAGTGAGCTAAAGCCCAGTGAATAACATAACGTGTAAAGAGGTTATGAATGAATGTCCTTACAGTAATGAAAGCAATTCATTATACAGTATTTCAATCTTTCAGTAATTCAGTCAATCAATATTTCAATCAATCAGTCATATGTGGTACATCCATTAGCCTATAACAGTAGGTCCGAAAGAATCGGCCTATGAACCCAACAATAATGATGGCCATCAATCGGTATGGTTCCACAAGGAAACCGAGCGAGCTCTGTAACGATCAATAACGATGGGTGCTAAGGATGCCACTGTCTGATTAATACAGGACATACATTCATTCAATAAACAATATCAATTCAATAAACAGTTCAGTTCAGTAATCAAAATATAACCATTTTGAACATATCTTTACACAATCTGTTACTCACAGCGTTCTGGGCTACAGTAAGCTAGAGCGTCTCCTCGGTAAGCCAACCTTACACAGTAAACAGATTGAACACACACTAAGGCCCCGTTTGGGGAGTGGCTAAATTAGCCAATTAGCCAAAAAGTTACATTTTTAGTCAAAAAGCCAACAACCCATACCAAAAAGTCAAAGATTCTCTTTTCTCTCTACTTTTTGCACAACTTTTCGTAATTAGCCAAAAAATCATCCCAAACATACAAGTTTTTTTTACCTACCTTTTTAGCCAATTAGCCAAAAAATTACTAAATTAGCCTGTTCCCAAACGAGGCCTAAGCTACACAGTTGGGAAAGATGATAACTTAATCCCTAATTTACCTTGGTGTGTTCTACATCTAAATCCTCATTAAGATGTCTTAAACTAGGCCTAAGAATGCCTAGAATGGGATGAGGATGCAAAGATGCACTTAGAAAACACTTTTACAAAATTTGCTGAAAATAGGCATCTCGCTCGAGCGAGCATTTCTTCGCTCGAGCGAGATTGCAAAATCAAAGGCTTCGCCGGCGAGAATCCTTCGCTCGGCGGTGCGATGAAACAAGAAAAATCTTGGATGCTCGAATTTTCGCCGAGCCACCAATCCTTCGCCGAGCGTGGCTCGGAGTAAGCGTTGGTCGCCGGCGAGGAATCGCTCGCTCGGCGAAGAAGCCAAATCTGGAATTTCAGTTGCCTTCCAACTCAAACCAAGCTTCCTACCACTCTATACTCGACCTCTTGGGCCCAAATTCTGGAAAACACATTTAAACTCAATATACAACAAGTTTTAAAGCTCAATTTGAGAATTCAAGGCCCAATGGGGAGTCAATTAAAGTCAAGTTTCAAACCCATTTCATGAACATGAAGAACATGCAAACAAGCATGGATTCAAATCATTTCAAAGCTCCAATTTGATGCTCTAGAGAGCTAATTGTTCCAGAAACAAGTTGAAAACATGGACTTAAGCTTAAACATGAGCATGCATGTACAATTCTACCATGAATCCAACTCAAAACTCATTAATTCAAACATGCATGCATGATATATACTATAATCCAACATATTTGAACTCAATCAAGTCTTAGCTCTTCAATTAAACATGAATCATGCATGAATCCACTTAAAGGCACAATCAAGAGGATGAAATTCATACCTAGGTTCCTTAATTACTAATCTTGAGGTTCAATTTGCCAATACACACTTCAATTCTTCAAGTTCCAAGCCAATCTCCTAGTTGATTTCACAAATCTCTTATTTCTCTCTCTCTAGTCGGTTCTCACTTCCCAAAATGGCTGATGGAAAATGCTTTGGTTGCATGTAATAAGGCTCAACATATAATAACCAAAGGCCCACTAGATGGCAATATGGTAATTAAGGCCAATTCTTTGATTAAACTTATTTTAATCTAATTTAATCATACCAAATCGATTTCCGGATAAATATGCCATAAAATCACATTAATTATGATGAACACAAAACCTCAATCAATTTTTCGATTTGGTGCCGATAAGGCCTTCAATTAACAGTTTAAACATATAAACATGAGCAGATCGATAAGCGATTAACGAGATGGACAAATGCATTCAAGCGATTCTGATTAGTCGATTGATCTCGGATCTCGGTTTAACGATGTCGATACTTAGCGATGTCGATGATGAGGGTTGTTACAGTCTCCCCTCCTTATAAAGAGTTTAGTCCTCTAAACTCGAGTTAACATAAGACAACAGAGATGATGCCTATCTTAAAAGGAAATTTTTCACCCTATAACAGGAGCGTACTCATATTCATAAACAGTTTCATGGCCCAATCTCAGTCTTAGCAATACACAGAAACAGAGTTAGAAATCACGTATATGGATTGGGGTTCATATTAGAAAAAGTTAGAAAAAAGAAAAAGAAAAAAAAAAGTGATTTATTTGGGAGTTTCCAAATAGCCATATCAGATTAAATTAACACGGTATAAAAAAAAATAATTCATAAAATTGTTATAATAAGAAATATAAAAATTAAACTAATACAAGTGGCAAATTATAAAAATTAAAAATCTAATTTGTTCAAATTATTATAAACATGTAAAAGGAAGGCCACACATGGTAAACAAGACCAATTCAATTTCATCTTCATATATGTATGTGCATATCACGCGATCATGTTGTTAATCCGGTTGGGACGTGGGAAACAAGCAAGCCCAAGACAAAGTCAAAATCGTCTGGGTCAAGGCCCACCTTTATACCATGTTACCATCAGATCTGTTGTTTACATGGACCTGTATTCCACAACATGTATCTTTTTAGTGATGTTGACTTTTCATGGGTTCATATCCATTTTGGTATAATTATTTTTTTGAAAACATTAATAAACGAGTAAATTATACTTAGTGGTCTCTATATTTTTTTTTAATATTATTTTGATTTTTACATTTTTAATTGATATAATTTTTATCCTTAATGTTAAATTTTGTGTCAATTTAATCTAATTAATAATGCCGTTAATATTTTTGACTGAAAATAATCGCTGAATTAGTTGAGATTAACTCACTGAGATTATTAAATTTATAATTGTATTCTAAAAAACATGACACACGTCATTTATATGTATATTTTTCATAAAAAATTGATAACAGTTGTAATTAATTGGACCAAATTGAAATAAAATTATAAATTCAATGTCAAAATCGAACCAATTAAAATTATAGGAATCAAAATAACATAAGGATCAATTACAAGGACTACTGTCACAATTTGTCCTTAATAAACTTATAAATAAATATATCAGTTAGACACATTTGACGATTGACATTATTTACGTTATTTATGGGGTGAAATTGAAATCAGTGAAGTCTTTTCAAAATAATTGCAAATTTATGAAAAAATTCATGACTTTAATTATTAAAATTGATAAAGTGTTCTACTAATTTACAATTATTTTGAGAAGACCCTACTTAATTATATAGTTATAGTCAGTTTATTTTTATTTTATTTTTTTCTTTACACATTCTCATTATGCTGTAGAGTTTTGCATTCTTCGTTATTTCTAAAAACACCCTATGTCATGATCTTCAATTCTTAATTCATCATTTTTTTTATTTCTGCATTGTTTTCTCTTATATCTTGGTGTGTCAACAAATAAGCTGTCAATATTGTAATCTAGCTCGCACCACTGAAAGAGTTAATCTAGCTTTGTTGATTACTTGAAAATATTTGAGTTTGTCATTTCAAAACCATTGTCCAGTATTGTAACAATCAGTGTACTATTCATATTGCTTATAATAATTTTTTTAATAAATTCACACCAAACACAGAAATTAACTATTGTGACTTTATGCATCAACGTGTTGTTCGTGGCACCATTTGACTCGTTTTTGTTGATTTAGCGGAGCAAACTATTTATATCTCTTCACAAAAGCACAAACTTAAGTAGGTGCTTTTTCACCTTGAGTTTGAGGAGAATGTCAGTGTATATTGTATGTATTATTATTGTATTGTCTTATTTAGTGTATTGGCTTTATTTAAATTTCTTGGTTTAACACTTTGGCCTCGTTTGGGAAGTGGCTATTTTTTAGGCTTTTTGATTATTTGGCTATTTTAGTAGGCTATTTTAGTTTTTGTATTTGGAAAAATGAGATGAAGTTTTATTTGAGTTGTTGTATTAGAAAATGTGTTAAAATGGTGTTTAAAGTTAAAATGACAAATTTGTCTCTAATTTTTTATTTTTCAAAATTAACTAAAGGGGCAAAATTATAATTTAACAGTTGTGGGATAGCTGTCCGTAGGCTGTCCGTAGGCACAGTACCTACACTGTGGATAGTTGTCCGTAGGCTGCTGCCTTGTCCTTTAGCTTTTTTTTTTTTTTTTTTTGCTTTTTTTTTTAATAAAAATAGGTGAACAGTAGACTTTTTGGCTTATTTTCAATTTAAGACTATAATAACCTCAAATTGATCTCCCCAAACAGCGCCTTTATCTCAACCTATATAAAGGCTCTTTATTTTTATTAGATATATTCATTTGACTTCCTTTCTTTTAAGATTAATTTGACTCGAAGAACCACAGTTTACTCTTAAGATTAATCAAAATAATAACAAAAATATCTGTCAAGGCAAGCTCGTTGGCCAAGGCTTACGCCTAAAATTTCAGTCTTGGGTTGGCTAAGTCCGTCATAGTAGATGGGCTTGGGCAATAGTTGCCATCATAAAATTTTGAACCTTTACAGCCTGTTACGAACTCCGTTTGGCGTTCAAGTATTCCATGTGTGTTGATCTTAGAACATAGACCGAGGCAATTCAAACAAGCCAAGGAAAGTCAACACGTGAAAAATTCATCTATATGCTTTAGTCAAAAAAACACACATCCAACATTTGAACAAACAAGTCCACTAAAACACAAAGCCAATATAAACACATGTACATGTAACATCTATGCATCAAATCTCCAACAACAATTCCATTACAATCTCTAGCTCAAATTTCTTTTCCTTAGCACAAACAAACAACCCTTCAAATAGTTACAAACAGAAGGCACTACAAAAAAATACACTTTTGGCGACTAAATTTTTAGTCGCCAAAAGTCCGTTTTTAGTCGCCAAATGTCGAATTTTAACTTTTGGCGACTAAATATTTTAGTCGCCAGTTTTGTCGGCAATATGTGGTCGCGCATGGCTTTGGCGACGAAAAAACTGTTAGTCGCCAAAGGACAGGTCTTCAGCGACTAAATATTTTGTCGCCAATAGTCAATTTCATTTTTGGCTATTTTACCTTTGCCGACTAAACCGTTTGTCGCCAATAGTTAATTTTTATTTTATTATTTTTGCCTTTGGCGACCATTGACTATAGTCGCCAAAAGTATATTAAAAAAAAAAAGTTTTGAACCTGTGTGTGCTCCCAGCGAGTTTCGAACTTGCAACGTCCCCCACAACCACCCACATGCCAAGCCCTATGCACAACACTCCCTCCACTATGCCAGCACATCATCTCAAGGACATATATGCAATATATATTATTTATATAGTATATTAACCGCAATTAATACAAAATAATATTTATAAATATAATTTTTTTCATTCAATATAATTTATTTTAAAAATAAATTATTTACTAAAAAAAAATTTAGGCAACTTTTGGCGACTAAAACCATTATTTAGTCGCTAATTGTATTATTTTGGGCTACTAATTATTTATTTGTCGCTAAAAAAACAAGTTCCAATTAAAAATCAGCACTTTTGGCGACGAAACCTAATTTTAGTCGCCAAAAATGTCCACTTTTGGCTACTAAATAGAATTTTAGTCGCCAATACTCAGTTTTTAGCTACTAACTTTTTTTTTGTAGCCAAAAAGCTTGGGTTTCAGCGACTAATCTGCTTTTTAGTCGCCAAAAGCAGCACCTTTGGCTACTAAATTGGTTTAGTCGGCAAAAACCATGACTTTTGGCGACGAAAATTCTGTTAGTCGCTGAAAACCATATAATAGGCGACCAAAATGATTTTTAGTCGCCAATACATATACATTTGGCGACCAAATTGTTTTAGTCGCCAAAAGTCTTCATTTTGGCGACCAAAATGGATTTAGTCGCCATTTCTGCACCTTTCAGCGACGAAATTCAAATGTTTAGTCGCCAATGATGCTTTTTGTTGTAGTGAGGGTCATTTCTTTCTTTTTTTTATCAGCAAAGAAAATGAAACTTTATTGATGAGATAAGCAAAAAATGCAACAAAATACATCAATAAAGGAGGGGAATGCAAAAAGCATCATAACTAACACTCCACAATTCCAACTAGATTGGCACCAAGGAGGAAGCACAATCATCTGCTAACAAAAAACCCACGAATTGGCGAGAAACCAATCCAAAACAAAGAAACAAAAACGAAAACAGAAGAGACCACCCAATCACACAAAAGGGTCATTTCTTAAGTTTAAAAGAGAAGAAGATGGTTTCTCATAGATTTCTCTTCACAACTTTATTCATTGTGACCATTTTGTTCTCTTCAACTTGTTTAGTACAGCTTACAGAAGCCACGAGACCTCGGATGGTTCCATTGCTCATCTAGTCCATCCTCATAGGAAAGGTGCTGCCAACCGGCCCTGATCCCTGCACTTACATCCCTGGCAAAAGTACCGGTACTTGCACATAGCGGTGCAAATTGAAAATTTATTAGGCAGGACTGGAATGTAAAGCAATAAAGTTTCAGCTGCCTAGAACCTTTAGAATGATATAGGGGTCACATTTTTTTTTTTTCCTTGTTATTTGGGACAACCATTACAACTTTTGGTTGTACACCCATGTACATGGTGTAATTTATAACCCATTTCGATTTATTTATTTTATTTTACAATTGTTTTGATGATATATACTAATCATGGTTTTAAATATCGGATTTTTATCGTTCCAAGATCGCTACACTTTGGCTAGTTTGTAACACATATCGATACATAACAGATTCACAATTGATCAATTTGGCTAATTCAACTACTGTAAAATTCTTTTATGCTGTTGATGATTATAAAAAAAATTCAAGACCACAACACAATATTTGATTTCCAATACACATCTCTTGATAATTCCAATACTGTTACACCGCAAATGATATTGATATGTCTCATCATACCACTACTTATTTTAAACGATGTGCACAAATCAAATGATATTTTGTCATTTTAAATTTTAAGCATGCATTCAATGGCAGAGCCACAGCTGGTGCCGGGAGGGGGGGGGGGTCACGTGTCCCTCCTGGGTTTTGGAAATTTTTTTTTTTTTACAAACATAAAGAAAATATTTTAAATAAAAAAAATTATAAAAATATTATTTAGAGTGAAATATTAATGACATTTTTTAAATTATGAGAATAATAATAGTTGTTTTTTGTTTATTGAAAATAAAGATATTACGATAAATCATATTATTATCTATGAAAATTTCAATACAATAGTGATGTCTGTCATTATTGACATACAATTATAATTAATCTTAATGAAAATTTAGAATTTATTGAATTGTTAGTTACATTTGACATGTGAAATTCATCCTCTATGTGTTTCTTTACTTTTGGTTGGTGATATCATATGTCAATGATGACGTGGTATTACTATTATATTGAATTTTTATTGAAATTTTGTATAAAAAATTACTTTATTATTATATAATTTATTTTAAAACTTATATCTATGACTTTTTTTTATATTGTCCATAATATACTAATTACAAATAATATATATATATATATATATATATATATATTTATCTTTCTTGAAGTTAATCGTAAAAATTTATGTAAAATATTTTTGTAAAAATTTTCAATATTATAATTAATAAATGCCCCCTCTAATTTAATTTGCTGACTCTGCCATTGCATGCATTCAACGAAATTGTTATTTACATTGACAGATGCATGGTTTTGGTACGTAAATACTGTAAAATATATATATATATATATATATAAAGGAATTAAGATGAAGACACATCTAACAAAGGTCTCAAATTGAGAAAAAAAATTGTTTTTTTTTTTTTTTGGGTCTAGTAAACATGAAATTTCAGTCTCAGTAACCTCTGTGTTTTTTGTTTTTATTTGTATTTATTTGATTTCTATACCATGATGCTATATCTTTGGAGAGCTTTTGCATCAGTGTAATTATTTTCTATGCATGTTTTAATATGCTAAATGTTTAATTTGGAATTTGCAGCTCAAGTTGTCAACTAGAATTTTAGCTAGTAGCTATCAACCCTTTTTTTTAAATGTATCAATAATTCAAAAATAGAGGAACAAAAAGTTGTATAGTGTAAAAAAAATTGTCCTTTCATAAATTCATAATTTTGTTTGAGGTATAAATTTCTTTTTGGCCATAAAAAAAATAAAAATAGACAAGCTAAAATTTCCATTAAATTTCAATACTGTTTAAAATTTTACTTTATTTACTTTATTTCTTCTTTTTTGAGTCTTGACAAATTGCTTCGTTTGATTTACTTTTATAATCATGATTTAAGTGTGAAATTGTGTTATGAGTTATGAGTTATGAGTTTTGAGTTGAGTTTTGAAAAGAAAAAAAATTGTTTGGTTATGAGTTTTAAAAAGAGTTTTGAGTTGTATTTTGAAAATTTTTGAATTTATTTTTTTTAAATATTTATAAAAACTTCTCAATTTTATTTATTTGGGGTAAATATTTTTTATTGTAAATATTTATTTTTTTAATGTGTGTTGTATTTACTACATGTATGAGCTGTATTTTTTTAAAAAAATATTTAAAATATATTTTTTAAATATTTAAAAATTTAAAATGAGTTGTATTTTTTATTTTAAATGTATCATTTTTATTTTTTTATTTTAAATATTTTCTTTTATTAATATTTTTTAACTTTTTTTTAATATTTAATTTTTTTTAAATTTTAAAAAATTTTGGATCTGCCATATATATCTAAATTATAACAAAATACTTGGCCAATACTTGAAAAAATAACAAAATATTGTTTTCAAAAATATATATATATATATATATAAAAAATTCTTCAAAAATAAAAATAAAAATAAACAAAATATTTTTTTCAAAAATATAAAATAAAAAATAATTTTAAAGAACAAAATTTTTAAAAAAAATTGATTTTTTTTTTAAATAGAGTTTTGAAAAAAGTTTGATTTTGAATTTTGAAAATAGTTTTTGAATTGAGTTTGTTGTGTGTTTGATTATGAGTTTTGAAATTTTTTTTATTACAAGCACGATTACAAAACTAAACCAAACACTTGTTTTTTCCCCCACAAAATAGAGATTAATTATTAGTAGTTAGATTATAACGTATATCAACATCTATTTATAAATTCGAACTTAAAATCTCACTCACTCGGAAACTGGTCTAGAATTATTATTATAGGGGTGTGAAAGTATGTTTAAAAAGACAAACTTTATAATTTTAAATTATATTAAATTTTTTAATATAATATATGATATTTTTAAAATTTTGAAAGTGCCATCTGCACCCGCTAGATCTATGTTGACACCTTAGTACCCTCTTCATAACCACTTTGAACAATTACCTAGATCTTGACAAAGCATAGTCTGACCAGTTAAATTTCAAGTATATTTCAAAATTCTTCATATATAATAAATTGTAAAATTTAAATTAGCTAAACGAGTGTCCAATGAAAATTCATAACTATATATATTATAATTAATTATTTTAATGAAATAATTAAATGGCTCCTCACATGTTAAAAAAAGAACCCCTAAAATTTTAATAAATGAAACTTATGTTTATATATATATATATATGAGGAGTGATGGAGACCCCCTCCAATCACTACCCCACCACCCCACACACACGTGGCGGGTGATGATTGGAGGACGAGGGAAAAAAAAGAAAAGAAAATCCAACCAATGAGAGAGAGGGGGTCAAAGGGGTGGAAAAAAATGGAGTCTTAGACATTTTTGTATATATATATACTAGCCTATCACCCGTGCTATGCACGGGATAATTATAGATATTTATA
The DNA here is from genome assembly GCA_025200525.1 of Camellia lanceoleosa. NCBI lineage: Eukaryota > Viridiplantae > Streptophyta > Magnoliopsida > Ericales > Theaceae > Camellia > Camellia lanceoleosa. The sequence continues at coordinate 159,543,347 of CM045762.1, read as the reverse complement.
TTTGTTTTTATTTTTTTTAATATATAAATTAAATCTATATATTAAATATATGAGGTTTGACCGAGGAGTTTGAAAGAATTTAATAAGTGTTTATTTATTTATTTAAGAGGCATTTACACAATAATTACATAATATATAAATTAAATACATAAGGTTTGACCGAGAAGTTTGAAAGAATTTAATAAGTTTTTATTTATTTATTTAAGAGACATTTACGCAATAATTACATGGGTGTCTTGGGGATGTAAAAAGTAAGAAAATTATGATTTCATTTATTGCGTTATTCATTTAATAAGTGTAATTATTATAAATTAAGTGTTTATTGTAATCAATAGTGTAATTATTACAATCTTTGAATTTATTGTAATCAATAGTGTAATTATGACAATCTTTGAACCAATCATAAATCACCAAGTCAATTTTTTTAAAAAAAATATATTAAAAAATCAAGAAATTAGGATTGACATGTTGGAGGTTTCTCAAATCTTGGGTTTTAAAAGACCCTTTTCCTTAATATATAGATTGTATTCAAAATTTAAATCACGTGATATTGCGGGAAACAGGCTAGCCTATCACCCGTGCTATGCACAGGATAATTATAAATATTTATATTTGTTTTTATTTTTTTTAATATATAAATTAAATACATGGGGTTTGACCGAGGAGTTTGAAAGAATTTAATAAGTGTTTATTTATTTATTTAAGAGGCATTTACACAATAATTACATTGGTTTCTTGGGGATGCAAAAAGTAAGGAAATTAGGATTTCATTTATTGCGTTATTCATTTAATAAGTGTAATTATTATAAATTAAGTGTTTATTGTAATCAATAGTGTAATTATTACAATCTTTGAACCAATCACCAATCACCAAGTCAATTTTTTTTTAAAAAAAATATTTAAAATCAGGAAATTAGAATTTTTTGATATATAAATTAAATACATGAGGTTTGACTGAGGAGTTTGAAAGAATTTAGTAAGTGTTTATTTATTTATTTAAGAGGCATTTATACAATAATTATATAATATATCATTTTTTTTAATATATAAATTAAATACATGGGATTTGACCGAGGAGTTTGAAAAAATTTAATAAGTGTTTATTTATTTATTTAAGAGGCATTTACACAATAATTACATGGGTCTCTTAGGGATGCAAAAAGTAAGGAAATTAGGATTTCATTTATTGCGTTATTCATTTAATAAGTGTAATTATTATAAATTAAGTGTTTATTGTAATCAATAGTGTAATTATTACAATCTTTGAACCAATCACCAAGTCAATTTTTTAAAAAAAAAATATTAAAAAATCAAGAAATTATGATTGACATGTTGGAGCTTCCACAAGCCTTGGGTTTTAAAAGACTTATAAATTAGGGGTACTTACCAATTAGTCCTGTTAACTAGACTTATTTACTTACAGGTCCTAACTAATAAATTTAACACTATAAAAATAAGAGTGTGATAAATTTATCACTTAAAATTTATTCATAAAACAAAGAGACTGATAAATTTATCACTATAAAATTATTTATAAAAAAAAAAGACTGATAAATTTATCTTTATCACTTAATAAATTATATCAAATAGGACTTAATGGGTAATAAGTCTCAAAAGTAGGACCTATTGGGTAATAAGTCTCCAAAGTAGGACCTATTGGTAGTTTACCCTATAAATTAAGTGTTTATTATAATCAATAGTGTAATTATTACAATCTTTGAACCAATCACCAATCACCAAGTCAATTTTTTTTTAAAAAAAATATTAAAAAATCAAGAAATTAGAATTGACATGTTAGAACTTCCACGAGCCTTGGGTTTTAAAAGACTTTTTCTTTAATATATAGATTGTGTTCAAAATTTAAATCACGTGATATTGCGGGAAACAGGCAGGCTAGATGCTCAAAGGGGCTCACCTTTGATTCGTAGTTTTACCTCACTTGTGTTTTACCTGACTTCGTCAAACATACATCTTATTCTATTCTAATTTTAAGACTCTGACTCTATATGGGATTTTTTTTTTTTTTTTTTTTAGAGGAATTATTTTTTTTGTCAAATAATGAGAGCTTATTTATAAATATGGAAAATGATCCGTCCCACAAATTTTTCTCACAAAAGCACTTCTTATTGGTAATAGGTTATTATTGAGTGTGTTTGGTTTAAATTTTTTGAATTAAGTTTTTTGAAAATTAAATTTTCTCTGTTTGTTTGTATTCTCAAATTAATTTTCTACATGTGTTTTGGAGCATGATGTTTGGTTACGTTTTCAAATCAATTTTCTACACTCTCTGCAGAGAACTTTGTGCACACAGGCGTGTTTTCTGTCCAAAGGAAGACCACTCGGTAGACCACCCGGATGTCCACCCAGATGTCTGGCTGAATTCCAGAATATATATATATATATATTTTTTTTTTTTTTTGCAATTGATTTACATAATCGGAAAAAATATTTTCTTAAATTTTTCAAATTTTTTATGTGCTTTAAAATAATTTTGAGTTGTATATTTAGTTATGAGTTGTAAATTTTTGTATCACATATCAAATGTCACATCAACAATTCCCCACTCAAATCAAACTTCTTTTCCAAAACTATTTTTAAAACTCTTTACCAAACAAATTTTCTACACTCAAATCATAATTCCACAATACACAAACTCAAAATATAACTCATACTCTCAAATCACATTTACAAAACTCTACCAAACACTACCTGTTTTTCGTATTTTTTTATTTTTAGTGAATATTTTTTAAATTTTAAACATTTTTTTTTATTTTTTAGATGCACCTTACTTAGATGTATATAAAAAGTAAAAAATTTGTGAAAAAATATTTTAAAAAATTAATAAATACATAAAAATATAAAAAATGTACTGAATTCTCGTTTTTTTTTTTTTTTTTTTGTATTTTAGGTATTTAGTAAATTTTTAAAAGTTTTCTTCATAAATTTTTTACTTTATAGATACATCTAAGTTAGGTATGTCTAAAAATTTTAAAAATTGCTTAAAATATTTTAAAAAAATCAATAAAAACAAAAAAAAATACGGAAAATAAGAAAGTAAAATTTTCTGAAAAGTATTTTTTAAAAAGTGACACTACAAGAAAATTGGCCTATAACCACGTTTTTGTTATGGCGTTTTTTTAAAAAACGTCGTTTTAAAGGTTTTTAAAATATTTTTATAAACAACTCATTTTAAAAAACAGGCGTGCTTGGTGTACGAACATTTTTTCCCTTTTTAAGACCCACGCGTTTTTCATTCTTCTATTTCCCTCAGTCTCGAGATAGCTCTAGGTTTTCTGTCTCTTCATCACTCCTCTTTCTTACGGTGAAAGGCCATTAGATCGAGCATCGTGGGCTCCGATTCACGATCTGGTGCTCTCCATTTTGGCTCAAAGCTCTCGATCAGTCCGATTTGAAGATTAATTTGGTGAGTCCTTCTCTGATTTTTTGATTTTGTTTATATACAAACTCAGATCTGTATCAACGATCTCAAATCTGTTTGATATATATATACTAATTTATGTCTATTGATCACGATCGATTTTTAGTCTAGTGATCGATTTTTAGGCTAATCTCGATTGATTGATTTTTAAATTATTGATCACGATCGAACACTCTTCTCTGGATTTGATCGATTGATTGCTTTCGTTCAGATTTGTAAGTTTTAGTCCCTATGCGTATATTAACATCTTCAAACCGACTCTATTTCTGGCTCGTTCGTGGTGATCTTTGCGTTTGTGCTTTGTATGCAATTCTAGGGTTAGCCTATTGAGGCTAATCTTTATTGCGTTTGTGTACAGAGTCACAGAACCACCATCACAACCATACTGTGTCAATCTTTGTAGCGAATGTCTCTCTTCCTCACAATGGGTTTTGTGCATCGCAGACACGATTTCCACTCTGGTGAGTCTTGTTTGATTCCCTCATTGGTTAGCTTGGTTATGATCTGTGTGGCGTTGTCGTTTGTGCATTTGGGTTTTTCTACTACTTTCCATAAATTGGTTTCCACTGTTTCTTGTGTTCAATTATTCTTTTGCAAACATGGATTGATGCAAACCCTTTTTTCTTTTGTGGTTTGTTCTGTTAGTTGTCCAATGGTATTATCTAATTATAAATTATCTCCATGCATCTAAAAATCCTTCTCCTCTCCCTGTATTATTTGACCACAGAAAATATAGTCACTCACACATTGATCTTGCAGCCTGTGGATTACGAGCCTCCATTCTTCAAAAGCTGCTGAGAACAAGAAGCTCATAATCCATGGACAAAAAGTCCTCTGAAAATGGAGGTTGGAAATGTCAACAACAAGCATTTTGTATTAGCTCTCAAGGTAAAAATAGAATATTGCAGGAACACTTGGTCCCTTGTTCGAAAATTTTAAGTTAATGTTTGCAACTGGGAATTTGTGCAGGTTAAGAGTGTGCTCGATCCTTGTGAGGATGAAAATGATGACATTCAAGATGATGATGTGAGCTTGGGGGCTGATTCTGTACAAAGGGAGTGTTCTGACTCTGACGGTGAGATGATGAGTTAACGTTACATTTGTTTTTGGTTCTCAATGAGTTAAAATACATGTTATAAACTTCATTTACCATACAGCAGAAATGCTTAATAAACCTATTGTCAAAATTTGCAACTCATTTCAGGTTGGCCTTTCTGAAGATGACCAATACATAGTTGCACCAATAGGTAATTATGGTTGTAGGCTTTGATTGAAGGTAAATGACGTTCTGACACATGTTGAAACTTGTAAAAGAAGGCATCCAATCCTGCACAGTTGAACATTTTAAGCTGTAGAATAAATTTAAAATTTCATTTTTTAACTGGTTTTTAGAAATTATGGACAAAGCTAGTTAAGGAAGGTAGTCTATCTAAGGACGGAACAAACAGTTACACCATTAACAAGCAAAAGGTAGTTCATTTCTTTTCATTCAGGCCTCGTTTGGCAAGAGGCTAAAATAGCCAATTAGCCAAAAAGTTACCTTTTTAGCCAAAAAGCCAACAACCCATACAAAAAAGTCAAAGATTCCCTTTTCTCTCTACTTTTTGCACGTCGTTTCGTAATTAGCCAAAAAAGTTGGCCCAAACATACTGGTTTTTCTTACCAACCTTTTTAGCCAATTAGCCAAAAAGTTACTAAATTAGCCTGTTCCCAAACGAGGCCTCAGTTTAAATTTTGTGTCTTTGTGTTATTGTAGTCTCAAGTGTTTTATATTTTTTATTTGGGTAACAAAACCACAATTGTAGAAATTCGACTATGATTTCAATCCTATAAAGGAAAATGGAAAATGGAAAATGGATTGATTGAAGTTGTTTTGATGGAAAATGGATCTAGAAAAGTCGGTGAGTTTCTTGCATTTCAAGTTGATGACGTTGAGAGTTTTAGAGAGAGAGAGAGAGGGATATAGAGATGACTCCTTTTTCCTGATTCCCAATAGGGCTTTGGCAATGCATTAATTGAAGCCTCGAGCATCATCGCTTTTACATTTATTGGTAATTATTCCCAGAATATTTAAAAATAATAATTTATTTTCTATATTTTTAGTGTTGTGTTTAGGTTTACAATCAGTGTTTTGAAGGAGTTTTTAGAGAGGGGGGGGGGGGGAATGATAAATCTAGTTGTAGTGATAGACAAATTTTCTTCTAAAAAAACTTTATGGAAACCAGTGGCATTTTATTTCAGAATTTCGTTGTTTGTGCGATTTGTTGTATAATAATTTGTGTGTTTATATAATAAAATAGATTTGAGAAGTGCGGAGATTTATTTTATTTTTTCTGCCTTTTTGCTTTTGAATTCTTTCAAGATGAAAAATTAATGTCAAGTCTAGCATTCTATATAAGTCCTATGTTCTTTTAATAATAAGAGAATATATAATTATTTTGTTCTTATATTTTAAATAAGATGAACAATGATAGGTTATTTGCGTGTTAGTCTAATTTTCTTTTTCTATTCTCTTTTTTTATTGATTGTTGTAAAATAATAAAAAATCATATGGAATAGAACCTTATCCTTTTTGTGGGATCACATGTATCAACCAATTAGGATGATTCTGACACTGATTAGATCTTGAAATCAAGCAGAAAGTGAATTGAATAATGTTTATCTTTAGAAATGAAGAGCACAACAAGGCTCAGAATCATATTAGAGCACAGAGCCATAAAGATTTTTGCCTCCTAATAAAAAAAGATATATAGTTTATTTCTATGGCTTGGGTTTGCAACCTTGAATCAGTATTTGCAATTTTTAGTGACTGAAAAATAAATGGTAGTGACCACGATGAGAACAGTGAAATGAAATGGTGGATAAGTAGAGATGAAGCAGTGAAATAGAGAACCGAGACAGGGTTTTTTGCCTTGGTAGATGGCGGGGAGAGATGATGAATGTAAAAGAAGTTAGGCTTACCACCCATGCATAAAAACCTTCCCCCAAAGCCTCATCTCTCTCTCTCTCTCTCTCTCTCACTGAGAAATTGAGAAATTTCTCAGTAGTTCTAGTGTAGTAGAAGAGAGTGGACAAGGAAGAAGAAGGGTACTGAAGTGGTAAGGGGTGGGTGGGAATCTTACTTATCTGCTATTGGCATCTATTTATAGACAACCAGGGAAGTAAAGGAACAATCTTTCTTTACCTACTAACCAAGGTGATTATTCAGTATGGAAATGCTTCATAAAGTTTTGTTTGGTGAAGAGATACAAGGGCTCACGATTTATGTTAGAGATATGAAAACACCATGAGACTAATTAATTAGTGATTGATTTAGAGTATGAACACGTAATATTGCGGAAGTATTGAATAATTTCCCTAGGACAATGTATTTGGTGCCGATTACAGTCAAATTTGAGTTAACTTCCTTTGCCTAGGACGTGGGTCACATGACTTTTTTTTTTTTTTTTTTTATTATTTTTAATATAACGTGGAAAAAATCCATTAATTTATGTTGTGATGGACAAATGTCGTGCATGCAAGAAAATTGACGAAAAGATATATATATATATTTAAAGAATTTGTTAATTACTATTATCTTTGCCTTTTAAGTTCCCAACATGAGATGCTGTTATCTTTACTCAGTGATGTAGCATGTATCATATTATTGATAAGAATATTGTTTCAGATTTTGTAGTTTTCATATTGCATTACACATTAGTTGGTAATTTTTTTATATTTATTTTATGAAGTTTGTTAATTTGGATTGTATTTTTCATTGAAGATAAACTTCCATACAATTGGTGATACTATATCATGATTAGAATACAAATTTGAAGACTACTACAGGTTTGGTATTCTTCACTTCATAATTGGTTTTATGGTTACAATAAGCATTGGGTTTTCTATTAACTAATTTATTGCAATTAGATTGCTAAAACTGCAAAAAGGACGAAAATTCTTGTAATTGCTGATGAAGTTTATGTCCACCTTGCTTTCAGGGCTAATCTTTTTTGTGTTGATGGGAGTCTTTGGATCGGTTGGTCCGGTTCTCACGCTTGGCTCTTTATCAAAGCGATTGATAGTCCCTGATTGGCGACTTGGTTGGTTTGTGATAAATGATCCAAGTGACATCTTCAAAAACCCCAAGGTTTGCTCTATGTACTTTCTCTTCTGATAATGTTGGTTACCATTCTCGATATTGAATTGTGTTGCCGATCAATGTCTTGAAAGTAAATGCAATATGATTTGTTTTAATAATTATCATTCAGACATAGATTTGTAAATTGTATCGCCTTGGTTGTTGGTCCTGATAAATACTCTTTGATAAACCTATTTTTCAATCTCATAGATGTAACACTATTTGATATGAATCTATTTCTTGTTAGAGAATCTACAATTCCTCTACCCAAATCTGCCAATAAATAATCATATACCATTGTTTGGTTGTTTGTTTTACTACTATCAAAACATTTATAAGCTTATTATGGGTTCATTTATTTTATTGAGGGCAGGGCTCTAGTATGCTATGATTTGGACTCTAAGCCAATCGCAAGACCAGCACAAAATTAGGTATTATGATTTGGTACTGTGATTTGGTGTCTACCTTAAGATACTAAATGTTTTTGGTAAGGCTTGGGAAGAACAGTGTGGAGGAAGTACATAGACATCATATAGCTATTAGGTAGATTTAACTTATAATAAAATCCTCTCATCTTACCATCTTATCGACACCTAGGGATCTAATTTATATTTAGTTACTAATTGATTTAATGATGATGCGGTGCTGATTCGTTTGAAACCGGATGGATCCGTATACATTCATAGCATGTTGATTCGTTTAAAATGTTGTAGTTTCTGTTACTGTTCATAGCATGCTTTTCATAGATTTAATGAGATTTAGCAGTTGTGCACATGGTTCAGGTTCATAGCATCCTCTATTTATGCTTCAGGTTTGTCTATTACCTTTCTTTATAAAGGTGTGGTACAACTCTCTCTATTTGTCAGATTTTTTTTTTAAGTATAATTTCTTACCTTTCTTAGTCTGGTCATGCTGGTTCATAGTTTCTTATTTTTCTAGCCTTCTTGACATGGTATGCAAGAGTGTAGATTTTTCAACCATTTAAGTTTATTGAAATTGTGTTAATGGAATTGGATGATTCAGGTATATAATCATTATTTTGGTGAAGATGATGGGATGACTTGATGAAGCTGACGAGAGCTTTGAAGTTATTTTCAGAGAATTTGGAGAGCACGCTGAATATTATTATTATTTTTTTATTAAAATGAGAAAATATTAACAATTTTTATTTTTATTTTTTTGTATTGTCATTTGTATTTTAAGGGGTTTTGTTTTATTTTATTTTATTTTTTTATGGAAAATTGAAAAATGAATGCTCACTCACATTATGATTATATATTTTGAAAATGGTGATGGATGATATAGGTTTGGTTTGAACAAAAGTCAGAAGATCATTATTTATGATTTTGATTTTTTTTTATAAAAAAAGGAGAAATCGGGGCGTTTTTCTTAAAAACGTTGCAAAATGTCGTCATCATCACGTCATAGATAACTCCTCTAACGTGCATACTTAACAGCGGCAAAGATTAGGTGGCGTTTTAAAAAACGTCGTTTAAAATCTGTAGTGGCGTTTTTGAAACGCCACAAAGATACAGTGACGGCCACATCAGCGACGAATTTTAAAAACGTTGTTTTATCGTTTTGCGGCGTTTTTTCAACCTATTGCGGCGTTTTAGAAACGCCGCTAATTCTCGATTTTCCTGCAGTGTGAAACCAAGCATATTAAATATTATTATTATATTTATTTATCAACAAAATAGAAACTTTATTGATTAGAATTAAGGATCAACCTTACATTAAACATCAATAAAAGTAGAAATTAAGATGTGCAGTAGCATCATAGCACCACCCTCAACTCCCAATTAGGTTGGCAGCGAAGGAAATGCCCTATCATTTTTTTTTTTGATCGGCAAAAAAAGAAACTTTATTGATGAAATAAACAAGTACATGGTACAAGACAAATTACATCAATAAAGCAAAGGGAAGTGCAGAAGCATCACAGTGAGCTAAATGATCCCAACTAGGTTGGCACCACCGCGCTCACCCTATCATTTGCTAGCACCCTGCACAAACCTAAAAGAAAAGGCTGAAGAGTACTCAACCTAAAACAAGATAATCAAGAACGTTCAAGACCTAAACCCCTTACAGAATTACCGCTATAGAGAGAGTGAGTGAACTCTTATCGGTAAGAATTTGTGAAGGGATGTTTTTGTGGGAGAAAATTATCGGGATATTGCACTGCCGTACAAATATTAACTAAATTAAATTGATCAGTCAGCTATGAAGAGCAACCAACATTAATACAATAAAGTGACCTATAATGAAAAATAAATAAATAAACCTGAATAGGAAAAAAAATTAGTTAATGTTTTTATTTGACAATAATTCACCTCTTGAAAATGTACTACAATAATCAATTGAATAAAATTAAATTTTTGTCTTATGATAAACCATAAACATAAGGGAAAGAATTTCCTCATGGTTGTTTATAAATAAGCACTCAAAATATTCACCCAAAAAAAATAAGCACTCAAAATAATACAACCATACATTAAGTAGATAGTTGTTGTACATAATTAGAGATAGCAAAATATTTGAAACATCTAATTTATCATTTTTAAAAATCATCTTTAATGATGTGTCTAACAAATATCAATTTTTAATTTGTTAAATATTTTATCATGTGAGGTCTACCCACAATAACACATCATTAAGGGGTAGTTTAAATGTGGTAAATTAAGGGAATGTAACATTGTTGTTAAACATATAATTATGTATAATAAAAAATTGTAATTAAGATCTCATTATTTTATCACCGTGTGAGATTCTAAATATCTTTCTTGCAAATAAATATGTATTAATGCTGTGTTTGGTTAGAAATTTTGAAAAGGAATTTGGACAAAAAAAATATGTAAAATTATGTGAAATGTAGATATATTTTATTCACATTTTATTTATATTTTTTCTTTTCATTTTCAAATTTATTTCTAAATTTTCTAACTAAATACTACGTAAGAGTGTTTATTTTGTTTTATTTTTATCATTTCTTTGAAGCTACTCTTAACTCAGATTCAAGGGGAAAGAGAATCACCTCAATGCTCCACATGGGGCTCGACTCACAGCCTCTTGGCACTGAGAGTAATGTTAGATTTTTAAAATGTTACTTTTAAATTTATGCACACTAATTTGGTAGAAGGGTTAGGTTTTAAATTTACGCACTGATTTGGTAGAAGGGTTAAGTTTTATTTGGTTGATTTTTAAATAAATTAATAATTAATATGCAATAGCCCACATTATTGAGAGTTTTTGGTTGGAAGTTATGAAAAATATAATCCCACATTTTTAGGAATGAGAGTTTACACTGGCCATAAAAAATTATTTAATATTTTAGGAATACTGTTATAATATGTGCACCTGATATAACAGACTAATAAAATTGCACACAAAATATGAATGAGATCAATATTGTCTCTCGTTCAACTCATTATGATAAGTCTGGTAAAGATTTTGATCATTTTCATTGCATATTTGTAATTGAAAAGTTCTATTATATAATCCAATAATAAGTGTAGCGATCTTTTTTTATTTTAAATTAATTATAAATTTATATTCCTATTTCATAACTATTAAATTTCTAATAAAAATCTTTCATTATATATCTGAAATAAAGAGAATCAAAGTGCGTCTATGCTCATCCAATTACTAATACTTTTTCAAAAAGTGTTGAATGGATAATATGAAAGCAATGAATTATTCTATTTACCACTTGCCTAAAAGTTTGATTTTGATCCGTGACTTTCACGTTTTGAAGGTTTCAACTTTTGATTAATGCTTATTCATAGCTCTGAAAACCCTCGTTTATCTCATACTACTATTATTTTATTTATTTATTTTTTTTTTTAACAGAGAAATGGACGTTTCATGGAGTCTCATGGCATCTGTGCGTCCTAATCCTAAGACAATTGATTGCCTATAAAATTTAACTCAATCTAAAAGAAGGGATCCACCTCCGAGACAAGAGGAATACACCAACTCCTAGAACAAAAGACAAAGTCATGATCAAAGTACAACTCAATCAGCTTCGTCGTTTGAAAAATGGGCGGCTAGTTGCGCCCTCCAAGAGTCGAGCCCTGCTCAATTGTGTGGAAGGAAGACACCATTCTACCCCACCAACACCCCCAACGGCTCATACTAGTATTTGAGGATGGTGCCTTTTCAGTTGTCAATTTGGATTGGACCATCTAGCGTGGACTTTTTCTTTGGATTCCACTTGAATAATTTGATTTGTTCACATTTTAAAGTTTGTTGAGTAAATTATTTATATAAAAAATTAAATTGATTGGATAATGATAATCACATATTCGAATCAATTTTGTATTAAAAAATAAATGGTTATACTTAAAATTATACTCATCGTCCATTTTTTACACACAAAACAAAACTAATCCAAACATATAGTTACCATTTTCTAGTCAATTTAATTTTTTGTATAGATAATTTTATCGACGAATCTTAAATGGCAATGATCGTCAAATTTAGGCCCAAAAATAGGCCTACGGGAAAGATTGGACAATTCGATCCAGACTTACAAACTAGAGAAGAGTTATCTTCTTATTATATTTATGATCAATAATCTCTTAAAAGAAAAAGTCCTTTAAATTTGAGTAATGCTACAAACACATAATATACCAACTAACAACAATAACTAAGATTGACTCAAAAAAAAAAAAAAAAAAAAACTAAGGGGAATATCAAAGAAATTGAGAGTAAAAAATTAATTGTAAAGTAATAGTGAATCATGCACTGAATTATGTAAATAAAACTTACACTTTCATCACTTTACAATTATATTTCTTCGTTAACATTTTTTTTGAAATTTTCCCTTAAATCTATCTTGTAAAATAAATTTTCAAATACTTGTAAAAGAGGTTAGTAAGAGTCGAATTCAATACATTCAAATTTACAATTCACCCCTTAACCCATGTGGATTGTGAATTAAAATGTGTGCTCCTAATTAACCCTTAGTAATAATAAATTGAAAATTTAGAAGGGTTAGCCCTTTCAATAGCAACAACTATAAATTAATCTGTTATGTATCATCATGAGCAAAAAGTGACATGTTATGCACTTGCGTCCAAACTTTTAGTTACTTGTTGACAATAATTCCTGACGACTGTTAAATTACAATAATTCAACAAAAGCTAGCTTCAAATGTGTGACAATAATTAATATATTATTGCTCTTAATTCAAAACACAAACATCCTTTCATTCATGACATGAAAGTGATTGGTCATTAATTTAAATTAAGCCCCATTTAGTTTGTGGTATTTTGATTAAAAAAAATTTTTAAAAAAAATCACTTTTTCTTTATAATTATTTATTCAACTAAAAAAAATATTCCAAACACACACTAATGTTTTTTTCACCTTATACAAAAATTAAAATACTAAGCCTTCGTTTGGCAATGACTTTTTTAGTTGGCTTTTTTGACTTTTTAACTTTTTTGACTTTTTTAACCTGAGACTTTTTTGTTCGTTTGGTGTTCTTAATTGGCTTTTCTGGCTTTTTAGCTTTGTAATAGTGGATTTTTTTTTTTTTGTCTTTTTATGATTTTTTGACTTTTTTTTTATCTTTCTGCGATTATTTAGCCAAACATGATAACCAAACACCACCTAAGAAGTATTAAAATAATCAAATTATCAAACAGAGACTACAATTCCATTTGGAGACTTGAGTTTACAACTAAAATGCTAAAAAATCGTTATAAGTTATAACATATTCTTTTTATTTTTTATACATTTTTTTATAAAATTTAAAAATTTTAATTAAAATAGTCAATTTTGAAACCGGAAAAACCATCATGAGATCGAAGATTACGTCCAAATATTGCCAGCTTCGAGTTGAAGTCAATGCGTGCCTATAATATTTCAACCGTATGTTATGTCATTTGTCAATTTTTTTATAGTTATCAGATTTTGTCTGAAAATAAATACTAATACTTTAACAGCGTGTTATATCATATGCCCATAAATAATATTTTCATTTTTCATTTTTTGAGAAAAATATAATAAATGTCATTTGCAGTCGGAAGAGTGGAAATTTTGTATATCATACGCACCTTTAGTTACGATTTTGTATCTTTAATTATGACTTATTGTGTTGTTAGTTATTGTGATAGTGTTATGACATTATTTTAGTTATAATTCAAGAGTTCGTTGTTATACTTTATGTGATTTTTAGTTATAAATCAAAAAAAATTCTTAGTTATGACTCTCATAATATTGAATTATGCTGTTTGTAATAATCAAACTCGGAAATAACATAACTTGCATAGCATTATCCTGGAAGAGTATTGGTAATTTTTTAATTTTTATTTTTGTGTTGAGTAAAATGTTAATAGGTTAGTAAATTATGTTAGTACAATCGGTCTTCCACGCTTCTTCATAAGCTCCGTAGCATGTCAAAGTATGTGTTTGACAATATGGCCAAAAAAAAAAAAAAAACAATTTGAGATGCTCTTAAGATTCAAATTTTTAAAAACCTATGACTAAGTCTCTTGAAAATATGATTTTTATTTTTGTTAATCAATAACAGATAAATTATAAAAATAAGAAAGAGTATGCCAGTTTAGATAATGATAATATAACAACTCAACAATCACCACAAGAAACAACTCATAATGCATGGTAAAAAACAACTCAACCCCAATATCACTCAATGCATAGCTCATAATAAGCAACACAATCAGTCCTTAAAATGAGAGATGAATAATCGATACATATATATATATATATATTTATAAGATAGCGATTAATATATTAGTAGTTAAATTACAATATATGTCAATATCTCTTCATAGACTCGAATCTAAAAATTCACTCATATTGGCACCAAAGTGCCCTTTCTAGGACCGCTTAGTGTTCATGAGTGTGGGTGTTGATTTTTGACCGCACAACCAAACGGGGAACTCAGTTGGAGAGTACCGGCAGAATAGATTAAGCCTAACAACCTACACAAGAAGATGAGAATCCGGCGGTGGTTCGTCCATTCGGGGGCACTCCAACGATCAAGTCAGTGATCTATATCTCTCACAGATAGCAAATAGTGTTTAAACTCACTAAAAAGAATTTACTGCTCACAGTATATCACACATACTTAAGACCCACGGGAATGCCCTACTTTTATAGCCAGTACTGACTTGATCCCTGTGTAGACACTCCATTTTTTACCGTTCTCAAGACTTGGACGTCATCGTTTGAACACTCGATGATCATCCATGTTTGTGTTCGTTTTGAGTTCTCGGAGGTCTCGGTTGCACGCCTTGCCTCAAGACCACTCGACTTGTTTGTTTTGTATTTGGTTGTGGACCAAACACTTGTGTTTTTGCTTCTAAGGGCAGAGAATGGCTTGTTGGCCATCGTCACACCTCACTGTCCATGGCTTGAGGCCACCGGCCCTGTTTTCTTGCTACCGGCCAAAGTTGTTGGCCGGTCGGCAATGTTTTTGGTCAGCCGACCATTGTTTTGGTCGATCGGCCACTTTTTCTGGCCGAGACCTTTTCTTTGCCTTTTTCAGGCATTATGCATACTAGTTGTGCCAGCTGGTAAGCACGGAACCTGCCCTCCATACACGTGTATAGAGGATTTGCACCATTGTTTTAGCTTCTTAAGGAAACTTGAACCTTTTGAACCCTTGTTTTAGCTTCTTGAGGAAGTTTGAACCTTTTGAACCTTTGTTTTAGCTTCTTAAGGAAGCTTGAACCTTTTGAACCCTTGTTTTAGTTTCTTGAGAAAGCTTAAACCTTTTGAACCTTTGCTTTAGTTTCTTGAGGAAGCTTGAACCTTTAGAACCCTTGTTTTAGCTTCTTGAGGAAGTTTGAACCTTTTGAACCTTTGCTTTAGCTTCTTGAGGAAGCTTGAACCTTTTGAACCCTTGTTTTAGCTTCTTGAGGAAGTGTGAACCTTTTGAACCTTTGCTTTAGCTTCTTGAGAAAACTTAAACCTTTGCTCTAGCTTTTCCAAGAAGTTTGAACCTTTGTTTTAGCTTCTTGAGGAAGCTTGAACCCTCTTGTTTCTCTATAAGAGAGGGTCTCCCTCTCCTTTAGAGAGGTTCCAAAAAAATTGTCTAAGGCTCCAAGATATATCTCTCTTTATATCTCTATATTTTGGGTTTAAAAGGGTCTTGTTCTTGGCCTATTACACCACACCTCATAGCCACACACCTCCACCATTCATCTAAGGTCCTTGGAGGGCATTTTCAGAGGTTGAAGAGTTGGTTCTGGGCTGAAGAAGCTGCTGGTTTTGCTGAGCTACAAAGGTAACCCTTTTTTCCTTTTTTTAGCATTATTTTGATCCTTCTCTTAGCCTCATTTGCATACATATTTAAGTTTTGTTGCCAACTGAAAAAACTCTTGTTTTAAGGTCCTTTTCATGTTTGTTTAAGACCATTTTGTTGTTGAGGGTCATCTACCCTCTTGCATGCTTGTTTTGGCCTTGTTTTGTGTCATGCCATAAGGCCTTCAAGCTAGTCTTTTCTTGGCCTTCCTACCATTGAAATCCAGTGGATTTTCAGTGGTAAGAATGTAGTTTTGAGGGCCAAAGTCAGAGAGGGGTGACCCTCTCTCTTGTTGTCTTGTTTACTAGCATATTTGGCCTTTCAAATGAGCCTATATTTTCACACCTCCAAGCCTTATTTCAGGTCCTTTTTGGTGACTTTTAGGGCCTGCCTAGGCTCTGTCCAGAGTTGGTTTTGTCATCTTGGGTGTGCCTTTTGCATCTGTAGAATAATCCTATTCATAGCTTATCAAAGGAGCATATCATTCTTGCATGTGTTGATCACTTTTCAGTAGGTTTTTGGGCATTATTTGGCATGTCATAACTCTTTCTTTTGCTGGTTTAGTGGCCTCTTGAATTCTTCGCATACTTGTAGTGTAAACCATGCTCACTAGCTTACATTGCATGTTGTCTTGGCCATTGATTCTAGCATATTTTGGTCATGTTCTAAACTGATTTTATTCATGATTTGGGCTGCCTTAGCTCTGTTTTGAGATCTCATGGTCGAATGATGCTTTCCATGTATGCTTGTAGTGTAATAGCCATGCCTAGCTATGAGTTTTGAAGCCTATTGCATGCTTATATTGAGGTGTTTGCATGTTTTAGTATCATTGTGTATGATGTTTCAGAGCTTATTCATTCACCATCTTTCCATGTTTATCACTCTTTAAGCGCATTTGAGAGATGTGCTTGTATGCCCCATTTATGAGCCATTGCATGAGCTTCATTTTTGCGCACTTCAAGACATCATCTTAGTCCATTTTGCCACTATTTTGGGCCTGCATAGGGACTGTTTGGGGCTCGTTTGGTCATTTATACATTGCTTTGCATACCTCTAGTGTAATGTGTTTTACTAGTTTCTGTATTTGAGCCATCCAACATGCATTGTGTGAGTTGTTTACATGATTCGAGACCATCTTGTATGCCATTTCAGAGCTGGAACTTGTGCTATTGTATGCCATATTTCATTCTTTCAATGCTTTTGTAGAGTTGCATTTTGTGCCTTAGGCTTGGAGCCCTCACATTGTGCATGCTTGTGTGTTTTTCAGGACCTTGTTTTCATCATGTTTGGCCACTGATTTGAGTGTGGCTGAGGCCCATTCATTTTGGTTTAAGTCCATCTTGCATTAAGTATGCCATATTATCCTTAGCATTGTGCATGCCGGGTAGTTCGTTGCATTGAGTATGCTATTTGACATTCGCATTGTGTATGCTAGTCGCATTGTGTCATATTGTTACATGCTTATGTTGTCTTGCATCGAGTATGTGTGCATTAGCATTGTGCATTGTGCATGCCATTAGCCTTGTTAGGTTGTCCATGTTGCATTTCATATTAGCATTGTGTATGCTATCATGTCCTTTGCATGTTTGCATCATTTAGTTGCATAGCATTTAGGTTGCATACTTAGAGTCGCAATGCGAATGCCATATTTGTTCCATTGTGTTTGGAGTAGGAGTTAGTCCAAACACGGGAAAAGAGAGATGTTTCATACTCCAAGTAATGAAACGTGCCTCAATTCCCGGTCCCCGACCCTCTTGACTACACATGATGGAGTTTAGGCATTTACGTGTTCATATGTGCATTCATTCCATATCAAGTTGTACAATTCAGTTCCTCGGCCATCATGCTTCGAGATGCGTGATTAGTGGCTCGAGGATCGAGACCTACACTCCCTCGAGCTTGTGCAATGATGGGGAGAGTGCTCATGCACACATTTGTTAAAAATACCTTGCCATGCCTCTCCCTTGCTTTGTGTTGCAGAAAACCATAAACTAGAGGCAGAAACTGGTTGGCCAACCAACTTTTCTGGCAAGCCGACCACCCCTTTTGGTTTCTCCCACAAATGGTGGTCGGCAGGTAGTCTCCAAAGCCAATAGCTGGTCAGCAGCCTTCCCACAGCATCCCAGGGTGGAGTTTCAATCTTCTGGAGCCTTGTGCAGTGTTCTGAGGTCAATTGCAAATAAAGACAAGTCGGAGCATCGCGATGGATTTCCCGACAAAGCGATTCAAGCATGCATGCATTCATTGCCATCCAAGGCAAAGCTGAGGCAGTCCATTTCATGTAGCTTGCATGATAGTTTTATTGCTTACTTAGTTAAATTTGTTAATTAGCTAGCGTTATGTAATAATTAGTTGTAGTTAGTTATTCATTTCGTTGTGTATTATTTATTCGGACCCTCCGCGAGAGGGCAAACTTTGTAATAAGTGTGCGTGTGTGTGATGCATGTCTTCCAACCCCACGTCTTTCTCCCTTTTATTTACCACCTTATGATGGTTAGTTTTAGGGCATGTTTCAATTAGCATCTATATGGTCGCATGTTTGCATTCATTCATCTGTATTGCATGCACCGGGCTCGGTGCATCATGCTAACTGCATTGTATTTCAATTCCAAGTTGAATACATGTATCAATTGTTGCATCTCATATGCCATCTTAGAATAACCGAGCCTATTGTAGTTGCATTTTTGCATGTGTTGCATTAGGCATTCTTAGCATAGTTAGGATTCATGCATGATTTCTAATTAGCTTCTTTCTTTGGCTCGGAGTACTCGGTAAGTGTTTATACTTTAGCATCCTTGCATGTGTGTGAGTGACTGCCATGATAGCATGCTTACCATGAGGCTAACTACTTATGTGATATACCTGCCTAAATGCCTGTGGGTGAAGGTTGGATTACTTGAATTGGAACAATGCATTGATTGCGAGTTTTAAGCCCACTTGAGAGTGGCAAATCACCATGTTTTCTAAGCCCACCTGAGAGTGGCAAATCCATGTCTTAGCCTACTTGCGAGTAGCACCATCAAACCATTTTCAAATAAACAAACATGAAATGTTTTGTTCCAACTCAGGCAATCTAGTCTATACTTGTATGCTGTGTGCATCACATAGTAATCCTAGGCTAATAAACCGGAATAAGAATGCATGTGTTTTCAAAAACTCGATATCATGTTTAGTAATGGCCAATCTTTGATTGGGCGAGCGGGGGTGCTTATTGCATGACCTTCCCCAATTGTACCCAAGTTCCCGAGCCGAGGCAACTTTAGTGATGACAGACA